>CM066621.1:13882500-15082500 GCA_033884665.1 Argynnis bischoffii washingtonia
CCTATCGATCGCTTACAAACAATGGCACAAATAACTCAGATGTGTTGCGTAGCGTAGTAGCAACGAAGTCAGTTTTGATAGCTTTTGGGGCCACGAAAAGAGCGATGAGATAATATTAGTTGACTTAATACGTATATACGTCTTTCCTTTACATATTTATTATATAGAAAAAATGAAAGAAAAAAAAGCATAATATATTCTAATATTAGAAATGCCAACTTGTTTTTGTTGAGTTCTGTGCTCATACTTTTCGCAAAAAATAAAACTTAATAATCTACAAGGTACAGAATGCTATTTCTAATATATTTAAACGAGAAATTCTTGTATATTTATTTATTTACACGGCGATCTCGGTAACGACTCTAAAGATTTCGCAGAAATTTGGTATGAGGAGGTTTTCGGAGACGAAAAATCGGTCTAGATTAGTCATATGTCTCGGAAGACGCGTAATTTGAGTTTTCATACAGTTTTCTTTTCCATAATTTCACGCAAAATATGGTCGATAATTTCTTACGCTCGGGCATAAGAATTGTGGTCAAACGGCTAAGATACAAGATTTTCAATTGCGGAATTCGAATCCCGGTCGGATACAAAGTCTTTACTTTTGTAAATTTTTTTATTTATTCTAGTTTTTTTGTTTTTTTTTTAATCTAAAAATACGATAGAAAAAAAAAACTGCGAGCGAAGCTCAGCGAAGCTCGGTATTACGTATAGTTAAAGGTTTAAATTACCGAAAACAGAATTAGCTAATCAAGATACTTATTTAAATTGTTTTTAAATAAAAATATTTTTTAATAATACTCCAATTTAGTAGCCTAACACCTATTTCTACGCCTCATATTGTATGGTGCGGTTCATTTGAGCAATTTACTGCGATGTTTATATTGTTTATGGCAATATTCGACTGATCGGATTATCGTGATTGCGAGATCGCAGCGGACTTAACGGCTTCAAATGTCAGTTTAGGATGCGCAGAGCTATAATATTAATATATGTATATGTTATATTTGATATTATGGAAAAATTGTGGCTTTGCCTGTCTTTTATTAAAAATCAGAAAATCATACACACATACATATTAACATTTACTGACTGATTTATTCACGACTAACCCAGTAATTAGGCAGTGGTAGCCCAGTGGTAACGCGCTCGCTTATGAAACCAAGTGAAGCGGGTTCAAATACCGGGTCTCGCATCTCTGATATTTTCATTTGCAAATCATTTCTAACAGGATTACCACTTGCTTTATGGTGAAGGAAAACATCGTGAGGAAACCTGCATGTCTGAGAGAACCTAGCAAGTTTTCGAAAGACATGTGAAGTCCGCCAATCCGCACTTAGTCAGCGTGGTGGACTATGGCTTGACCGCTGTTATATTGAAAGGCAGCCTATACCCAGCAGTGAGACGTTAAAAAGGGCTGAATACAACCCAGTAATTTGGTCTGGCCATGAAAGAATATGAAGCTAAAGCTTTTGGGGCGTATTCCAAATGCGATTATTTTTAATTTAAAAAGGAGTGAAAAGTATGGGGAAAATTTATATGGAAAACGTGTATTTTGGTTTCAAAAAATTCAACCCAAAGTGGGTTCTATAAAATATGATACGGTATTTTTTTCTATTTTTAAATTATCTTAATTTAAGTTACAATTTTGTAGTATGCCAATGTCGATATAGATATATTGTAAAAATGTACAAAAATACATTTATACTGTTTGAAATTTGGTTTCATGTATAAAAGTCCCCATTCATATATTGATTAACTAGTTTTATGTTTTAACTTACTGGAATATTTTATTCACCGTTAAAATTGGTGTAACTGATGAGTAAACGGACGTACAGATTATTAATTTTTTATGTTAATGCTATTATTATTTGGGCCTTAGCGTCCTAAAAATAACGATTCTTACTCAACAAAAGGTACAGCTACGAGAAAATCATTCATAGACGCTACTACGAGATTAAGCGATGAGTATAAAAGTGTACATAATGTAGTGATACAGCGGATGCTGCTCCAATACTATCAGTTATAGATGATGTGAAATTGAATATTTTCATGTTTTAAGTGATTTGATCTCATCTAATTTATCTCAGGACAATCTGTACCGGAGTCCATCAAAAGTAAAAATGATTTCATAGCTTATTACCAAGCAAGGTGAAGACATGTGTTATTTTTTACCACAAAATAACTGTATCTGTAAAAAGCGTACAGCTTGTCGCAGTTAATTGCATAAATAATTCACGCGAGGATCCCGCGCCATCAATAACATCATACAATCAGTTTGGTGTCGACACCCAAGTGCTGCAATATTGGAATTTTATTATATAACTTATGATAAGTTTTGCACGAAGTAAGGTGTGTCAGTCAGACATTATATTTAGCGTTTTTATTATATATATATATATATATATATATATATATATATATATATATATATATATATATATATATATCTATCTTTAGGTATATAATAACAGAGAATTATAATGTATGGTTATATTAATTGCGTTCTTAAAAATTATAAGAAATGTATTTGTTAGGAAGGAATTGGTCGTTTTTTTGTTAGTTAGCTATAAATCTTAATATTTTATGGAAAAATGTTTTTGTACTGCTAAATTTAATGTTTATTTTAGACTTGCGGCTCACTCTCGCTATGCTCGGATTCGTCCCTACTTACATTTTGACGTTTAGTATAGATTTCTCAGAGATGAGATATATTCTCGCATTAAAAACCAGCTATTGTCATACTAAATTTTATCAAAATCCCTCCAGTAGTTTTTCCGTGATACGGTCACAGACAGAAAAAAAATTAAAATCTATAGATTAGGCCTAGTTATCGACAATACTGTCTATTTCAATAAGATTCTCCAAAAAATATCCAATTGGCTCAGTTAGAACTTTATTATATGTATAGATAGATAATATTTCGGTAAATAGAATTATTGTGAAAGTTAAACCTCTAGTAACGTCATATCATTGTAAGGATATCATAGATAGGGCCCCAGATGTAGTTGCTCACGAGGATGACTGTATATGATGGATTTTCAGAAAGTGATATCTGTATTCTAAATAATTTTGTACTTCCTATGGGATGTTATTTTATTGCAAATGCCATCAATGATTCAGCGAATATTAACAGGGAAAATTGCAAAGGTAAGAATTACTATTATTTCCTAATTAACAGTAAAATTCCTCGTAACTTTGAAAGTGTGTTTGAACACAGAAGCTATTTCTAAACACCTTAACCAATATATCACTGTTTTTTTTTACTTTAATTGGTCCCCTGCAAGGTGCAACTGTATGAATAAATTTAGTAGATAGCGACGGACGGACGATTATAAACAAACAAACACGAAAGCGTCATTCGATTATAATGTGGTAACATTTGCATTTCTTACAACAGTATGCCTCATTATTTTCATATAATTACAACCTGTGTTTGCACTAAAAACTAGCGCTGTCAATAGTTTCATTTGTATTAATTGACTGGGATCTGGCGTCGGCTTACCTCTATGCTTTATGCTTATAGCGGGTTCGAATCCAGCTTTGGGTAAATATTTGTAAACTTAAAATTCCTTGGCTTCGTTCTGAGTTTATATGGATTCTGTGTAAGTTTCGCGTTTACCCAATATAGGAATGGACCCAATGAAGGATAATTAGAGTTCTTGGGTTTGGGGGAGGTTAGCGTTCTAAACAAAAATTGTCAAGATGATATTTTACAACAAAGTTTTACTTAAAACGCTACAGCCTCCAACAACACCATGTCGGGGTTTATTACGAAAAGCTGTTAGCATCGCAATCAATATCTATCAGATAGTGTCACCTGTCGATCCTTACACAATAACCTTTTAGACTTCAAAAATATGAAGTACATAATTTGGATGTATGTTTTTTTGTGAATCCATTTTTATTTTATTTTTTATAATAAATAAAGTTATATAGATCGTTTTATGTAAAATATGTATAAAGATACAATAAATTTTATTCTTGTATCTATTATTATTTATCAATAGAAATGACATTTTAAAGTCAATAATTCTGTATTATTATTATTTTTGTAATTTGGTGGCTTAGATAAATAATTACTGAGGCAACGAAATATATAATATAAACTAGCGACTCACCCTCGCTCCGCTCGGGTTCATCCCTACTTACGTTTAAACATTTAGTATAAATTTCTTATAGATGAGATATTTTCCCGTAGTAAAAAGTATCCTATACGTTGACCCGGATAACCAGCTATCATCATTCCAAATATCATCAAAATCTCTCCAGTGCTTTTTCCGTGATGCGGTAACAGACAGACAGACAAAAATTCTAAAAACTATAGTTTCGGCCTCTGTATCGATAATAATGTCTATTACAATAAGATTTTCAAAAAAATATTTAATGTACAGATTCGCCTTAGTTACAATTTTATTAGATGTATAGATTTAAAGAAATGTGTCTAAAAATATTTCTCCAATAGTTTTTTTTAAATAACTTTTCTGTTAAACTAATAATTGTAATTTTAGCTTAAATTTAAGTATTTTATACATCCTCAATAGACGACTTACTTCATATTTTATAAGAAACCACACAAAATAACTGTAATTTGAACTTTTTACATTTTCAATTTAAAAATGAAGACGAAATTTCTCAAAACAACACATTACGTTGTCTCGAAAATTGCTTTGCACCAAAATGTATTATCACTTGGGGTCATTTCGTATGTCAGTTTAATCTTGCATACGTTTTCGGTTATAACGGTAGCGCGTCCGTCACCGAGATTCATCTTCGTAATTAATCAGACTTATCACAGGCAGATGTGCCTTTATGTGACTCAATATTACTCTGCAAGGGTGTACGGCGTACGCTATATTTATTCTTGCTTTAAACTACCTACTTATGTATTTGGGCCTTTTTTTGATTTTTAAAAAATGATCTTAGGTAAAATGTCATTGCATAATCGTTGAACAATCCATATATTAAAAAAATGATTAAAGAGTGCGTGTATGAATGTGTACACGCGCAAGAAGTAAAACTTCTGTAGGTTATCGGTACTCTTTATGAAATTCAATTTATGTTTTAAATAATTGGCATAGGTGAGATACTAAAAATAACGCATATTAGGCATATAATATATATCTTTATTTATTTATTTATACCAGCGATCAAGGAAACGGCTCTAACGATTTCACTGAAATTTGGTACCTATGTGGAGATTTTCGGTGGCGTAAAATCTAGATCAGATCTAGATCAGTCTCATATCTGGGAAAACGCGTGTTTTCGAGTTTTCATGCGGTTTTCTTTTGCATTATTCTACACAGAATATGGTCGAAATTTTTTTACACTCGGATATAGTCCCGGTCGGAATACAAAGTTTTTACTTTTTTTTTGTATTTATTCAAGGTTTTAGATTTTTTTTTATCTAAAAAATATTATATAACAAAAAAGAACTCCGAGCGAAGCTCGGTCGCCCAGGTACTAGAATATTATTTAAGGCAAGTGTCAGACAATAACAACGATTACAATGGCAACAAACGTACGTATATTTTTTCGTAACCTCTATAAAAATAGGCAAAGACCAAACAGCTCAGTACCTTTTTCTCCTCTGTTTGTTAACCGATTTTCCTTTTTTGTTTTTGGTTAGTTATTGACGAGCTTTAGTGTTATCAATAAAAAAAGAATATTAATAAAAAAAATATATGAATTCTATTCATATATGTTTTCCACAAATTTTCAATAATGATTTTAGTTGAATTTCAAACACTAGTCAATAAAAAAAATCAAATGTAGTATAATATGTGCATATCCTATATAAAGACTTCAGTTTGTGTAAAATAAGGTACAATATTACATGCTTTTGCATTTAATTACACAGTATTAATAAATATTTCAACCTAAAAAGGATAGTTAGGATTTACATCAGAAAATCTTATCTTTTAGACATAATGAATGTTATTTTAGTTTAGACCATCTTTTAATTCACGTCCTGGTTTTAAAATAGGCCACAAATACATTATTGCATCTTTAAAATACTGTTACCAAGGTGAGACCAATAGATATTTAATAAAAAGGCTCATTGACTGAATTTGGTATAGCGAAGTTAATTAGAAGGGATTTTATGGGGCATACCGAGGACCCAACACGGGGAAAGGACCATGAAAGCGCATATGATACATACTAAAAGGCAAAAGTATGAAGTATATGCAGTCGATCTGTTTAGGATAATATGAATATGGTAGTTATTATGGCGAAACATTTGTTTAGGACGATTGACCTTAGTGCTAGACGCATTTATTTATAGCTAGATTTTTTAACAGCTGTATGAAAATGTAAGGAAATTTTAATGCCATGTATATGTGAGATTTAATTTAGATTGCATGGTTTTCGGCTTGTTTGGTTGTTATTGTCGACAGTGTGCTTCCGTCTTTACAATTAAATGATGATAAAGTGACTAAAATTGATTAAATTGCAAGGTTTGTGCTGTTATTCTTTGATTGAACAACAATTAAGTCTAAAGGACTTAATAAACTATCGTTCAATCAAATAACTATATAAAATAGAGAGCATTTTAATGTACATATTCGTCTCCTGTCTGTTATTTCGATTTATGTATTATCAGGATTTTTCAAAAAATCTCTTAAAATTTATATGTAGTGTTCATATTAATAATCATGTTCTTTGTAATTATTGCTTTCTAAAATAGTTATATACTTGTAAATTTAAAACTGAGGTCAGAATCTAGTCAAAGACGCTGCACATAGAGCAAGGTGACAAAACATGTTTAAAATATCGCATTAAGTTCACACTGAGAGCTTGAACTACCGTTGGCTGACGTCACACCGTCAACCGGTTAGAAAAGGACAAAACCACCACACCAAATACGGCGGTCATATGTACTGAAATATTACGATAAATATTCAGCACTTGAATCTAGAGATTCGTAATTTTCGCGAAAAAAATAATTTTCACGTACATTTTAACTTAAAAAGTAACTGAACTTGAAAAGTATTACCTAAGTGTTAGGAAAAATAGTTTTCGCGTCATATGGTTGAGTGGACGTTTTGACAGACGTTTAGATGGTTACTTTTTAAGACTACTTTTTAATATACTTGAAGTAGGATAATTGCTTCATATTATTTATTACTGTTCTTTATATAATAGATTATGAGACTAAGTTTCGTTTTCGACTTTGCCTGTACCTTTTAAATAAAACTATCTTTGCGAATTTTTTCGATTTTCGGTTTCCGATGTTTCCAAGGAAAATGCTGTGCATTCGAAACGTTGGGAACCAAAATTCGAAGAAAAACAGCAAAAAATGCGAAATGATAGTTTTATTTATATTAAATATTCGCGTAAATCTAAGAAAGGATCTATTTTTCCCTGTACCTCTTTATGGAATTCCATTCCTATATATATATTACAAGTGCTGACCAAGACCAAACTCGCTTTAGAAACAGTGGTGCAGGTTCAGACCCTAGCTCTCGCTTTAAGGCTTCGTGTAAGAGTAACATTTTTAATTTGATTACTTTTTGCCAACATAGTAAATGAAAACTTCATTTCTGAGAAAATCTCATTTATCAAACATGTGAAGGTTTCCTAATCTCGCACTTTTTTGAGACGTGTCTGTATCCAGCGAGTGGGACGGTTTCTGAGTTATTTTGCTATAGTGGTAAAAGTTATAGTTTTTGTATATAATTCTACACAATGAAATATATCCAGCCATTTTTGGACGATTTAGGCAGAATGACTGACTTGCATTTTTTTAAAACTTATGCTAGATACTTCGCACTACAATCTAAAGTTATTTCTATGTAATATCTTGCCAGCTTACTTATAAAACTACATATCTTACTTTTTACTAATATTATAAATGTGAAAGTTTAGATGTTGGATGTTTGTTACTCAATCACGTCAGAACGGCTTAACGGATCTGGATGAAATTTGACACAGATATAGATTATAGTCTAGAATAGCACATAGGCTTCGTTTTATCCCGGTAAAATTTACGGTTCCCGTGGGATAGATTTGTTTTTATTTCAAAGTATATTCCGCTAGTAAAATATAAATGGCGTATATTGACGCCCATAACACCCGACTAAATGTTTTTTTTTTTTTTCAAATTTTAAAGATGTTAGTGCAAATATTATGATTTGCAATATTTTGATTGGATTTTACGTCGGTATCTACTATCAAGGTATTCATCTATCAATTTTGATTTCACACTGACATTATAATAGTATTGTGTATAGCACACAAACTGTAACTTATCTGCAAGCATTATCTCTCGGCTGTCCACTTTGAAATAATAAATAGAGATTTGAAATGTTAAGTTGGTAGTACACTGGTGTATTGTTTTTTTTTAATAATATTAAGTTTAAAGTTGGTGAAAGTCTTTCGATGTTTTTTATTCATCCACGCGTAAGTTGAATAGATTTTGATAATAACTTTTAGAGAATTATCTATGCATTCCACCTGCCTACATGCCAGGAGATCATATGGTGACTCATCGGCTAGAAAAACCAGTATTGCTCTATGAAGCTAAATAAAACTAAAACCTTCCCTTAATAGGACGCCGTAGGGTCACTTTCATACCTATTTAAAAACATCGATGACTGCTATCGAGCATGGGCCCCCTTGACCTGTCTGACCATAGCATGGAAAAGCAAATGGATCATTATATCTATATATAAATACGAGAAGCAAAAACTTTGTACCTCTTTTTACAAAAATTGCGCCCAAGGAGTATGAAATTTCCCACACTTATAGTTTATGTAGAGGAGTGCATAATGCTAATATTTTTTAAAATTATGCATAAAAATACATTAAATCAATAAAAAAAATTACACACCCTACCATATATTTGACATACACACGCATATATACTCGTTTGTTTATTGTTAAAGTCAGTGGTCAAATTGATTTAATATACGCAAGACAATAAATATATAAATTAATGAATTATGGTTGATTTTCAACCACGCGGCGATCACTAGTCATTATAAATACGACACGATTTCGTTATACGTTCCTTCTCTCCGTTCTAAGTTCTTTAGCGGGTGATGTTAACAGTTTGTATTAGTGCATTGTACAGTAGTACAAGTATGATCATGAAGATGTTTCACTTCCAGGTTTTCTTCTGTTTTCATTTCTATTCACGTTTATGTTTAGTTATTCTACAACATAAAGACAAAACGCTATAAATATAGAATACGTTTATTCAAATCTGGCACAGAAGACATGTTTACTTTCTATAATCTAAATAACTAATAAAAAATTAAAAACATATGGAAATGACATATAGTATAATAATACGTTGGGACATTAATACACAACACCATCTAGTTCCATGGTAAACTATGAGGCTTGTGTTATGGATACCAGATAGTTGATACACTACACATATATAACTTTAAATACATGCTTATCTTAAATATAAATACCCATGACTGCAGTACGAACATTCGTGTTCCTCTCTCTAATGAATACCCCCAGCGGGACTCGAATCCGAGACTTGCACAGCAAGTAGGGTCACTACAAACTGAGCCAAACGTATCGTCAAAATGACATCACATTTAGACATATTTTAAAACAAACATTTATTGTTCTTTATTCTCGATAGCGTTTGCAGAAGGTCAAACTATCTAAGCCTAACAACGTAGATAATTAATATATTTCACTAGCGACTTACCCTCGCTTCGCTCGGGTGCGTCCCTAGGTATTCTTTAATTTTTATGAGCGAAACCCTAATTCTTTTCTAAAATAAAATTAGCCTGCCTAAGTTACTCCTTATAATATGAGCTATCTGTCAGTGAAAGTCCCATTAAAATTGGTCCAGCAGTTTTGGAGATTAGCCGGAACAAACAGATAGACAGACAAACATTTTAAAAATTGTGTTTTTCTTATAAGTACCGTATATAATTTCATATGGTTTTTATTAAAAAGCTGTTATTTTGACATTACAAACAGACACTTCAATTTTATTTATCTGTATAGATAAATAAGCCTTTAATTTACAGTGTGAATGGTCCTTAAGTCTTGCGCCTACAAACCCGTATCTTTTATATCTACGCGTATGCGTAGCGTTTATTACTTAGATTTCAAATCGACTTGATTTCTCTTAACAAATGCCATCACAAACCAAATTAGACGTTATTCTTAAAACGCACGCTTCAAAATTGCATGAAACTTGTGAAGTGAGTTATGATGTGTTGATTTGAAGAATAATTGTGTTGATATAAGTAGATAAAGGAGAAATGAATTTATCTCTTTCTAATATATTATCATTATATATATTTGTCTCTGTCTCAGCTATCAATAGGTGTGGAAAATATTGTTATTTACGTCTCAATTATCGTCGGTTTCAATAAAATAATTGCGTTAAATTGTATTCATATAATTTGTTATATCGGTTGCGTTTGAAGTCAATAAGTAATGTTTATATATATATATATATATATATATATATAAGCCATATATGGCTTATATTTCGGTTTAATTATCTGTGAAATATGACGTCTTTAGCTGCAACTTTGATGGAAAGGACGTCTACCTAAAATCTTAGTAAATACGAGTACATACATACATATGTATGTATAATCAAACTAAATGATCCTTTAAATTGACATAACTTTTTTATTTAGGAACCGATTGAGATGAAATAAATACTAAATGTTAAGTGAAGCTTACCACAATACAATAGTGAAAACCGCATCCAAATCGGTTAAGCCGTTTCTAAAATTATCGCGCACAAATGCTCAGACAAACAGACAAAAAAACTAAAAATCATTTTTTTGGATTCTATTGCGTTAATAAAGATCCCCAATAATAGTTTTTCTCAACTAACTTTCATGTACAGACAGCGATTAGTTACAATTTTTCATATGTGTAGATCACTGTACGTATTAAAAGCTCTTAAAAGTTGAATTTTTACTTGATTTTTTAATCAATATTTATGTGTAGCCTGTATGACAAATATACATTCAAAAAACCCGTTCGAATTGAGCATCTTCTCTTTTTAGTCGGTCAAAAATAATGTAAAATAATATTTTAATCGCTTCCTATTGACAATAAGAAAATAATAGAACAAATAATTTATAACAATCATTTAGCAGTTTGATGTAGATTTAACCATATTATCATTGTTTATTTAGTATTGTCATCTTACTTTTGAAGTAAACGTGAATATTTCACATATATATTACTACGCTTCAAGAAGCCAAACCATCATTTAGTTCTGTCAGGTACATTAAAATTCATGCAAAATTCACCGGCGGTCGGTTGCCCAGTTACGGATAGACAGATGAACATGTTTATGAACTTACTGCGACATGTCCGGTTTTTCGTTGTGGTTCCGCATACAAAGTTGGCTCTTTATTCTTTGATAGCTAATAGCTTGGCTCCAGGATGATATAAAGTATACGTGATTTTCTAACTTTACCTATATCTATAAACTAGATTTAGTTCACTTAGTACTTAAGTACCTAGTATTGAGTTATCCTTTGATTTTCATTTAGTTATATGGAAAAGTATAGTTATTATATTATTTTATTATTATTAGCAACATTAATATTCATGTTCTACGTTTCGTCAAAACACACATTTTTCCAAAGACTGACTTTTATACGGAGATACCTTAATCGTCTCAACTTTTTTGTGACTGTGTTCCGTTACATCTCTATATAATTTTTTTAATGAATACCTACGTTATTTCTTAAAGATGGATCTTTGAATTAATAAATTTTAGTAATTTTGACGTCTGTATACTTTTTTTAAAACTTCATTCCCTACGACGACGTTTGGCTCAGTTTGTAGTGACCCTATTTGCTGTACCAAAGGTCGCGGGTTCGAGTCCCACTGGGGGCATTCAATTGTGTGATGAGCATGAATGTTTGAACTCCAGTCGTGGGTGTCTATAATATAGATATATGTATCAAATATGTATCAAATATCTGGTATCCATAACAAAAGCCTCGTAGCTTACCATGAAACTAGATGGTGCTGAGCGTTAATGTCCCAACATATTTATTTAAATATACATTTGCAAACATATGTTTTGCTAAACATATGTATAGTATAGTTAGTTATATCTGTCTATAAGGTTTTTTATGACAGTGCGTATATTCAGAATTCCTTTCTAACCCTTTGTACAAAAAGTCGCAAAAATAATAATCTTACTAATATTATAAACGTGAAAGTTTAGATGTTTGGATGGGTGTTCGTTACTCAATAATGCCAAAACGTCTGAACGGATCTGAATGAAATTTGGCATATAGGTAGATTAAAGTCTGGAATAGCACATAGACAATTTTTTTTCGAATAAAAATGTTCGGTTTCCGTGAGATAGATTTGTTTTTGTTTTTCTAGAAGCAACCCCGAGCGAAGCAAGGGTAAGCCACTTGTTAACTAATAATTTATGTATAATTTATAATTTAGGTTCAATTTTAAAACCTACTAAAAATCCTTAAATTTCCATACTTTCCAAGTGACTTACGCAATGAAGTATCTAATATGTTTTTCCGAGAACATCAAACCTTTCAACCCAAGTCAAGCCGGATGGATTTCGATAACTAGACCAGTCGGGCGATAGCGTGCCGCGCCTTAGCATCCCGGCGCGTGCGGCCTGACGTCACAAGTCATGAGTTGTAGCGATTTATACTTGTACGTTTATTAGTCGAAGAGACAAAAGTTATATAATTTTAGTAGTTAAAGTGTAATGTCATTATTTTACTAAGAGTAATATTATTTACTTTTATATGAAATTGATTTTACGTATAGGCATATGTATATTGTATACATTGTTTTAACTGCCCAGGTGGTGTAGTAGCATATGCAGCTGTACATCTGAAGGTCTCGGGTTCAAGTTCCAGGTTGGACTAAGTTAGTTATTGAGTCTCACTTTTAAGTAAGTCCCAGTAACAGCTCGGAGTCGGGAAGTTGGCGGTGATTCACCCTCGTGCCTCGGAAAGCATATAAAGTCCTGCGCTTGATCTCTGATTGGTCGTATCGAATTACCGTCCGTACCGAATTTGAAAGTAACAGGAATAGGTAGCGCACTTGTGTTTTTGCGAACACTTGTGCATATATAATCTTTTCTGTGCTGACTAGTCTCAGTGAGATTGGTCGCCGTGGCTGAAATTGGTCAGGAGGAGATCATCATTATCATACATTGTACAATGTATGATAATATATATATATATATATATATATATATATATATATATATATATATATATATATATATATATATATATATATATATATATAATATGATGTTATGCTGAGAAGAATATATGAAAGATAATCTTAATATTCTTATATTATTTATCTATCTTTATGTTATTACAAGCGACTCACCCTCGCTTCGCTCGGGTTCGTCCCTAGCTTGCTTCCCCATACAAACTTTCATCCCCATTTTCACCGATCATCATCACTGATTACATGAATAAAAACTATTTCACTCACTTATTTTTCATATCATGAGATTTTAAAAAAAATCTTATTTTAGTATAAAAAATCTTATAATTTTCTTTTATACAAAACTTGTCTTGACAAAAACACAAAAAAAAAAAGAATTATCTAATTTGGCGCAGTCGATCGGAAGTTATGCGCGTACATACATTTCGGTGATTTATTTTTATTTATATAGATTTAATAGATAATATTCATACTTATATTATAAATATGAAAGTGTGTTTGTCATTCTTTAACGTCAAAACTGAGAGTCAAATCAACGTGATTTTTTGTGTGGAGGGAGTTAGAGGGCTGGAGAGTGACATAGGCTACTTTTTACCTCGGGAAATTATCTCTTTCTCAAGGGAAAACACATTATGCAACTCACAATATTTATGATCAGAATTACTTGAAACTTGGTATTAATGCCCTTCAGTACAATTAAATAAATACGTATTTTAGCATTTTTCGAAATTCATCCCATAAGGGGGTAAAATAGGGGGTGAAAGTTTGTATAAAATCTACCTTTTTATAAATATTTAGCAAATAATAACAATAAAAGTATGCAATCTCTTTTTCTGATACAACTAGATTGAATATCTAAGTAAAATTACATGCATGCACATTGTAGGAACAAGCCATTTAATATATGCATAAAATCGCTATTTTCAAAGTAAATATATACAGACATGGATGTTAGTTTGTACCATACGCCATTGCGAGGCCACACCGCTTCCGTCATCTGAATAAATACTTTACTACAAATTTTTAACCTTATCGCATACGTTTAAGAGCTATTTTGGCTTGAATTAACAATATTTTTTGTTAGTCGGCATGTAAAGAGTTCAACGGGTGCGTTGAAAGGAAGTCCGTAGTCTGCTTGCACGATCTAGATTCTTGCGCGGAGAATTTTAATTTGATTACATTTAACTATTTTGTAACATGGAATATTTTGTTTTATAGGAAACTGTATGTAAACTTTGAATATAACACTTAACAATAAGTAACCATTCCATTCTTGTTTATTACTTACTAGCGACTTAGCTTTGCTTCACTCGGGTGTGTCCTAACGTTTTAATTTTTTTTTACCCTAATTCTTTTTCTAAAATAAAAGCAGCCTACGTTACTCCTTATACCGTTAGTTTTTTGTCAGTATAATTTGTTAAAATCAGTCCAGATGTTAGGGAGATTAGCCGGAACAAACAGACCGACAGATAGACAAAAAATAAAAATAAATGTGTTTTTCTTATATAAGTACCTTATATAGATGACATTACAAACAGACACTTCAATTTTATTTGTCTCTATAGATTATTACAATCTTATTTGGTTCACACATTGTATGTGGTATTTATTTCATCATATAGTACGTTAAGGAGTAGAGAGTTTGTAGTACAAACAAAGTTATTATTTTAAATCTGCTAATTGAGACATTTAAAGTATGATTTTTATTGTACCTAGGAGAGAATAAGTTATTGCGCGCGAATTGACTGTGATGGCATGACATGTAATAACAATAGCGTATGTTAAAAAGTTATTAAAGTGTATAACCAAAAAAAAGGTAAATATTTGACACGTCGGAACCAAAGGATTTAAAATAAAACTGCGATTAATTACAAAAAAGTTTTATTTAAATTAGCTTATATTTATGTGTTACTTATGTGTATCATAGTTATGGTGAAGATATCACATAATGTATCCACAAAATATATAGATAAATTGAATATCCCTTTTGAAATCGGTTAAAAAATAGTATTAACCGATACCATCTTATATGTAACTTCGAGTAATTTTGTTATGTAGGAACTATTTTAGACTAGTTCTTGCCCGCGGCTTCACTCGCCTGATAAGTGGGGCTAGGATAAAAAGTGGCATATGTCGACCAAATTTTATCAAAATCCGTTTAGCGGTTTAAACGTAAAAAGGTAACAAACAGAGTTACTGTCATATTTATAATATTAATACGAACACACCCTTACTTCGATCGGATTCGTCTTTAGTGACAAACAAAAACAAATCTATCCCACGGGAACCGTACATGCTGCCGGGATAAAAAGTAACCTATGTGCTATTCCAGACAATAATCTATCATTTTTCATATTTTAATTTTTGGTTCCCGACTCTCCCGTGACCATGATTGCTGTTTAAAGCATTCGAAATGTCGGGAACCAAAAATCAAAATAAATCCCCGAAATAATCTGAAAAGATAGTTTTATTAGAAATCTATTTTAATATCTATTTTTATATGGAAATATTACATATGCAGAACTTTGTATATTGGCCATGGTAATTAAAGCAGGGTGTTAAGGAATGCCATTCACTAGTTGTTATTTCGATATGATCTCAAAACGAAAAAATATCTGTTACGCTACGGAGGGACTCTATTATAAATATATTATAATAGAAGAATATATTGTAGGTTTTTTTTTATCTTATGTAAGCTTTTTTATTGACCCATCTTTAAAGATTGTTGTAAAATTTAATTTTAACTTATAAATCTTAAATTAATAAAGGAGCGGAGCTTTCGAATAAATCATCTTATCAATTAAAGCTTTCAGCGTAAATTGTACAGTATAGTAATGAACATATAATACACGCGGGAGATTTAAAGAGAAAGACTCATAAAAAGATTAAACATTTATATCAGCTTTTTCTTAGAAACCCCCAAGATTTCTTTGGGTCGCGCTCTGATATAAGGGCGTTGACACACTGGGTCAACGAGATATATTATATGTATGTGCTATGTGTAAGATACTCAAAATCAGCTACAAATAAAATGATTCATAAATAAAATTGAAGTGTCTGTTTGTAATGTCAATATAACAGCTTTTTACTAAATGCATTTAAAACTATATACGGTTTATATAGAAAGAACTCATTTAAAAAAAAATTGACTGTTTATCTGTTTGCCTGTCTATCTGTCTGTTTTTTCCGGCTAATCTCCAAAAAGGCTGGACCGATTTAGATGCATCTTTCACTGGCAGATAGCTGATGTTATAAAGAGTAATATAGACTACTTTTATTGTAGAAAAAGAATTAGGATTCCGCTCAAAAAAATATAAACGTACATACCTCGGGACGCACCCGAACGAAGCGAGGAAGATATGCAAAATTTTAACATATTTCATAGTTAATGGTGCAATTATAGCAAAATACCAAAAAATTACATAAAAAAAATATGTTTGATAAATTGTACATATATACACTTTTATTATTGTTGAGTTTATTTTTTTTATTTTTTTAAGTCTGGACGCCTCCCAAGAACCAGCATTTTACTTATTACAATGGAATCTTGATATTTCAAGCAATTTTTGTACAGAATATAACGATTTAAGCTGCAACCGGATAAAGTAATTGATTTTTAATGGATCTCACTGTGGCCCTCGCGATTTTGTCGGCATAATTAGTGGACTGAATCGCCATTGTTACGTGACTTTTAATGTGTGTAATTTTATTAAAAGTAAAAACTTATTGATTGATTTTAACTTAATGGTTATTTTTATTTTTAACTCGCCAGCCAGTGATATAAATAATTAAACCTGGTATATAGAAGATTTTATCGCTTTATGTTGTGAAAAAGGTAAAATGGTTAACTAGTTTTTTATTTAAAGTAGGCATAATCTAAAAATTAGTTACGTCACGTTTGACCTGACTAAGCCTTCTTAATCATAAACTAGAACCTGTTTTAAATTTAGATATTTGTAGGTATATGTTTCTTTGGAAATTAAATTATATTTTAATATATGCCAGCCAATACACAAAGCACACAAACTTCGAAATTATTTTTTTCTATAGTAAACTATCTATAGTAAATGAAAACTACCAATCACTAATTTTTTTTACTTTTTAGTGTTTTTTTTAGAAGTCGATTTTTATTTTTTTATTAAAAAGTTTTTTAAGTACCATTTCTTATTTGCAAATAGACACATTTTCTAGCAAACTTATAATAAAATTAGTATGTATATCATTATGAAAGATTCTATTACATGTATTTACTTATTATAAAAAGATAATAAGGCAGTGGTAGCCCAATTGTAACGAGCTTGCTTGGAAAACTAAGTAAAGCGGGTTCAAATCTTGTGCCTCGCACTTCTGATATTTTCATGTGCGAATTATTTTTCAACACGACATCTCACGGCGAAGGAAAACATCGTGAGGAAACCTGCAGGTCTGAGAGAAGAGAGTAAGTTTTCGAACGACATGTGAAGTCCGCCAACCCGCACTTGACTAGCGTGGTGGACTATGGCTTGATCCCCCTCGTATTGAATGGTAGCCCGTGCCCAGCAGTGGCGTTAAAAGGGTTAAATACATACTTATTAAAAAAATATACAGACAAGTAGTTCCACGTACCTAACTTATGTCAGCCCAATTAATATGATACTGCTATAACAAATGACATCAACCTAGCTCGAGTTACTCTCGGATTAGGATTTCTTCGAAGTCAGATGATAGCATAGATTTTGAAGATACATTACCATGTGTCAGATGTTATAAGGATTTGGATTTTCAGTTAATATCTTATATTAAAAAAAAAAAAACAAATTTTCAAAATTTACTTGTTTCTTTTGTTTGGAAAGTGTTATTTTTGTTATAAAGATAGGTATGAGGGAATTTTTAAGTGTATATTTGTTGGACTAGCGACTCACCTTCGCTCTGCTCGGGTTCGTCCCTAGATTTCTCAGAGATGAGATATTTTCCCGTAGTAATAAGTATTCTATATGTGGACCTGGATAACTAGATGTCATACCAAATTTCATTATAATCTTTTTAGTAGTTTTCTCGTGATGCGATCACAGACAGACAGACATAAATTCTAAAAACTACAGATTCGGCGTCTGTATCAATAATAATGTCTATTTCAATAGGATTTTCCAAAAGATATTTAATATACAGATTCGGCTTAGTTATATTTTTTTATATGTATAGAATATAGATATACTTAAGATATAAAATATTTTATATTTATTGATTAAACTCCATGTAAACGGCGCTTTATCACTGGCTATAGAGTCATAGCGACAAAGGGACTGCAACTATATTATCAACAATTGAAATAATCACATAATGATGCCAGTATTGTATCTTAAACCATAAACCATAGTATTGCAAGAATTATAATTGAGACTTTCTACTCATTTTAATTAACGCAATCCATACTAATATTGTAAATGTGAAAGTAAGTCTGTTACATTTTCTCGCTTAAACCACTGAACAGATTTTGATAAAATTTGGACTTGCCATGCGATTAAGGCCGCAGGAAAGAACTAGTTGAAAATAAATAACCTGGAAAATATCATAATCATAATTATATATTCACTTATGTATTATATTTATCCCATATAAGTTTAAAGTTGCAAGCAAATGAATATAAAAACATATACATTTAGAAAAAATCTAGTTCACCGGGATTAAAAAAAGCATGTACTTGTAGTACCTACATGCTTGCCTTATTTAGGATTAGCAACTCACCGCTCGGGTTTGTCCCTAGTTACGTTTTAACGTTTAGTATAGATTTCTCAGAGATGAGATATTTTATCGCAGAAGAGAATATGTTAACCCGGATAATCATACCGAATTTAATCAAAATCTGTCCAGTGGTTTTCTCGTGATGTGGTGACAGACAGACAGACAAAAATTCTAAAAGCTATAGATTTGGCCTCTGTAACGATAAAAATGATTATTTCAATAAGATTTTCCAAAAAATATTTAAAGCACAGATTTGACTCAGCTAGAATTTTATTATATGTATATGTAATAAGCTTAGTTCTTTTCAATATTCCAATAAGAAAATTTCAAAGTTCAAGGAAGCAAGAATCCATGTCACACTTCTTAAAGTAAAAGTGTAATTTATACATTTGTTAATAACTTTTTCCACACCAAATCTTTCTGAATAATATTTTTTGTCCAGCTGTGGGAACATAATTGGCTGTTTCTTCAACAGTAACCTTGTCAGGGCGTGACGTATGTCAGTACATAAATAACCTTTACCCTACATAAAGATGGGTACGACGCATATATCTGAACTTTCTCTTGACAGAAGGGCTTATTAAAGTTTGTGACCACAGAGTAAAAATTTCAGCTAGTTTACAACCGAAAATAGTTTCACAGTGTAGATTAAAGTGTATAAACACATGAGGTAATACGAATTTAATTTAAATGTATTTACCGACACCAAAAAAAGGTAAGTATCAAATCGTAAATCGATTCACGTGTACGCTTATTTTTACGAACATTACGCAATAGCTTCGCGTTTTTCACCATATATCTAAAGGGTCTTATACAAATTCTCAAAAAAAATTCAACTCATATAAGAATGGGACTATCATTTTTAAAGTAATTATATGTTGGCATATCCTTTTATAATGTGCACTTACACTTAAAAAATATTTAGACAGCATAATTATAATAATATCTTCTATATAAATAAAAATGAATGTTGGCAAGCGCATAACTCTAGAATGGCTGGACCAATTCAGGTTTTTTTTTTGTATGTTCTTTAAGGTCCACGGAAGGGTTTAATACTTAAAAAAAAAAAAAAAACTATCCATGTTACTATATCCAAGCTAGGGACGAACCCGAGCGAAGCGATGGTGGGTCGCTAGTTTTCATTTAAAAGAAATCAGTGACACTGCTCATGTCTTACTCCCTTAAATACACTGTGTCCAATACGATATTGTTCCTATATTAATTTTGAATTTACAGTTCACGTGAGTCAATAAGATTAACAAAAATATTATAATATGAATAGTAAATGATTGTAACTTTTTCATAGATTAAACTGATTGGAGTAAAACTTCGAATGGATAATCTAATTTCATGGTGAGATTTTATTTATTGTTCTTAGTACTAAACATGTACGTTATTCATATTATTACACATTTTCTTTTAAAAATGTGTTTAAAACTGTTTTTATAAATTTTAAAATATATTAGCATTGATAAGTTTGAATTTCGGTATGTATTATAAAAATTATATAAAACTTGTGCTTCGAATTTAATTAGTATACTAGTATACTAGGTTCTTCCCTAAGTACGTTTTAATGGTCAATATGTATATAATATGCATGTATTATACATATAAACCTTCCTCTTGAATCACTCTATCTGTTGCTGAAAACTGCATTCAAATAAGTTACGTAGTTTAGAAGATCTAAGCGTACAAACAGACTTTGTTTTGTAATATGTATAGATCTTCTCTAATCAAAGATATCTCTTATCTTATCAAAAACAAATGAAAAAATGTGATAAAATAAAGTAAAAGAAATAAAAGCTTTTGTATAATTTATATAGAGAAACTTAAACGAGTAACTTATACTAAGTGATTAATATTTTAGTAATAAATTGTAAGAAATTGTATCGATAAAATAAATATTTCAATTTATAATGTAAGAGTTTCCAAAGTTGCTTAAATTCTACATTCACTTGCTAATGATAACGATAATGACTGTATTTATTTATCGGACATCTAATACAGTACCGGGAAAGTCAAGATGGGACACTAAAGCCGGATCGAAACGCCAGAAAGCTTAGGTTTTGTATGGAGGGTATACATTCGCGAAACGCGGTACGAAATAAAATATTTATATTCTAACTTCAATGGGCTATTATCGAGATGAAGCAGAAATCGTGCATATAAATATGCAAAAGCCATAAGTTCAATACATTTTTGTTGGCGAAATCTTCGAGAGTCTTAATTGCGTCGTTAGCCCTCCTCGATGCATTGTTCTTCTCTGATAAAAAGGCTTATTGAATTTTTTCTTCAGAACGCCTCTAGCTACCGATTATATGAACATATATGTTTAAAGTTTCATTTTTTTAAGTATTTTTATAAAATAAATATGGTGTAAATGTTATTTATTTTATAAAAATACGTGTGACTTCGCTTCAGTCGGGTGTCCTTGGGTGCGTTTTTAATTTAAAACTTATTATATACGGATAGCGTCAATTCTTGACAATTTTTATTACTCACTATTTACAATTAGTTGCCTATATGTAACTTTAGGTCATAATTTATCTGCGTACCAAATTTCATGTAAATCCGCCCAGACGTTTGAGCTTGAAGTTTGTATATATGTTACAGTCAAAACTATTTTTTAGTCAAAACTACTTTTGACTAAAGAGGTTGGTCAAAAGTTGTCTTGACTGCAGACCTTTGCCAATAGCGTGCCGCGGTAACGGCCGGAGAGTGCCATAAATTACAAAATAAAAAACATCCAAATTTCAATAGGGAAGATGGCTGGGTGCTACCATCGTTGTGGGATCCTGTTATTAATATTATAAAATCTAATAATAAATCTAAACATAACAGACAGTTAGATGTAGTAAGTTCTTACTGTGGGGATCAAAATAACAGTATTTCAAATTAATATTTTTCATTTGTAAATGTAATTATTAATTAATTTAAATTTTCTAAAGTACACATAGAACAATAATGTGTAAATAATTAATATTTTATTTTTCTTAATATGGTTGGTTATAAATATAATAATGGTAACACTAAAAATATAGATTACTAAACAATAATACAATAATAAGTTTTCTAAAAAAATGTAATAATTATAATAATAATAGCTAAAATTATATAAATAATATTCCATATTTCAAGTATTAAATAATTAAAATTATAAAAATGTTTAAAATTAAAATTAACAAATATTGTAAGGTACTTTGGTGCCAATTTTCAAAATTTTTAATTCATTTCTGTTATTTGTGGGTAGGCTGTCTGTAACAACTGTAAAATGCTTTTGAGACATCTAACACCTTAGTCTCTCCCGTGACCATGATTGCTGTAAAGCAATCGAAACATCGGGTACTAAAAACAAAATAAATCCGCGAAAAAATATCGGAAAAGATAGTTTTATTTAAATGTCTAATATTCGCGTAAATCTAGGAAAGTATTATATATATATGTATATGTGTATGATTGTTACTAACGAACATAAGCGTTTACGATTGTAATGTGATTCAAATTTAATTTATTGAACGTGACACTAAGTTTTGTTCATGGTTGGAATAAAGCTTCGATAATAATAATGATATTTTAATAAACCAAAGATACAATTTTCGCATCTTTGAAAATAATGGTATGGTAAAAAAGGTAGCATCTTATTATTTTTTATTGTTTGTTTGTAGATAATAGAACATGAAACATAATAAGAACACTGTCTGTGTCATATCAGAAGATGTCACTAAATAGTATATAGTAAAATATGTAATTTTAGAAAGATTTCAATTAAAAATAAAAAAGAAAAAATTAAGATGACGCATTTGATCAAATGTAATATAGGGAGCTCGTCAAAACGAACGAAATGAGCGACAATTGGAAGGTTCCTAGTAGCCATTGAAGAATTTTACTATACATATTTATAGGTTTTGTCACCATAGGTTTTATCAACAAAACAGGTCGATGATATCAAATTATTGTCTTCTAAAGTCAATATGACAAATCATAACTATTATAAATGTGGAAGTTTAGATGTTTGGATGTTTGTTACTCAATCGCGTCAGAACGGCTTAACGGATCTAGATGAAATTAGGCACAGAGATAGATTGAATTCTGGAATAGTACATAGGCTTTTTAACCGTAAAAACTTAAAGATCCCGTGGGATAGATTTGTTTTTCTTTTCTGATGGTACATGTATATTATGTCGATGTTGTATTGTAATCTAAGATAATAGCCTCATTATTTAAAAGTAAACTTTAGTTAGCCCATACTTTAAATACACAAATTAGTCGTAGTGGTAACGGATAACGGATAAAAACATTATAACTGATTATTAAGGTTTTTTAGAAATTTCTATGGTACCACTCTTGCAATATATACTAACTAGCAACTCACGCTCGCTGCGCTCGCGTTAGTCCCTAGGTACGTTTTCACGGTTAGCTATGTTTAGGTATACATAAATAGTAGCTTGCTACTCCTAAGATATTCATTTAAATTATATAGCGATTTATCCTCGCTTCGCTCGGGTGCGTACGCCGTACGCGGATTTTGTTCACAATTTCATGGGTTTTAATTTTTTTTTTCGCGGAACGCTGATTCTTTTTCTAAAATAAAAGTAGCCTACGTTACTCTTTATAACAGCAGCTATATGCCAGTGAAAGTCCCGTCAAAATCGGTGCAGCCGTTTCGGAGATTAGCTGGAACAAACAGACAGACAGACAGACAGACAAAAATTGTAAAAAATATTGTTTTGGTATATGTACCATGTATACATCCATATGCATTTAGTAAAAAGCGGTTATTTTAATATTACAAACAGACACTCCAATTTTATTTATCTGTATAGATTAAAGAACTATCGCGTGATAAATAAAATAGAATATTCACTAGTATTGAGTACCTTGTCTTCACGAAGTCGGACAAACAGCATACACCAGTTCCCTGTAGTCCTATAGTAATCGATGCACTATAAAATATACATACATACGTGATACGTGATCAATTGTCTCCTTTTCGGAGTCACATGAAAAAGATCAGAACGGGTTTTAAAAATGTTGTCAACATTGTAAATATCTGAAGGAAAAACAGTGCTCGTAAAGCTGTCGACGTCGAAGTATACAGCTAGTTTCTACATAAAGGAATTCTACAGACAGACATCACAATAAAAAGATATTTTAGTCACATTGGTGTTTTGGTATTTCAGTACGTTCTTGATTAATTTGATACAAAATTATTTCGAACTAACAAAGTACCCCAGCTATGTCTAACATTTTCTAATCGACTCTTTTTGCTGACGTTTAAATTTTAACTATGTTGTATACAATAAACGTTTTTACTCTAATAGGGGCTTTTTAAGTAACATAACTATAGTTTTTATTTTGGGATAATCGTGTTATTAGTACTTATTTATGTCATGTAATTATGAAATTAATTTTAATTACTTATTTAAATATGAAAAATCGAACAGTTTTAGTAAAAAGCCAGGGGACGCTACTAGTATGGTATATAATACCTTTTGCGAGTCTAAATGTAAGCATCTAAAGCAAAAACTACAATTACCAATTAAAAATTTGCACGAAATGACGCGACCCAGCAGGAGAGCCATCGAGGCCTTTCTTGCAATATTGCCAAGTGTTACTAACAACGTTCTTTGTATTTTCTATACATCGATGCATTATTAATGCGTTAAAACTCGTTAGGACCATCATTAAGATGATTATGGTTAATTTCGACCAACTTTAAAAAAAAGGTATACAGTTCGGCTGTTTTTTGGGTTTGTTGGGTGCAACTTTTAGTTAATTGTCAATCGAATTTCATGCTTATTTTCAACTGTAGACTGATTTAAGTTTCAACAATTTCGCCGTTAATGGTAGAATGTAGGTGGAATTTTTGTATGTTGTAAAACACAAAATAATTATTATTACTGACTGCCCCAGAAAAGTTTCTACATGCAGAGTAAATTTTGTCTAGATTTTAATGTACATTTAAAATGGCTGCACAGTTTTGGATGAAATTTAGTATATAGTTGACTATAATATTTAATAAATAAATATATTAGGACATTAATACACAGTACTATATAGTTCCATTGTAAGCTCGAGGCTTGTGTTATGGATACCAGATAGTTGATACACTACACATATATAACTTTAAATACATACATATTATAAATATATACACCGATGATTGGAGTACAAACATTCGTGCTCATCGCACAAATGTATGCACCCAGCGGGACTCGAACCCACGACCTCTAGAACAGCAAGTAGGGTCACTACAAACTGAGCCAAACGTATCGTCAAAACAACACGTACACACAAACATAGTTTAAACACAGTTTACTCTTAGTACTAAAACTTGAAAGTATCTTGGGACGCACCCGAGATAAACGTTGGTAAATCACTAGTATATATAAAATCTAATATATTTAAACGAGTAATTCTTGTATATTTATTTATTTATGTATTTATACCGGCGATCTCAAATTTCGCTGAAATTTGGTATGTGGTGGTTTTCGGGCGCGAAAAATCGATTAAAATTAGTCTTATATCTGGGAAAACGCGTGTTTTCGAGGTTTCATGTGGTTTTCTTTCGCATTATTCCACGCAGAATATGGTCGATAATTTATTACGTTCGAGCATAAGCAGCGTAATTTCAAGCGGCCAAGGTGCAAGATTGACAACACAGGTGTCCGGGTTCGAATCCCGGTCGTATTCAAAGTTTTTACATTTGTTTTATTTATTTTTTTGTATTTATCCAAGTTTTTGTTTTTGTTATCTAAAAAATATGATATAACAAAAAAGAACTCCGATCAAAGCTCGGTCGCCCAGGTACTAAACCATAAACTAAGACAGTAAGTAGGTAACAACATTAATTAAAGTGCGCAGCGTCCACAAACAGTGGTGTTGGCTTTTTCTCAAGTGTCGAAACGGATGGAACCCTGCGGTCTCATGAATGGTTATACTGATTTTAATTAAATCCATGAAATTTTATTTCAGAGGGTAAAAAAATAATGAGCCCACGATGGAAATATATGTTTTTACGTTATGCTAAGTTCTACCCCTGACTGTTTATGTAGAATGTATCAAATATCACGTTGGGTTTTATTTTAAGACATGATTTTTTTATATTTTTCTCCATAAGGCGTAATTTTAGTTTTAATCCCAACTTCTATACTCTTCACTACTATACACCGTCCAGTCCCACTGTTCGGATTGAATTTTGAAGGAAGTTCTTAGTAAACACTGATATATTCATATACTGCGTGTTTTATTCCCGCTGGTGGTATTAAGGATATACATATATTATGTTATGTATTATATGTAATATAATATTCTTTATTACACTAAAAAATGTATTCTAAGTTAATTGTAATGAACTAATGTCAGGAAATAGTGGTAAATAGCGGGAAAAAAGGAATAAGAATATGTATAAATACATTTTAATCCCACTGCTGGGACTCAGGTTATCTATTTAACCAATTAGCCCGCTATCTTCAGATAATTACAATCTGCATTATTTAATCCCACTTGTGGGATTAAACCTTAGTCGGGCGAATGCTGAACACCCCAGGCGGTAAACAAGTAATACCATATTACATTGTGCGAACAATTGATAGCAGTTAGTAGCAATATTTCGAGGCAATCTTAGAGCCTTGTACAGTACGAGGAAGCTGTAACTCGATGCTCTTTATCTGTGTGACTCATTCTATTTACTTTAATGTCACGAATAGCTGTGATGGATTTTTTAATTATTCTATAATAGAAAATATTGATAGTATAATTTTAAATTGTTGTCCTTAATACTTTTATGGCTTTTGGGTAATGATAAATTAGTTTTTGCCTGGGTTTTTGATGTCTTCGGATGGTAAGTACTGAGCAGGACAGCGATAAACGGTATTTTTAACCCCTGACGCAAACGACGGGGTATTATAAGTTTGACCTGTCTGTGTGTGTATCTGTCTGTGGCATCGTAGCTCCCGAACATATATGAACCGATTTTGATTTTGTTTTTTTTGTTTGAAAGGTTAATTAGTAGGGAGTGTTCTTAGCTATATTTGATGAAAATCGGTCCAAGATGGCTGCTGTCACAAAATGGCGGATTACATATTTTTTCACGACTCCCTGCAATATGGGTATCAAATGAAAGGCCTTGACTAGTAGAATACTATACACTATGATAAATTTCAAATCCAAGATGGTCGTCAACACAAAATGGCGAATTACATGTCGGTTTTTTTTTTAATTTTTAATTTATATATCCATCACCGTGATGCAATCATTAGCCTCTGCAGCCTCCTCTCATCTGTTCAGCAGTTAACACGTGAAGTTGTAATAGTGACAGTGCTAGTGATATTTACATTTATAATATTAGTATTGGTTACTTGTAGTTATTTAATAATTCTAAGTTACTATATAAATATTATGAAATTTATAAATTATTTTTGTTAATTTTATGTTTATTTTTATTATTATATAAAGTGTGACCTTTGTTTTACATGTAATATACAACTCACCCTCGCTTTCCTCGGGTTTGTCCTAGTGAAAAACAAAAACAAATCTATCCCACATTTTTCCGGGATAAAAAGTAGCCTATGTGCTATTCCAAATTAATCTATCTTTGCGTCATTCATCCAGATCCGCTTAGCCATTCTGGCGTGACTGAGTAACAAACATCCATCCAAACTTTCGCATTTATAATATTAATAATAGGATGGGATGGAATTTAAGAATATTTTTTTTTCTATCCTGAAATAGAATATTATTATCATTTCAATAACATTTGGTTGAACAGTCATTTTGTTGGTCGGTATGCGTCAATGGTTTCCACAGTGAAGTAAGTATTGACACAAACACGATAAGAGGATGTGGCAAATTACGAATTTCAATGTAAATATAATCTTGACTTGGCTTGAAAATAAAGATTTTTAGAGTTCTCTACCACTTATAAATAAATAGGTATGATGAGTTTATGTTCGTTACCTGAGAAATGATTGATTCCCCATACAAACTTTCACCCCCCTTTTCACCCCCTTGAGAAAAGACTTACATACATCGATTAAGCGTGAAAAAGTAGGTAACAGACAGACATAGTTACTTTCGCATTTATAATATTAGTATGAATATATTCTTAACTAGCGTTATATCCTCACTACGTTCGGGTACTTTTCTAGGTAGCTACCAGTAGAAGTCTTTGTGTTACTCCAGGTCATATAGTCTATCTTTGCACTTGATTTCATTCAAATGTGTTCAGGAGTAACAAACATGCACTCATACATACACACATACAAACTTTCATATTTATAATAATAATCCGAAACGTTAGGAACCAAAAATCAAAATAAATCCACGAAATAACCCGAAAAAATATATATTATTGTTAACAATAAAAAAACAAGTATTTTCTTAAAGTCCTGGAACGTAAAAAAATTAAAAATTTCGAACGTATTTTTTTCTGTCATACAGATACGCTTAGAATTAATAAAAAAAAACTGTTTCAAATATTTTAAACCTTCATTATATTTTAAACTAGCGACTCACACTCGCTTCGCTCGTGTTCGTCCCTAGGTTGATTCCCAATATAAACTTTCAGCCCCATTTTCACCCCCTTAAAGAATGATTTTCGGGATAAAAAGTACCCTATGTCCTTGCCAGGATCTGAAACTATATTCTTACCAAATTTCATCTAAATTGGTTCAGTAGATCTAGAGATTACCCCCTACAACCTCATAAATTCACAAACTTTACCTCTTTATAATATTAGTATAGATGAAAAATTTCTTTTTTTTAGACAAATCCCCGGTCTTTACTTAGTATTAATATGATTTTAGTGACGTCAGTGTTAACTAATAGTTTACACCGATTGGTTAAAGCTATCACTAATTGTTGTACCTACACGATGTGGGCGGAGCATGGGAACTTGTATGAATTGTTTATATTTTGTATGACTGACTTCTGATTTGAAAGCGATTATTGTTGAATTGACATGGAATTTCTGTTCTTCTTTTTACTTCTTATATTCTCTTCTTTTGGAATGTTATGTATTAAAATGAAGTTTATATTAAATTTGAAGATCTTATCAAGCTAACTAGCGACTCACCCTCGCTTCGTACGCTTTAACGGTTAGTATGGAATAGATAGTCGATCCTTTGCTTTGTCAAAACCATAAATAAATCTATCCCACGGGAACTATATTATACCGGGATACAAAGTAACCTATGTGCTATTCCAGACTATAATCTATCTCTATGTCAAATTTCATCCATATCCTTTCAACCGTTCTGGCGTGATTGAGTACCAAACATCCATCCAAACTTTCGCATTTATAATATTTTTGAAAATAAAATATGAATAATAAAAGTAATACTATATACTTTTATAATTTTAAGCATTAGTTGTTTCCCCTTGAAAGAAACATACCGTACCGTAAATATAAGCTTATTTAATTTTTTTTATTATGCAAATCCGTTTATTTTTATGTATTAACATTTATTTATTCATCACTCAGTATACATACAAATTGTGATTTGTATACTATTTTAAAACAATATATTTACTTTGTTTAAATATTGTTGTTTGGCTTCATATTTACTTCTATGACACTATCTATATTAGTCCTTATTCTGAGCCTTTATCATGTTCCAGTCAATTTAACGTGTAACTTAAGTAAACTTCGAAACGAGATGTGATTGTTTTACCAACTACAAAGCATTTTTAGTAATACTTTTATTTAGCATCCGTCTTAAACAGTTAACACTTCTAACTTTAACTGTGTAACAAGTTAACATTTGAACATTACTTCACACTATTGATATGTGGGAAAATATTTTGGCCAGCGTAGTTGGCTATGGCCTGATCCCCCTCGTATTGAAAGAAGGTACGGGTCCCGCGGTAGGACGTTAAAAAGGGCTGAATCTATACTATCTATACATATAATAAAATTGTAACTAAGCCAAATCTGTACATTAAATATTTTTTGGAAGATCTTATTGAAATAGACATTATTATCGATACAGAGGCCGAATCTAGTTTTTAGAACTTTTGTCTGTTTGTCTATCTATCACCGTATCACGGAAAAACCAGAGGAGGAACTTTGATAAAATTGAGTATGATGGTAGCTGGTTATTAACATATAGGATACTTTTTACTTTTACTTTTTTTTTAATCAATAGGTACTAAACGTTAAAACGTACCTAACTAGTGTATAATATATATATGTAGGTATGGATGTAAATTACTTCTTTTACTTAGAAGAGACAATATCGGGTCGCTAGTATGTACTTATGTAAAAAAATATTCTGTGCAAACTCTGACAAAACTTAACTTAAGTATTTAAATAATATTATGTTAACTTAAGTACTTGTAGTTAATCCTTGACCGGTGATCGCTGAATCATCACGAGTCAAAATGATTTATAGCTGTACTGGAAAATGAAATGTCATCCCTTCTGGGTCAAAGGCGATGCTTTTGAGATGTTTTTTTTCTTTAAGAGCTTTAAAATAATTATGAACTTTTAGTATTAATATCTTTCGTATTTATGGTATATCTATATTCATTTTTTTAGTTAGATTTAATATGATGTCAAACTAATTGATATTTGCTTTATTAGATTTATGCGAATATTTGACATTTTAAATAAAACTATCCCTTCGGTTTTTTTCGCGGATGTTTTTTGATTTTTGGTTCCCGATGTTTCGAATGCTTTACAGCAATCATGGTCATGGGATAGTGTCTATTGATATATTTAGGACTAAGTATGTTTTATGGGGGGAACAGTTTCATCTAAATTTTCATAAATTAGTGTAATATGTCATGTGTCGTAGACATATTGTACAATTTGGTGTTATGGAAATGGTGGCGGTCTGTTTGTTTTGGAAAGGTTGGTTAGTAAAATGACGAAGGCATGTTTATGTTGCTTCATTAACACAACATAATTTATTTATTAAAATTTTGTGGAGCTTGAAGAGCTTTCCGAAAATGTTTTTTTTTTTGTCTAAGGGGTGAAAAATTGGTATCGCAATTAGTAAAAGTTCATCTCTCAAGCTTTAAAATATGCTTATTATGTGTAAACATGTGTTGTTTTCACATGTACGAGTACACTAATACCTTCTGAATTATATAATACTAGCTACTCACCCTCGCTTCGCTCGGGTCCGTCTCTAGTGAAATAAAAATAAATCTATCCCAATGGAATTACAGATTTTTCCGAGATAAAAAGTAACCTATGTGCTATTCCAGACTATAATCTATCTCTGTGCCAAATTTCACTCAGAACCGTTCAGCCGTTCTACCGTGATTGAGTTACAAACATCCATCCAAACTTTCGCATTTATATATTTATTTTAATATCTTGTGACTTAAATATTAGTTCGAAATATTAAATGTGAATAATAAAATACTTATCCATTAGACTATATTATGTTTTATCATTTCTTAAGAACTGCAAAAATTATAAAATAATAACATTCAAGAGAATTTTGAAATTATAATATAAAAGAAATATTGTTATACGTTTGCCATTTTGTCATTTTTATTAAAAACTAGCGATTCACTCCGCGCGGATTCACCTTTACTTACGTTTTAACGTTTAGTATTAATTTCTCAGAGATGAGATATTTTCCCACAATATAAAGTATCCTTTATGTTGACCCGAATAACCGGCTATCATCATATCAAATTTCATTAAAATCCCTCCAATGGTTTTTCCCGTGATGCGGTAACAGACAAACAGACAAAATTCTAAAAAATATAGATTCAGCCTCGGTATCGATAACCATGACTATTTCAATAAGATTTTCCAAAAAATATTTAATGTACAAATTCGACTCAGTTAGAATTTTATTGTACGTATGGATTTGCTTGTAAGTGCTCAAAAACTATGTAAAACATTTAAAATGATTTACCCAATCATGTGTATCAGATGCAATAAGATAAAGACGAGCTACAATGGTTGATGTTATCTCGTTGCAGGAACAGCTGTCGGCGCGTCGTCGCGCTTATTGTACTGTCATAATAATTATGTGCACGCGTTTAATATATTCTATATTTTACTAAACTGAGTTTAGTTTTTCTTTAAAGTAATGTTTGTTTACAAATGTATATAAAAAGTTTTTTAAATGTTAGCCTATAACGTTCCTAGATAACCGCTCTATCTATTGGTGAAAACTGTATGAAAATCCGTACAATAGTTTCTGAGATTAGCTCAAACAAACATAAACTCAAGTTTAATTTATAATATGTATAGATATAGTGATTAAGAAGAAAAGTCTACGTAATATTAGTTATAATATATAGTGATGTAGTGATTAAGTTCCACTCGCCATATCTTTATATATAAAGTTCTGGTGTGCGTATGTTCGTTATTTTTCTCCTCCTAAATGGCTTGACCGATTTTAGTGGATCTTTTTTGTGTACTACTACAGATGGTATCTGAATGATTCTTAGCTTAGTTGAACTCAGTAGGTGGCGTTGCTGTCAAGATAATTTTTTTTTAATTTTCCATCCAATCGTGATTTGTGGCAAGAAAATTCAGCCAATGTCTGTGTATCGGGTCTCTAGTAGGAAATATAATCTATACAGATAAATAAAATTGGAGTGTCCCTTTGTAATATTAAAATAACTGCTTTTTACTAAATGCATATGGATGTATACACGGTACATATACTAAAATAACATTTTTTTCAATTTAATACTTTCTAAGATTACGCGAATATTAGACATTTAAATAAAACTATCTTTTCGGATTTTTTCGTGGATTTATTTTGATTTTTGGTTTCCGACGTTTCGATTGCTTTACAGCAATCATGGTCACGGGAGAGACTAAGGTGTTAGATGTCTCAAAGGCATTATAGTTGTTACTGACAGCCTACCCACAAAATGAATTCAAAATGTGTAACTATACTATATGTACCAAATCTATGAGGTCGCCCAGGCCGTGAATTTTCTTATTATTATTATTTTTTGTTAGGATTTTTAAATTTTCTTGTCTATAATTACGCATGCGGTGTTTATTGTTGTAAATTATATATTGTGAAACAACATCGACTATATGTATGTACTTATATGAGCAGATATACCAAATAAATAAATAAAATAAAATTGTTACATACATAATTCAGTGCTTAGATTTTTATGAGACCGAATTTATTTAGATAAGATTTAAGAACCCTCAGAACAAATCTTTAAAGAAAATCATAATACTAAAATAACAAGTGTTATTAACGTACTAGCGACTCACCATCGCTTCGCTGGGGTTCGTTCCTAGGTTGATTCCCCATACAAACTTTCATCCCCATTTTCACCCTCTTAAGGGATGATATCCGGGATAAAAGGTATCCTATATCCTTCACAGGATCTCAAACTATCTTATTACCAAATTTCATCTAAATCGGTTCAGTAGATCCAAAGATTACCCCCTACAACCTCACAAACTCACAAATTTTACCTCTTTATAATATTAGTATAGATTATGTGATTAACGTGTTTGTCAAACAATATCAAACATATTCTTATTTTAACAAATACTCGTAGATAACAGTTTTGTTTTATTACCAAACGTCAAAGTAAAAGTTGGATTCAAATTTAAACACTGAGACAATTTTTTAAGCTGTCACATGAAAGTTATAAAAAATATCCTTATTCATTGGCCACAAATTAAATAATGCAACCGTACATTCATATCAGGGAACGAGTTTTTTTGGACATTGTTAGCCTCGTGTAGGCGGCGTGGGTGTGTCACGCAAAAAGGTACAAGTTTTAAATTACTGTTTTTATTATAAATCAAAGACCTTCTGTACGTTGTTGCTTTGTTACTATGTATGTATATATCTAAAATCATATATTTTGTATGAAAATATCATAATTTTTCGATATTTTTTGTAAAAGAATACCATTCAATAATTACTCGGTAGTTGCTTCGTAAGTTCGATTGTAATGGAAAGTAGAAAAAGTCTACTTGGAAAGTAGGAAATTTCTTAAATAACTGTCCATTAAAATAGTTGTAATGTAATTTTGTCGACAAAGTCTCTCCTTAGTAATTAAAAAGAATTATATCTAAATGCCAATGTAAAAATTGAAACTTTTCTAAAGAATATTGAGACAATTAGTTTTTATCATAATATGAAACCTACAATTTCTATTTCTCATTCCATTTTTTTTTTGAGTATTATGGGAGGAAGAAAGTCGTGAGTTTAAGCTAGTTTAGAATATTGAGTCATATGTGTTCACAAAATTATTGATTAGGATACTTCATTATACAAGTATTTATATATGGTAATGGTAAAATAACTTATTCGTTAATTGGAGGCTTTATGAGTAATGTACTGTAGATAACGTTAAACGCTCTACGTGCGTTGTAATAAACTTTAATATCTCCTTTTTGGGTGATGACAAAAAAAAAAATACCACTAGACGTACTAACTGAAAAATATTTTGCGGAGTTCAAAAGTTTAAAAATATCAAACATGAATCGGATTTCTATAGTTGTGTATTAATTTCCTGTTCAAAATTTTAAGTACACAAAGATTCTACCATAAATTAAAAAGTAGCCTATGTGTTTTCCAACATATAAGACATCTCTTTTTTAATTTCACCCAAACAAAAGCACGCATTGACGCATGCAAACACACAGACACAGAATCTTTCGCATTTATAATTAGTCGGATATTACATGTTGCTATGGTTTGCTAGTTTAGGATGTTGAAGGTGTTACCTTGCTCGTCTTCCAGTTTCATGCACTAGCATCTCAGTCGGATAAAAATACATTCGAAATGTTACTGTACCAAGACAAAGTACTTTTTTCACTCTACGTCCATAATAGACCGATTTACAAAAAAACACCACAGATTAAGTACCTATTGGTCTAATGTCATATTAAAAAAATATAAAGCATTTTTGCATTATTTCTTTTTAATTTATATAGGCATTATCCTATAGCTATATAAGTACATTGTATACAGCCCTTTTTAACTTCCCACTCCTGGGTCACGGAGTTAGGTGGCCAAGTGCGAGTGCCAAGAGAGAAGTGCCAAGTGATTTCACATGTATTTCAAAAACTTGCTAAGTTGCAGACATGCAGGTTTTCTTCATGATGTTTTTCACCGTAAAACAAGTGATAATCATTAAAAAGAAAAATTTAGAAAATAATTCACACATCAAAACATCAGAGGTGCGAAGCGCGGGATTTGAACCAGCTTCGATCGGTTTGCCAAGCGAGCGCGCTACCACTGGGCTACTACTGCCTTTTATATGTACATATTTATTATAAAAATTACCATAAATATCGGTGTTATAATTGATAAAGATTTGCTGTAAAAGATTGCGTACATTAAAAAACACAAATGCTTACACCTTCTAGTTGAAATCGGTCTAAAATAGAACATGTGACTTTTAACTATTACTTTCATTGCTCTAAAAATACTAACCTATTTGACCAATCTCCATATTAATTAATTTATTTAATATTTAATAAAAAGTGACAACAAAAGATAAGGCTCACCACACACTGAGCCAATAAATAACGTCATATTAGACGTAACGTGGGTGTAAGTGAATAAAGTTATGAGTGAGTTTTGTTATTGCTTTTGTGATGTGACCTTTAATTTGCTTTGTATCAACTTTGTTTATTTTTGGCAGAGTTTTTTTTTTATTGGAAGTGAAAGAAAAAAATTATTTGTTTTTTTGCAAAAAAGAAGTGTTATTTAAAAAAAAGGCTTCTTTCTTTAGAATATTATTGACATAATATTTTTTATATATTATTTAATATATGTATATTTAATATCATTATGAGATGAAAATACTTAATGTCACAGTATTTACCATGAGTTAGTAGTAAATGGTCGCAGGTTCTCTTCCGAGCATAGTAAACATATTCTACAATTATTCGAGCTTAGGAATTCATTGATAAAAACATGGTATAAAATTTTAAAGAAACATCTATATGGTCGGTCATCTGTATTTACCCCTTGTGGTTTATCTATACATATATTAAAATTCTAACTGAGTCGAATCTGTACATTAAATATTTTTTGGAAAACATATTGAAACAGTTATAATTGTCGATACAGAGGCTGACTTCATAGTTTTTAGAATTTTTGTCTGTCTGTCTGTCTGGGAATGCATTACGAGAAAACCACAGGACAGATTTTGTTGGGTATGATGATAGCTGGTTATCCGGGTCAACATATAGCATACTTTTACTGCGGGAAAATATTTCATCTCTGAGAAATCGTAACTAACGATTAAAACGTACCTAGGAACGAACCCGAGCGGAGCGAGAATGATTCGCTAGTATATAATAAAAGTCACCATACTAATATTATAATTCAGAATATAAATCTGTTTGCTTGTCTCAACAAATCTTCGTAATGAAAAGATTTTATTTTTTTGACTGTGACTTTTGCATCTCAGTACATTGAGTGGGTATTATATATCCAGTTTGTTCGAAAAAGCTATTTCTAGTTAACATTTTGTAAAAAAAAAATAATAAATATATCAATTTTTACCTTTTCACCGTTTCTTTTTGAAGCGTCCCACGCGGTAGTTAAACTCAAATTAATAATACTGTCGATAGTATCTCTACATTGTAAACAAGACTTTTGTCAACATAAGAACAATATTACATTCAATTTTGAATATTTATTTGTGTTTATAACATTTTGTAACAGAAAATGCTAGTTACATATATTAAAATGACAAAGAAAAATTATCAATCTTTTAGTTTTATTTGACATTATGATCTTATATTTTAAAAATAAAGCATAAAGTGTAAGTTATGTATATCCGGTATGTATTAAAAATTCTATCTGCATGTACCTGATGTAAAAGGTTAGGTGGTTTTTTAAATTGACATAACTTTTTATTTATAAACCGATTGAAATAAAACAAATACTAAATGTTAAGTGAAGCTTACCACAATACATTAGTGAAAACCGCGCCCAAAGCGGTTAAGCCGTTTCTGAGATTAGCGCGCACAAATGCACAGACAGACAGACAAAAATTCTTAACATCATTGTTTTGGGTTCTATTGTGTTAATAAAGATCTCCAGTAATAGTTTTTCTGAAATATCTTCCATGTACAGACATAGATCAGTTACAATTTTATTATACATATGTAGATATTTTCCTTCTTTTAAATTTCGCGCGATCTCGAAATAAGTAGGTAGGTAACCCAAATTAATTAAATGGTTCTATTCACTAGACAGTTAATACCTACATCTATAGACTATACTAAAAAATAATTTTGTCTCTCTGTCAATTTTTATTTTGTCTCTATTGTCACATATTATTAAAATATTTATCACGAAAAAGTATTCTGTAGAGACTAGAGTGTAAAACTATTTTTGTCGCTGCCATTTGATTCCTACTAAGACAAAATTGATCTTAGTTAGGAATCGAACACGTAACTATTGATGTACTAGGTAATACCAGATATCAGAACATTTTTGTCCTACAAATAGACAGGTAATGCGTCATGTTAGTGTTAAAACACACGAGAGGATGTGTGCTGGGAAGAACGGCGGATGTTAAATATTTGCGTCGCAGGCGCAGCTACACTTTTAAAATGACTCTTCAACGTTTTGTATCATTTGTAAACGTTTTAAGTTAATCATTTTTATTGACAGTGCCAGCAATTGTTAGGGTAAATTTCGAGATAATTTTTTAAAAATTACAAAAATATAGAAAAAAAATGTTTTCAAACTCTCAACTTGTAGTTTTGGTACTATTTAAATTATATTTAAAAACTAGCTTTTATGTGAAAATGCTGTAGATTTAAACTGTTCAGCTTTATCATCAGTACCACCTACTAAAACCCAACAAACTCAGATCTCCTCCCATCATCCCTTCTTCCATATTAACCACAGGATTGCTCTCATGGCTTGACGCTGCCAGAAGTAGTACCAGGAGCAACAAGCATGGTACACCTGCCAAGTGCTCTACCCTACATGCCATCACGTTCAGAAAAGGCCCTTAGGGAATAACTTTGAACTAATTTTTCAGTAGTTCAAGTTAAAAAAATCCCAATTTAATAACAGATTTTCTTATAAACTCTTAGAAACTCAACAATGCAGCGCACACACGAGATAAAGGCACCCGTTCACCAAGCCAGAGTCAGAGAAAGCGATACTATCTTATCCGAGCTCGTGCGATCGTGCGATTGTTGTAAAGGCGCCGACAGTTTGTACTCGCCGCGACGTCCTTACGTAAATACGTTATCGTAGGCCGGTTTGTGTCCGGGTTAATTTTGGAACATTAAACTTTAACTGTCGGTGCAGTGGTTGTGTATCTGCATTCTGAATACTAAGTGATAGGTCGTGAAGTCAATTTCTATGCAGATACCATATGTTGTAGGTGTATCTTGGTTTATGATAATGCTATTTGATAAATATTTTAACGGAGATCAGTAAAAGAAAATCAATTTATTTTACAGTGTATAATTATACTTCGTAAGTTATAATAATTTAATATTATTTGAAAATTTAGTTAAATTTGAGTCAGATTCGCGCACAAATGATTCTGTATCTCTACACTATACAGGATGGAATAAATTGATGGGGCATGGAAGAAAAGTACCTTAAATATTGAAGTTATCAAGATTTGCTTAGAGGAAATATTGCATTATTTTAAAAAATAATAATAACTGCACTTAATTTTTTTTAAAAGCTTCCCTGAACCGGAAATCGAACAAAATAAAAATGCAAAAAATAGGATAATTTGGGCTCATTAATAGTGATCTGATTGGATTCATAATACACCCTAAGAGCAAAGGGTTTACTTTGGCACCAACCAACAAATATTGCTTTTGGAGAATTTCAACATCAGTTACTTTTTTATTAGTACGTATATAGTAAAAATGAAATTAGAAAACTGTTGTTTTAAGAGTAGCGACAGTTAAGGATTATTTGCCTTTTTTATAATACTATATACATTATACAGACAACATCACCTTTTAGCAATTTTATTATTAACCTATGTGTTATTACAAGTAATAGACAATGAGTGAACTAATTTTCATCATTATCCATTCTGCGGTTTCAGCGTGACAAACTAACAAACATTCATACACATACATACAAACTTTCATATTTCTAAAATTAGTAGAGATTTCAAAAGGATAAAAGGGATAAAATTATTGCTTTAATTTTTTATTATATATGTTTAAAGGCAAAGCATTATTCCAAATGGTTTATGTATTCAAATATAATTAATTGTCTTAATTCGTCATAATTACTCTTAATAAGTAAAATAAAACACTAATATCAAAAACTTATTGTATAGGTGATTCTTTAAATTGTCATAACTTTTTTACTTATGAATCAATTGAAATAAAACAAATACTAAATGTTAAGTAGAGCTTACTACAATACATTAGTGATAACCGCACCCAAATCAGTTAAGCCGTTTATGACTAGCTAGCGTTAACAAACACACAGACAAACAGATAAACAGAACAAATTCTAAAAATCATTGTTTTGGGTTAATAAAGACCCCTAATATTAGTTTTTCTGAAATATCTTACATGTACGGACAGCGATCAGTTACGATTTTATTATATGTATGTATATATCTTATAATATTAAACGAGCAATTCTAGTATTAATACAATTTTATTTTGTGTATCTCAAACGATTTGGATTAAATTTTATATTTAGATAAGGCTTAGCTTTTTCAGTTTATCGACATTTGTTTTTTTTTTTTGAAAAAAAAAACCTTATTTTTATATCTTCCGAAAAACACCGAGCGAAGCTTGGTCGCCCGAAACTATATAGCCATACACACATTGCCTTGTTTCTATTTTATTTTAATACAATCTACTATTAATTAAATGCAAATGTATGGTTGATTCTTTAAATGTTGAATGTTAGAAGAAAGTTATAAAAGATAGTGGCGAGTAATAAAGCAGGGCATCGCGAGGTGTGGTCCAGTGCGCTCTAAGTGTACCACCCAGTAACTGACGATTTATATTTGAGCGCCCGCCTGCTTAGGTTGAGTCCATGTGGAGTTAATAGATTATATAGAATAAATGTTAAATGTACAGATATTATATTCATTTTTATTATTTACTAAATATATATTTATTTTGTTTGAATACAGTTTATATCTCGTGTCACGGTGTTTGTGGTTGCACTCCGAAACGGTTCGACCGATTTTGACGATTTTTTTTTGGTATATTTGGTAGGTATGAGATAAGTCGTAAAGTATTTTTTACCCTCCTACCTCCCACCTCCCATTTTTTAATCGTAATTTTAGTATTCTTGTATGAACAATATATAAATACATAGCGCATAACATAAAGCCAAAGAATTTTTTTGGTACATTAAACGCAGGCGTAGCCGCGGGTTTTTAAACGTACGACTAATATATATGTGAATATTAGTATGTATGTTTGTTACACCTTTACGCTGAAACGTAATCGTAGAAAGATAGACTATGACCTAAAATAACCTAGGCACCCTGGGAGACCCCCGAGGGTAAGTCGTTAGTACTAAAGTATAGTAAGGTACATTTAAATTATCATTAAGTTTTTTTTAAAACGCAATGAGTAAAGCTACTGTACATAGAACTGACTACTTCCATCCTGTTGAAAAAGAACAGTAATCATACATTAACTGCAGTAGATGAAAATGAAACAGTGTTGTATGACGTGTCATATGTGCAATGTGCGTAAATATAATACATATACATATGTATAACTAGCAAAACCCGCGGGTTCGCTCGCGCTAAAACTATAACAAAAAAACTTTAAAAAGGTAGGTTTCATACAAATTTTCATCCCTTATTTTATCTCCTTATGGGATGAATTTTAAAAAACGCTAAAACACGTATTTATTTAATTGTATTGAAGAGCATTAATACCAAGTTTCAAGAAATTCTGATCATAAATATTTTTTGGGTTGTGTTATAACGTGTGTTCCCGTGGGAATCAGATAATCTCCCGCGGTAAAAAGTATCCTATATGTTGACCCGGATATCCAGCTATAATCATACCAAATTTCATCAAAATCCCTCCAGTGGTTTTAAATGCGGTAACAGACAGACAGACAGGCAGACAGATAGACAAAAATTGTAAAAACTATAGATTCGGCCTCTGCATCGATAATAAAGTCTATTTCAATAAGATTTTCCAAAAAATATTTAATGTACTGATTCGGCTTAGTTAGAATTTTATTATATCTATAGAAGTTGACGTATTAACGTATCACAATACATATTATTGACTCATTACATATTATTGACTCTTTATATGCCTATACTAACGGCTCACCCTCACTTCGCTCAGGGTTGCTTATATACAAACAAAAACAAATCTATCCCATGGGAACCGTACATTTTTCCGGGATAAAAAGTAGCCTGTTTGTTATTTTGATGTATGAACTATGTTGTTATTGTAAAATTTCATTAAAATTCAATCAGTAGTTTTTGTGTACTAAGCTGTATAAGTTACTATAGGTGTTTAACTATCCCCCGGAAACTCTTTAATTTTCGGGAATAAAAAGTATCTAAAATGTTGACCGAGGATATAAGGTATCATTATGCAAAATTTCATTTAAATCGGTCCAACAGTTTCGGAGATTATGTCGTACAAACAGACAAACAGACAGAGATACAAAAAATTTGAAAAAAATCTGGATTTGTTGTATTTCTCTTCTTACGTCCACCTGACCGGTATTTAACATGTTTTTTGTATGTATAGGCATTCGACCTCTACAGTTTTATTATATGTATAGATAGATATAAGGAAATAAAAGCTAAGCGCATCATTTTAAGGAAAAATCTGTAACTTATTTTCACGTTGACATCAATCTTTTATAAATAAAATGAATAAATTATTGATTACACGTTTGGCTCAGTTTGTAGTGACCCTATATTTTGTGCCAGCGGTCGCGGGTTCGAGTTCCGCTGGGGGCACTCATTTGTGTGATGAACACAAATGTTTGTACTCCAGTCATGGATGTATATATTTATGTCTTTAAAATTATATTATGTGTAGTGTATATTCTATCTGGTATCCATAACACAGGCCACGTAGCTCATCATGGAACTAGATGATGCTGTGTGTTAATGTCAAAACATATTTATTTATTATTATTTTTTTATTTATTGAAAGAAACAATCATTTCCTTTGTATTGGAAAGTACTCGTACAAACACCATAGTGTTTTTTTTTTCATTTATCATTATAACATTTAAAAATTCATACTAAGATATAGATATTCACATATTTACAATAACAATAGGTGTTTTTAATAATCACGGTTTATACAAAAGAAGAAGATGTTGAAGAAAGGCATTCGATTCTTTAGTATACAGATATTCCATACAGTACTAATATTAAACTTGTAAAAGTAACTAAAATATTATTTATATTTATTTATTCAAATATTATTAAATGACAATCATTATTTTCAACATAGAATTATAATATCTGTGGTAATATATAGGTATTTTATTTTTATTTATTTATTTTCACATAGACAGCTTAGATAACTTAAATAACATTAACAATTTATAACAAGGTATATGTATAATTATAATAGGTATGTCAATTCCTTATTTTTTTTAACTTACTTCGTAAATTGTAGAATGACATCTTGTCAAAGCCTTCATGATAGATAAATTATATTTGGAGACTATAAAGTAGATTTTCTTAAAAGGGATGTCCGTTTGAGTTAAATAAGATGTAAAAAATGGCATCAATTAGAAGAACTTAATTTTGAAGAGAAAATCACAAAAGGTTGGTTACAATGTTATAGATCAAATTTTCATACAAATATTATATATTACAAGCGATTCGGCATTGCTTTGCTCGGGTTCGTCTCTCGAATTGCTTCCCCATACAAACTTTTATCCCCCCCTTAGGGGATGATTTCAGGATAAAAACTATCCTATGTCCTCCCAGGATCTCAAAATATTCTAGAAAAAGAATAAATATATTTAAGGAAACTGAATGTTTTCACGAGATAATATTCAGCTTTGTTTGAGATTCTCTTTAAAAAAATCTCGAGGTGGATTTTTATACGAAGTATTTAACGTTTCTCTAATAATGCATTAGCTGTCGCTAGTCGTTTATTTTTTTTAAATTAGTTATGAGCCTAGAGTTAGAGCCTAGCCCTAAGTAATACGCTTGGTTGGCAAGCCAAGTGAAGCGGGATCATATCCCGGATCTCGGTCGCATTTCTGATATTTTCAAGCGCGAATCATTTTCAACATGATTACCAATTGTCTTACGGTGACGGAAAACATCGTGAGGAAACCTGCATGTTTGTGAGAACTTATAAAATTTTCCAAAGACATGTAAAGTCCTCCAACTCGCACTTGGCCAGCGTGGTGGACTATGGCCTGACCTCCCTCGTATTGACGGGAGGCCCACCCCCAGCAGTGGGACGTTCAAAGAGAAGATATATATAGAGATAGCAAAAATACTTCTCTTTCTTTTGCCTATTATTCTAATCACAACCTTAGTTTACAAATAATATCATATGAATCATGTATAAAATATTAGTTTTAAGTTATTCATTTGGCAAACTTTGTTGTACATTGCCCGTAATGAACTATAATTACTATCATTCGTGGTTCCTAACCAGCAATAAACTTTATCAATGAATATATTGTCGTGGCGAGGCAACTAAATCACGAATTTCATTTTAAATCTCAGAACAGGGATATTGTGAAAGTGGCATTGTTTTTATGAATAGGTATTTACAATAATTGGTATTTAACTTTAAATAAAACTACAGACCGTCTCTCCCGTGACCATGATTGCTGTAAAGCATTCGAAACGTCGGGAACCAAAAATCAAAATAAATCCGCGAAAAAATCCGAAAATATAGTTTTATTTAAAATGTCAAATATTCGCGTAAATCTAAGGAAGTATTATGATATTTAACTATTATAAAAAAGGATTGAATCAAAATTGAATAAAATATCGCACTCAATAAATTAAAAATTATCTTTAATTTTTTAATAATAATATTGTTGGGTAGCACAGGTTGTTTTTATGGCCAATCCATGCAAGTCAACAGCTTTGTTATCTAATACTATTTAATAATAATTATATTAAAACTTTTACAATAGCCTACTAACTGTTCATATATGTGTATAAGTTCTAGTATGAAATGTGGATTACAGGCACTAAGGGCTTACAGGCACACTTTGGGAACTCCGCTAGGTAAAAGCTGAGTCCAACAGCATAACATTATGTTAGCAAAAAATAAAATAAAAATATACAATTTAAAGATAATATAATATGCCAAACTATGTGCTGAAATTGAAGTATTTTTGTGATATTTATTGGAAGCAAATTAATTTTAAACTATTATTATTACAGCATATTCTATCAAATCATAAAAAATATCTGTAAGAATACAGCACAACAATAACTTAAAATAACTTATAATAAACTTTTACATAGAATTATGAAAAAAATATGATAGTATCATTATATTAATAGTATTAATCATTAGTAATATTTTCAGTTATTGATACCATTTCCAAAACAATATTCTAAGTCACAAAGTGCACCGCGGGTCATTAAATATTTCATGGTCCTATGGCACACGATGTTGGACGTCGCCATAACTTTATAGTGCCAAAGCAATCTGTACCCTATAATATATCTGTGTTACAATATTAATTTTATGTTATTTAATATTAACTCGATCAACAACTCTTTAGTCTGTCAAAACTTAATTTATTGACTTATTCTCGCCTTCGGTTTTGCTTGTGTATATTTGAATATGATTATTTTAAAGTAATTTCAGGGGCATATTGTAGTGTTTCTTGTTTATATGTATATATAAACTTATTTTGTGTATCTCAGAAACGGCTCTAACGATTTGGATAAAATGTTTAATTTTTTTGGGTCTTATCTGTAAAAAGTTTTTTTTAATATCTATTTCGAAAAACGCCGAGTGAAGCTCACTCCATTTTATATATCAAATACCAATAGGAATTTTAACTATTGCCCACTAAGTTTAACCGAACAATTGATCGTCTATACAGGCATCTTATATAATGTGACTCATCTGAATCGAGTGCATCCATAATGCCAATTAAATCGCTTTATTTCAAAACACTAAGAAATACACTAAAACGAAGCTTATGTCATTGGAATAAAACACAATAATTTAATTTTGTCAGCAATACTTTGTATTGCGGTGGCTCTACGTAGAGACAATCTGATTTTAAACTATTTTCAACTTTAAATTTATGAATATAAGGTTGATTTCGGGTGTGTTTTATAGTAATATCTTCTAAGGGCATGTTTTAAACAGCTAGTTGTGACTCCCGGGGTGGCTTGTTCGATGTAAGCGCGTGACACTGCTCTATTTACGATAGAGTCCGTCGGGCTCTTGGACCTAAAAACGAGCTACACGGTTCACGAATAGGGGCTCGGGAAACTGAATTTTATAAATATGCTTAATGTTATATGACTTATGACTATATTGCTTTAATATATTTGGAAATGATTACTATGTATTAATTACAAACTATTTAATCTAAATACATATTATCATTAAGCATAACGATACAGTTATTTATTTTTAAAATTGAAGTATTTTGATTATGAAAAAATATGATGTAAAAAGTTATGGAAGATTTGGCTATTTTTCTTAGACCTTTAAAAGATCAAGGCATTTTATTTATAATTAATAAAATAAGCCAACATTTTTTCACAATCAATAAAAAATCATTCGTTATATTATTAAATAACTTACAAAAATATATCAAGTGCTCCAAATATTGAGCCGTGTTGCACGCGAATGTTGCCATAATACGCGCACGCGGTGGCATTGTGGGCCTTGTCTTCGCTATTAACGCTCCGATTTATTCGCCTTTAACAGCCGGACGCCGGATTTTGAATAATTATAAACGATCCCGCAAACGCCTTATACGTTACTCTGACCCCACGACTTTGTTTGTATAGGGTTACTTGCTCTTATTGGATACCGTTCAAATGATATAAACTATTTAGTTTAGAATGTTTTTATATGTAACTAATGGGTTATCTACTAGATATGTACTATATTGTATAGCTCCCGACATTTTTTTTTTCAACATCAACAATCATCGTCATATTTCAGCTTTACATAATACCTTAATCTATACAGATAAATAAAATTCAAGTGCCCGTTTGTATGCGGTACTTATAAGAAAAGCACAATTTTTAAAATGTTTGTCTGTCTATCTGTTTGTTCCAGCTAATCTCAGAAACTGCTGGACCTATTTTAACGGGACTTTCACTGGCAGATAGCTGATATTATAAGGAGTAACTTAGGCAGGCTAATTTTATTTTAGAAAAAGAATTAGGGTTTCACTCAAAAAAATTAAAACGTACCTAGGGACGCACCTGAGCGAAGCGAGAATAAGTCGCTAGTGAATTGTACATCTAAACCTTCCTCATAAATCACTCCATATATTGGTGAAAATCGTATTAAAATCCATTCGGTAGTTTTTGAGTTCATCACATTCCGCCAACCCGCACTTGGCCATTGAGGTGGACTATGGCCTGATTCCCCTCGTATTGAAGGGAGGACCATGCCCAGCAGTGGGACGTTAAAAAAAGGGCTGAATACATACATATAATATCTATTCTTCAACCATTATAGAATGACATTTTGTCTAAGATATAATGCTTCATTTGTACAATATTATCATAAATTAGATTTTCATTTATAAAAAATGTATGATTCATACTAATTTGTAAGACGACGTTTGGCTCAGTTTGTAGTGACCCTAATTGCTGTACCAGCGCTCACGGGTTTGAGTCCCGCTGGAGGCATACATTTGTGTGATGAGCACAAATGTTTGTACTCCAGTCATGGGTGTTTATATTTATAATATGTATGTATTTAATGTTATGTATAATGTATCAACTACCTGGTACCATAACACAGGCCTCGTAGCTTACCATGGAATTAGATGGTGCAGCGTGTTAATGTGCCAATATATTTATTTATTATCTTTATGTTTGCTACCATTTATTTAGAGATATATATACATATATCTATGCACTTCTCGATATATTTAGGTACTTGTCAACAGTGACTTAATCAGTGACAGGAATCGAACCCAACAACAAAAATGTACAAAATTTCAAATCATGTAACAATCTTGAAAAGCAATTTCAAAACAAAAGCTAATCGTATACTTCGGATACGACTCTACTATAAAGGTTTACGGCATTCCCATTACACTCAAAGTATCAACTGATCACTTTTTTATGTATTTCAATCCCCATCTTGTTAACCTGGCTTCCGTAATGTCATTTAAAATGAACAGTGTAAAAAAAATATATGCCAATTTAATATTTTTTGACATTTATTTAAATTTATATGTATTGCCAGAAAAAAAATAAAAATTAAAAAAAAGAAAATTCGACGCTTATCTTATCTCTTATATTTTGTTACATTATCGTTTTATATGTTCAAAAGAAGGTTTTTTTATATTGCAAAAGTAATAATATTTATCATTGGGAAAAAAGAAAATAATATCTCGTCAAATGTACTGTCTAGTTAATATTTTAAAAGGGCTGAATACATAGGATACTTTTTACTGCGGAATAATATATCATCTCTGAGAAATCTATACTAACCGTTAAAACGTACCAAGGGACGAACAAGAGCGGACTGAGGGTGAGTCTCTAGTTAAATAATAATAATCGAAACTTTTTTTTAAAGTATCACATTAAATATAACACCCACTTCCAAAGTCCACAAAGAAGCAAGTAATTTAAACCTAAAAAGGAAAGATCAAAGGCACTGGAAATGCATATTCAAATACCTTCATTTAATTTTCCATCATCAGCTTCTTTTAGAGTGACATTATAAAGCCACATTAATCGTACCATAAAAATGAAATTCTACGAAAATAAGTATTTTTTTCGCAATTAAAATATCGATGGGTTTGAATCGAAGTAATTTTCTGGACGTGCTAAAAAGCAATAAAATTCACACCTCACGTCCAGCAAACGTTACGACCTATTGATACAGATAAAGATGTTGTTGAAAAAATTCAAGAGCCTCCACTTCGTGGCAACAATGGCCTGTAAGGGTAAATATAGAATGGCACTTATAGAACTGTCTTCACATTGACTCACAAAAAGAGGAAAGGCAATAAGTTTTACTGTCGAGAGTATAAGTATATATTTTGATGGTATATTTCTTTTAACTCGGTTTATATAACGTTAGGCAGTAAATTTTAGATTTTTATAAGACATTCTCATTTGTAGTTAAATTTTAAAGGTAACGTTTATCAAATTGCTAATATTGAAGCCTAAAATTCTGCCAGTGGCGTGAGACAGGAAAGGCCTATATTCAGCAGTAGACGAAAGCAGGCTAATAATGATGAAAAATAATAATTAATAAATATTTATATACTTGTATATTATATTTTTGATGCAATCAAATATTTGTTCGTGTTTAGATGTATTATAAAAAAAGCTTCTTTTGATCTTCCAATGATTGTTTTGTTACTACTCAATCACGCCAGAACCGCTGAATACATCTGGATGAAATTTGGCACAGAGATAGATTATTGTCTGGAATAGTACATGTCTATGTGCTATTCCAGACTATAATCTATCTATAATGTATGTGTAGTATGGAATAATACTATAATATTTTTGTTTCGAAAAAATGTTCGGTTCTCGTGGGGTAGATTTGTTATTGTCTGTTTGTTTTAGTCGCTAGTATACTATAATATATAAAATTTCATGAATCTCGAAAATGGCTCTAACGATTTGGATCTTTATGTAAGGTTTTTTCCTTTGGAGTTTATTTGTATAAGTGTCGTTTCTTATAATTTTTCTAAAAAACGGCAATACAAAATGGCTCTTTGTCAAATTATTTATAAAATGAACATTCAAGCTTAGTATTGAGGTAACTGAAATTGTGTAGTATCAAAAAACAAATTAAAGATAGTTAATTTAAAAAGTCAAATATTTGCGTAAATCCAAGATATTATTAAAAAATGTAAAATTCTGTACATGCCTTAAATCCTCCACGAGTGTAGAATACACCTAATCTTGGAATGAAAACTAAACGAATGTAAAAAGCCGCCGATACGAGTTTCGACGTGGCACGTGTTATTTGACAAATAAAATGGGCCGACGCCTCAAACCAAAATAAGGGGAAATCGGGAAAATATCGCGCATATACATAAAGAATGACACCGAAAATGGATAGTACTTCGCTTTTCATCTTTTTTATTTATAAAACAATTTTTCTGTTGTACCATTTTTTTCTATTTTTTTTATATTATTATCCTTTTTGGCTAGATCGTAATAATATTAGGTTACTATATTTCAGTATGTTACCTGAAAATAAACTTTTTTCTATTCTTTACATGGACAATGTAAGAGATGTTTTGATTTAACGTCCACGTAAAAGTATAAAAACGTTAATTAGGTATTAACGACCTACCCTCAATTCACACAAGTGTGATCTTTGGTGTCTTTTATATCACTACATAGTATAAAACAAAGTCGCTTTCCGCTACTGTCTGTCCCTATGTATGCTTAGATCTATAAAACTACGCAGCGGATTTTGATGCGATTTTTTTATAGATAGAGTGATTGAAGAGGAAGGTTTATAATACATGCATATTTCATACTAAAATAATACATACCTTTTGACAACTCAAATTGCTAACAGTAGCAATCTGTGTATTAAATTTCATCCAAATCCGTGCAGCCTTTTCAGCGTGAAGGAGAAACAAACATATATATACACATACACCCTTTTTTTTTGGATTATCCCACACAGCACCACCTAGTTCTATGATAAGCTACGAAACATTCACATATCTTTCTGACGTACATATATAATTGTAATTAATATGTTCTTTCAATACTTAGTCATAAATTAAAAGAAAAATTAAATAATATCTAAAGATAGGACTAAGAAAAATCTTAAAAACTAGACCAAGATTTACCGGGAAACCTGCGTCAACCGTTACAACGTAAACAACGGTTGTAAAGCTCCCACGCTGGCGCACCGCAAAAACTCTCTCATTGCGATGCGGCGCGCGACATCGAGCGCGGCATTTTTATTTTCAGCTTCTTTATTCTGCAAATTATATTTGTTTATATTATATATTTGTTTCTGATGTGTGATTTGGTCAGTTATTGTGGGGATCACAGGTTCGAATTCCGTTGGAGTAATTACGTTTTGGAAAGACGATTTTTTAAGCCTATAATATAGTATTTTATTAGTAATCTTTTTTTTTCTCTCTCTCTGTCTTGAAAGACTTAAAAAAAACCTGAAGTCTCAGTCTAAACTATTGGTTTTAGTACCAATTACTGAACGTATACTTCAAGGATCAGAGTTTCAAACTACTAGGTAGTATAACTTCTTAGGAGTAAAACTCATTAACACATCTGCTCTGGTCTATTCTGGATCAAGAATCGTAATCAGAAGCCTTGCAAGCTAGCCACTAGACAACAAAGCAGTATAAATAGACAGAAAGCATGTTATATAGAGACTTATGTACGTACAGGTGACTAATACATATGTTTACCCTGCGTAGAAATTGGACACGTTAGTGGAGCTATTAGCAATCCCCATCAATCATGGTATTATTGTACCATAAAAAGTATACTTATAATATTATTTATAGCTAAAGTTATATTATATAAAGAGATATCACGTATTTTCCTTACGTATCTAATCAAAAATTATTGATTTAAATGAGTATAGAGATGTAGAATAGTTAAATATGCCAATTTCTTTAGGGTTAAACGTTCAAATACCATTTTTGTAATACTTGCTAACTTAAATCTAAATTTACGCGAATATTTGACATTTAAAATAAAACTATATTATCGAATTATATACTTGTTACAGACCATACAAATGACCTTTGAAACGTCTAAAACCTTAGTCTCTCCCGTGACCAGGATTGCTGTAAAACACTCGCGTCGGGAACCAAAAATCAAAATAAAAGCGCGAAAAAATCGAAAAGATTGTTTTATTTGTAAACCATTTGTGTATTGATATAACTAAACCTTTTTAGTTAAGTTTAACTCCACACTTAATTACATAGCTTTTAAATACGTACATTTTTATTTTTACTTAAACAAACAGTTGCTAAGGTCTTCAGTAGGAACGTCACTTGATATTATGAATTTAATAGTCATCTAAATGATAATCGACGAGTTCTTGGAAATAGGTTATGATAAGAAAAAACTATAGTGTACGTATTAATTATTCGATATATAGAGTGCAGTGGAGCACACATCCGGCAGGGCGCAGACAAGAGGGCGCCCACATTCCTCCAAGCTTAAGATTCCTTACATTTAAAATATCAGCTATATGAAAACCTATTTAATTATATTTTTAAATCAAATCCAATCAAAATATACTTTATTCAAATATATTTTACTATCACGTTTAAATTGTCAGTTTTATTATTTAAATTTAAATTAAATATCAGTATATAAGTCCGTGAGGAACCTACCACCGGCTCGGAAAGCTGTTCTGCTGAGAAGAGCCGACGAGATACTCAAACGTTGCTCTTTTTAAATATAATAATAATTAACAATGTATTTATTCAAAATTATTTTTCTTATTCTGCATGAGTATCAACTAATAGTAACCCGACAAATTTAAAGCAATATATATTAATACAACTAACCTGACTAAATTAACTGTATAATATAAATATATGCAAAATAAATAACTTATTTGATGCTTTTTAAGTTAAAATAAGGTACTACGTAAATCTTTTAAGCTACAGTTTACGTTACCTGTATAAATAGTAGTTCGCTATTAATTAGAATGTTTGTACCTGTGTATATTGGCTTCTCCTTTACGATAAAACTGCTGGACAATTTTTTAATAAAATTTAGCACATACATAGATAGGTTATGACCTTGAGTAATACCTAGGCTTTTGCTAGGTACCTGAAGATGAACCCGAGTGAACTGAAGGTAAATCGCTAGTATTTTTTTTATTTTTAATACCTACCAAATGATCTTCAATTCGAAGAATTTTCTAAAATATTCCTCTCGTTCGAATAAAGTCATTTATATATTATAAAAGTGTGTGCTAAATATTCATTAGTATGGAGTGCGTGGGAAAAGCCGCAATAAAGCTGAAGTAGGGCAGGTATCCGGCAGGCATGAGACGTTAGATCGCCAACCATCCAAAGACATTATGGGTGTACTAGACATGGGGAAAAAATTGTTCCTATCCTTACATACATATTGATTGATTATCTATATATGTATGTATGTAGCCATATAAAATTACTAATAAACACGTTTTGAGATATTATGTTAGTAACAATGACATAATTGTTATTATTAAATAATACATATTTTGTTACAAATTCACAATTTAATAGCAAATGATGAATTTTATAGAAAAAATATCGTTATATTTCGATAAATATTAAATTATCTATACTAATACTATAAATGCGAAAGTAACTCTGTCTGTCTGTTACCTTTTCACGCTTAATCCGCTGAACCGATTTAGATGATATTTGGTATGGAGATAGTTTGAGATCCTGGGAAGGACGTAGGATAGTTTTTATCCCGGAAATCATCCCTTAAGAGGGTAAAAAGGGCGATAAAAGTTTGTATAGGGAATCATATCTCAAGTAAGGGTTATATATATATATATATATATATATATTAAATTTTTAATGTTGGTATTTACTTTTCTATACTAACCGTGAAAACGTACATAGGGACGAACGCGAGCGAAGCGAACGTGAGTCGCTAGTCTAATTATAAACTATAAAGAGGCAGTGTTTGTTAACACTACTCTCACACGCACTCAGAAACTACAAATCTGATTTGAAAAATTCTCTTTGCATTAGACAGTCTGTGTATTGAGGAAGGCTATGGGATATACATATATCATCATTCTACTACCTAAGGGAGCGGATCAGTAATATAATATATAATCTATCTGTTTCGTACAAACCGTTAAAACGTACCTAGAGACAAACCCGAGCGAAACAAGGGTGCGTCGCTAGTTATAAATAAGATAGAAATAAAGAGAAATTGTCTTCTAAACAATCCCGCGCAAGAGCTTAAAAAGCTCGCTCGCAAAGTGGAAGAACTTTAGAATTTTTATCTAAAAACTTTCTATTAACATAGCTATGCATTAATCATACAATAATGCTTTACGTGGGAAAACCAATAAATAAAGTAGTACGTATGTATGTACATCCGGCAATGCGCAGACGAAAGGGCGTCGTTCTAAGAACTTTGCAGATTTACTGCCGTGGTATTGAGAGTTCACCATATGATAAATCATTTATTTATTACACTTGCTGCTTTATATTAAAACATAACTTGATTCCGCTTGACTTTAGCGTTACATTGCTGTTTTAACCATAACTTTTATAGCTTTTAACCGATTTTGTGAAAAGTGAAGTATGCTGTATTTTGGAGTATATCTATAATTATATTCCGCAAATTATATGATATTTCAGGGGATTCTTTTGGAGTCCAGAGATATTTGTTGACTGTAGGCTTTTTAATGAGTTTTTTTTTTGTTGAAATACACATTTTTTTAGGTCTAGTAAAAAAAGTTTTATTTGTAATTACTTTTTTCATTGAATAATTGGATATTTTATATAATGTTGTTTTATTTAGATAAAACATTTAGTATTTAGAAGAAGATATTCTAATCATAAAAAACTTAAATTTCATCAATCGTTTCTTTTGAACGGTTAGTATAGATTTTCCAGAGATTAGATATTTTCTCGCAGTAAAAAGTATCTTATATTTTAGTCTCGGGTAACCAAGCTATCATCACACCAAATTTCATCAAAATCTGTAAAGTGATTTTCTCGTGATACGTTCCCAGACAGACAGACAAAAATTCTAAAAACTATACATTCGGCCTCTGTATCGGATAATAATATGATTTTCCGAAAAATATTTAATGTACAGATTCGACTCAGAATTTATTATATGTATAAATTAACTTCACACTTAATTTATATAACTATCTATTAAAAAATGCAGTAATAGTAGTACAATTCTTTGGATAGATGCATCCAACTAGGATCACATCTCAATCATACTATACTCTAAGTATCTATTGGCATTTACAACTTCTTAGGAACCCATCACGTAGGCATTCTACTCGATAGCAGAGTTGTAATTAGGAAAATTGAACGTCAATAATCTCAGATGTCCACTTTAGTGTGAGAAAAGCACAGACACTTCCACGTATAAACAAAGAGTATGAAATAATTTAGATGTGCTACACTACACCCATTCTATATATGAATTAGGTTTGCTTTTTTTGGACTTTACAAGTTTTTTTATATGTTTGAATGCGCTTATATCTGTGGAAGCATCTGTCATATTTGAAAAATATTTATTGCATTTTATTTCCTACAACTGACTTACCCTCGCTTCGCTCGAGTGCGTCCCTAGGTAAGTTTTAATTTTTTTGAGCGAAACCCTAATTCTTTTTCTAAAATAAAAGTAGCCTAAGTTACTCCTTATAATATCAGCTATCTGAAAGTGAAAGTCCCGTTAAAATTAGTCCAGCCGTTTCAGAGATTAGCAGGAACAAACAGACAGACATACATACGAAATTTTAAAATTTGTATTTTTCTTATAAGTACCGTATACAATTCCATATGCATTTAGTATAAAGCTGTTATTTTGACATTACAAACAGACATTTCAATTTTTTTTATCTGTATAGATTTATTAGAATATAGAGGTAACAGCTATTTAACTATAAACCGATTTAGGCATAATACTTTCTTAGATTTACGCGAATATTTGACATTTTAAATAAAACTATTTTCTCGGATTTTTTCGCGAATTTGTTTTGATTTTTGGTTCCAGACTTTTCGAATGCTTTACAGCAATCATGGCCACGAAAGAGTTTCCGATTTAATCAATTAAGTTATGTATTAATGTTCTCTTTTATTCAATACCAAATTTTATCTCAAATTATTGAAAAACCAACCCTCGACATTGTTATTATTATTATTAGTAAATATTAATTTTATAAATTCAAAACAGCAGTATTTCTCGATATATAATAGTTCAAACAGTATTTTTCTACTTATGTTAATGTAAAAATTTTAATAACTACGTTACAATACCTAGGGCATAAAAATTTCAAGCAAGAAGTCCATTCCAGAACATGGAATTTTCAGGTGATTTTAAAATTAGTATAATTCTTTAGTTCAAAAGTAATTATTTTATTACGTTTTTTAAATATTAAACTTCTGGTCGCATAGTCTGTGTCTGCCCGATCCTGCATCTCAAACATTCTCGCGCGTGCATGTTTTTGCAACTCGCCACAATAACGACTTGAAAATTTACGTTTATTTATCACTCAAAATATTGGTTTAAGGTTACATTTTATTTTATTAGTTAGTTGTTGTTTTTATTTGACGGCACGTTTGGTTCAGTTTGTAGTAATCCTATTTGTTGTGCCAACGGTCGCGGGTTCGAGACCCGCTGGGAGAATTATTTTGTGTGATGAGTGAATGTTTGTACTCCAGTCACGGGTTAAAGTATATATGTGTAGTGTATCAACTATCTGGTATCCATAACACAAGCCTCGTAGCTTACCATGGAACTAGATGGTGCTGTGTGTTAGTGTCCTAAACTATTTATTTATTTAATTTAATAAGACACAGCTTCCTTACTGGAGAAACAACAAATCTGTTAAGGGCTTATCAAGTCGCAAGATCTTAGTTTAGTTTAATACAAGAAGTTATTTATTCAAAAAGCACATCAGCAATATACATATAAAATATATACAAAATAACATAAAAATGTCGCGTATATTATATACTTATGGTATATATTGTATACTTATGAAACGGAGGAGGTTCTATATTCGTCTGTATTTATCTTTTTTTTTTGACAATTGCTTACAGTAACAAGTAATTTAAAAAAATATATATATTAATATTACTCATATATTTTTAATAGAGCATATAAATAACAGTAATAATAGACTAATTATGAGTTGTTGTAGTTTTCATTCAGTAAAAGAATGTTATACATTGTTGTATTCCCTACGTACATAATAGCTTTACATCATGGAAACTCACACATTGTATATTTTTCATACAAAAGTATAAGAATAACATGTTATTTATACATACCTATAATAAAATTCGGAGTGGAATCTGTACATTAAATATTTTTTGGAAAATCATATTGATATAGTCATTATTAACGATAGAAAGGCCGAATCTATAGTTTTAAGAAATTTTGTCTGTTCATCTGGGGACGCATCATGAGAAAACCACTGGACAGATTTTGATGAAATTTGATATGGTGATAGCTGGTTATCCGGGTCATCATATATAACACTTTTTACTGCAGGAAAGTTTCTTATCTCTGAGAAATCTATACTAAACGTTAAAAGGTAACTAGGGACAGCGAGAGTGAGTCGCTAGAGTTACATCAGAATCATTCAAGACCTAATAATAAGATTTAAAATTCACAATTAAGGCGCAATACTAAAGATAGTCATTTATTTGTAACCAAAACTAAAGCGGCGTATCAAAAGGCCATAAGATTTTCATAACATGGTTATAAGCAATAAAGGACAATGGTAAACAATAAAATAATCAGTTTGCAGTCGTGCATTCGAGTTTTTTTCATGCAAAATCGATTTTTTTCTCTATTTCTCGTTATCTCGATGCTCTCCCGCACTGATTATGTACGGTTTGCATGGATATGCTAATGTATCAGTTAAAATCTAGATTATAACTATATAACATCACGATCGAGATCTCTCGAGATACTGCGATTATATTGGGTTGAGTAAAGATATTAATATTTATTTACTTTTCGTTACACTACCGTATTGTCTTAGTGATGGGTGATGGTGATCCCTAGGTTATGAGGGACTAACATGACACTGGAACTGCTTGATGTGCCGAAAATAGACTACGTGAGTAGCATTTTAATGTAACTTCAACTACTTCCGGCGTAATCTTTAAATCGTAGTAATCAATTAATGTATTTAATTTATAAAAGCATACTTAAAATATAAAACATAATTTCATTGAAACTTTAGTTAATTACAAGAAATATAGGTAACTTTAAATATGTCTAACAATATTAGTACTAAAATTAATGAATCATAACAATAGAGAAGTAAAACGGAACAAACACACGATTGAAAATATTAAATAAATATTATAAATCATTATAGACTCGCATGGTGCCATAGTTTTTTTTTAATTTAATATGCCTTATTTTATTAAGTACACTTGTCTATGCAGATAAATAAAATTGAAGTGTCTGGTCGTCAAAATAACAACTTTTTACTAAATGCATATTAATCATATAGGAAATTTATAAGACAACACACAATTTCTAAAATTTTCGACTGTCTGTTTGTTTGTTCTGGTTCATCTCTGAAACGGCTGAACCGATTTTGCGGGACATACACTGGCAGATAGCTGATGTATAAGGAGTAACTTAGGCTACTTTTATGTTAGAATTAATTATTAGAAATTATGGTTCTCTAAAAAATCAAAACGTATTTAGGCGTCTAACCAGGGACGCATCCGAGCGAAGCGAGGGTTAGTCGCTAATATTAAATAAGTAGCAACTGTGTTTTGCAGTATTTATAATCAGAGAATAGATACATCAACAGAGCTTGTAGATTCGAGACGTTATGATCTGTGTATGCTTTTAACGCTTTTCCGTTAGATGTTATTCAATGTCGTTTTCTCATCTCTTTGGCCGGCATCAAAAAAGATGCCACCCTATAATTCTAATTAATGAAATTTAAAAAAGATTTTTTGTTCATATTAAGCCAATTTTCTCGTTGAACAATTTTTATCTCAACGATAGTTTCATATAAAGTCGAAAAAATTGCATCTCTAAGGGAAGAATAATTAATTTTATAGCGATTTATAAGTCCGTCTTTTTAGTTAACAAGTCCATCCGCATTAATATCACAAATGTGAAAGTTTGGGAGTATGTATGGATGTATGTTACTCTTTCACGCTAAAACAGCTGAACGGATCTGGATGAAATTTGGCACAGAGATAGATTATAGTTTGGAATAGGACATATGTTACTTTTTATCCCGGAAAAATGTATGATTCCAGTGGGATAGATTTGTTTTTGTCTAGGATAGAACCTGAAGCGAAGCAAGGATAAGTCACTAGTTATTATCTAAGCGCAAAGTCGTGAATTAAAAAAAAAAGAATTGACAGCGATGTTTCTCCACTTATTTTTGTTTTTATTTATACTTTACTACTATTACTTGAACCTTTCAAGTACATTTAACTCTTGAATAAAAGATATAAAAATTATTTGTTTTCTTTCAATTAACAATAAAAAAGTTTTTAATAAAGTTGCATATGTTCAATAAGTAATGATTACTTTTTCTTGCAATTATATGTGATTGTAATACAAGGTTTTTTGCACATTCGTTCCACCCCATAGAGCATGGAGTATTCCCTTAACGGTATGGTGTTTACCTCAACGCCACTGCGTCTGCGCATTATAGCTTTAATTAGCATCTAGAAATACGTTTTATAGACTAGGAAATATTATTTAGCATATAGCCTGTCAGTCGTTTTGTTTTTGTTGTCACGTCATTATTCTAATGGCTTGACCAGATAGTGATTATCTATTTTCACCCACAGTTATATTTTATTTAATAAAATATTAATTTTAAACAATATATACATTTATAAGTATATAATATCCATATGAATTTATAATTTAAAACCATGGAGCTGATCTGATGAGTGAGGGATGGATAGTTAAATCTCTTTAATGGCCACCAAAAAACCTTAAAATTTACCTTATTTTATTAATATTTGACATTTAAAATAAAACTATCTTTTCGGATTATTTCGTTTATTTATTTATTTTATTTCTTTTAGCAAGTCCCATACATGAGAGTTGGTCAAAAGCGTGTTCTTTTTAAGTTTTTGAAATTGACTATTACTAAGTTGCTTTGTGAGCAGCAGTTTGTTCTAGAAAGGTTCAAATTTTACGTCCAAAATAATATGGTATAAATATATATTTTTTACAAACGTTATCGATCATAACTCTTTCATTTTATCAATACAAAATTGAATAAACATATTTTTCTGTCCCTACATATTAATTGCCACGATATACGTTCGCCGTTTGTCGTGCCGTCCCTTAGGGCGAGTGCTTTATTGAAGTAATTTAATTATAATTATAAGTTGAACTCGACATCGATACTGTCGTGAACAATTATTTAGTTCTTATTGGCTTGCATTCTGTTTGCTACAGATGTTTTACATTATGTATATTGGTAAGGGCATAGTGATAATTACTGTGATGAGTCAAATGGGTGTAGTACAATTGAAAATAAACGTTGGGCAATTTATGGAAATGTTAAATGTTAGTAGCATTTATAGAAGTCAAGATTCCATTTAATTTTGGGTTAAATATTTTTTTATTAATATACTAGCGGCGTAGCCTCGTTCCGCTCGGGTTCGTCCCTCCTACTCATGTTTTAACGTTTAGTATAGATTTCTCAGAGATGAGATATTTTACCGCGGTATAAAGTATCCTATATGTTGACCCGGATAGCCAGCTATCATCATACCAAATTTCATCAAAATTTGTCAAGTGGTTTTCTCGGAATACGGTCACAGACAGACAGACAGATAGAAAGACAGATAAAAATTCTAAAAAATATAGATTAAGGCTCTCTATCGACAATAATGACTATTTCAATAAGATGTTCCAAAAAATATTTAATGTACAGATTCGACTCAGCTAGAATTTTATTACATTTTATCTAAGCTTAGCAAATTGGGCTTTGGTTATTTTAAAACTCTGATAAAGTTTTAGGACTTGACTTAAGACGTTATCGACCATTTTGTTTCTATTTATTTTCTTCGTGAAACCAATTAATTTTGAATTTAACGTAGACTCCTGCAAAAAGTGGCTATATACCTTGTTCCCAATACTTCTCCATAGTCAAATTCAACAAATTGTAACAAGACTTCTGTTTCTGTAAACAAACTCGTCACTCAGCGATAAAAGTCATACGTATACGTTACTTAGTTGGGGATAAATATAGCACTATTTATATGCAATGCACTATTTACCGGTGGTAGGACTCTGTCAAGCCTGAGGAGTCCAACTGGATGGGTACCACCCCCTTATCTATTTCTGCCGCCAAGCAACAATGATTGCATTGTTGTATTCCGGTTTGAAGGATAAGGTAGCCAGCGCAATTACAGGCAAGAGGCATATCATCTTAGTCCTCACAGTGACAACGCACCTGTGGTTCTGCATTTTTGTTACTTAAAACCTAAGTGCATGAACTGTAGGTGTTATGGGCGACAGGTACTGCTTTCCATCAGGTGGTCTGTCTGCTCGTTTGTCACTGAATCTCATAAAAAAAAAATGCAAGTTAAAAATGTTAATACATGAATAATCTTGACGACACGTTTGGCTCAGTTTGTAGTGACCCTACTTGCTGTGCTAGCGGTCGTGGGTTCGAGTCCCGCTGGCATTAATTTGTGTGATGAGCACAAATGTTTGTACTCCAGTCATGGTTGTTTTTATTTATAAAATGTATGTATTTAAAGTTATATATGTATAGTGTATCAAATATCTGATATCCATACCACAAGTCTTGTAGCTTACCATGGAACTAGATAGTGCTTTGTGTTAATGTCCCAACATATAAAAAAACTATGTGGGTTCTCCATAATTATAAAGCGTTATTCCATAATTATAAGTAAGAAACTACAAAAAACTGCTAGTTTTTGAATATACGAAAATTTAAGGTCGTAAATCAAGTATTAAAAGCCGGATTTTTATTTAAAAGTTGTTCGTGTCATGTAAGATTTTTATTTATAAAGTTTTTAATTACCGCTTTTGCGTGTTGAAAAAATAAATTTAATTAAAAAGTCTTGTTATCTGTAACATTCAACCCGATAGATAACACTTCGATACCGGCTAATCAACAGTGAAAGTTGCGTTTTTACTCGTGCATACACTATATGAGGACTACACTTTTGGCGTTTTGTTTGAAGAAAAAAGATGTAGTACACATGTTTATGTATCTTAAATATATTTACATATAAATATAGTACAGCAAAACAGATCTGTTTTATAAAAATCTACCAAAACATAACTATTTTTTTTTAATGTTGGGATATGCATTTACGCATTACGGGTTATATTTTACGGGTGTGTGTGACTCACCAGTTAGATAAGCCTAGTAAAACCCAACATAACCTCCCCCGTCTTAATGAGGCGTCGCAGGATCGCTTACGCACTCAACCACGACGTCCCGACAGCCGGTCTGCCGAAGCAGATCACAACTGGCATGAGGTTGCTTCAATGGTCCACTCTGCTATCAGAGAAGTACCAGGAGCAACCCGCATGGCACACCGCCCACATAGGTGGGCCATCCATCTCTTTATGCGTTTCTTGGCTTCGCGTCCGGCTGTATTGCCAGGCACCAATGACATACTTACCATGACAAGGTGAACGCACATTGGAAGTTGGGAACTTTCAAAAATTGATATTTATTTTTTAGGAACATCGATTTATATCAGACTAGCGACTTACCCTCGCTCCGCTCGGGTTCGTTCCTACTTACGTTTTAACGTTTAGTATAAATTTCTCAGAATTGAGATATTTTCCTGCAGTAAAAATATCCTATATGTTGACCCGGATAACCAGCTATCACCATACCAAATTTCATCAAAATCCTTCCAGTGGTATTTGTGTGATGCGGTGCCAGACAGACAGACAGACCGACAGACAGAGAGACAAAAATTCTAAAAACTATATAGTCGGCCTCTGTGTCGATAAGAATGTTTATTTCAATAAGATTTTCCAAAAAATATTTAATGTACAAATCCAGCTTAGTTATTATTTATTATATGTATAGACTATAGGTAGATATTGCGGATTCGGTTCCTTTTGATCTTTTGAGTCTTTTTAATAGAACTATATACTTCAGATTTCTTCGCGGATGTATTTTAATTTTTGGTTTTAAATAAAATATCAAATTCCATATAATTATACACATTAATATAATGTGTATACTGTAGTGTATTTTTAAATACGCTATATACTAAAAATTGCACCATCCGATTTTAAAAAGAAAGGGCCGTTCTGTTATAATTAATGATTTTAATTTACAAAAAAATAATTAAAACTGTATCAAAATACTGGTAGCGACCACAGGCGTGGCGCCCGACCACGTGCCATTAAAGACATCGTTATTGTTTGAGATAATATTTGTCACACTATGTCGGTTGTATTAATATAATAAGCAATTGATTTTTATGGAGTAATTATTATAATTTCGTCTTATTTGCTAAGATTTTTTAAAGATCTTTCAAGTTTCGTTTGTAAAAAAAACGGTCTACTTGGTCTAACAGTTGGGAATTTAGTAATTTATATAGATTACTAGCGACTCACCCTCACTTCGCTTCGGGTTCGTCCCTAGACAAAAACACATCAATCCCACGGGAACCGTACATTTTTCCGGATGATATATAGCCTATAGCCTTCCTTAGTTAACGGGCTATCCAGTGCAAAAAAAATTTTTCAAATCGGATAAGTAGTTCCTGAGATTAACGCGTTCAACCAAACAAACAAACAAACTCTTCAGCTTTATAATATTAGTACAGATTACTAATGGCTAGTGACTCCCATAGATGTTGTTAATAGTACGCGAAAAATAGTATAAATAAATAACCTCAGATGATTATATTAAAACTACTTATATTTTTAGCCCTGACTGAGCCAATAGTTGCAAGATCAAGTCTCGCAGTTCCCTATTCATACTAATTATAAATGCGAAAGTAACTCTGTCTGTCTGTCTGTTATCTTTGTTGTCTTAATTTGCTGAACCGATTTAGATGAAATTTGGTATGGAGATATTTTGAGACCCTGGAAAGAAAAAAATAAAATAAATAATGGTGAATCAATCATTTCCCAAGTAAGGGATATATTATTTTTTATTTTTTTAATGTACTTACCTACTTTTCTATACTTATGTATGTATGTACATATATGTATATGTTCTATTCCATACTAACCGTTAAATCGTACCTAGGATGAACCCGAGTGAAGCGGGGGTGAGTCGCTAGTTAATAAATATTTTTTTCATAACTTTAAATCACTATTTTTTAACTCTAGAACAAACAGGTTTTACTAAATTTTACAATATTAGCAATGATTTTCATTTAATTGTTAGCATTCAGGTTCTGTCATATCCCATGTACAGTAATCCAAGCGAGAATAATTCGGTTAGTGTCGGGGTCGCGATGGTTTTTAGCGCATCGATATAGCGCGTGGTTGCTCGCGGCGGTGTAGTGATGTGCTTTTTATTTAATTTTATATTAAATTTACTTTATTTTTTATTATTGTATTTTATATGGAAAATTCTTACAACACTATAATCATATAGAAAATACTTTTAATATTCTGGGTTTAAAGGTAGCTTATATCTCTTTGGTTAAATTTGCTGTGGCAAAGACTTTGTATAGGAACGAAAAAGAAACGATACTATATAACGTACGTTTAAGGCTATAGATTCGAGTTCTACAAGGGATTTCAGCCATATATATTTATTCCATATTAACCGTTAAAACGTACCTACCTAGGTAGGGACGAACCCGAGCGAAACGATGGTGAGTCGATCGTAGGAAATAAAAAAAGGAAACCATAAAATATATTTATATATATCATCAAACAGCACAACACTATTATAGTGATGCGCGTAAATCGGTGCGCGTGCGCACCGTAGGGCACTGGCTCGTAATTCGCGCTTCCTATCCGTTTCGGATTGAACGCGTTATCAGGATGCAATTTGCTAGTTTACGTCTGCAATGCACTGTTAGATATATTTTTAAAGTAATACATAAATATAATAATATTTATATTTTCTAAGTCTAAGAAACTTTTGAAATAATAACGATGGATAGGAGATGTAAAATTGTCATTAAGTTATAGATTTTGAAGGCCAAAGTTTTGAGTTTTGCTTTAATTACGGTTAATGTTAACTTTATTATTAACTAGCGACTTACCCTTCGCTCGGGTTCGTCTCTAAGTACGTTTTACATACATATAAATACATATTAACCAGTGTTAGATAAGTAATTTTTTCGTGAATTTTTTTGATGTTTTAATAGTTATTCTGCTATTCAGGGCGGAGACAAATCCAACGATTCAAAGATCATCAAAATCGGTCCAGCCGTTCTTGGGTTATAAATGTTGTACTAACTCGACTTTGTTTTATATACATCTACATATATCTATATGTAGATGTTAATATATCTGAATGAGGTTGATATGTTGTTTGACATATTCGTGACTTGCTATGATGTATGATTGCGCTGGATTTTTATTTGTATTACATCTCCACCTTCTTCACCTCGGCGTATTTTCGATTTGTTTTTGTGTAATTATTGTTTATATATAAAAAAAAAATCTTGTAAGTCGCACTATTTACCTACTTTATACCTAATCTTTATCTTTTTAAAGGAAAGGAGATTTTCTTAAAAGTAAGCAAAGTCTTAACGTAACTTCGAACTAAGCTAGCAAAGGCTGTTCTCATACCGAATTTCATCAAAATCAGTACAGTAATATTATTTATAAAGTATAAATAATATAATACCTAAGTAAATACCTACCAATTATATAAATGTATATATATAAATTTGTTTTATACTAGTGACTTACTCTCGCTTCTCTTGGGCGCGTCCCTAGGTATGAGGTTTTTGTTCGCAATTTCATGGGTTTTAATTTTTATGCGCGGAACCCTATTCCTTTCTCTTAAATAAAAGCTACCTAAGTTACATCTTATAACACCAGCTATCTTCCAGTGAAAGTCCCGCCAAAATCGGTTGGCCATTTCGGAGATTAGCCGGAACAAACAGACAGACAAAAAATTTACAATTGTATTTTTCTCATTTAGTAAAAAGTTTACATTAGCATTACAAAAAGATACTTCAATTTTATTTATCTGTATAGGTATATTTTCCAATATTTATTATTATAGAAAATAAAAAAATATATATTTAGTTACCAATAGTGGTTAAAATAACATTTATTTGCAACTTTCACAAAACGAATTACGTATCTTAATTGCAATGTTGCTCATTAAAGCGGAGTCAAATTAAATCATATATTACACCGATCCGCCCATACACTTATTGAATGATTCCTTAACGATATTATTTTTTATCTTGCTATCAAAAATATATTTGTATATATAAAAAATATATTATGTCGGTCCTTTCATCCGTCTTTTAAGCATTTTTTTTTGATGTCACTGTCAATTTTATTAAAGCGGTTACGAAGCCTTCTTCATTTTACGTGACATTGGCGAATAATCTATTCGCAAGTGGCACGCTTTCAAGACATAGACAAGAAAATTAATTTGAATAGAGAAAAAATAATACTTTCTTAGATTTACGCGAATATTTGACATTTCAAAATAAAACAATCTTTTCGGATTATTTCGCGAATAATCCGAAAAGATAATAAATTTTTTTCTCTATTTCAAAATATTTATTTTGAAATAGAGAAAAAATCTTAAATTGTTCTGCAACTCAATCTAACGATTTGTTTTGTATTAGATACTCGCCCTTCTATGAAACCCTTTAAGTCCTTCAGTATTTACATGGGTAATAGTCCGCTGTAAAGCCCATATTTATCCATATCTGTACTTAATATTACAAAAAGGCAGAGTTTGTTTGTTCTTTGTTTGTTTGTTTGTTTGAAAGCGCGAATCTCAGGAACTACTAATCCGATTTGAAACTTTTTTTCTGCATTAGATAGGCCGTTTATTGAAAAAGGCTATATATCATTACGCCACTACCCAAGGGAGCGACGCAGTAATCATAAATATCAACAAATCGGGCAGACATCCATACATTACTGTAAAACTGATATTTATAATCAAACAAATTTAACCTGGGTGAAACCACGGGGCACATCTAGTATATTACATGGATATAGATAGGTGGTCGCCAATTTTATCACAATCGGATAAGGCGTCAAATCATTGAACTAACAAAGAATTTCGTTTTTAAATAAGGATTTTTTACTAAAATATTAAATAAAATCATTTTACAACGATTTATGGTATTCATTTTTCAACTTATTTTTATAATATCCGTCAGTAACACGTATTATAAAATCTGGGGCAGAATGCGAACAATTTTAAAACGTGTAGTGAACAATATTGTTAAAATAAATACGCAATTTTGAGCTCTTTAAAGTAGTTTTAACCATAACAGTTAATTAAATAGCTGACAAGTACATTTAATAACATATTTTTTACTTATTAAAGTCTTTTATTTATTTTAAAAATTATAATGGCTGTTAACGTTAGATTAGCTGGTTATGTATTTATTGGACGCAAATTTTTTTTTGTTATGACATCGAAATGGGGTACATAATTGCGAAAAAAATAGATTCATACAACTAATATCTTATCCTCGCTTTGCTCGGGTGCGTTTCTGTCTGCCTTATAGTTGTTATAGTGCCTAAATGTTACTCCAGGTCATAGTTAATAAACAAACATATATACAGACACATACAATGTTTCGCCTTTATAACAATAGTTCGACACAGTTATTTAATAGATATTTTAAACTAGTTTTTGTCCGCGGATAGCTTTGCGGCGCGTGATAAGCGGGGCGGGGATATGTCCGATTCTAAGATGTCTTTACCAAATTCTATCAAAATCTACGAGTATTCAGCGGTTTAAAAGAAAAAAGGTAATAGATAGAGTTATAAATATAAATATGTTGGGACATTAACACGCAGCACCATCTAGTTCCATGGTAAGCTACGAGGTCTGTGTTACGGATACCAGATAGTTGATACACTACACATATATAACATTTAAATACATACATATTGTAAATACAAACACGCATGACTGGATTACAAATATTCGTGCTCATCACACAAATGAATGCCTCCAGCGGTGCTCGAATCCGCGACCGCTGTCGCAGCAAGTAGGATCACTACAAACTAAGCCATACGCGTCATCAATTTACGACAGATTTACTTTCACATTTATAATATTAAGTATAGATACATACAATATTATAATTCAAAGTAAGCAAGTGAAACCACGTTGTTCAGTAAGTGTTTAAACGTGCCTTTTGTCCACGGGTACGCCCTGCGAAAAAGAAAAAAGTAATCTCGCATATGATTATAGCGAGCTATATCCGAAAAGATTACGATCTTATCTTGCCATCGAGACATGACCATGTATCGGTTACTTTACACTATACGACTATTTCAGGACACACGATGTTAAGAAACCGTTATATTTTATACGAGCGACTCACCCTACAAATCTATCCCACGGGAACCGTACATTTTTTCGGGATAATATATAGCCTATAGCCTTCCTCAGTTAACTGGCTATCTAATGCAAAAAGAATTTTTCAAATCGGATCAGTAATTCCTGAGATTAGCGCATTCAACCAAACAAACAAACAAACAAACAAACTCTTCAGCTTTATAATATTAGTATAGATACAACTATATTAACATACCCTTGCTTCGCTTGGGTGCGTCTCTAGGTACATGTATATATCGTCAATGCAGTTTAAATGGAAAATCTTTTTAAGAAAAATAATTCTGTAATACATTGTTTTCATATAACTTTATTAGTTTACGCGACGTCCGCCAATCAAGCTCCCAGTCGGTATGATTATTCAACATATTAAACAACCATGGTCATATTTCAGCCAATTTACACAAAATCACTATTGAATTATACATCTAAAACTTCCTCATGAATCACTATCTATTGGTTAAAACATATGAAAATAGTACTAATTTTTGAGTTTATCGCATTCAGACAGACATACAGACGCGGCGGAGGACTTTATTTTATAATAGGTATGTATAGAAAATGGTCAAACAATTATTATATGGATAATTTCTATAATAATAATAATTTGAAATAAGGGTTAAGGAACCTCTTCTTGATATTTATACGGGACTTACCCTTGAAATCGACCACGACCAGTCTGCTATTAAGTGCTTCCTCTTTCTATAAGTCGGCTAAATATAACATTGTAATTACTTAGTAGAAAAGCTCATAATACCATCTATGTTTGATTAAAAGCTAACCAAGCACGAGTGCAAATAAAATGCAACTTAATTTGAGTAAATATGATTGAAATTGATGATAATAGCTTAATAATAGGACCTTTTGTGTTTTGAAAGTGATAACCAAAACCTAAATTTTTCATATTTTTTTTAAAGTACTTGTTTTTTTTAAGAATGAGATAGATAACCAATAAAAACTAACTTCTTCGTATTTTTTTTTAAATACAAACAGCTTCGTTCCTAAACAAAGATATTATGTATTTACATAATGCAAATACAAATAAATACTAATAAATAAATAAATAAATAAATATGTTGGGACATTAACACACAGCATCATCTAGTTCCATGGTAAGCTACGAGGCCTGTGTTATGGATACTAGATAGTTGATACACTACACATATATAACTGTAAATACATACATATTATAAATATAAACACCCGTGACTGGAGTACAAATATTTGTGCTCATCACACAAATGAATGCCCCCATCGTGACTCGAACCCGCGACCGCTGCCACAGCAAGTAGGGCACTACAAACTGAGCCAAACGAGTCGTCATTATAAAATCAAGTCAAATATTTATTGCATACAATTTTTAACGTTTAATCATTTTGTTTATTTAAATATTATAGGTACTTGAAATGTATAAGGGATAAACTAAAAATTAATTAATTTACCTTTATTTTATCAAAACATCAATTTATAATGAAAGTAAATATGTTATAATTACTCAATTTGTGTAAGTAATTAAGGTACCAAAATACGTATTTATCATTTTACTGATAATGTTAATCAAACATCCATAAATAACTATCAGATTTTTTATCTATACCATTAAATATAATGAGTAAGGTTCAAGAAAACAAGATGAATATTATTATATTTTAAAAGGCAAAATTGACGACACGTTTGTAGTGCCAGTTGCTGTGCCAGCGGTCGCGGGTTCGAGTCTTGCTGGGGGCATTCATTTGTGTGATGAGCACGAATGTTTTTACTCCAGTCGTGGGTGTTTATATTTAAAATATGTATGTATTTAAAGTTATAAATTTGTAGTGTATCAACTATCTGGTATCCATGACACAAGCCTCGTAGCTTACCATGGAAGTAGATGGTGCTGTGTGTTAATGTCCCAACATATTTATATATTTATTATTATTTATTTGCATTTGCATTACGTAAGTACATATTATCTTTATTTAGGAACTAAGTTGTTTGTATTTAAAAAAAATACAAAAAAGTTAGTTTTTATTGATAATCTCATTAAATAAAAACCGACTTCAAAAAAAAAAAACACTAGTAAGTTAAAAAATAACTGATTGGTAGTTTTCATTTACTATAGATACCTAATCATAGGTATATTTTCGAAATCGGTGTGCTTTGATTTATATCGGATGGCAGTATATTTTTTTTTTAAGTTTTTTTTTACTTTCAAATTTTGCATTAATTACATATTATATTATTTTCGCCAGTATCTCTGCCAAGACATTTTCTCTTCGCGACTGCTTGGTTTTCACATATTATTTGAACTTTATTTACATTTCTATGTATAAATAATTGTTTTCATCAAAATAAAACGTATAAATAATTCCTAATAATTTAATGTATGTATGTACTTAAAATAAAAAGGGCAACACCCTATCAGATATCGTCACGACCACGTCGACTGTAAACGTCACCCTATTAATGCGCTCCTCTGTAATCTGTCCTAAGAAATCCCGCATTGTGTCCACTTCTTCCGAGCTTTGCAAGTACAAAGTTTATAAAAAAGCAAAAAAAGGACCAAAAAGTTCCGTTATGTTTAAAGAAAATATAGGAAAACTTATTTATTTAAACGTGAAATATAAAAATCTTTATCTTGGCCATTTTAAATCTTTCCCTTTTTAAATATTTATCGTATCACAATTATGACATTACCTTTTTTTATCTGTTTCAAAAAATCTGATTTAATACAAAGTTACAATATGATATAAAGTTATGAAAGAGATTCATATGGAATAATCATTGTTACAACTTATTTTATAGGAAGCATATCCACAGGTCAAATGCTGTATTTCACACATCAACATAATAAAACGATGTTGCTTTTTATTAATCAATATTTATTAACGTAATTTAACCGTAACGTAATAAAAACTTAAAAAAAAAAACTGACAAAAAAATAACTGATTGGTAGTTTTCATTTACTATAGATACCTAATTAGATATTTTCGAATTCGGTAAAATACAGGCGAATTCAGAACCTCCTCCTTTTTGATGTCGGTTGAAAACGTATAAAGCCAGGCTTGGGAGCTAGTTTGTAAAGTTTAAGTAGGAACGTTTTAACGATATTGTCCCCTCAATTAAGGAGAAGCGGAGTTAAAGATATTTTCTTTAGGAATTTCGCGCCGGCCCTTGGTCTTGTCAATAAAATCCATATAAATTGCCTCTACCGAGCCGAATTTGAATATAATAGCCGTTTCCTATGGCTTGCTTTTTGCCCCTTAGCTTGAGGCCGGCAATCTCTGTCCGATTATATTGTAAGCAAATTATCTACTGGGATCTGCCAAGCGGTTTTCAGAAAGTACTCTCTTACTTTTTTATCAGTATTTTTGTATGAATTAATACGGGTTATTGATTTATTAAGGGAAACACTGTCGTATTGTGCATTTTGCATGGTTTCATGCTAGTCTTAGTTGTCTTAGTTCTATCATGTCTATGATTATGTGATAATATTTGCTAGTAGTTTTTGAGATAAAAAGTATTTATGTCAATAAAAAAACAAAAATAAATGCTTTGATTTTTTAATATTAGCGTTCATTGCCTGGTAAGGCAATCTAAATTAGAAAATAAAGTTTTTTTTTTTAAATTTAAACAAACGTTTAAAGTGTTGTTAATTTATTTAGAATTAAAAATAATTTTAAGGCAAAATATATATTTTTAACTATTATTACCAAGAATTCAAAATAATTCTATAAAAATCTTATCAGAAATAATATACAAAAAGTTTTATCTCGAATGATATATGAAGATATATGGTTATTTTCACACATGATGCCTCTTGGTAATAATCGATTAAAGTGCCAAAATTTCCAGTTACGGTCATTTCGCGACGGATCTCATCATGGCTCTATACTATTGATATTGTGGACTGGCATCGCAAAAAAATATTAAGTAATTAACTTAATAACAATACGTTTAGCATTTAATAATAAAGGGTAACTAAGTTCTTGATTCAAATTAGCATATTATATTAAATTTTTTTAACTCTATTTCTCTCTTGTCTATGTGGAGGAGATTTCCACTTTAGAAAACTTATTTCATTTTTATTTGGAAGTGCAATAAAATATAAAATATTATGTTAAATTGTGTTGTTGTATACGTTAATTTAAGTATTTATTATAGAAAATTCAAACATAAATAATAATAAGGTGAATGGTGAAAACAACATTGTGTAACCTCTGATCTACCTATTTTGAGTTTGTTTTCTCTTTCTTGTTAATTAGATAGAAATAGAGAGAACAAAGAAAATGACAGCTCTCTCACTGGATTTTTAGATTAAAAAAATTAAGATAAATCTCTATAATATGGCTTATACAAATATTTCACATAGTAAATAATATTGTTTTTTTTTTGTATGAATTATTATCAAACATATGACATTAATTGCCTATTTTTTATTTTAAATAATATTTTTGTTGCCAATCTTGTTCATTCTTACTATATTCAGAATGACCTGTCGAAAGTGGCAACAAAACGCTCCCGCCACGTGTCGCCATTTTGAAATGCAATGAAGTCGCTGCACTGAATTACGAGGGAATTAAATTCAACATTCCTCTGGATTTTGTCTATAAAAAATATTTTTACTTGGTTTACTTAACTATCGTCACGTCGGTTTACAGTTTTGCGATCGTAACTTAAAAACTAAATTATTGAATAATGCCTGAATGTAGCCCTTTTTAACATCCCATTACTGGGAACGGCCTTCCTTTACTGGGAGGCCATCCCATAACTGGGAACGGATCAGGGCATAGGCATAGGGCATATTGATATTTTTCATAATAAAATAAGACAGTATAAGGTTTCTCTAAGGAAAGTTGGTATAGAATAACTGTTCTATTCATTCAAATTTGCGTCATTCTTTTTATAATTGTGTTTGGTTGGAACTGCATGATTTATTTGTCGTTTTATTTTATTTTAATCTAATTATTTGGGTCATTTTATTTAATTTAATATTAGATTAGAGTTTCTTTTTATTTTTTATTTATTTTTATTTTATGTAAATTTATCATAGGACTTGATCTATCTTTGCATTGTTGTTCTTTCTACTCGTGAAAACTATTTTTGGCTAATGTATCTATATATTATTAATTCTATTTATATGTAATATAATAAGCTGTATGTTTTCCCTAAATAAATAAATAAATAAATATATCTACTACGCTGGTCAATTGCGGGTTAGCGAACTTCATATATCTTACGAAAACTTGCTAGGTTCTGTCAGATATCAGGTTTCCTAACAATATTTTCCTTCACCGTAAGAAAAGTGGTAATCATGTTAAAAATGATTCACATAAGGATGTTAGAGGTACGGGATCGGGAGCGAGCTACCACTAGACTACCACTGCTGTAAACTATATTTACTTTTTAAGTTTTCTATTCGTCTAGGTAAAATGACGTCATGTGTTATACCTGTTTCTTTATAATTGCCGTGGTGGTATCTCCTTAGGCTGTTGGGGATATGTATGTTATAAGACGTATGTATCAGAGAGTGAATTAATTTTGTGTGTTTAAAATACTGAGATTTCATCTGGTTAAATCAAAGGATTTATAACAATTAAATCAATTAAAAGTTTTAAAATCAATTAAAAGTGTAACGGGTCCTTTTTATATAACAACAATTAAGTGTATAATTTACGTAAGCAGGTCTGGTTGCATGTACTCCAAAAAACTTCCTTGAAGTACTTTCTCCTATTTAAATAAACCAATACATTATTTTTTAACATGAATTGCAATTAAAAACGTGCCAACAGTTTAAAATTTTTATTGACATTTTTGTATTTAAAAAAACGTATATATATATATATATATATATATATATATATATATAAATATATAGATATTATATATATATATATATATATTTATATATATATATATATATATATATATATATATCATTTCAGAATATAAAAACGTAAATTACCGCCATATCTCAGAAGTCAACTGTGGAATCGTCACACATTTTCTCCATACGTAGAAACACGCTCTCGTTTTTTCACTAAGTTTCTTTTACCAGGCAATGGTAGGGAGAAACTTTGTATGTACATACATATATTTATACATATAATATAATTCTAAGTCGAATCTGAACATTAAATATTTTTTGGAAAATCTTATTGAAATAGTCAATATTATTGATACAGAGGTCGAATCTATAAATATCGAGAAAACCACTGGACAGATTTTGATGAAATTTGGTATGATGATAGGTGGTTATCCGGGTCAACATATAGGATACTTTTTACTGCGGGAAAATATCTCATCTCTGAGAAATCTATACTAACCTTTATATCAAACTATCAATTTTAAGGCTTAATCAATACGTATGTAAGGTCACTACCAACTCGAAGCAGCTTCGTTCATCACCGTTGCTTTTTTTTAATGTAACGGTCTGTCTGATTAAAATATTTAATTATATGATTAAAAACTTTAATAATACAAATTTTTCTTGGAAATATTAAAATGCACGATTTTTCCGTAATTTTACGCTATAAGGTTGATTTTTGATCAAAGTTAAAGAAAAAATGATGAATATCCTTACTTCTCATACCTCATATTAAATGATTAAGTCATTTAGCTATGAATGCCAAACAGACAGATGTAGATTGTATAATTATGAATACTACCGAGTTAGTCTTTAGATTTCTAACGAAAGTCTATGAGTTAGTCTAGGTCATAGTTTATCTGTGTACTATATTTCATCCAAATCCGTCCAGTTATTTTAATGTGAAGGAGTGTCACACATGCAAGCTCACGCATACGTACGCGCATGCGCACACGCATCAACACACACACGTGCACATACACACATACAAAATTTCAAATATATTATACTTGTAGTAGTAATGTGGATATAATAAATAATAACTATTAATAGTAACTGGACTAAATTGTAATAATTATTAGAATTGCAAAACGTTATTAGTTTAAATAATTAAGTTATGCCTTATGATTTATAATAACATGTTAGAACTCCAAACGGAAACAGCTGCAAGAGCAATTAATGAAGGCAATCTAATAAAAACTAATTATAGGTTTAAAAATATGTTTAAGTCTATAACGAAAACCTAAAGCTTTATCTAGCGGTGGGAGATATTGAGGGGCTAAGTATCTATACAACCAGTTATTTCTTACTCTGCTAATCTGGTGCAACGATAAAAATAAGTATTGTGTAGATATTAGTTAGTGCAAGACTTTTTTTATTGGTCCAGTAGATTTATAGATTATTTATATTTTTAATATGTATTTAAACTTATATATATATGTAGTGTATCATCTATCTGGTATCCATAACACAAGCCTCGTAGCTTACCATGGAACTAGATGGTGCTGTGAGTTAATGTCCCAACATATTTATTTATAAAAAATTTGGAAACCTGTTTCTTTTAACCTGGAAAGTAATTTTAGTTATAAAATATATAATTTGGCAAAAGGTGACGATAATAGATTAATAGTAATAATTTTGAGATCAAAGGTAGTTTATCTTGAAAATTTTTTTCATTGTACCCTTAGGGTAGATTCTATTTAGTAACAAATAATTATGAAATACGAAACATAATTGACAAAGAACAAGAATCTCGTACTCTATATATAGGTGTACTAGCGACTCATTCTCGCTTCGCTCAGGTTCGTCCCTAGCTTGGATATAGTAAAATGGATATAGTATGTTATCCTTAAGAGATAGACATATGCTATCGCAGACTTTCTTGTAGATCTTTTTAAGGTGTACAATACTGTAGTACATTATTTTGATCTATCTCGTAGGGTTCAGCCAGCGTTTGCAATGTAAGCGCAAAAAAATGTGTTTATTTACGACATCACATTAGAAACTTTTAAAATTATAAGTGTTTCTCTACTATATTATGCATGTATTATACATATAAACTTTCCGCTCGAATACTCTATCTATTAAAAAAACCGCATCAAAATCAGTTGCGTAGTTTTAAAGATCTAAGCATACATAGGGGCAAACAGCGGGAAGCGACTTTGTTTTATACTATGTAGTGATAGTAAAAGGGTTAGTTACACCATTTATAATTCAAGAACGGTTGGACCGACTTTTAGTATTTTTGATTTGTGTTCTCTGTGTTTGTTTTTGACTTGGCTCTGCCTCAAATAGCAAAATAACTATTAAAACATCGGAAAATTCACGAAAAGAAAAAATACATGGCTAACTAATAATAATTGTATTCAGCCCTTTTTTTGATGTCCCACTGCTGGGCACGGGCCTCCCTTCAATGCGAGGGGGATCAGGCCATAGTCCACCACGCTGGCCAAGTGCGGATTGGCGGACTTCACATGTCTTTCGTAAACTTGCTAGGTTCTCTCAGACATGCAGGTTTCCTCACGATGTTTTCCTTCACCGTAATAATAATTATTTATATCTATTTAAATTAAAACTTATCTAGAGACGCACTCGAGCAAAGCGAGAGTAAGTCGCTAGTACGCTTATATAAAAACTAGCGACTCACCCTCGCTTCGCTTGGGTTCGTACCTAGTTTGATTCCCCATACAAACTTTCATTCTAATTTTCACCCCGTTAAGGGACGATTTCCGGAATATAAAGTATCCTATGTCCTTGCCAGGGTCTCAAACTATGTTCTTATCAAATTTCATCTAAATCGGTTCAGAAAATCTAGAGATTACCCCTACATTCTCACAAACTCACTAACTTTACCTCTTTATAATATTAGTATAGATATACACCCATGTCATACAAGGTATACATTTTTAAGCTATTTTGTGATATCAATCATAAAGCTAAAGAATTTTATTGGATGTGGTTTCATGGTATTCATTCACTTTTCTATCATTAGTAGGGAGTTCAATTCTAAGACTATGTTAACATTTTCGTTTTTAAGGTTTTGTCAAAATTAAGAATTGGAACTGCTCACAACTTAAATGGCGATTGGAAAAGATTTTGGAAGGAATTTTGTATTACGCTCATGATACAGTCTTTAAATATACTGTTAATACATACTAAAATATCATCAAAATCCGTTCATACATATGAAAATAGGCTTTCTAATTTTAGTTACGTGCACACACGAGCTAGAAAAATTCGAATATGTATGAAATTCGATAGTACAGACATACATTGTTTTATTATTCTGTATATCTATTTAATTTATAAGGTTAAATAAAGAAGAGCGAGTAGATTGTGTGGTCCAAATACGCCCCGTGGCGATCTGTTCATGATTATTATATCATATTACTTACAAATATAGATCATATTACTCTGTAGAATTCTTAAAAAATCACAGATCTCGTGTCTGCTACTACCTTCGAGTACATTAAAAATGAATCTGCAAACTAACTGAATTAAATTTTTAACATATTAATTACTATCAGAACCCGGTTTCACCCGCGTTCAGACTACAAAAAAATTTTTTGGCTTTATGTTATAACTAATATTATATAAAGCTCCACTACCGCAACTTTTTGCACATTTTTCTACTCCATCTTTTCAAAGTTAGAAGGAGAGAGTACAATGATACAACTCGTATACCTACCAAAAATACTGTCTTCTTCGACAATTTTCTTTGACTGTCATATCGCCAATCTTCTTTGAGTGTCTTCTTCGCCAATCTTCTTCGCCTGTGTTCTTCGGCTGTGTTCTTCGCCTTCTTCACCGCCTTCCTTCTCCGGTTACGTTCCGGTTACGGTCCGGTCACGGTCCGGTTACGGTCCGGTCACGGTCCGGTTACGGTCCTGTCACGTTCCGGTCACGGTCCGGTTACCGGTTACGGTCCGTTCCGTTCCGTACCCGTTCCGGTTACGTTTCATTTGGTTACGGTCCGGTTACGTTTCGGTTACAGTCCGGTTATGTTTCCGTTATGGTTTGGTTACGTTCCGGTTACGTTCCGGTTACGTTCCGCCTCCGTTCCGGCCCGGTCCGTGCCGTCCCGTCCCGTCCCCTCCCATTGATTATTGAGATTTTTAGATTAGCGAGAGAATAAAAGACAGGATGTGTAGCGAGTTATTATTTATATTAAATTTGTTACCTATAAAGAGAATCACCAAAGAGAATTATTTTTAACTCATCATCTTCTACAATCGAAGGATTATTACGAAGATAAAGAAACAGGAGTGCCGGAACCGGAACATAGCCGGGTATGAATGCTGAACGCGGGTTCGTCCCTAAGTACATTTTAACGGTTAATATCGGATAGATAGAAAAAAGTGGGAAAAGTGTTTATATAAGTTTTATACGTACAGTATTTTTGTAATGTAATTGTAAAGTTTAATTTAATTGTTGTTAACTTGTTTTTTGTTTTTTTTTTTTAAATTGTATTCGTATTATTTTTTTTTGTATTTTTAATTAGTACTTTAGGCATTATAAAACACTGTTTTTTGCGAATGATGTGTTCTCCTATAATTGGTTATACATATAAATATAAATTAGATTTAAGTATATTATAAATGTTAAACTATGTATACTGTTGGAGATCCGTATAAATAAATAGTCGATCACTTGCTTTGTGTAAAACAAAAAACAAATTTATTCTACGGAAATCGTACGTTTTTTCGGGTTAAAAAATAATCAATTTGCTATTCCAGACTATAATCTATCCCTGTGCTTTTCATCCAGATCCGTTCAGCCGTTCTGGTGTGATTGAGTAACAAACATCCATCCAAACTTTCACATTTATAATATTCAAATTAATTATAATATTTTATTATAGGGCTCAAGTTATATTATAGTATATGAGTAATAAGTTATCACTACACAAAATTTAATTAAAATTAGTTCCGTACTTTTTGCGTGAATCGCGCACACCCAAACAGACAAACAGACATACAGACAAAATTTTTAATAACTATTGTTTTGGGGTATTTATTCTGTACACAACTATTACAATTATTGTTTTTAGAAAATATTTTATGTATAGATTTCGCTAAGTTACTGTTTTATTATGTGTATAGATAAATAAAATAGTTATATTATGAGAACTATATTACAACTTTTTTTAAATTGATATTTTTTTTATGAGATTCAGTGACAAACGAGCAGACAGACCACCTGATGGAAAGCAGTACCTGTCGCCCATAACACCTACGGTTCATGCACTTAGGTTTTAAGTAACAAAAATGCAGAACCACAGGTGCGTTGTCACTGTGAGAACTAAGATGTTATGCCTCTTGCCTGTAATTGCGCTGGCTACCTTATCCTTCAAACCGGAACACAACAATGCAATCATTGTTGCTTGGTGGCAGAATGATATGGGGTTAAGCCTAGTAACGCGTGAGTCCACGTGCTTATACATGTCTAGTGATACGGCTATATGAATTTGAATAAATCTATTATGATTTTTAGTCTCAAAAATGCTTAGTTTTGTTATATAAAGAAAAAGACTCTTTTGCAAAAAAAAAATGTCCTTTATAGCTATTCAAGTGTGTGTTGTTTATCAGTGTGCGTACGCTCGTACGTATGCGTGTGTGTGTATTTGTGAGTTTTGAATATGCCTAAATCAAATATCTTGCTTGGGATAAATAGATAAAGAGTAGATTATGTCTTATCTTCGTTCTTATAGTCTCTCTTGTATTTAGCCCTTTTTATGTCCCACTGCTGGGCACGGGCCTCCCTTTAATACGAGGGGGATCAGGCCATAATCCACCACACTGGCCAAATGCGGGTTGGCAGATTGCACATGTCTTTCGAAAACTTGCTAGGTTCTCTCAGACATGTAGGTTTCCTCACGATGTTTTTCTTCACCGTAAGGCAAGTGGTAATCATGTGGAATATGATTCGCACATGAAAATATCCGAGGTGCGAACCCGAGATTTGAATTCGCTTCACGCGGTTTTCAAACGACTGCGTTACCCTTGAGCTGCCACAGTGTCTATATCATCTCTCTTACTATTATATTACTAAATAAATTATAATAATCTTTTAAACTGAAATTGTTTCTTAAGAACTTCGGGTTATGCAAATATAACCTTAAGAGGACTTTAGCTTCGAACTTTTCTCTCCAGCTTATAAGTGGAAGTAGCTTTTAAAAGTTCGTATAGTTTTAACACTGAAGTTTTACTTCGTTTTTGTTTCTTCTAATATTTTTTTACTCTTTGTATTCGATATGTTAGATAATGTTATTATTATCAAAAATATAGCATTTTAAAAATATGTTTGCCATATTTATACTAATATTATAAAGAGTTTGTTTGTATGTTTGTTTGTTTGTTTGCTTGCTTGTTGCTTTGTTTATTTGTTTGAACGCGCTAATCTCAGCAGCTACTAATTAAATATAAAAAAAAAAATATTATAGTCTATCTATTCTATACTAACCGTTAAAACGTACCTAAGGACAAACCCGAGCGAAGCGAGGCTCCCGCTAGTTATCCATGATTTCGCAATAATTAACTTTATAAAGCGAGATTTGACTACTACATATTAAATAAAAATAAGAAAAAATATTCAATATAAAAATTACAGACCCTTCCCATTATTAATACGAGTTGGTAAATATCAACACCAGGCAGGGATTTTAAATAACCAATTTTTCGATGCTCCTCCATTGATTTATCGAACAATTTACCTTAACACTGATTGTGTGGTTAAATTAAAAACCACCGTTCGGTCCCGCCCCTTTGAATATTGATCAAAAACATGGCATTAAAGTTTTAAAGTTATACAAATTTTGTGGAAATAGATGTGAATTCAATTAAGCGATATATTCTTTAGTAGCCACCTATGTGTTACTCCAGCTCCTAGTCTATACATGTACTAAATTTCACCCAAATCTGTTCAGCCTTTTAAGCGTCGAGGGGTAACAAACATACATATAATTACAAACTTACGTAATTGTAATAGTAGTCCGACCATTCACGTTTAACAAGTAGCAACATAAAATACGTAAAAAAAAATAAGAAAATAAGTAAGGATTTAAATTATTTCTGTTTTTGAAGGTTTTACATAACATAATATGTTTTACATAACATAAGCTTCGAGGCTTGTGTTACGGATACCAGATAGTTGATAGACTACACATATATAACTTTAAATAAATACATATTATAAATATAAACACCTATGACTGAAGTACAAACATTCATGCTCATCACACAAATGAATGCCCCCAGCGGTACTCGAACCCGCGACCGCTAGCACAGCAAGTAGGTTCACTACAAACTGAGCCAAACGTATCGTCATGTGAAAGAGCTGTCTTTTATTTTGGAAGTGAGAAAGCTAATAAGTACTGGCTAATTTTAAAACATATAAATTAAAAAAAGTTTCTATTAAAATGTATACTTGAACGCTACATTTGTCCCCATGGTAAGGAGGTCGCGCGAAAAACTGTCCATACTGTGAAGAAATACTTTACCTTTGCAGATCTTTCATTACTACACAACAGCGTACAGTATTGATATTAAGTTGATTTTAAAATTTACTGCAAGCTGTTACTGTATTACTGTAGCTTTACAATGAAATAAATAATTTTCAGATACTAAGAGAGCAATGGATGTGACTTTCCCTATATGCATGTACATAGTATAAAATTAATTTCATTGATTTATACAATGTTTTAAATTGTTAAGGACATAAGTTACATGATGGGGACAGTCATACCTTTCATCCTATTATTTTCCATGCAAGCGACGTCGCGGGCTAAAACTAGTATTGAATGAGATTGAATTTTAGGATTCGAATTTAAAATTTTAAGTTTGTACACAGTACGCCAAAAGATAAATCTTCAAACAAGATGTTATTTTAATACACTCGATGTTTTATTGCTTTACAAATGAATATTAAACTTAATTGTTCTTGTTGCAGGTATGTAAATCTAAACTGGAGTAACGATGTAAATATGTACCAGTAAATCTCACGTAAGTGGGTACGTAATTTGCTATTAAATAATGTGTACACTCAGTTATTTAGATTGCTTTTCTTCTACAAATTAACTTTATAGTAGGTTCAATTCCTGTGAGGTGTAAAGGCTATAATAAATTGTTGGTTAATTTTGATATTTAGGTACCTAAGTAGCAAAATAATGTAAAATTAAAAAAATAAGCCGATAAAATCTCGTGTAATACATCTATCTATACATATAAGAAAATTCTGAGTCGAATCTGTACATTGAATATTTTTTGGAAAATCTTATTGAAATAGTCATTATTATCGATACAGAGGCCGAATCTATAGTTTTTAGATTAGGGTTCAGTCTGTTTGTCTGTCTGGGATCGCATCACAAGAAAACCACTAGACAGATTTTGATGAAATTTAGTATGATAATAGCTGGTTATCCGGGTCAACATATCAAAATGTCAACATATAGGATACCTTTTACTGCGGGAAAATGACTCATCTCTCAGAAATCTATAGTAACCGTTAAAACGCGAGGGTGAGTCGCTAGTTAAATAATAAGTACGTCAATGTAGTTGATTCTCTATTTCTAAGCATAAGTTACACTAAAATTAATAACTACTTATATTATTAAGGCAAATATATGTTTATGTGTTTGGGAATTGATTATCTATGGATGTCTTAACTTAATAAATGTTTAATAAAATAATAAGTCTGTACTAAAAAAGAAACATAGCTTGTAATTCTAAATATACAGTATTTATATCTGAAAAACTGATGTTAGATATATTATTTGAGTAGTCCATACTAATATTATGAATACAAAAGTAACTGTCTGATACCTTCTCTCACTGAATCCGCTGTAATAATTTAAATGAAATTTGATATAGAGATAGTTTGATACCCTAGGAAGAACATAGGATAGTGTTTATCCCGGATATCCTCCCTTAAGAGCGAGAAAAGAGGAAATGGAAGTTTGTATGGAGAATCAATCATCCCTCAAGTAATGGATATGAAACTCAATATAGCTATGTATATAGTCTGTCTATTTCATACAATACATACATACATAAAAAAAACGTGTTACTAATGTGTTAATAGTATGTAGTAAAAAATACAAACGAATTGTATACTTCTTCTGTGTTTAAGTCCTCTTTTGTTTTGAAGTCGCGATTTTATTTAGTTCAATTTTCTTGTTAATGTCTTCAAAGCGTGCAAGTTGAGCACAGATTACTTCGCCAATGTCACGTAGAATGAAGAAGACACGAAGGCGATTGGTCGGTAAAATAAGATCATTAAAAGTATACTAAATTATAATGTGTAAAAAGGAGTAAATCCTTAAAAAGCGATTGCTTTCATTTAAAATAACCATATTGAATTACTTAAAAATAATTAATAAAACACTTCCTATAACAGCGTTTCATATAAAACTATTTCATTTCATATAACGCACATACAATTTTGGCTTACAAAGATTTAGCAACGGCACAAACAAAGAGTCATACAGCAATTAGTATTTACATCTGTACCACAGTGTTTGCACTTTGACGGCCATATCGGGACTCCTGCGCAACCTGGCCAGCAATTACATGACGTCAGCGTTGTGTTGGGACTGTTACTGACTCATAATTGGATCTGTTGATTGTATTTATTACTAGAGGCTTACCCTCACTTCTCTCGGGTGTATTTTAATTTTTTTAATGGAAATCTGATTCTTTTTCTAAAATAAAAGTAGCCTAAGTTACTCCTTATAACATCAGCTGTCTGTCAGTGAAAGTTCCGTCAAAATCAGTAAGCCGTTTCGGAGATTAGCCGAACAAGACAAACAAACAGACAGTTTTTTTTAAGAAATTGTCATTTTCTTATAAGTACCGTATTTAATTTCAAATGTATTTAGTACAAAGCTGTTATTCTAACATTACACACAGACACTTCAATTTATTTATCGGTGTAGATGTTATTACTTTTCCTTAACTTTGTTCAAATAAAAAAATCATACACGACATAAAAGTGTTTTGAAGCCATTAAAAAGGATTTTAGCAGGTTTTTTTTAGAATAAGAAGCTTTTTATTTCAGGGTTTTTCTAAATGCTATATGTATAGCTGAAGGGATTTAATTTAAATGATCTGAAGGGATCTGAAATAACACATTGGCTACTATTATTAATAAAATTTGCCAAAAGGCGCCGCTTGTATTTAATCTATGTATAAAAATCGATGTAGTATATTTCCTATGGACTACAAAACGGCTGGAGCGATTTTGATGAAATTTTCAGGCAATCTTCAAATTAGCCCAGCGTCTTATGAGCAAAGCAAGGGTAAGTCGATAGTAGTCTTAAAAATAAAACTTGTATTCAGCTCTTTTTAACGTCCCACTGCTGGGCACGAGCCTTCTAACTTAATACAACTTGTTTTGTCTCATCTAGTAAAGGAGATCAGATTAATAATAATTAAATTGATGTAAAACTTTCGTAGTGGTCGAGCTGTTTCTAATAAAGTGTTGTGGAATAAAATAATACTGTGACGGTGTACTGCGTATTTCTTGTTACGGACCACCGGGTTGGTGCGGGCGTATTCTGGGAGCCCGATCGTAATTGCTTTATGAGAAAATTGCTGTTTTACTTTAAATATATGAATTATCTTTATTATTTAATATATATAATATGTTAGTTTGGAATATTTTTTTTATATTTATAATTTATATGTATACTTGCATTATTTTGCCCGCGGTTTCGCTTGTTCGAAGGTATTACAAAAAGTAACCTGGGGTTTATCCAATTTATTGACTATCTCAATATTGAATTTATTCAAATCTGTTAAGCCGTTAATTCGTAAAAAAATAACAAAGACATACAGTCACAAATATTCACATTTGTAATATTACTTTAATGGCTATCTTATACTATATTATTTTCTTCATCTTAATAAAATATATTTCAACAAGATCTCAAAGCTAAATAACACCAAATTAGATTGAAAGGAACCAAAACCATATAAGGAGTCTGTGAATCACTTTATGGTTGACTACAACCTAATATGTTTCAATATTAATTGAAATTGAAACATATAAATTTTAATTATAACATAATACATACTAGCAACTTACTAAGATGCGTCTTTAATAGTAGCCTTTATATTCAGGTCATAGTTCAACTAAGCACTAAATTTCATTCATATCCAGCTGTTACAGCGTGAAAGAGTAACAAACATACACACATACAAACATACGTATTTATGATAGTACCCCAATTAAAACGTTTTCAAAGCTATACTGCATTATTGTCACAGAATACGCAATGAAATGACACGTTATGCCCAGCGGGCGCTCACTCTGCGTAATGCTTAATTCATTCGAGTTTTTGTGTAAAATACATAAGTTTCATAAGAACAACTACAGAACGTTTGCGTGTACTACTTTGTAACACGTTTTTTTATGTATGTATGTATTGTATGAAATAGATAGACTATATACATAGGTATATTAAGTTTTATATCCATTACTTGAGGGATGATTGATTCTCCATACAAACTTCCACCCCCTCTTTTCTCTCTCTTAAGGTAGGATATCCGGGACAAACACTATCCTATGTTCTTCCTAGGGTATCAAACTATTTCCATACCAAATATCATTTATATTGTTGCAGCGGATTCAGTGTGAGAAGGTATCAGACAGAGTTACTTTCGTATTCATAATATTAGTATGGACTAGTTCAATCCTGCGGTTGTGTTTAGTTTAGCAAGCTTACCACTAACACTAATAGTGCGAGTCTAAGCGTTGCATTCACTATTAAGCTTATACAGTCTGTCCGTCTGTTTGTCAGTCATCCTACACCAGGAGAACTATTTCTTTTCAACTGTAATAGATATCAATTTAAATTAATCATGAAATATGTGTTATTATAGTGGATTCAAACTTACTCAGAGTTTTAGCAATATAAAGACATATTTATGCTACCTTTGGTTGGCTTTGAGACTTGGAATTGATCAATTTAACTTATATTTGCCGTTTTCTTTTACTAGAATGTTTAGTGGACATACATGCAACAGTAAAGATAATTTTCTTATTTTAAAATTGATATCCTTACACTATATCCATTTTGGATAGATGCAATCAAAAAATAGGGATAGCTAATATCGTAGCTTACATGCTTTAAAAGAAAAAAAATATATACATAAGCTTTTATTTCTTGTAAATTAATTAAAATAGATTTTCTATGTAGATATTTAATTATTTGTAAAGTTTTTTTTTTTAATTTAACTGTTTTCATAATATTTTTTTTTTGTTTATTATTATTTTTTTATTACTTTTTTTTTATTTGTGTTGCCACTAATTGTCGCCACATAGACCTATCTCTAGGTTTTCTGGATCACATGACAATGGCTAGTTTCAGTAAGTTCTCGCACCACCTTTTGTAAGTTCGCCTCGGTTTGCGCTTTTGGTTTATTGGGTACCAGTCATCTGTCATCACCATCTTTCATCAATCGTTTAGAACTTGGATAGGGCAATAACTTGTGAAGAATAATAATAACTAATTTATCAATGTAATATATTCAGCTCTCGTTACCATTTTATATAATAATGTATGTATTTAAAACAACTGAAAGTGCTTTAATTTTAAGAGAGTGCTTCATATTGATTAACCTACAATTCGAATAAAATCCTGTTTCTTGTCTGCTACATTATTGTCAGAATAAGAACATATTAAATATAAAAGTTTATTTTTAACTTCACAATTTTAATCTTTTGGATTAATCAGTTTTGTCAGTTTTATTGATATTTTATTATTTCAATACTTGTAGTTCGTCGACTTTCTTTGCCTTTGTATTACTTCACTCTATATCCATTAAATATGTACATCAAACTGTGAATTAAAAAGTGGTTAAGTGAGAGTCGGACGTACAACTACGGATGTACTTATTGTTTTAATTTGTATGGCGGCCATTTTGAATTTTGCCACCTTAGTTTTTTTAATTTTTGTTGTTATAGCGGCAATAGATAGCAATAGAAAATTTCAATTCTTTACCTTTTACAATTCATGAGATATAACCAACTGACAGATAGACGGACGGACAGTAAAGGCTTAGTAATAGGGTCCCGTTGGCACCCTTCGGGCACGGAACCCTAATAAAAATAGCTGTATTAAATGAGTCTTACAAGCACTTTAGAATCGTTAATTTAATTTAAACAGGGTCAGTGTAGTTAGTTCATGAGGAAAATACCAACGGCTCGGAAAGCAATATCTTAGTACATTATAAATTGACATCTAACTTTTTCTTTAATAAGACCTTTGCGATAAAAATAATGTTTTAAATCCGTCCGTACTGAAGTAAAGACATAAACAAGATGTGCCAGACTAAATTTGTAATACTTATTGTTTAGTTTTTCCAATTTATCTTAGACTTACTGGAAATATATATTTCTTACCCCTCTTTTATATATTTAATTTTTAATCTGTCATTCAATATTATTAAAAAATAAATAATACAAAAAAAAAACTATTTTCATTACGATCGCACAGATAAATGTAAAATTAAAAATTAATAATTTTCATTTAAAAATCGATTTCTATCAATCATAACTTTATCATTTCACGTGTTTTTAACGTAAAAATCGATATTTCTCTTACTTATGGAAACCTTTGGTATTTTAAAGCAACAAGAACTCGTTTGAGTCAGTAAGTGATCATAAAGTATAACAGCTCGAATGCGTAGTCATTTTCAAAGGCTAGATAAAATCTGCTCGAGATTTCGCTAATCGATACCAATTAATCTTACTGAGCTGTAACGTTGTAATTAATAATTTTCATTTAAAAGCCCTGTAAAGGCCCGTTTAGATAAAAGTTTGGGAAACACCGCCTTTTGAGTAACATTTATCTCCATACTGTAGTAATAAATAAAATTAAATTACTGTATATGATTTGTAATCTACCACTGTTACTGTTGCTTTATACCAATATTTGTCAAAAATTATTTCTATATGTTTATCTCGACAATCTCTAGAAAGTATAGTTAAGTTTTGCGAGCAACATTTTGGCTACGTTTTTAACATAACTTAACATACACGTAAACGTAAAATGTACTTAACGCTTATATTAGTGACTTACGTTCACTTCGCTCAGATTCATTTTTAAGACGGTTGGAGAAAGCCATGATTGGCTTGACAGAGTCCTACCACCGGTAAACCGGTGGTAGGACTCTGTCAAGCCTGAGGAGTCCGACTGGATGGGTACCACCCCCTTATCTATTTCTGCCGCCAAGCAACAATGATTGCATTGTTGTGTTCCGGTATGAAGGATAAGGTAGCTAGCGCAATTACAGGCAAGAGGCATATCATCTTAGTCCTCACAGTGACAACGCACCTATGGTTCTGCATTTTTGTTACTTAAAACTTAAGTGCATGAACCGTAGGTGTTATGGGCGACAGGTACTGCTTTCCATCAGGTGGTCTATCTGCTCGTTTGTCACTGAATTTCATAAAAAAAATGATCATTGTGGTCTGCTTCGATAGACCTGCCGTCGGGGCGTCATAGTTGAGTGCGTAAGCGATCTTGCGACGCCTCATTAAGACGGGGTAGGTTTCGCTAGGTTTTAGTGGGTAGTACTAACTTTGCCGGTGAGTCCAACATAACCACCTGTATGTTGTATACATACAGGTGGTTATGGTTATGTGGAATGGTATGCAGAAGTGTATTTCCCAACAACAGCAAAAAGGTGCGTGTTTAAGTGCCTTTCGTATTTATAATTTTAATATTAACCATAGTATTAGTAGCACATGTGTTGCTAGGTTATCTATACTAATATTAGAGGTAAAATTTGTGAGTCTGTGAGGTTGTAGCGGGTAATATCTGGACCTACGGAACTGATTTACATAAAATTTGGTAAGAAGATAGTTTGAGATCCTGGGAAGAATAAAGGATACTTTTTATCCCGGAAATCATCCCCTAAGGAGGTGAATATGGGGATGAAAGTTTGTTTAGTGAATCAAGCTAGGGACGAACCTGAGCGAAGTGAGGGGGAGTCGCTAGTAGTATATATACGTACAAAGTTTCATCCAAATCCATCCAGCCGTTTCAGTTTTAATAAACACACACGCATACCCAAAAAAAAAATTAAACATTTTGCTTTTTCATATGAACGGATCTTTACCTAGCTATTTCATATGAAGGCGTACTTTATTAAAATTCAAAAGTAAAAGTAACAGTCTTTTAATGTCCCGTTCGATGGTCTGAAGCGTGTAACTAACCTATTTATGATCTGCTAAGGTATTCTTTAGAAACATCTTTTATCTTACCCATTAGGAAGAAGGGCATTAAGGGCACTTACAGACGTGAAAGTTTGTTCATCTATTGTTTTTTAATTTAATACGGTTGACTTTAATCTGGTAAGATTATAGAAAATGAGTAAAAAAATTTAAACACTTGGCTTATTTTTGGTCTGGACTGACATAGGGTTTTTTTTAAAAGCTAGCCATTTGTAGTGGTTCCTCTTGCATGTATATTTAGTTCAAAACCACTATACAATATATATGATTCCACTAAAGAAAATGGATGGAATTAAATAAAAATTAAATATGAGTCTGTACTTGTGTTTCGTAAAGTAAAAAGTCACACTAGAATAAGTTCAATCACTTTTAAGACTGCAACTAACCATACAGAAAAAATCTTAAAATTGTTGCTGCTTCTGTTATAATCACATATTTCTAAATATTAAGACCCTAAATTGTACAAAATATATGGAAGTAGGCATGTACTAGATACACATATACATCTTAGACAAAAAATCTGTTCGTTCGTCGTAAGTACAGTGTTATATATCTATCATTTGTAGCAAAATAGCATATCTTTTGAAATTATAATTTAAATAACAAAATAAATTCATTTTGAATACACATCGTAAAGCTAACATCTCAATAGCTCATCTTGAATATTGTTTTTGCACCTAATTGAATTTTGCAAACATATTGCGAGGAGTGTGGAGCCATTAAGCATACCGCAATGATAAATAATCCCGTTTATATTATAAATGTAGAAATCTGTGAAGTTGTTAGGACGTTTGTTAGTTAATTATACGTAAACCGTAACATGGATTATGATGAAACTTGGCACACAGGTTGACATGCGCTGGGCACTCTTTTTAACGTATCGGGGGAAATAAGTAGTAAACACTTTTAGTTAATAAATACCTAATTAATATATTTTTTTAATAAACATTTTTTTAAATAAGGTTAATATTGAGTGATTTGAATATAAAAAAAATTGTCTTGAAAATCACTTAAAAACAATGTTATGGCACCTATAACGTCAGTGTTTGTTTGTTTGTGTATAAGATTTTTTCTATTTACTTTATTTTATACATACACGACAAAATTATATCATAATACAGAGTAAAATTTAAATCTGAAAAGTGTTAGTGGCCCAACTAAATGATGTATTCAGTCATTATCTCGTCAAAACGCGACGTGCAAATGACGATTTACGAGCGACACGCCACTTGCCGCAAAAATGTCTGAGCTGACTTTGATGTATTGATTGCGGACAGTAGTCTTAGTATAGGGAAGACCAAACCGTTGAGTTCTAGTAAAGAGAGTGTTTTAGTTTTTTACTGAAAAGGGTTATTTTTAACCGATTTTAAAAAGGGATGAATTTTAATAGTTTTTTTTTGTTTTTCATGATTTTTTGTTTATGTCTAAGGTCGTATTTCAAAGTTAAGTTAAGTTTAGTTTAAATAAATAAAAGGTAGTTAAAATAATATACATATATATCTATATACATCTATATACATATTACATCTATATACATATATATCTTTTCTAATTGTTATTTGTGTCGACAAGGGTAGACCGTCCTTCAATATACCTATGTTTAGATTTAGCGACATTCTCTGGCTTTGCATCATATATTTCAATTTGAATTTTAAAAGCCTCAAAATTATCTGCCTCAAAGATCAATAACAGGACTAATTTATATATTGTTTTTAACATCTCACTACTGGGCAAGGGCCTCCCTTTAATACATGGGGATCAGGCCTTAGTCCACCACGCTGGCCAAGTGCGGGGCGGGTTTCACATGTCTTTTAAAAACTTGCTAAGTTCTCTCAGATATGCAGGTTTCCTCACGATGTCTATATAGATTTTTTTTTTATTGCTTGGGTAGAATAATTATTAACTACATATATTTAAAATTATTTTCAATTCGGTGTAACATTTTAGTTAAGAAGTAACTAATTAAAGTAAACATCCAGGTGTTTGGTGGGCGTTGATGGATCACTCAGATAGTCACGTCGTGTAGTTTTATACGTATAGATTAATATTATTATGTAAAGTCTCTATTATAGCTTTCCTATTTTAAATTGGACAGTTTTACATACTATAAACATAAGCAATTTATTACAAGTAATTTGTAATTTTTGGCCATTTTTCTAAAGTGCCTATTATACAGCCTGATAAAATAAGTTTAAAATTTTTATTCTATATTACTTTTTAGCAGCAAAAACTTTAGAAGAATCTATGCATAATTAATTTATTTAAAGTTCAAAGTACTAAACTAAGCAATTTTGTTTTTGTTTTAAATGAAATATCCTTTTGCTTTGCAAAACGGCATTATTTCTCAAGGTGGAAAGAGAAAAAAAGCATTGTTCCATGGTTTATTTTAGCATTAATATAACAACAAAAAATGGTTGTATAGAGATATTAAACTATTATAGAGAAATTATTTTTCTTCTCTTACACTATTGTAGAAACTTTGAGCTTTCTGAAACCTAAGAATAACGTTTGGCTCAGTTTGTAGTGACTACTTGCTGTGCCAGTGGTCGCGGGTTCGAGTCCCGTTGGGGGATTTCATTTGTGTGATGTGCACGAATGTTTGTACTCCAGTCATGGGTGTTTATATTTATAATATGTATGTATTTAAAGTTATATATGTGTAGTATATCAACTATCTGGTATCCATAACACAGGCTTTGTAGCTTACCATGGAACTAGATGGTGCTGTGTGTTAATATCTCAACATATTTATTTATAACCAAAAATTAACCTAGACTAAAAAAAGGTGTCCCGCGTAATTCGAACCTGGAACCTAGTGCCTATTGTACCACCTGTATATCATATCACACTATGCCACCAATAATTTTTTTTAAAACAAAAAAAAAAATAAAGCATCAGCTTCTTAAAGAATAAATATATAACATCATTTATCTTAGTCTCAATTACTTTTATCTGAGATACATTTAATAACGGCGTTAATAACGACGTACGTTATCGCGAGATCTAAAAAACGAGGACTAACTAGTGATGCGATGGTAACATATCGATGGATCGATTCAATTACCCGTTAATGATGCAGGTAGTAATCAGAGGTTCTTATTTGTCATTCGTCGAAATTGTTCGGACTTGGCTCGAGTTGTAGGAAATAGCGATGAGCGTTTGTTTAATGGGTACATCACTTTTTATTAAAATTGGGATAGTTGGTATTATTTTTAACCGACTTCAAAATGAAGGAGATACTTATTGCAATTTAAATTGAAAATCAATTTTTTTTTCACGAATAGGTCTAGGATAATTTTATAAAAAATCGCCTTAACAGTTTTTGAAGTCTATGTATGTATTTAGTACATATTATTATTGCAAAAGTATTTTTTTTTGGCTATTGGGTTGAACAGTTTTGATAGAATTAGCTATACTTTGCCTCTTATCAAATGAAGTAAGCTATGTAAAAAAAGCCATTCTTTAAAAAATACATAAAAAATTATGTACTGTTTTATTATACATACTAACAATATACAAATACAATATTACATGATGATAATTATGTTTTATTCCTAATATGTTACACGAAAAGTGTACAAACAACATATAAGTTATAATAAAAATAAATAAATACATTCAAAATTAATGTCAAGAAGGTGTAGGTGTAGAATATTTTAATAAAATTCTACTTCTAGCGAAGAAATAGTCACTCTCAAAGTGATATTGGAATCAGTACTAATAAAAAGAACTTGCCAAAGATTTTCTAGAAACCTTTTGGATATAAAACGTATTCGTAAACTTAAATCTATTTACTTGTACCACAGCCACGACTCACTGAAATTTAATAGTTTTAAACAAACATTGGTATTACGCAGTGGTTAAGAGAGTAAAAAATATCATTAAGCACTTGTGTTAGGCCGAGGTGATAATTTAACTAATGATACCTTTAGAGGCTGCGATGATAGATGCATTTTTAAAGAACTCGTAGTAGATATTTGATGTGTATTTTAAAATAATATTAGGCGTTAGTTGTACTTTATGGAATTAAAGGTGTTATATATTAAAAATAAAATATTTAAAGTGAACTTTTGAATGTTTGTCTTACCGTAAAGTAAAATACCGTAAGGAAAACTGCATGTGTGTGAGAATCTAGCAAGTTTTCGAAAGACATGTGTTCGCCAACCCGAATTTGGCTAGTGTGGTGGACTATGGCCTGATCCTCCTCGTATTAAGATGGACCGTGTCCAACAGTGGGACTTTAAAAAAGGCTGAATACACAATATTTTTGGTGTAATGAAAACTAATTATTATCCAAATCGATTTATTAGTGAAGATATGTTGTAACTTTGCAATATACAAATATAAAATAAAACATATAACTTCTTATTCTTTGAAGTTGGTCATATCTTATATCAGCATTTCTTAAAGCTTTTGCCCAATTTTGTTTACTGAGTACTCGTGTAGTTTGAGAACGGTGGCGTAAAATGGGATCAGTTTTATTTCACTGTTAAAAGCCGGAATTTAATATATGTATAAGTACGAAATCGGTCGCTGAATAAATTATGAAGATATAGTTTAAACCTTTCGTTTTAAGTATTCTTCTAAAAAAGAGGTTCATTTTATATGATTGTAAAGTACTAGACTATTTACACGAGCGGAGCCACCCAGAACTAGTTATATAAGGTGTTCCAAAAGTAACATAAGATGTTATTTTAATAGAATTCTTAGTTTTTTAGTTTAAAATAGTAAATTTTTACCTTTTTTCAGGAATTCGTAAAATATATATACAGTATAAGTTTGTATGTATGTATAAAACATTTATAATTCTTAACTAAAACCTTGATTTTTATTAAAAACTAGCAGCATACCCTCGATTTGTTCAGATTCGTTCCTGGGATGAATGGTTTTAACCATGTATACGAAAAATAATCTTTTTTAGTTTTTGAGCCACTCGATTTCGAGGGAGCTCGCAAAAAATCACCAAAGTTTCATCACAATCGGATGAATAGTTTTGGATCGCATAAAGTACAAACATACAAATCAACATTCAATTTTATTTATATAGATTACTTAATGCGTAAATTTTGGGGCATTCTGTATAACCAGTTACGTACTATTAATAAAAACAAATGTGATCTTATTTTGTGTATTAATGAATATCTTTCAGCAACTTAATTTTATAATCGAATACAATTTTGATAGTTATTCAACGATTATTTTGTTTCATTTAAAATGTGTATTTTATTACCGTGTATTACAGATAAAATATTCACCTTATATCTTTATACAACATATAACTTTTAACATTTCAGTAAATTGAAATAATGAGTCTCATAATATGCAGTACGGCATATCATTTTTTTTTTCACCGACATCAAAACGAGGGGATGAACAATTCGATTGTCTTTTATTGTCAATTGTCTTTGTCAATTGGGTAGTTGACATCATTAGTCAATTTCAAGATAAGGATTTAAAAAAAACAGATTAGCTTTGAGAAGCGGAGAAATTTTCAAATTAAATTCAATTAACTGTAAAATTAGATTTTTTAGCAGTTTAGAAATTAATATATAATTACTCAATTCAATTCTTCGTATTTCACATTATCTTATGTCTCTACTAGCGACTCACTCTCGCTTCGCTTCGGGTTCGTCCCTAGACAAAAACGAATCTATCCCACGGGAACCGTACATTTATATAATATAGTCTATAGCCTTCCTCAGTTAACGGGCTATCTAATGCAAAAAGTATTTTTTTAATCGGACTAGTAGTTCATGAGATTATTGCGTTCAACCAAACACAAACAAACTCTTCAGTTTTATAATATTAAAATATATATTATATATAAGTATAGATAATGTAAATAAAAAAAAATTAATATCGTTCTCCAGATATTTAGGTAATATTTTAATAAGTTTATGAACGTTATAGTCTAAGATGCCGAGCTATGTGGTAGACCCCTTATTCCTTTTCCATATAAAATATATTTTTTAATTAAAAAAAAAATTTTTTTTTGAAAATGCCATCATACGTTTGACGACCTCTTTCGAATATATTAACTGAAATCCAGGTATAAACAGATTTTAAGTAGAACTAATTGTTCGTATCGTTTCTCGGAACGAACCAAATATCAAAATGTAGATAATTTTATAAAACAATTATATGCCGGTGGTAGGACTCTGTCAAGCCTGAGGAGTCCGACTGGATGGGTACCACCCCCTTATCTATTTCTGCCGCCAAGCACCAATGATTGCATTGTTGTGTTCCGGTTTGAAGGATAAGGTAGCCAGCGCAATTACAGGCAAGAGGCATAACATCTTAGTCCTCACAGTGATAACGTACCGTATTCTGCAATTTCGTTATATAAAACTTAAGTGCATGAACCGTAGGTGTTATGAGCGACAGGTATCGCTTTCCATCAGGTGGACTGTCTGCTTGTTTATCACTGAATACCATAAAAAAATATGGGATTGTTATACCAAAATATTTCCAGACTAAAGATTTTTTAGTAAAAATTGCCTGGAGCAAATTTTTTGTGACAACCCGCCCGAGTCGTGTTTGGTATTATGTTTTATAATTAAAAAAAAAAAACTTCTGCAAAAAGAGTAAGGATTCCACTACATAGATCGGGATCTCATACTATTTACATCGTATTACCTTATGCGGATGTCATGAAACATTTCATAGAACTGATTGAGCAGTATTACTTTATATCTGGACATAACCAGAGTCGGTCACTAGTGTTCAATAAGCATGAACTACGCCGAAGTGGCCCTACAGCTTTGTAGGTGAGATGTGCTATAATAAATAACCTTCACAAACCTTCGTATTTGTCGAGCGTTTTTAATCAATTTATTGTATGTACTTTCACGAAGACGTTCCGAAAAGAAAGTACCGTCGAGAAAAAATTACGAGTTACAAGTAACGCTCGAGGCGGCGTCGGAAACAAAACTGCTATAGCATAATTATCGGATAGTGATGTGATTGCATCGATATGAGGAAGACTAACTCTTGCAGCTGGGTTTGCTTAAATATTTTCTAGTATTAAATTAAATTTAGCATTTAACCATACTAGTTCTTTATTTTATGACAATATCTTATAGTAAAACCATGCTTAAATTGTATTTTAAGGCATTTTTTTGCAATTTGTATTTTTGGATTTTGACTTCTTTCCTACTGGTGGTTATATAAACTCATACATATAGGTTTAACAATACATTACGTTTAATAGCTATGGATATTTTTTTAAATCTTAAAGTGTTTTTGTTCTAAGTAAACGTTATTCATTCAGCCCCATTTTTAACGTCTCGTCGTTGGGCCTAGGGGGACCAGGCAATAATATACCACGCTGGCTTAGTATTTCACATGTATTTCGAAAACTAGTTCAGTTCTCTCAGACGTTGTCACAGTAAATCCATCCTAATATTATAAATGTGAAAGTGTGTTTGTTTATTTGTTTGTTTGTTTTTTTTTCACGTCAAAACAGAGTGACGTATTGACGTGATTTTTTGTGTGGAGAAAGATAGATGGCTGGTGAGTGACGGGCTACTTTTTACTGCTGGAGATTATCTCATACCCACCGGAAACACGTTATAATACAACCCAAAAAAATATTTATGATCAGAATTACTTGAAACTTGGTATTAATAACCTTCAGTACAATTAAATAAATACGTGTTCTAGCATTTTTCGAAATTCATTCCATAAAGGGGTAAAATAGGGGATGAAAGTTTGTATGGTATCTATATTTTTAGAGTTTATTTTGTAATTTTAGCGCGAGCGAAGCCGCGGGTTTTGCTAGTATATAGTAATTGATATATGAATTCTAAACGTTTTCCATTTGGACGTTGAAATGATCAAATAACCATCTAGATATAGCTTCCTAACACTTATGATAAAAATAACTAAAAACATCTTCTTTTATAAATGCTTTAGCCATAGGAAATTAGTTTTTTTTATGGTACTCAGTGATAAACGAGCAGACAGGCCCACCTGATGGAAAGCGATACCTGTCGCCCATAACGCCTACGGTTCATGCACTTTTACGTAACAAAACTGCAGAACCGCCGGTACGTTATCACTGTGAGGACTAAGATGATAGGCCTCTTGCCTGTGATTGCGCTGGCTACCTTATCCTTCAAACCGGAACACAACAATGCAATCATTGTTGCTTGGCGGCAGAAATAGATAAGAGGGTGGTACCCATCTAGTCGGACTCCTCAGGCTTGACAGAATCCTACCACCGGTAAAAATTTAGTTCATACAAATAACTTTATTTGTATACCAAAAACAATACTATATACTGTCTGTATAAGATTTAAGATACGGAATATGAGAGGAAGCTTTCGTGAATATTAATAAATTTTGTAAATAAAAGTTTTTTTTTCTCAGTATCTTTGCATCAGTTGTTTTTAGTTGTGTAATATGCATTAATTGAGTCATTTTTCCTTAAAATGTCTTTAAAATATTTAAAGATTATATCTACATTTATGTTGAAATCAATACTTTACATTTTAAACGAACAATAAGCCTTATAAATAATAAAAAATGTTGTTTAATTTTATACTATCCCATTATTATTTTTTTCGTAACGGCTATTGGCTATCTCATTTATAGATAACACTGCTCTAAATTGACTTTAATGAAACTTTCTGGGACGGCTTTATATTTTTTAACCAAACCAAAATCGTTGAAATCTTTTTAAAGTAAGTTAATATTAAACCGTCAATTTACGAAAAATTTAGAAAAAAATAATAATAATTTCCGATTCCTCATAGAGTAAGTAGACATAGTGTAAAACAATAAAACACTTTTCCTATTTTAATCGTTGTTATTGTCAGTAATTAATAAAATTTATACACAAAACAGAAAATCATACGTCCCGCTCAAACGTAAAATATATTCGTCGTGATGCTTTTCCTGCCTGCCTGGCACTTGCGGCTCGTAACAATAGTTTTTAGCAGTTTCAAGTTCAAGGGATCTACACGCTGTTTATATACCTATTATACACTAACGAGCGAACCTTGGTCTACTCAGGCTCCAAATAAACGTCACGCGTTCTTTAATTAGTTTTTTAATACTCTACGGGGATAAAAAATAGGTTTTATAGGTTATAATAAGCTCCGGTTTCAAATCATGTCAATCTCCGTTATAGCTAAAAAAAGAAAAACAAAGCGAAATTTATTAATTTATAAAATATATACAATACCCGCAGCTATGTTGGTTGATGCTATTTGGCTTATATTTTTTTCTTCCAGAGATTAGCGCCTTTATAGATAAGTAAGGATTTAGCTCTCACCGGGACTCGAACCCACAACGAACGTCCTAAAAACGGTCTGTCTTCACAATAACATACTGACATATGACAAGATTCGTAAAACCTGTGATCTTATCGATACAACTCCGCGACAACACTCCCCAGATGCAATTACCATACGATGAGCGTCACGTTTACTTTACATAAACATCAAAGGCACCGACCGTTAGTGCCGAAACCTGCATACAATATCCAGTATTATTGGCATGGTATAATTCTTGATCTGACCTAGAACGTACGCAAACTGTCGAATTTAAAAAAAAACGCCGAATATATGTTTATTTTAATTATATAATTTTCACCTTGACTTTTAATGGTTAAAGCTAAGCTTCTTTTTATTATGTACTAGCGACTCACTCTCGCTCTGCTCGGGTTCGTCCTTACTTACGTTTTAAAGTTAAGTATAGATTTCTCAGAGATTAGATATTTTCCCGTAGTAAAAAGTATCATATATTGTTGATCTGGATAACCACCAATCATTATACCAAATTTCATCAAAATCCCTGCGGTGGTTTTTCCGTTATGTGGTCACAGACAGATAGACAGACAATAATTCTAAAAACTATAGATTCGGCCTCTGTATCTATAATAATGTCTATTTCAATAAGATTCTCCAAAAAAATATTTAATGTACAGATTCGCCTTAGTTACAATTTTATTATATGTATAGAGTGTAGTCAGGTTTATAAATCGGTCCAGTAGTTTTTGAGTTTATTCGTTACAAACGTACAAAAATAAAAATCTTTCCTCTTTATAATAGTTTATAATTATAATATACTATCGACTTATCCTCACTTCGCTCGGGTGCATCCCTAGGTACGTTTTAATTTTTTTGAGCGAAACCCTAATTCTTTTTCTAAAATAAAAGTAGCCTAAATTACTTCTTATAATATCAGCTATCTGCCAGTGAAAGCCCCGTTAAAATTGGTCCAGCCGTTTCGAAGATTAGCCGGAACAAACAGACAGACAGATTTTTTTTTATAAATTGAGTTTTTCTTTTAAGTACCGTAAATAATTTCATATGTATTTAGTATAAAGCTGTTATTTTGACATTACAAACAGACACTTCAATTTTATTTATCTGTATAGATTCATAGTGAACCTAAATCAAAGAGTGGAAAAAGGAGTGATAATCTGTAGAATTGACTCTACGACGTATTCATTTGGAATTTTCATAATTCTTTTTAAGCATAGTTCATACATATACTATTTCCTAAATATGATATACCAGGGTATAAAATAAACAAAAGAAGATAGCTAATTTTTGATTTGTTTTAAGTTCCACCCTTAGGGGACGATTTTCTAAATATGGTACAGGTACCATATTTAGAAAATCGTGCTCTAAGGGTGGAACTTAAAACAAATTTAAAATTAGCTATCTTCTTTTGTTTAGTTTTGTTTATAAACTTAGTTACTATTTAGTTAGTAGTTACTATTTAGTTACTTCCAGTTATAAACGAATCATAATCAAATTTAAAATGAAGATGAGGAAACAAAGGTCATAGGCTACAAATAAAAATAATAATTTTAAAGTACTTATTAAAATTAAAAAGAATATAATTTAGAGATTTAGACAAAGCGTTAAAATAGCGACGTGCATTTCAATTAAATTTGTTCATGATAAGTTAACTTTGATCATTTTAAACACAGAATGTTAGAACAGTAATTGGATTTTATCAAGTTTATCAAACTTTATATACCACTTCATTTAGCGTTCCATTCAAACCCGTTCATAATTAAATTAAAAACTTAATACTTTCAAACTTAAATATGAATCTCAATTTCATCGAAAATAAAAATGGCTATACATAAAACTGTCATCTGAATGCAAATTCATGTGTTAAGACGTATTTTTCATTTGCCAAGCCTAAAATCAACGGCAATACTTTCAAACAATCAATATTTGTAACTTGTTTATAAAAGTCATTAATATACTGTCCGTAATCGAATCGCTAATGAAAGGTCTGTGTACATCGGTTCGTTAGGTGCGCGGGCGCAGGATTTATCGACAACCCGACAAAGTAATCGATATCGACATGCTAAATCATGCTGCGTACATCACTATTTTACGCTATTATCACACGTGAATGTTTCATACTAGTATCGTGAGTTGCTATGGTGTTTTGACGTATTTTACCATATATCCTAGCGTAGCAATTACAGCTACCGTGTTATATTTAATACAAGCGACTTTCGCATTTTCGATTATGGCGCTGGATATTTCTGGAATAAAACATACCCTATATGTACAATATAATCTCCTCGATCTTTCAGTGAAAGTTCCATTACAATCAATTTAGCCGTTCCAAAGATTACCCCGGACAAACAGAAAGACAGACGGACAAGCATTGTAGAAGAGTCTGTGTAGGTACTGGTACCATATAAATAACTCTATGTACTTGAGGAAACAGTTATTTTGAAATCACAGACAGACATTTTAATATTATTATATGTATAGACGGCAGTGGTAGCCCAGTGGTAACGCGTTCGCTTGGATAACCGAGTGAAGCGGGTTCAAATCCCGGGTCTCGCACCTCTGATATTTTCATGTGCGAATCATTTTCTAACTTGATTACCACTTGCCTTACGGTGAAGGAAAACATCGTGAGGAAACCTGCATGTCTGAGAGAACCTAGCAAGTTTTCGAAAGACATGTGAAGTCTGCCAATCCGCACTTGGCCAGCGTGGTGGACTATGGCCTGATTCCCCTCGTATAGAAGGGAGGCCCGTGCCCAGCAGTGGGACGTTAAAAAGGGCTGAATACATATGTATAGAGAAAATTAAGCAAAGATTTTATGTATGGTGTTAGCTAATGGTTTACATTATTTACTTAAATTTGAAGTTTATATTGAATAAAAGTTCTTCAAAGAATCGATATTATTTAATAGTAGCTATAAAACGCACTTTCTTAATTTCTTAATTGAAGACTTAAGTTAATTGTTCTCTAACTGTTGTTCTTATGAGATGGTTTATAATTATGGTTTTCGGTTTCCCTTTAGCTACCATACAGACTCAGGTCTATAGCAACCTTGGTGTTGTAGTGGCTAGCATGCACATCCGGAGATCCTGGGTTTGAGTCCCGGGTTGGGCCAGATTTAGTCATTGAGTCTTTCTGTTTAGTAAGCCTCAGTAACAGCCCGGAGTTGGGAAGTTGGCGGTGTTTTACTCTCGTGCTTTAGAGAGCACGTTAAGCCGTCGGTCCTACGCCTTCACTCTCACTAGTCGTGTCGAGTAGTCGTCCCACCGGAGTATGGGAGTGATAGGAATATCAGGTATCGCAAGTATATATATTCTACATTTGGGAAAATAAATTAGGCACATTTAATCTCTGAACATTGCAAATATTATCAATAAAACTATAGGCTCTTACGATATGGTATTCTACAGATAACATACGTTTATATTCGTAGAAAACTAAAATGTAAACATCTCGTCGAAGTCTGCTGATCTCTTAAACCATAACTTAAAAATTCATAGGTCAATTCATTAGCACATTCAAACACAGTACGCACTTGACCTCCGATTACCATCCGTGATGGTAGATTACCAGAGAAGTGGCTAGAGTTAGGGTTTCCATAACACTATGGAACAAAATCCGGACAAAATTAAAGATTGTTAAATTTTACACTTATGTTATTAATATTAAGGTTTTAAATAAAACTATCTTTTCGAATAATTTCGCGGATATATTTTGGTTTTTGTACGTTTCGAATGTTTTACAGCAATCACGGTCACGGGAGAGACTAATGTTTGAAACGTCTCCAAGGCGTAACACCTGTTATAGACAGTCTGTAACAAGTATCTGCAATAATCCGAAAAGATAGTTTTATTTAAAATATCAAATATTTACCTAAATCCAAGAAAGTACTAATATTAACGTTGTTTTAAAAAATGAACTTTTGAGGAAATATAACAGATAGCCTCATAACAGATAGCGTCTAAACTTACATTGTTTGTCAGTGAGTGAGGAATCAATGATTTTTTAAATTTGGATTTACTATTTGAAATATTTTTAATTCAACTGATTTGGCATTAAACCTTAGTTTGATTCTATAAATATATTAATTACGTTCTGAATTAGTTTCTTTAAATAAAACAACAATTTTATTAAGTGTAATTTATTTGCGTTATTTTGTTACTTTGACCAAACACGATGATTACCGGTATAAGTGATTATACTCTTAAATCTTACTACATTGTTACGTTTCTACGAACAGTCGCCAGAAATTTTTGATAAACTTCAATATATGCTGTAAATTGAAACATATGTTTTTCATTATAAAATACGGTACGTTTTAAACCTTAGTATGGAATAATATAATATATATTATATGATATATAGCTTATAGCCTTCCTCAACAAACAGGCTATCTAATACAAAAAGAATTTTCCAAATCGGATTAATAGTTCCTGAGATAAACGCGTTCAAACAAACAAACCCTACCTCTTTATAATATTAGTATAGACTAGCTACTTATCCTCGCTTCGCTCTAGTGCGTCTCTAGGTACGTTTTGATTTTTTGAACAAAACCCTTATTCTTTTTCTTAAATAAAAGTAGCCTAAGTTGCTCCTTATAATATCAGCTATCTGCCAGTGAAAGTCCCGTTATAATTGGTCCAACCGTTTTGGAGATTAGCCGGAACAAACAAACAGACAGACAGACAGACAGACAAAAATTTTAAAATTGTGTTTTTCTTTATAAGTACCGTATATAATTCCATATGCATATAGTGTAAAGCTGTTATTTTGCCAATAAAACCAAAAACATGGCAAGCCTAGCTACTACAATTAAAACCGCCCTTATCACCACCTAGCACTATTCTAGATAGAGAATGCAAATAAAATTATTGGTAGAGTCGGCCTTTCAGAATCTTAAGCAAAGGCGCCGCGAGATACCGCGTCGTCGATTAGATGTACGTAATTTACTGCGAGTGTGTACTATCGGGTACAATAAATTAGAAATTCGTTAGATATAGACGTAGTGCCAATTATTCGTGCAATTGTTACTGGTTTGGTATTCTTTGATGGCATTTTTGCCGCGATTTTGCTGTTACTGTATGTGTAATGCGAATATTGCCTTGCTTTACCATGATTTTTGATAACGTAGAAAATAATTTGTAAGTCTGTTTGTTTGTTTCGTTTTTCTTGTACTATTTTAAGGCTTATTGCCTAAATAATGCAAAGAAGGCACAAGGCTACTGTGTTATCATACAAAGAGGTTACAGCTGATAGTATCCAATAGGCTCCAGAGTCAGAGATGTAGACTAAACACAAAAATAACAACAACAAAATACAAAGAACTATTTTTTTGTATTATTATAGAAACAGAAGGCATTGGTAGCCCAGTGGTAACGCGCTCGCTTGGCAAACCGAGTGACGCGGGTCAAATCCCGGGTCTTGTATCTGTGATATCATCATGTGCGAATCGTTTCTAATTTGATTACTACTTGCTTCAGGGTGAAGGAAAAGATCGTGAGGAAACCTGCATGTCTGGGAGAATCTAGCAAGTTTTTGAAAGACATGTAAAGTCCGCCAACCCGCACTATGCCAGCGTGATGGTCTATGGCCTGATCCCCCTCGTATTGAAGGGAGTCCTGTACGCAGTAGTGTAGTTAAAAATGGGCTGAACACATTATACAAACAATTTTTGCTAACTCTATTTCTTATGTCTATTCAGTATGAAATTTTAAATTATTTTTCTTTACAATTTACATCACCTTTCAATAATTTTCATCAGTTTTTATCAATACTGATATAATTACGAATATATTATGTATTTATAGATAAATAACCAACACAAATATTTTCTTTGGCAGGATTTGAATTGATATTCAAATGTAGTAAACAAACACACAGTTACATAGTCGTTTATTAATTAGTATGAATGTTGTCAAAACAATGATTAGATGTGCAAAATTTACAGCTGGGTCCTATCGAGAGTAATAAATTAGAAATCCGTTACACAGTATAGTGCCAATTATATGTTGAACTGTTGTAGGGATGCCATTTTAGCTTATAATATTATTTTATGACAATATCTTGGGTATATATGATTTAGTTGCATTTCCTGCAATAACTCTTATAGTTTGGTAATTGCAGATTTGATATACTCGCAGTCCCTATTCCTTTCTTTCTCAAAGTCTAATGTTTGAAATTAAAATTAACAAATATTGTAAGGTACTTTGGTGCCAACTTTCAAGTTTTTTAATTCATTTTGTTATTTTGTGGATAGGCTGTCTGTAACAAATCTATAATACCTTTGAAAATTCTAACATCTTAGTCTCTCCCGTGACCATGATTGCTGCCGTCGTCGGGAATCAAAAATCAAAAAAAAACGAAAAGATACTTTTATTTAAAATGTCAAATATTCGCGTAAATCTAAGAAAGTATTATATAATAGAATGATAAATAGACACGATCAGTGAGAGATTAGTCATAGGACCGATAGCTTTACGTGCTCTTCGAGGCACGGAGTGTTACATCGTCAAATTTTGATGACATATTTGGCTAAGTTTGTAGTGACCCTACTTGCTGTGGTCACGGATTCGAGTCCCGCTGGGTGTATAAATTTGTGTGATGAGCACGAATGTTTATTCTCCAGTCATGGGTGTTTATATTTATAGTATGTATGTATTTAAAATCATATATGTATATGTGTAGTGCATCAACTATCTGGTATCAGAAACACAAGCCTCGTAGCTTACCATGGAACTAAATGGTGCTGTGTGCTATTGTCCCAACATATTTATTTATTTATACCCAACTCCGTCCTACTGCTGAGATTTTCTTAACAGAAAAGCTCAATAACTACTTATTATCTATTTTTAGCTCAACCTAGGATTCGAACCCAAAACCTCAGGACCTACAGTCGTATAAACTAACCACTAGATCGCAAAAAATATAAGTTACCTAATATGTCATGTACAACTGTCCATAATATGTCTGACAGTTCATAACTTAACGACTGTTTAGTTAATTTGTTGCAATTGAATACTTTGTGGTAAGCGACCGTCCAATTATTTTGAACAATGTTGCGCTTACTGATTTAATTTTATTGTTATTATTCTAATATCTGCACGTGGGTTTGTATGTATATCTATACAGATAAATAAAATTGAAGTGTCTGTTTGTAATATCAAAATAACAGCTTTATACTAAGTGCATATAAGATTACATATGGTTATAATAATATACGGTACATATAAGAAAAACACGATTTTTAAATTTTTAACTGTCTGTCTGTTTGTTCCGGCTAATCTTCGAAACGGCTGGACCAATTTTAACGGAACTTTCACTGGTAGGTAGCTGATATTACAAGGAGTAATTTAGAGTACTTTTATTTTAGAAAAAAAATTAGGGTTTCGCTCAAAAAAATTAAAACGTACCTAGGGACTTTAAACTTAAACTTTAAAATTGGAAGATCTTTAAACATTGTATTTTGTAAATAACGCGTCTCCTAACGAGACGTAATTTCTCAACTTTATTCAAAAATAAATTCTAATTCATTTGAATATATAAAAACTAAGTAATATTTCAAACATTATTACGCACCTAAAAACAAGCGAAACGTAAAGACGCCATTCTTCATTATCTCTAATTGACGTTTCGAACAATGCTGCTCGAGTAGAGCGGCAAAAACCATAATCTATCGATACAAGTCAGTTTTTGTGCCGTTCCACAACAATTCGCTGTAAAAATATCGATATCTTAACACAAGCTATTACGATCGATAATCGGTTGGTCATTTATTTTTAAATGTACTCACTTTACGTAAACTTATGAATAAGTCATGAGTGACAAAGTGTAGGCAAAGGTCAGTCGCTTTATTATAGATGCGTTCAGTTTACTCGTTTCATTGGCTGTTCAATTCAAAAAAAGTTATCTTGTCAGATCGAATGAAATCATTGCTTGCGAATATTAATTTTTAAACTGCCATTTTAACTTCGAGTAAGGCATAACAAATCCTACGTAAATAAAAATATGGTAGCAAAATTGATATAGTTTTAAAAATGACGCCATAATTTTATTTACAGTGTACAAACAATTACTCAATTTTTTTTTATATCTAACAATATACAGACAAGATGTCATCCAAAATCATTTTATTATTATTGAAATATATATATCTAAAATTTCCGAACTACAATTTTCCACCAAAGAGTTTCTATTTAAAAAAAAAACAACCATCTCGCTAGACGTGTGTAAAGGTTCTATTTTCAATCGCTTGGCGGGAAAGCAGCCACGCCCCTCGCCCCGCCCACCCTCGACAACTTCACTCCGGAAAGTGGGAAATGAGTGGGGGGCACACGTAAGGCTTTAGGTTACCCGACAGAGAAGCGAATGATCGCGTGTTACTTTATTTATAATCACGAAAGTATGATGTAATTATGTTATTTGAGTTGGAATGAATCACTAATAAGGTATATGACGAATTCATATCCTTTTAACTAATACTTTCTTGTATTTACGCAAATATTTGACATTTTAAATAAAATAAAACTATCTTTTGGGTTTTTTTCGCGGATTTATTTTCAACAAGTCTGTAATAAGTAAATTTTTGTTCTATGGTTTAATAATTAAATTATTGTTCTATGGTTTTCTCTTGCTTTTTTTGTTTTTCCTTCCCGATGCTTTAAATGTTCTACAGCAACCATGGTTACGGGAAAGATTAAGATTTTTGATGTGTCCAAAGTCATAGTAATAATAAAATTTAAACTTCATACACAATTTAGACTTAAAATAATGCAATGCACTTATAGAAAATAAATTATTACAGATTTTATCAGTACGTTTGTCTTTAAAGTAAAGCTAGCTCGTACAAATTTTAATTAAAATGATAATTATCCACCTTTTATACACTGAAAAGTAACAAGATATAATCTGTGACAAAAAATATTTCAACATTAATATTATTTATTTAATTTCTCATATTATTATAAATAGATGACGAGCCATTTTTAACATAATTAGTTTACCTTGCTAATATGGTAAAGGTAAAAACACGAGGAAACCTGCATGTTTGAAAGAATCTACCTACCTAGATCTTGACCATAATGATGGACTATAGCCTAGGTCTATACTATAATATATAGGTTATACCATAGGTTCTTCCTATAAACACATCTCTCACAATAAGTTGTTATTAGAAAATGAATTTTATGTAATTTATAATTTAAATATAGTGTAAAACGTATAGATTTTTTTTAATTATTGTTTGGCGTTCACTTTTGAACCTATAAAAATTACTTCACATATGTATGTACTAAGTAAGGGAGTTCCTGTATAAAAAGTTTAATTTTTAATATTTTTGCATCTAAAAAGTAGTTTATTAATTTAAAATTAATTTTTTTTTTCATACCGGTTTAAGAATATTGTTTTTAAAGAACATAATTCAAACATTAAGTGGTATTCAAATTATCCAAACACGCCAAAATGTTTAATCGACTTTGGCAAAATAGTATTTTTAAATATTGCAAAGTAGGACTGAGAAATTTACCTAGAACATTTACTTATTATGTAAAATGTATATACAACATTTACACAAACTTTTTATATACGTTTTTATATACTTCGTTGTGTTCAAAGCTGTTGGTCCATATCCTGATGATGTCTCTCGCCAGGCTTTTGAATTGCCATCTAATCGGGCTTTGAGAGTGAAATTAATAGTGCTCTTGTGCACACTATAATAGCTCTGCATATATAGTGCTAGTATATATATATAAATATGTTGGGACATTAAAACACAACACCAACTAGTTCCATGGTAAGCTACGAGGCCTGTGTTATGGATTACACTACACATAAATAACATACATTAATATATTATAAATATAGACACCCATGACTTGAGTACAAACATTCGTGCTCATCACACAAATGAATGCCCCCAGCGGGACTCGAACCCGCGACCGCTGGCACAGCAAGTAGGGTCACTACAAACTGAGCCTAACGTGTCATCAAATACATATATTACTAGCGACTTACCCATACTTTGTCCGAGTGCATTTCTAGGACTACCTATTTGAGTCCTGGTCATAGTCTATCTTTGTCCTGAATTTCATTCAAATCCGATGAGTAGTTTACATAACGGAGTAACAAACATACACTCATACATACATTCGGATTTATAATATATTTATAGTTTATAATATAGTCCAATTGTTAAAATCTAACGCAGGTCGAAGGCCGACCGCTATTCTGCACAAAACAGGGAATGTTTTGTAAACTATAATGGAATACAATATCTAACACGTGATCAGAAATCTTCCATACCAAAATCGGCGACATCCAATCTGACACTCGTCAAGATACGTGACCGATGACCCTGTAGGCTGTAGGTACTTTAGAGACAGCCTTCTGCATAATAAAATTGTGGATTTTCACTTAAAAATTGCTTAAAGCTACTGTTTTTTTGATACATTATGAATTAATGAAATATAATGCTTTTAATATATTAATAAAACTTACCGTTGTTAAGAATTGCTATTACAATTGCGAACCATCACAAACATATGTATATGGTTGTTGTTCGTACAGATTGGTTGGAAAGATTTGGATGAAATTTAGTATATAGATAGATTATGACCTGGAATAACACATATGTTACTATTAGTAATAAACAATATAATAACTTCTTATTGATGCAAACCAATATCCCAATAAAACGCCTAAAAACTGTAAAACTCAATGCAAAAAATCAATTCGAATAATCAGGCTCTGTGGCAGCATTAAAAAAAAAACAACAAAAATAATACAATAAACCAAAAACAAACTTTCATATTTATAATATTAATGACAATGTCAAGTAGAACATTTTTTCCTGAAATATTTTAGCTATAGTAAAAATATTCCTAAATTACAAACCATTATCGTTATGAAGACACCAAAAAGTAATCGAACTCCCAATATAATTTGGTGAATATCGACATTCACACCAACCACTATACCAATGAGAACTTCACAAATTAGTGTAGAATATCAAATGTACAAGGAAACATAGCTATCGTAGGATAGCGGCGTGTTTGAAGTTCGGCTAAGTGCATTATGATACGAGACCTAACTTCTAACTTATTCTAGCCAACGCCGGATTTCCTAGACCGTGTGTGGTCTGGCGCGGGTGGTCAGAAGGAAATAAAGAAATTATATTTTATAATTATATACTTTTGCATATCAATTTATAATAATATTATAAATATAAAGGATTTTTTTTCTGGTTATAGATCCACCTTGTCACGCTTAAACCACTGAACAGATTTCGATTAAATTTGGCAAGGATATAGATTTATTTGATAAACTACATAGATAATAAAGCACATATTTAATATTTTTTAACTATACCTACATTTAAAAAAAAGTGTGGCGATGGAAAGTGCTCTGGTGTATTTAGCTTTGTATGAAATTATATTATACACATACATATCTATATCTATATATATAATAAAATTCTAACTGAGTCGAATTTGTACATTAATAATTTTTGAAAAATATTATTGAAATACTCATTCATATCGATACAGTGGCCGAATTTATAGTTTTTAGAATTTTTGCCTGTCTGTCTGGGAACGCATCACATGAAAACCACTTGACAGATTTTGATGAAATTTGGTATGATGATAGCTTGTTATCCGGGACAACATATAGGATACTTTTACTACGGGAATATATCTAATTTCTGAAAAAACTATACTAAATGTTAAAACGTAACTAGAGACGAACCCGAGCGCAGCGAGTGTGAATCGCTAGTGTATATATATATAACAGAATATGTACTATACATAAATATAATATGTAACTGTATTCATTGGCAATGGTATGTAATAATTACATTATATTATTAAATACATGAAATATAACTACACTATTATTCATCTTTAAAGTAAAATCAACACTCAAGAAACTTTCCAACGAATTAAAAAAAAATCGTGACCATTGTTCCTTCACATTTATGCCTATCTGACTAAATAACTGGCACATTTAAACACGGTAGCTCCCTAAGATGGTCATACGTCGTGTTTATTTAAATTTGGAGAACATTTATAATTATTGTTACTTGTTTCGGAGTTAGAAAACTAAATGTCCAAATAGGGCGGTGAGTCAGTCGCCCACGCGAGATTTTTACACCCGTTGTTGTCCTTACAAATTATATACTGGCGTCTTCTGTTACGCAGTAATAAAAAATAACCAATTGGCGAGATTTTCTACATAGGTATATATATACAGCTCATGGCTTAGAGGAGTCGATGTGAATCCCAATAACCTATCCATTTGTTGCTCTCCTTTCTAAATATAGATAAATGTCTATCTCTAGTAAATGTATTCACTGCTGGGCACGGGCTTCCCTTATAACCTAGTAATTTACTTTGCCTAGTAAAAAGGACTCGTGTTGTATATAATAAACCTATAATATGGAATTTATCTTGAACTTTCATTAGATTACATATTTATATATACATAGGCAAAGACAAAACAGTTCAGTACTTTTTCTCTTCTGTTCGTCAACCACTTTTATTTTTTTTTGTTTATTGATAAACTTTAGATGAAGTTTAGTGTTATCTATTAAAAAATTGGAAGCTGTTAGTTATTCTTTATAAATATTATATGTTTTCAGCAATTTTCAATAATCAGTGGTCGAATTTCGATCTATGGGCGAACGCTAGTAATAATAATTAATTTACTGTAAATATACATCTATACTAATATTATAAAGAGGCAGAGTTTGTTTGTTAGAACGCGCTAATCTCAGGAACTACTAATCTGATTTGATAAATTCTTTTTGCATTAGATAGCCCGTTCATTGAGAAAAGCTATAGGCTATATATCATCATGCTATTACCCAAGGGAGCGGAGCAGTAATCATAAATGTCAACAAGTTGGGCAGACTTTCATACATTATTGCTAATAGTATAAAGCCAAAGTTTTTTTGTAGTTTTAGCTCGAGCGAAGCCGTGGGTCCTGTTAGTTAAATATATAAGTGCAATGTGAAATAATATCATTGTAAAAGCTACTAAACCTTCAGAACAACACATTTTACTACAAAAGTATTAAAATTTGTTACATACAGACGCAAGGACAATCTAGTTCCATAATAAATATTCATGGGTTCATAAAACACCTGTTCGTAAGTTGAATCATAAGGTTAACACTCCATTATCTGACTCCACGCTATTACATATTCAATCGAGTCGATTAAGCATTTCAATTGTCAATTAGCGCCAAGTTTGGGGAAAAATATATTTAAAACAATTCGACCCTCTAAAATTGGCTTTAACGACTGATTCATTTGTTTTGTTGCCTCTTATAAATATTTAATGTTGAAAAGTGATCTTATTTTATTATACTTACTAAAATTTGGTATGTAATTATATACGTTGGTTTTTTTAATAATAAATTGTCTTTTTTTAACATAACACTATAGGGCACTTGGGCGTATGGGATTTCAATATGAGGAGGACCACAACCCACCATGCTGACCATATGTGGGTTGTTGAACCTCAAATTTCTTTCGAAAACTAGTCAGAAATGCAGTTTTCACGCAATATTTTCTTTTACCGTATAGTAATCATGTTGTAAATGATTAGCACATAAAAATCAGAGGTGCGAGACCAGAGGGCAAGAGGGCTTGAACCCGCATCATTTAGTTTAAAAAAAAAACGCATTTTTATTACGCAATAACTGCCATTTACTTTTCTTAAAGTAAAATTAACAAAATGCGATTAAGAACACAATTTCTTTAAAGTATAGTATATTTGTAATGATTTTTTATAAAATAAATATACATACATACATACATCATCCACATTATTATTAACATATTATATATAGATAACATATTATATCTCTTAATTTAATTGCTAACCTAAAATATACATATTGTCATGGCCTTTTCATGTAGTGGATGGATTATATGCTACTAACTACTAACAATATTTACGCTCCGTCCTGCTAGTTGGTGCAATCATCAGCGGTGTAGGGCTGGTATATAGACTGGATGTGTAAAGCTCGCTCTTTCTAGCATATTGAAAAAGTCCTATGTTCAATAGTGGACTGAGAAGGATTCATGACGATGATGAATACTCGTGCTATTTCCACGCTGTGTTGTTGTTCTATAACTCGATCATATTCCTTTACCAAACATATTTTCTGCTATAAAAATATGGTAAAATTCAGTTTTTTTATATTGATTACGAAAATAGTTGTAGATTCGATTACCGCTCAGTTCAAACGTTTGTTGATTGGCTTTTTTAACAACAATCCCGAGCGCGTCGGCTCGACGACTGTACCAATGAAAATTGTGTTTCCTCGAAAATCTCTGTAACTGTTATTTTTACAAAAAAGTAATAGTTTGGGCTTTATTTTAGATGAAATTATGCATAAGTTTAACTGAGTTTCACTAAAATTCAAATACTAAATCCAGAATCAATACTAATATTATACAACTGAAGAGTTTGTTTGTTTGTTTAATTGAACGCGCTAATCTCAGGAACTACTAATTCGATTTGAGAAATTCGAATTAGATAGCCTGTTAACTGAGGAAGGCTATAGGCTATATATCATCATCAGAAAAATGTACGGTTCCTTGGGATAAATTTATTTTTGTCTAGGGACGAATCCGAAGTGAAGCGAGGGTGAGTCGCTAGTATTTTATACACAATCAAAACATGTTGTTCAGCTTTAGCATTGCCTAATCCCTGCTAAATACTAATAGCCACTAAACAACTTCGTGTTTACAATTCAAGAAAACTACATATACGGAAAGTAGGTTTAAAATAAAGGCTTATTTATGAAAAGTCTACCAAGATCTCATTTAAGTAAATGTTATATTTGAGTTATTTTAAATTTATTACTATACTAGCGACTCACTCTCACTTTGCTCGAGTTCGTCCCTAGATACGTTTTGACGGTTAGTATTGAAAAGATAGACATTATAATATATATATATATATATATATATATATATATATATATATATATACGGGTATGGAAGAGTTGTTGTGGGTTATATTATAACGTCTTGTTCAGTGGGAATTAGATAATCTTCTGCGGTAATAAGTAATAAGTAGTCTATGTCACTTTCCAGCTCTCCAACTATCTCTACACAATAAATTACGCCAATCCCTCACTCTGTTTTGACGTGAAAGAAGAACTAGCGAACAAACAAACAAACCAACCAACAAACACACTCTCACATTTATAATATTAAGTTTGGATTATGAGTAATCATTTAATGATGTAGTTCTAGAACATTTATTATGGGTGATATAGATCAAGTCAAGGGTAATAGTTAGTATCTTAAGGCGATCGAGTGACGTCATCGGCGCCCGCGCATCCTACAGACTCATTTAGAGGCTCGTAAAACCTAATGATTTATAGTTTGGGTCATTGCGATTTATGCTTTGTTAGTAATCTACGTGACTTCGTTTGTTTTAACAGTACGTATGAGCGTTTTCTTCTTTGAAACTCGAGAACTAAGAAAACTGATACAACAAAAAAATGCGAATTGAAGATAGAGATGTGGTTATGTAGGACTCAGCGGCTAAAAAAGCCAGGTCCACCCCTAAAACCTAACAGAACCTAACCCGTCTTAATGTGACGTCGTAGAACCGTTCACACGCTCAACCAAGATACCACGCCTGCCAAAACAGATCACAACAACCAAGAAGTTACTTCCACGTTCCACATTATTTTTAAAGAAATACCAGGAGCAACCCGCACGATGCAATGTCTTTTTGGCTTTACGCCCGGCTGGATTGCCGGATGCTAATGAGCTCCCCACCACGACAAGGTGTACACTGTACACACATCGGGGGGTCCCCAAAGCTTGACCTTGCTTTAACCGTGTTATCCACAGTTTGAGTGCTAGAGTACTACGATATCTCATCTGCTCCATCTCTATCTTGCTATCGCTTCCGCCCTTTGTTCTTTGGCTTTGCTTGAAAAACGTATTTTAGGGTAAAAAATATTATGTACTAGCCCAGAACTGAGTGCTGCATCCAAATCCAAAGAAATCAACATGCATACTCGGAAATTCGCACACTTATAATATTAAGTGAGATGTTATTACATACTTGTATATTACCTACATGCACTCTGAGTTTCTTAGTATTTAATGTGATGACATCATTGGCATGAGGATTCCTTTCGCCCTTTATTTAATTTAGGTTTTTTTTAAATAATAATATAACATTTAAATTAATAATATAAAATTATTATTATTATTTTTTTCACGCTGGAGGGTTTTTGGTAAAGATCTCTGAAAGAGATAAGTCATCCTTTGAACACATGGTTACTGTTTTCTATTTTATATGTATTTTTTAGTACATAAATAAATAAATAAAATAAAAAAAATATATATTTACTAACAGAGCTTGACTCAGTTTGCTGTGCCAGTGGTCGCGAATTCAATTCCCACTGGTGGCATTCATTTGTGTGATGAACACGAATGTTTGTACTCCAGTTATAAGTTTATATTTATAATATGTATATATTTAAACTTATATATGTGTAATGTATCAACTATTTGGTATCTATAATAAAAGCCTCGTGGCTTACAATGGAACTAGATAGTGCTGTGTGTTAATCTCCCAACATTTATTCATAATACATTCATTTTGACTAAACCACATAAAACAACGTTTACTAAGTAACATCACAGTAATTTCGATGTTAATTCTGGGTACTACTTCTAATTGATTACACTTAATGTGTAAAATCTTAGGTTATCTAGGGCAAGTGAGTCAAAGACTTGCCTATATAAGATATAATTAGCAAATTAGTAAAGCAAATGTACAACTCATACTGCCTTTATATTAATCTAAGAAATATTATTAATATATCCTTATGAACGATTTCCATTAGACCGGCCAATATTACTGGAATTAGTTACCCATGCAGGAAACGTTAGTGCTTAAAATGAGCACTAATTTTAAGTTCACTCTTACTATTTTATACCTACGAGTATCATATTCTATTGGTAATCTAATGGACAAGAAATTCTGTAAGATTAACAGCTTTATGCATGCAGTCTCTAAGTTAAAAGAGTGTAACGTCATAAACTTCAATTGAAATATATATATATATATATATATATATATATATATATATGTATATATATAATCTATATATTATTTTATTGTATATTCGTTTAAGTTTATTATGGGCTTTAATCTTTCTTATATATAAAAAAAACTTATAATATGGGAAATATATATATATATATATATATATATATATATATATATATATATATATATATATATATATATATATATATATATATATATATATATATATATATATATATATATATATATATATATATATGCCGGATTTAAGGTTTTTTTATATGTTCATTTAAAGAACTTGTTCACATGACACCGTGAACATGTAATCCTTGTAAATTTTACAAACGAACTAAGTTACGAAAATATACTTAATAATACACTGACATATAGAAAAAGATATAGAAAAAATCTTAATATTCAACACACATATTATTCTAAAAGAAAAAACAGATCATAATTATGTAACATCTTAATTAGATCTAGCAAATAAGCCAACCTTAGTTAAATTATTTAACTCAGTAGTAAAAATTAAAAGGAAAAGGATTATGGACATTTCCCTTCCTTAGTGGCATTAGATTTAAGCATTTTAAACTAGCCAAGATAAAGCTACTACAATAATTGAAAAGAACGCTCATATTTGACCTTTACTATAAATATATCGGGAAATTAACACACAGCACCATAAACTTCCATGGTAAGCTAGACTTGTGTAATGGATACCAGATAGTTGATATACTACACATATATAATTTAAATACATAAACATTATATATATAAACACTCATGACTGGGTCCAAACATTCGTGCTCATCACACAAATTATTGCCCTCAGTAGGACTTGAACCCGCGACCGTTGGCACAGCAATTATTGTCACTTTAAACTAAGCCAAACGTGTCGTCATCTTTGTTTTCATACACCTAAATTACAGGAAGGAAACTAACAGTGCAACAAAGTCAATAGCACTTCCCTCTAACAATTCCTACCACGTCCATCATTAAGAAGCTAGACAACTCCCAAACTTTGTGTCAACGAACCGGTATCCTGCGAATGTGTCAAAAATAGGTGTGATAAAAAAATAAAATGCACGCAAGCTACTTCCGCGCAGACAAGCCTTCCGGCCGAAAGAGGGCATTGACTCGCTTCTAAATGCAAGGCATATACCGAATTACGATTTAACGACGTTGTTCCTTATGTAGAGTGGCCATAATCTCTAATAATTATATCTCTAATCTCATTTAGAAGTTTTATATTGTATTCAGCACTTTTTAACGTCACACTGTTGGGCATGTTAGGCATCTCCCTTACCCGAGGGTATCAGACCATAATCCACCAAGCTGCCCAAGTGCAGGTTGGCGAACTTCACATGTTTCGAAAACTTGCTAGGTTCTCTCAGACATGCAGGTTTCCTTATGATGTTTTCCTTCACCGTAAGACAAGTGTTAACCATGTTGGAGATAATTCGCACATGGAAATATCAGATGTATACCTATAATATACTATGTACATATTATAAGATTCTAGAGAGACGTAAAAATATTTGGGTATTTTTTTTTTAATTTTAGATATTCTTTAAAAAATATCACGTATTGTCACCCTACAAACCACCGAAAATTTAAACGGAAATGACGCGTCCGATCATCATACGTCACGTACATTTTATTTTCACATATTGAATATTCCAATTTTATAGTAAACCACAAAATGAATAATTGATACATCATTGTATCTTAAAATAAAAAAATAAAATCGATTTTGAAATGTACATAATATATGTATTTTATATTTAAAACATCAAGTTGTCTTTAGAGGGCAAGCGTCCCTCAGTTGTTACTTTTCACATGCAAAGAATATGATACCTCAATAAAAACTTAAATAAAAAGCTGTAGTACATCAATTTATTTTTTGAATTAAAAGAAAATTTGAAGTCGCTAACGACTTACTCTCACTTCGCTCATATGTATCCGTAAGTCCCTTTCATATTTATAATATTAAATACAGACGGCTTCAATAAATTTAATTACCAATAGTATCCTATTATAGTCTGCTTCGGCAGACCTGCCGTCGGGGCGTCGTGGTTGAATGCGTAAAAGATACTGCGACGTTCCAATAAGACGGGGGAGATTTTTTTGGGTTTTAGTGGGTAGTACTGGCTTTTATAGCCAGTGAGTCCCATATAACCACCTGTATGTGTACAGGTGGTATGTGTAAATGCATTTCCCAACATTAAAAAGAAGGTCATAGTTTATGATTGTACTAAATTTCATCCAAATCTATCCAGCCTTTTCAGCGTGAAGGAGTAACATAGACAAACATACAATCTATCAAAATGCGATTATTACATCAAAATCGCTTTGTCTTAAGCTTATTAAAGATATTTTCAAACAAACAAAAAGGATACTCTTATCTCATCCGCCAATCTAAGATTTCGAATGATAAAAGGCGACATCAATTAGCATGCTGAGCTGTATTTAATGCTTCATTTTTTATCAATTTACATTCAAATGTGACAACATTTGAACATTTGAAGTTTTAAGACCCGTTTTATATTTATTTGGTAAGAAATGTGCGAAATGATATTTTAATATACACCGGTATATAAATACTGATAATACTATTAGTATTGACTGACTATGTGACTGATGATGTGTGACTTGGCTTATTGCGTCATTTTTTTAAACTTTGCAAATAATAAAGAAGTTTTGTCTTGCAAAAATTATTAAAAAAATATTTTTATAAGTCTAAAGTAAAAATAGTGGGAATAACAGTATTAATAATATATGAATTTTCATCTATTATCTATATACAACCATAGACAGTACTTTATGTTTTTCTTAAAGTAAGAGCAAAAGTCACAATCCTTATCTATTTAAATTAATCAGTAAGGTGTGCAATACATATTTTCCCTTTATTCTTAATTTAAATAATAAACCCCCTTAGTAATTGCAAATAAAGGCAGTCGTAGCCCAGTGATAACGCGCTCGCTTGGGAAACCAAGTCAAGCTGATTCCAATCTCGGGCCTCGCACCTCTGATATTCTTATGTGTGAATTGTGGAAATTTACCGGTGGTAGGACTCTGTCTAGCCTGAGGAGTCCGACTAGATGGGTACCACCCCCTTATCTATTTCTGCCGCCAAGCAACAATGATTGCATTGTTGTGTTCCGGTTTGAAGGATAAGGTAGCCAGCGCAATTACAGGCAAGAGGCATAACATCTTAGTCCTCACAGTGACAACGCACCTGTGTCTGCATTTTTGTTACTTAAAACCTAAGTGCATGAACCGTAGGTGTTATGTGCGACAAATACTGCTTTCCATCAGGTGGTCTGTCTGCTCGTTTGTCACTGAATCGCATAAAAAAAAATTGTTTTCAACAAGATTAAAACTTGCTTTTCGGTGAAAAAAAACAACGTGAGGAAACTTGCTCGTATTGAAGGGAGGCCCGTGCCCAGCAGTGGGATATTAAAAAGGGCTGGAAACTTTTAAGATTATACATTAAGGTTTCTTACTTTATATCCTTATTTTTAATACACTTAAAATGTATTGCACCTTGCAATTAAAATACAATGAAACTCAACTTCCCCAATAGTCGACCAAAACGCCATAACATTTCACGTCACGTCCCCGTTCCTCGGTCGTCACGCACGGTCTAATTGACTGAGTGCATGATGCATTTTTAATATGTATCAAAATTCTGGTAGCTCTGGCGCCTAACAGCGTAGACCATACTAAAAATGGAGATTGAGTGATTTATAACAACCGACTTTTAATACTATAACTTTTTATCTATACAGATAAATAAAATTGAAGTGTATGTTTTTAATATCAAAATAACAGCTTTATATGCATATGGAATTATATACGGTACTTATAAGAAAAACACAATTTTTAAAAATTTTGTCTGTCTGACTGTCTGTTTGTTCTGACTAATTTTTGAAATGGCTGGACCAATTTTAACGGGACTTTCACTGGCAAACAGTTGATATTATAAGGAGTAACTTAGGCTACTTTTATTTTAGAAAAAGAATTAGGATTTTGCTCAAAAAAATTAAAATGTACCTAGGGACGGACGCGAGCGAAGCGAGGGTAAGTCGCTAGTTGTAAATATAAATAGATATTATAGTCATATTAGGTAGAGGTTTAGGGAGATGACATCAATTTACACATTCACTATAAATATGTGTTTCGAGCGAGTAACTAATAGTGAATTTTAACGCAGAAGTTTTATTAGTTAGTCAGGAAGTTTTAAATCATATTATTAACTAGCAGCCCAGCCTCACTTTCGGACATAAAAATCTATTCCACGGGAATCACGCATTTTTCCGGGATAAAAAGTAGCCTATGTGTTATTATGATGTACGAGCTATATTATTGTAAAGTTTCATTAAAATACGTTTAGTAGTTTTTGCGTGAAAGAGACAAACATTCATACACCTATACATCCAGACATCCTCACAAACTTTGGTGTTTATAATATTAGTAGGATGTATTATTATGTGTGTAGTATTAATGCATGTTTTTTATTAAATATATATAATATGTTATTTGAAATAAATTTATTTTTTTATTATTTTGCTTTAAAAAATTAAATAAAAACCACAATACATCATTTCAATAACAAGGAAGATGACAGGAAGACCGAAGAAGACTTCATAAGTATTGGCCTTGATTTTTTAAAATTTGCTTTTGCAAGTGCATCCTAGAAACTAGTGCTTTGTAGCGCCGCCGTATGCCGAACACGCTCGTAATAGCCAAATTGTGATGATGGACACGTACTTGTTATGTCATCGAAACGAGATTCTATTACATAGATGTCGGCTAGTAAATTAATACCAGCGGTCAAATCTCTAATTTCGCATGCAATCATTTTATATCATTTAACTAGCGTCGTGCTCGGGTTTGTCCCTAGTTACGTTTTACATATAGCTCAGAGATGAGATATTTTTCTGCAGTAAAAATTATCTTATATATTGAGCCGAATAACCAGCTATCATCGTCATTTTTTCGTGATGTGGTCACAGACAGACAGACAAACAAAAATTCTAAAGACTATATATATAGATTCGGCCTCTGCATCGATAATAATGTCTATTTCAATAAGATTTTCTAAAAAAATTTTTAAGTACAGATTTGGCTTTTATCTGCGTGAAGGGAGGCCCGTGCCCAGCAGTGGGACGTTAAAAAGGGCTGAATACATATACATATAGATTGATATATAAAACCTTCGTAATAAGTTTTTCGTATAAAAGAGGAGGCGCCGTGACATCTTATTGAAATAAAGATTTAGAATAGATTAAGGTTTAGACTTTATGATATTGGTAAACTATATGATTGAATTTTGATTTCATTTTGTTTATAACGGTTGTCCCTTCACTTAACGGGTTAACGATCTTCAATACTGTACCATTTGATTAAAATAAAATTATAATTTTTTTATGTGCAATTGGCCACTTTAATTTCGGTATGCGAACTGTATTTGCTTAAAAGGTTTATTGACATTAAAACACGCGTGAATGGATTGTTATCGATTTCCTTTTCTACATATCCCAAAGTATTAACTTTTTGTAAGTCGCTACAATTCTAAAGCTGCAATATAAGAGTATTTTTGAGCTTACACTAAGCTAGATTATTCAAAATATCACAAAAATCCCAAATAAAAAATAATATAAAAATACATCGTTCGCTTTGAGTTTCTAATGCTCTCTCAAAAACAAATACTTATTTAATGACTAGCGGCTTACCCTCGCTTCGCTGGGGTTCGTCTCTAGAAAAACAAAAACAAATCTATCCCACGGAATCCGATCATTTTTCCGGTATAAAAATTATCCTATTTGTTATTCTGAAGTATGAACTATATTATTGTAAAGTTTTATTGAAATCAAATTAGTAGTTTTTGTGTACTAAGCTGTATAAATTACTATAGTTTTTTAACTATCCGACGGGAACTCTTTAATTTTCCGAGATGAAAAGGATCTTAAATGTTGACCGAGGATATAAGGTACCATTATGCAAAATTTCATTTAAATCAGTCTAACAGTTTTGGAGATTAGCCTGTACAAACAAACAGAGAAACAAAAAATTTTAAAAAACTCTGGATTTGTTCTATTTCTCTTCTTATATCCCCCTGACTCGGCTTTTAGCATTTTTTTTTTTCAATGTACAGACATTCGACCTCTACAGTTTTATTATATGTATAGATTAACGAAAGCAAATTATGAATATTCATCATAATTTCAGTTTATTTATCCTTACACTATATCCCTTAAACAGCAATTTGCACTAAATATGTTAAATAAAAACTTATCACATTCGCACTACTGTATACAAAGTGATTGAACTTTTAAAAGCGATATTTGGCGGTCGATAATCACCGTGACGTGACTTCCGATTCTGCTCCGGCGGAAACTAAGGAAACATTGTCACGAATATTGATATTAACATTAAATTGTATTATTTTCTATATAATATTTATGATGTACGACGTGACTCTCTTCGTATTTGTCAATTACATTCAATAACTGTCTCGCAACTCCAGTGGCGTATGTATGTACGTCTGCAAATTTGAAGATCATGAGTTCGAGTCCTAGCTCGGGCGAAGATTTTTTTTTGTTTAGAAATTCTTACTAGTCTGGTATTGAGAAATGGGCGGTAGACCCCCTGAAAACATGTAAAATCGTCAATTGCACTCCTTGCCTTTTCTGGTGTCTTACCGGTGGTGTCGAATTGACATCCCATCAGTCTTTTTGAGGAATGTTAGAGAGTACGCCAGTGCACTGTATATAACATCTACTCATTTCATGGCTGACGTGTCCGAAATTGGTCATAAGGGCATTGTTATACCTATGTTATTGATTGCATTCAGAATTTTATAAACCCAAAATATGGCATTTAAAGCTATGACACTTTGACAGATTTTTCCTATAATAAAGTTGGCAATTGAAACTATCTAAGCTAAGCCCCGTGACCATGGTGATATTTGCTGTAAAACAATCAAAACATCAGGAATAAAAATACAAAATAAATTCGAAAATACAGTTTCATTTAAAATATCAAATATTAATATAATATTTTTCGCGGATTTTTCTATTTTGATTTTTGGTTCCCAACGTTTCGAATGCTTTACAGCTATCATGGTCACGGGAGAGACTAAGGTTTTAGACGTCTACTACGTCACTACCCTAGTGGGTAGTTGCTGTCTGTAACAAATATAATGACCCTTAAGACGTCTAAAACCTTAGTTTCTTCCGTGACCATGATTGCTGTAAAGCATTCCAGTTTTAATACTGTTACATAAATTCATTTTAAAGTTAACTGATATGATTTCCATGTTGGAGATTCATTAGGTTTGAATAAAGCCTGTGCCATTTTTCTTAAGCGCCTATAAGTCAAGAAACATAATAAATCGATAAATCTCCACCATATACTAACAACTTTTTCCTCAATCTTAGGACGATAATTTTTCCGATACGTTATCCTATTATGAAGGGTGAACTTTTTATTGAATAAATTCATAATTACGAATGCCATCCATAGGCGATGTAACGTTTCATACGAATATGGCGTATGTCTACCACATCAAACATATTTCCGGTTTATATTTCTATAGGGATTTCAAAGCTTGGGTCCGCAACTTTTCTTTATTATAAAACTAGCGACTCACCCTTAGGGTCGTCCCTAGGTACGTTTTAATTTTAACGGTTAGGAATAGATAGATATTATAGTAGGTACATATATATTATATAGGTATGTTTCAGTTTCATAACTCTTACTTGAGAAATGATTGATTCCCCATACAAAGTTTCATCTCCCTTTTCATCCCTTGAAGGGATGATTTCCAGAATAAAAACTATCTTCTGTAAATTAGTTCAGTAGTTCCAGAGATTAGTTCTTACAAACAAACTAACAAACTTACAAACTTTACCTCTTTTCAATATTAGTATTAGATAATATTAACCTTCATTAAATAAGTCTTATGTAGTAATTCAAAAAATACAAGTACCTACTTTATTCATTCATATTTTTTCACATCTGTGTATATGACTACCATGTCAGCCCATTGAACTTCATTTTCAACTCATCGCAATCAAGCACTTGTTTTCCGAGCAGCGGTATGGTATCTACTCTAGAAACCATTTACGATAGTGAAATTCAGTTCTACGGATGTCACAAGAATAGTTTAAACACACAGTCCTCTTTTTGAACTTCTCTGCAGTCGGGTAAAAATACAAGACCCTAAACCATAAGTGACGATATCAGAAGTGCAAGACCCTGGGTTTGAACCTGCATTCGGTTTCACAAGTGAGCGCTGTACCACTGGGCTAACACTGCTTATATTTATATCAGTACAGTTTCGATGTTAATTAAATACTCTTCAAGATGATTACATTTAGAGAACGCACTACTGATGCTAGATGTAGTGGATAATTTAATTTTATTTAAAATGAATTTGGCTTAGGATAAGTTTGAGAGCCTCTGTTATTTTCAAAAAAGGAAAATGGGGAGAGGGGAGAGTCGCGTGCGTACGCGCATCCGCTCTTGCACCGGTACTATGCGCAAAGACGAAACATACTGTTTTAATGTGAACTGAACAGGTGTTACAGAGTAAGACCATAATAAAATTTAACTATTAATGTAATTACAGCGACATTTATATAACCTTCCCTAAGGAATTTTTCAGTTAGAAATTATGCTTATAATTTTTTATTGTCATATAAGAAATTCATAAAGTAATTTTAAGGTATTTTATCGTAATATGTACCTACGACAGATTAATTAGAGACAAAGCGATATTAAGAAAAAATATAATAAAAATCTAACCTAAATAATAATGACTATTTCAATTAGATTTTCCAAAAAATATTTAGTGTACAGATTCGATTCAGAATTTTATTATATATATATATATATATATATATATATATATATATATATATATATATATATATATATATATATATATATATATATAGATATATTAGTCATATCATATAGTCAGCTAGTTTTAGCTCTTTATTATGCTGGCTCTCTTTTGCGTCCTTAGGTGCGTTTTAAATAGAAAAAAATAGTAATTGCGAGTGTACCTTATAAGATAGACATATGTTTTTGCAGACTTTTTTGTAGGCCTCTTCAAAATCTATAAATTTCTAGAACATTGTCTGGATGTATATATTAAGGTTTAGCGTTAGCCATGTTAATTTATAAGGACGACTCGACAGATACAGTTCTTGTGTTTTCCCGTGGGTATGAAAGATGTTTCTGTAATAAAAGGTATTTTAAATGTTGCCCCGAGTAATAAGTTATCAATCACTACACAAAAAGTTAACATTGGTTCAGTACTTATTGTGTCAAATGCACACCGATTCTCGGAGATGAGATCTTTTCCCGAAGTAAAAAGTATCCTATATGTATGTTGCCCCGGATTACTAGCTGTCATCGCACTAAATTTCATCAAAATCAGTCCAGTAGTTCGGTCGTGATACGTTCCCAGACAGACAGACAGATAGACAAAAAATCTAAAAAATAGATTCGGCCTTTGCATCGATAATAATGATTATTTCAATAAGATTTTCCAAAAAATATTTAATGTACAGAATTGGCTCAGAATCTCTACATATAATAAAATTGTAACTAAACCGAATTTGTCTGATTGTTGATATATATATATATATATAGATATCTTTATAATTATTTGCACAATTTCTATTTATTATTATCTATACATAACAAAGTAGGGTTAGTTACACCACTTATAACACAAGGACGGCTGGACCGATTTCTATTATCTTTGATTTGTTGGATTTATCTCCGTCCCGAATAGTAGAATACCTGTTTAACATGAGGAAAATCACGAGAAAATAACTAAATTTTACATAGCTAACGCTGACTAATAACTTTTTAAGACGTACCTAGCGATGAACCCAAGCGAAGCGAGGGTGAGCCGCTAGTAATATAATAAACTCGTATCAAATCCCAGGTCTTAAAATTATTTTTAAGACCTGGAACTCAATACGCTTTTATTTTTCATTCTTTATCTAAATATTACGCGAAGAGAAAACTTTAAACCCCTTCAAGCATATTGCATGTATGGAGGAGTATGAGCTTTGGCATAGTTAAAGTTTATATAGAGAAGGACTGCAGAAAGCCACTTTAATAACTTTACTGCTAAAAAATGTTGCATGATTTTAGATAACCTTCATCAATATTTTACGAGTAGATACTTACATAATATAAAGATGAAAAGTTTGTTTATGTGTACGTGCGAATCTCTGAATTTATGGGCCCGTTTCAAAATTCTTTTGGATTTTAGGTTATCTGCATAACTAAAAAAAAAATTCAATATCGATCAGAATTAATTATAGTTGATTTTCAAGCACGGGGCGATCACTAGTTCAAATAATTTCTCCTAACAGCTTTAATTTAATTTTCTTCGTTCGTATGTGGGTCTTTCCAGTTCTATCTTTTAAACATTTGCTGATGTCCAATCAATGATTGATGGTTGTGTTATGTCACTTTGGTTATAATAAAAATATATGACGTTGTCAAGGTAATCTTTGTGAGTGCTTTGCTGCTATAGGAAAAACTGTACTATGTATAATAAGCTTAATCAAGTAAAAGAATAATAAAATAAACGATGCGTATAGAAAGTAAATGAAGCCATGCGAAACTGTCTGAATCTTATTTTTTCCTGTATTGTTTATTTCGCTTTAAATTCAATATTGCGATATAGTGTCAGGAATGGTATTATAAAACAGCTATTTATAATATGTATTTTAATAAGTTATATATGTATCTCTAGTGTTCATAACACAGGCTTCATAGCTTACCATGGAACTGGATGGTGCTGTGTGTTATTGTCCCAATATTATTAACTTAATACCTTAACACACTGACCGTCTATAACAACAAAGTATTTATGTTGTCGCTTGTCTTGGTAGCCTTTAAGTAGAACAACCTTTACCAATTGTAAAATTTAGATATGTAGTTTTTGAAAGATTTAAGTGTATGTTCTGTTGGTTACCCTAAATAAATAAATAAATAAATATCATTTCCGGCTTCAATCACATTTTTCTGGGCCTATATCTTATTCTATTAAGCTATCTAATAATTATGTTTTTTTTAATTAGGTAATAAAGATATTTTATATAAATACATAAAAAGATATTATATAAAGAAAATAATAAAGTAAACAGGATCAAATGTAACCTCAATTTTATAGACACCTTATATGGAAACGGTAGAGAGCATTTTTTAATCTAAGCAAATTTGCAACCTTATTTTAATTGCAATACAGAAGTTTTTCCTTAAACATAAGTTATAAAGGTACCGTGTGCAAACCGCCAACACAATTATGACTTGGAAAATAATCGTTTAATATATTAGAAAAATTTGTTATTCATTCATAAATTTTATATGTAAATGTAGGCATATGTTAAACGTTTAATTGTTAGATAAACTTATTAATATTATATATAGTATAGGCTGTTTACAATTTTCTGGGTTATGTTTTGATAAATTTGCGGAATAAGTTCAGTAAAAACTAAAATTGATCGACAGAGTCCTACCGACAGAGTTCGACTGGATGGGTACCACCGCCTTATCTATTTCTGCCGCCAAGCAACAATGATTGCATTGTTGTGTTCCGGTTTGAAGGATAAGGTAGCCAGCGCAATTACAGGCAAGAGGCATAACATCTTAGTCCTCACAGTGATAACGTACCGGCGGTTCTGCAGTTTTGTTCATAAAACTTAAGTGCATGAACCGTAGGTGTTATGGGCGACAGGTATCGCTTTCCATCAGGTGGACTATCTGCTCGTTTATCACTGAATACCATAAAAAAAAAATCATTCAACATAACCATTGTTTTATACCGTATTGCTAATAAATAGAGGTTAAAGGTTCTCATTACCGACGCAATTTTTAATATCTATTCGATATATGATAAGGAAAAAATATATTTTAACGACATGTAGTGTTTTGATTACGTCAAATATAGATATGATTAGTATAATTCTATGAAACACCATTGTTGCATCGCCCTTGATTGAAGTGAGTAATGTATTTTTGCATATTTTCACAATTTTAGTCACGTCCACGTGAGCTGTTATATCGGTATGCGATGTTTATTTAAAGTTATAAATACAGCTATCGATTTCAAAAAAAAAAATCAATTAACAAATATATAATAATACTAGCAGAATCTGCGGCTTCGTTCGCGCTAAAACTACGGAAAAAATCTCTAAAAGTAGGTTTTATACAAATTTTCATCCCCTATTTCACCCCCTTATGGGATGAATTTCGAAAAATACTTATACATGTATTTATTTAATTGTATTGAAGAACATTAATACCAAGTTTCAAGTAATTCTGATCATAAATATTTTGGGTTGCATTATAACGTGTTGTCTCGTGGGAATGAATTAACCTCCCGCGGTAAAAAGTAACCTATGTCACTCTCCAGCCCTCCAACTATCTCTACACAAAAAATCATCCCAATCCGTCACTCCGTTTCGACGTGAAAGAAAGACAAAAAAACAAACAAACAAACACACTTTCACATTTATTATAAGAGTATGGAAATATATCTTTGTTTTATAAACCAAATTCTATATTTCAACAATTTATATATTTACCTCAATTTACTTGCAAGAAATCTTCTCATTTAACAAAAATCATAACTGCGTTAACAAGAAAATTGAATCGAATTGAAATTGAATAATAATAACATAACCCTCTGTCCCGCCTCGGATCAGTCAAGAATGTTGTATAAAGTAGTACAAGTTGGATTAAGACATAGAAATACTTAATCTGTGTTATTTTTAAGGTTGATTATTGTAAGTTACATTAGTTACATTTAGTTATACCATGGGGGTGGCATGATCACTTTGTGACCAAACCCTTTTAAAATAAAGATTAAAAAAAAATTTATAACATAACCCTCCTGACCGAATGTCGGTTACGCTATTTTCGTATATACTGTAAAAACATACTATAATTATTGAAAGTAAGGCACAATTACAAGTAAATTCTATTTTTAATACAATACCATAGAGTAAACAAGATCAAGGGTATAACGTGCTCTTCGAACACGGCGTTAAAACACTTGTGGCTCCCCCATTTTGAGTTGGTATTAACATTATTATAGAGAAAAAATGATTTATAATACCCGGGAATTGTATCGAGAATTTCATGTTTATCATTAGACTGTTAGTAACCACGGTGCTACCTGTGTCATAGTAGCTTAGAAGGTATAAGTGACGACACGTTTGGCTCAATTTGTAATGACCCTACTTGCTGTGCCAGTGAGTTCGAATCCCGCTGGGGGCATTCATTTGTGTGATGAGCACTATTATTTGTACTCCTGTCACTGAGTCATGGGTGTTTATATTTATAATATGTACTTATGTATTTAAAGTTATATATGTGTAGTGAACTATCTGGTATCCATAACACAAGTCTCGTAGCTTACCATGGACCTAGATGGTGTTATGAGTTAATGACATATTTATTATTATTTATTATAAGTTGATACATTTCCCAATGCACATCAATTTTTCTTCAAATATGTCCGCCGAAGTAAAGAGGGCTCATTATTATTCCAAGAATTTAAAAGCTTTACAGACTATGTAATTACCGGTAAGGTTTTCTTGAAAGTATTCGATCTCAATTTAACTTACTTGGAACATGCATTCTTCAAAGGAAGTGAAAAATAATGTCTTAATATTTTTGTTGTATAATTAATTATATAATATCAACTATACACAGTACTTAAATCAAATATTATTACCTGGTTCAATTAGCTTCTGTATGTTATTTCTTCGTAACTTAGGAAAGAAATCACTAAGTCCACAAAATATTGATGGCGTAGTTCTACAACACCATTTCAACCAACATGTTTATGCCAGCCAAGGCTATATTATACTAACTTTATCTTTACTTCTATATCTATACTAATATTATAAAGAGAAATATTTGTTTGTGAAAAAAAATGTTTTTTTTGTGTTTATTTGTAATGGATAAACTAAGAAAACTTCTGGCCCAATTTTTAAAATTCTTTCACCTATCAAAAGCTCTCAAAACTCAGGCTACTTTTACCGCGTAAGATTGTATCATTCATTCGGGAAAACACGATAATACAACTCACAAAAACTCATAATACCTATGTATATGTAATACATAGTCAATCTATTCCATACTAACCGTTAAAAAGTACCTAAAAGGAACGAACCCGAGCGAAGCGAGGACGAGTCGCTAGTATAGTATTATAATTCTTTAAACACTGCCATTGATTTGACGGTACGTTTGGCTCAGTTTGTAGTGACCCTACTTTCTGCGTCAGCGGTCGCGGATTCGAATCCCGCTGGGGACATTCATTTGTGTGATGAGCACGAATGTTTGTACTCCAGTCATGGGTGTCTATATTTATAATATGTATGTATTTAAAGTTATATATGTGTAGTGTATCAACTATCTGGGTATCCATAACACAGGCTTCGTAGCTTACCATGGAACTAGACGGGGCTGTGTGTTAATGTCCCAATATATTTATTTATTTATTTATTGATTCCCTTGAGTTTGGCGTAACGTTAAAATCTAATGAGAGAGCCGGAAGATAGAGTAACAAATAATTATGTTTTTTATTTAACTATAATTTATTTTACCACGTCATTATAGACAGTTACTGATTGATGGTTTTTATCACTACTTCTACTTCCCCATAATTATTTATGTAGATGCGTTAAAATGCTACCTTATAACAGTGATCATTGACTCACGTTTGTTCTATTTTGCCTACCAACTTTTAGGTGTGGGTGATTGCGTGGATGGTGTTATGTAATACTGTATATAAAAATATTAATTTTGTATTATTAATAATATAATTAAACAAAACTATCTTTTCGGATTATTTCGCGGATTTATTTTGATTTTTGGTTTTGGTTGGGAACCAAAGAACACGCGCAAAAAGTAAAACTTCTGTAGATTATCGGCGAGATACTAAAAATAACGTACATATATTAGGCATATTACAATCATATATTTATAGAATAGCATTTAAGGAAAAAATATAATATTATATATCACTTGTCAGACAATAACAACGGTTACCATGGCAACAAACGTACGTACATTTTTTCGTAACGCATTCACCAGCTCTCCCCCCAGACAAGCGTGCGTAAAGAAGTTTTACTTCAATAAATATAAAATATATTATATATATTACCTAGCATTATATTTTGAATAACACCGTCATCTGATTGTAAGGGCGTGGCGGTCCCATCTATCTCGCACTTAATAGACTCAGTCTCTTAACTAACAATTAATATGTTAATCAACATAATATCTTAAGCATTTAAATGTTGCATTATATTTATTACAGTACAGTGAGAACACTTTTACAACTGTCACATGTTTATGTATCTCTTTAGAAAATGGATTTCGGTAGTTAATGGTAGGAATTTATACTAAAAGTTATAAAATAACTTACTCTTGTGTTATTTATTAACATGGAATCACCAATATGGCCGTTGCAGCAATATTAGATTATTTCAATCTATTTTATTGAAATAGAAATAAAAATCGTGCATACAATTGTACGGCTTTTTAATGTCACTTTTTAGGGCTATTTACCCAAAAGATAAAACGGGACCCTGTTACTAAGACTTCGCTGTCCGTCCGTCTGTCTGTCTGTCTGTCCGTCTGTCACCAGGCTGTATCATGAACCATGATAGTTAGACAGTTGAACTTTTCACAGATGATGTATTTCTGTTGCCGCTGTAACACCAAATACTAAAAAAACAGAATAAAATAAATATTTAAGGAGGCTGCTATACAAGAAACGTGTTTTTTTTTTGCTTGTTTTTGCTCGATATTGATAACGGCAACAGGTAGACGCTTGAAATATTCACAGAATATTTAGTTATATATTCACTTTAAAAATAAATAATTTAATTAAAATAAAGCAAATATTTAAAGGGGACGCTTTTGTGCCGTTTTTATAGATAATGGTACTTGGTCCGACTCGCACTTTGCCTGTATTTTACTTTTTACCAATATCTATAAAAAACATAATTTGTAAAAAAAGGCTAATAAAAAAGGTCTTAATCAAAAAATAGAAAAGTATTAAATAATGAATGTATGCATTAAAGGTATGCGTACTTAGGAAATAGTAAAAATAAATCGAAGCTATTATGTATTTTCGTTATTACTGAGACATATTTTTATTTTTATATAGTTTTGCGTGCAAGTAAAATGTGATGTTTGGATTTGTTCCCATTGTCGACTAAAGTCTTCTTCAAGCTATGAAATTGTAATATTTAGCTAATTTTTGCCAACTTTAAATGTTAATTTAAACGAGTCGCCTTAGCATTTCGTCAAGATTGCAATTTATACGGAACCTAAAAAGTATATTACAGCGAGCTTAATTCAAATTGAAAACTAATAAATATTGTACTTGATCAAAAAGAAATGATAATATGTAGGTAATAAGGCATGGTAGCCCAGTGGTAACGCGCTTACTTGGGAAACCGAATGAAGCGGGTTCAAATCCCGGGTCTCGCACCTCTGATATTTTCATGTGCGAATCATTTTCTAACTTGATTACCACTTGCCTTACGGTGAAGGAAAACATCGTGAGGAAACCTGCATGTCTGAGAGAACCTAGCAAGTTTTCGAAAGACATGTGAAGTCCGCCAACCCGCATATGGCCAGCGTGGTGGACTATGGTCTGATCCCCCTTGCACTGAAGGGAGACCCGTGCCCAGCAGTGGGACGTTAAAAAGGGCTGAATACATATCTTTTTTATATATAAAATTTTTCAATGGCATTTATAATATAGATTACCCTTGGAGTAAAACCTATTAATAAATAAAAATTAAAGGGTACGCGTATGAATGTGTGCGTTAAAGTCGGTACTCTATGAAATTCAATTTATGTTTTAAATAATTAGGATAGGTGAGATTTGTCAGACAATAACAACGGTTACCATGGCAACAAACGTACGTACATTTTTTCGTAACGCATTCACCAGCTTACCCCCCAAGTCAAGCGTGCGTAAAGAAGTTTTATTTCAAAAATAACTACAATAATTAGTTTACAATAGACGAAGCTATAAGGCTACATACATACACACACACAAAAATTAAATCTTCTTTTGGAAATCTTTCAAATTTAGTTTGACTCAAATCCAATTCAATTTGTACGTAATCACTTTAATTGTAACACTATTGGGCAGATTAATCATACAGTGTCAATATGAATGGTAGTGAGTGAAATTATTCTAATGATCTATTCATTCACTCAACACCTCGTTCGATAGACAATTTAATGGGCTGTTAGAAACTAGAGAATATAATTATAGCATGCGGTTTTCCTTGCGGTCTTCTGTTTTTAGTAGCTGATAAGTGCCTGAGGTTTCACCCGCGCTTATGTACAAAATCATTAAAAATAAGTTTTAATGAACCGATTTTAATGAAACTTGTAATGTTTTAAGTCGTCCATATATTTAATTTAATATTAATATAAAAAATATGAAATATACGATTAAACAAACAAACATACATCTGAGTTCAGTACCTACTCTGTTTTTAGAGTCGGTCATAATGGCTGCATGTTTTAGGTCTCTTCGTAAGCCTTGACAGGAATTCGACGACAACATGAATACCGGTATTGTCAAACGGACAGGCAAAAAGATATTTAGAACATATTACTGATGCTCTATGTCGGACGAAGATGAACGCATAATTTGTTAAAAGCACTCAATTCTGACATTACTCGATATTGTTTGATGATAATAGCCTATATATTATATTTATATTGTTTTCGACGAATAATACTTTCTTAGATTTACGCGAATATTTGACATTTTAACACCCCAAAAAATAAAATTATCTTTTCGGATTTTTTCGCGGATTTATTTTGATTTTTGGTTTCCGACGTTTCGAATGCTTTACAGCAATCATGGTCACGGGAGAGACTAAGGTGTTAGATGTCTCCAAGGCATTATATAGTTGTTGCAGACAGCCTACCCACAAAATAATAAAATGAATTCAAAAAACTTTAAAATTGGCACCAAAATACCTTACAATATTTGTTAATTTTATTTTAAGCATTTTTACAATTTTAATTACTTTCATACTTGAATATGGAATATTATTTATATAATTTTAGCTGTTATTATTATCGATAATCGATAATGTTTTCGAAGTTTAACGTTTGCGCACTTATTATTTTTGTAACGGTTCTTAGTAGGTATATTAATAATATATTCAGTATTTATGGGTTTCTATTATGACTCAAGTGAATCCTGAGAAATATTCTATGTTGTGATATCGATGAATGTATGATGTATCATATCGGTGAATAAATTTAACAATACAGCGAAAAAAGTGTTTATTGTAATAAGTGCAATCTTTTTATTTAGGTAATAACTAACACTCATAATTTTCTTTTAATAAATTAAGTACTACTTACTAATGATCGCCCCGTGGTTAAAAATCAACCATAATTCATTTAGTTTGATCAGTATTGAGGTGCTTTTTTCAAAATTATATAGATAGCCTATAAAATTTATATGAATTTTGAAGCAGGCCTGTCGATTCAGAGATTTGTTTGTGCAGACAAACAAACTTTTCATCTTTATATTATGTAAGTACTTACGTATACTTACTTAACGTAAACTTACGTACTTATGTAAAATTAATGAAGGTTATCTAAGATCATGCTGTATCTTTTAGTAGTAATTATAAGTAAATTAAATATGCGAGCGGATTCGCGGGTAAAAAAAGTCAATAAATTTTAGCTTTCTGCAATCCTTCTCTATATAAACTTTAACTATGCCAAAGCTTATACTCCTCCATATATACAACATGCTTAAAAAGTGGTTCAAAGTTTTCTGTTCACGTATTAATATATAGATATATAACACAACTCTCGTAAAGATTTTGAACTCAGCTTTGACTCGATGATTCTGCAGTTTTTTAAAAACCTTACTTATCAATCACTTACAGAATCGACCACTGAAAATACATGAAAACGATAAAGGTTCAAAATATTTTAAAAATCCTAACACGCTTTATCGTGTTACAGGCATGTTCTAGATATTTTTTACAACAGCAACCGTGTTGCATCGTCGAGGAATTTTCGAATCTTGTTAATAGGTTTTTGATAATAAGATCTCACTTTTTTATAGTACGATGCAACGGGAATGTGTAATACCATCGAAAATGTGTCCCGAATTCACAATTTATTTTAAACCCATGGTTTTAAGTTATGGAAATGGTATTTTTAGTTTACTTATTGCAAAGTATAATTTTTAAATTTAATAAATAGCTGTTGAAAATGAATTGAAAATAGCTCTTCATATTATAGTCATCACAGCTGAAAATACGACACAAACTGGACTGGACGACACGTTTGGTTTAGTTTGTAGTACCCTACTTTCTGCGTCAGCGGTCGCGGGTTCGAATCCCGCTGGGGGCATTCATTTGTGTGATGAGGACGAATGCTTGTAATCCAGTCATGGGTGTATTATATTATATATTTTATATTATATATTATATTATTATATTATATATATATTTATGATATGTATGTATTTAAAGTTATATATGTGTAGTGTATCAACTATCTGATATCCATAACACAAGCCGCGTAGCTTACCATGGAACTAGATAATGCTGTGCGTTAATGTAACAACATCTATATATATAAAGCTACGAGGCTCCTTGGAGGATGAAGGAGGATTGGAGTATAAACATTTCTGTTCATCACACAAATGAATGCTCCTAGCGGGACTCGAACCTGCGACCGCTGGCACAGCATGTAGGGTCACTACAAACTGAGCCAAACGTGTCGTCAAATAACTGAATCATAAATAACACATTCCATTGATAAAATTTTATTTAATGCGTTGATTTTGTCGAACACAGATAAACATTGGATTGAAAATGCGAAAGTTTTGTTACATTTAACCATTGTTTAGTTTTTTGTATCCAATAAGAGCGTGTTAAACACGGGAACATGGTTATACTTGGCTGTACGTGAACGGATAACTAATTTACTTGAATATGTTAACTGATTTAATGCTCTTTTGTACACTTTTGAAAAAAAGTATTTACATCAAGATTTTTGCTTTCTATATTAAACTAGTGGCTCACCCTCGCATCGCTCGGGTTCGCCTCTAGACAAACAAAAACGAGTCTATCCCATGAAAACCTTACATTTTTCCGGGATAAAAAGTAGCCTGTGTATTATTCTATACATCAGCATGTATGAACTATATTATTGTAAAGATTCATTAAAATCCAATCAGTAGTTTTTGCATGAAAGAGTAACAAACGTCCATACTTCCCACAAACTTTCGCATTTATTATATTATTAGGATTAGTAGGATGTTTTTTGTTACTACATCGTCCATTTGTGCATCTCAGACCGAAAGAGAAGAATATTGTGTAACTAAATGAAGCCAAATGAAAGTGTTGATAGCAAAAAATTTAAATAAAACTATCTTTTTGGATTTTTTCGCTTATTTAATTTTGATTTTTGGTTTCCGACGTTTCGATTGCTTTACAGCAATCATGGTCTTTCCCGTGACATACCCTACAAATAGAATTTTTCATTACATTATTACCACAAATGTAAATTAAAAAATTTAAATGAATTCAACCAAAAATTTTTTAAGTTATAAGAAAAATCACGCATCAATATACATATTTTGTAAATACATAAATATTTACGTAGTGCGACAGCATCCTGACCTGCTGTGATGACTCCAGCTGTTCTCATTATAGTGGCAATCTGTGATTTAACGAGCTGAAGAAACACGTGAAAATTTTTGGGTTCCTTAAGAAATTTAGCGTTTTTCACCACCAAAACATATGAGTTTATCAAAACTTATTGTTTCAAATAAATTTAAATTAATACCTAATATTTCATAAAAGATTTGTAATAGTTACTGATGAAACGTAAAATTCATAAAAATCACTTATAATTCTATTAATAGTTAGTTAGTTATAAATTTATTATTATTATTATACTTTATTATAATTATATTTAAATTTATAAATTAAGTATAATTTACACATACAGAACATTAAAAAAATTATCGTTTCGTACACAATTCAGTTCTTCAAGTGATATTTATCGATTCGCCACACAATGTTTGCTAATTTTTTATACTTTTCCATCTCACGCTGCGACGCCTTCTTTTATTGAAAGTACGATGCCTACAAAAGCTTCTACCGCATGCGTGCCGTAAATTGATTAAACCAAAATTGATGAAACAATATCCAATGAATAGTCATACTGTAAACAGCAGGGAGGTCTTTTTTCGCGGAAGGCATAAATTCCCAATATACCTAATAGCCTTTTATTTGACCGACTGCAAGATAGCCGTCGCGACGAAATCGTTCGCCTCTGACAGGTCCTATAGCAATTATATCAAATTTTTTTTCATCAATTGACAAATATTCACTTGCATATGAATTTTACGTGACATCTCCTTAATTATATGTACATAAGGTTGAATTTCATTTGTGTTTTGTTTTATGAGGGTAGATCTGTTATTGTCTGGTTGCAAAAAGCGAATCGATAGGTTTTTGTGGCGCTACGTAAGGACCACACAGGATGGCCGATAGCACGAATTGAGCCCTGTCAGGACTTGTACCTATATACATATGTATGTGGACAATATACATAGATGTACAGGTGCATCAATCAACTTGGTATCAAGAGGTTGTTTAATTATATTTTACTCCATAATAATTATAATAAACATGAGTGAAAATAGAAAAGAACGGTATTTATATTTTAAATTATAAAATTGTTTTTTTTAATACAGGCTCAATATTCATTGTGTTTTCATTAAAAAGTTTTCGTTTTATTTGGTAAAGTAAAAAAGTATATAAAGTTTTATATATAAGGGAAATTTATACGGAAAACTACAATTACTAAAAATATAAATAATTTAAGAAAAGAAAAACTACTTCTGATTATTTTAAATAAAACTATCTTTTTGGATTTATTATGATTTTTGGTTCCCCACGTTTCGAATGATTTACAGCAATCATGGTCACGGGAAAGACTAAGGTTTATATAAAGCTTTTTAATCAACATTGTACTCGTATATTAGATACGTTTGAAAATGCTAACATAATATTGAAATATTATGTTAATTTTTAGTTCAATTTTATATATGGAATATTCAATAACAAAAAAAAATTAAACCTAAAATATATTAAGTTTTGAAATTCTAATTTAGTGTATTTTAAAACTAGGGAAAAATACTGTTCTCTTAATGAATTTAATACATTCATTAAGTTTTCTAGGCTTCTAGATCTGACCTGGATTATATAGAACAATAAAACAACAAAATATGTATTAAAAGTTACTCAGTTAATATAGTATTACAATTATAAATGTAACTTCTGTCGCATTATCGAAAAAAGGAATATTTGATTAAAAAAAATGTACCTTCGGAGACAAATGAAATTTAAAAGTCTTTTCCTGTCATATTTTTAACGAAATTATACAGTACGGTTTTATCTTGCGTAATATCCAGTAGATTTCGGATTGCAGTTTTGTATACAAAAAATGTACAAAATTTCATAAATGTAACATATGAATCAAGTGTTATCACAACATCGCTTATCCATTTGGAGCAATTACCATCAAATTCAGTATAGTTTTTTGGTACCTATTTCATCGTTTAAGAATGAATTTACTCATATTTCATAGCTTTTTGCACGTCCTGCTTTTTATTAGTGCTTACGAAGCTTTACTAACTAGGATATAAGGGTTTCGTTTGCTTGGCACATTAGATATTTACCTTTGTTCGATATAATAGCATTCGTCAGTGATCAATCATTTGTCACAGTTCAACGATAATCATGATTTGTGTGTTTGTTTGTGTGCAAAAACACCGTCAGTTGAATGGAGGAGAAAAGCGACATAAAACTTTGCTGAATTTATAATACAAATATGATGGAATGAAGCGACCTGATGTTTGTTACTTAATCATCGATATAAAGAAATCGTTCAGAATTATGTTATACTTTCTAAGTATTAATGGTGTTACAGCAAAAGCTTCAAATCGGGAATCCCATAAAACTTTGGTTTCTTAAAAATTTGAATTATCGATCTTAAATTTATTTTTGAACTGTTAGAAAGTGAAAACTAATAGTATTCTTAAATATTAACAGATATAACTAAATGTTCTTGTGCTTCCACCAAATTTTCTTAAAATCAATTGGAAATTATACGGCAGAGCAATTGTCTGGCACTTTATTAAGGCACCAAGCGATGAATCATAACAGCCGTCACAACATGATTTATATCAGCGATCGACACTTTTTCCCAACTGCTTTAGATTATATTTATGTTCAGTTGGTACATCATTCTGTCTCATTAAGACGTTATTCCACAAAAACATCTATACATTGTAGAATTTAATTATTTCGATTATTAACAACTATCAGAACCTGCGGCTTCGCTCGTGCTAAGCTACAATAAAAACTTTAAAAAGGTAGGTTTCATACATATTTTCATCCACTATTTTACCTTCTTAATGGTTGAATTTTGGAAAACGCTGAAACACGTAACCCATTATTTTTGCCGTACTCAATTCATACGAAATTTCATGCAAATATGTTCAAGGAATAAAAAGTTTCATACAAACTTTTAACCCCTATTTCACCCCCTTGAGGGTTGAATTTTGAAAAATTCTTTTTTAGTGGATGTCTACGTCATAAGAGGAATGCGTGTGCAAAATTTCAATTTTCTAGCCTAGGGTTTGGCCTGTGCGTTGATGCATCAGTCAATCACTTTTGCCTTTTATATATATAGGTAATGGAAAATGGATAAAAAAAATTTTTGTATCAATACAAATACCATCTATGCAAAAGCGTTTGATGTTTTGTCGATATCACTTATCATCCGCAACTTATCGATGTTATTTTTAGCAATAAATATGGAACCAAATTTTGGAAGGCACTTCCAATCTAATTATACGACGACCCTACTTGCTGTACTAGCGGTCGCGGATTCGAGTCCCGCTGGGGGCATTCATTTGTGGGATGAGCACAAATGCTTGTACTCGAGTCATGGGTGTTTATATTTATAATAAATATGTATTTAAAAAAATTATATATGTGTAGTGTATCAACTACCTCGTATCCATAATACAAGCCTCATGCTTACCATGGAACTAGATGGTACTGTGTGTTAATGTACCAACATATTTATTTGTTTATAATTTTCAACAATTTAAAAATGTCGTATGCGAAACACAATACGATCATTTTATAACATCGACTGATGATGATTTGCCTTGACCTGAATATCGGAACTTCAGTGGCTAATAGAACCATCGAGCTTAAACTCATTAGTTAATTCTATGCATTATAATTGGTCGAAAGCTTCATTAAATTAGTTTTTTCTTAAACTTTCATTATCATTTATATAGCATAGAAATTCATAAAATCGAGAGTTAATGTTGACATGAGCTACATCTTGGACATTCCTAAAAGGTATGGAATATGGTCACGCTTTTGTATTTAATTTGAATGACCAACAAAATTAATGGGTATTTTTTATAGAGAGCAAATTTATAGTATGAAATGTAGTTCTCACCAACCATCCCATCGAATAAAACTGACTTAACAGTTGCAAATGGCAAATGTCTCAATCGTTGACGACAAATTGTGACCAAAGACATTTCTGTATTATTCCGCTTTGACTTTAACCTAGTTGGTAGTAGGTTCACTTCACAACACTAATATTGCGTGATAATATACTAGCTATATACAAATATATTTCGATCGGGAATTGATCCTACGACTAAGATGATACTCGTCCACTGAGCCATATGATCATCAAATCCAATGAGTAATGTGTTTAATACACAACAAACATGATATACGAGGTGACGGAATCAGTTATTTATGAATATCGGAGTATTTACTCGGGACACAATGGCTTTACATTGAAATAACAGGAGCTCTACGTAGAGACACCATGAAGACACCATTTAAATTGTACACATCAATAAATGCCGTAGACTCTTATTTTTCTGACACTGAGTGTGTGATTATACATACTGTATGATTTATATATTACTAAAATTATTTTTTATTTTACATTTTTTTGGTTCAATCTTGTTATTCTTAGCAATGTAACGATTTGAATTATTTTTGCATAAAGATAATTTAATTAATTTATTTTTATTTATGTATGACTTTTTTATATAGGCTTTTTTTGTTAAATAGTAATATATTGCAAATAGTACCTAACGATACTGTGGTTCTGGATTTGAATCCTAGTCTAAACCCTACTATAAACTGAGCTAAAAGTGTCGTCAATATATAAAATATGATTTAAATAAGGATAGATTTTCATAATAATTGTCGAGATTGTACAGTTAAATATTTGGTCACCCTTAAGGTTAAAAGGTCGGATCGGTAGCCGAGATGATGCGATACGATATCGTTCCGAAGCAAAGGTCGCAGCGACCATTGTCAGATGAACAGCGTGCAGTCCTGTACTCTGTTTTTTTTTTCTTATGTAAACGTGTTTAAACATGTCTCGATATTTCATACTATTGCTATGGTGCTGTAATGACGATGTTTTTATTGTATACATTGTAGTATTAAAATTTACAAATATATGTAACATCTGCGGTGACATTTCTGTTTAATTGATATCTACATGCAAATAAAGTATGGTAGTAAGTATTTATATATAATTTGTTAATTATGAGCTTTCTGTTTCTGTATTTTCTACATTCTCAAAAGTTAAATTATAAAGGCAAAAACAAAATATCCGTGAAATGTCTCTTCCACTATTTCACACTTCATGTAAGGCCACCGATATCTATACTTTAATTTTGACTTAAATAACTGTCACTCTTTCGATTTTTTATTGAATTTTACATTGAAAAAAAAGTTAAAATTCTGTCTTTTAAAACTCAGCTAAAAACATTATTAAGTAACGAAATACGAGCGATCTCATACTTAAAGTAGCTATCGGTACCTCAAAGGGCGCCATCAATTGTCCGGAACATTAACCGTATTTATTTACTCATACCAAAATAAATCGATCGTTGATTCCAATAAAATAAGGTTTTTGCGAAATGCTCAACTAATTCACCATTTCGAAATACAATACACAATAGCTAATTGTTACGCCCGGCAAGAAATAAAGGTATCGGAGTTCGGTTCCCGGTGATGCTCCCCGATAACAAGGATTTTATGATTGATGGCTGATATTTCCAAAACGAATTAATACGTGAATCGATTTTAGCAGATAAATAATTTATTTTTGGCGCAACGCATGCCTTCGTGTTATTTTTGCGTCGAATTTCTCGGTTAAACAAAGGCACAAAATTATTTCTCTCTGGGAAACGATATCTTTTATCATATCATTTATCTGTAATATTTGTATCGACTTATCATAATCATCTAGACTGGAGGCATCTTAATAAAAACTCAACCCTCTCGCTTCTGGTGACTTAAGGACGAACAAACAGTCTAAATTAGGTCTTCTTATTGAAAATATTTAAGATATGATTATGATAAATATTTTTATAATAACATAGAGATTTTATAACGTAAAGATAACATTTATTGAGTTCTTGATTAACTTGAACATCTTGTAACGTAAGATACTCGCCATACTATCCTACCACTTGCCCACAAAATTGTTATTTGCATCTGTAGGTACATTATTGTTCACCTATCACGAAAGTGACTAGTCTGGTTTTTGTATCATACGCATAAAAAGTTTTATTTGATTAAAAGGAAATTTTAATATCAGAACAGGACTTTAGGAACTCATTTATATGAAGCTGCTTTCTATTCTATGATGTTGAAAAATAAAATTTTAATTATTTGAATATATTTGAGGTCTAGAGGACTTTTCTTGCAGCCATAATTTTAAGAGTTGATCTTGTCTCGTCAACATGACGTCTGAGGGTTCTTCTTTATGACTTTTTAACTAAGATCATAAAAGAAACAAAGCACATAGCATTACACGCTTATTTGAAACTTCAATTGAAGCCAGTTCACACTCGTGTCTCACAACTCAATTTTCACGAGCGAATCATTTTCAATATGATTACCACTCACCAAAACAATATATATATATATATATATATATATATATATATATATATATATATATATATATATATATATATATATATATATATATATAAAGTAACCTATGTGCTATTTTCGAAATTTCATCCAGTTCCCTTCAGCCCTTCTGGTGTGATTGAGTAACAAACATTTATAATATTAGTAAGAAGTAAGGTACCTCAAGATCTGCATAAAGATCTAAGTTATTATTTGTATATTATGCATAGCTCTGTAGGTTGGAAAGAGCAACTAGCACTTATTTTGATTCGATGTACATCAAGTGAAATATACGGAATAATAACATATTATAAGACTAAAATTACTATTATTTTACATATAGACTATATAGTCCCGTTAAAATTGGTCCAGCCGGTCCATTCGGAGATTAGCCGGAACAAACAGACAGACAGATAGATAGAGAGACAAAAATTTTCAAAATTGTGTATAAAACTGTTATTTTGACATTACAAACAGACACTTCAATTTTATTTATCTGTATAGATAACTTAATTTTTACTATCAACATCTTCAGCAAATTAAGTCCTGCACTTGTGCTACGTCAATCCTTCATCAGGTAAGAAGAATCCTTCATACAGATTATCATTTAACAACACAAGTGTTCGACCACTAGTCAAAATTCAACTATACACCTATAATTATAAAATCTGTTTCTAAATTTTTTATTGATAACACTAAAAATCGACGTATTCAAAGCAAGCCCATGCCCAGCAGTAGGAAGTTAAAAAAGGCTAAGTAGGTAAAATAGCTATTAAAAAAAATAAAAGAAAATTGACTGACAAACAATGGAGAAAAATGTACTGAACTATTTTGTTTTTGCCTATTTATATATAGTATTCAGCCCTTTTTACGTCCCACTGCTGGGCACGGACCTCCCTTCAATACGGGGGGGATTAGGCCATAGTCCACCATGCTGGCCAAGTGCGGGTTGGCGGACTACACATGTTTTTCGAAAACTTACTAAGTTCTTACAGACATGCAGGTTTCCTCACGATGTTTTTCTTCATCGCAAGGCAAGTAGTAATCATGTTGGAAATGATTCACACATGAAAATTTCAGAGATGCGAGACCCGGGATTTGAACCAGCTTCACTCGGTTTCTCAAGCGCGTTACCACTGGGCTATCACTACGTCTGATTTATACATAGATATGCGATTAATTAATATTTTAATAGGGTATTTTCAATTTTCAAATTTGAGGCATCAAAAAATTGTTTCCAATATACAGAATAAATGCGGTACATTCCATCGTATAAAATAAACTATAATTGATAACACGTTACCAGTCGTACTTTCAGCTTTTACCGTCGAATAAATTTCTTTTGATTGCGATCGAGATTTCTACATATTTCATATGAAAATAAATAATTATTACATTTGATAAAGGAAGAGTTACTTTGTTTTATGAAGGCCAGATTAACAATTCATTTTTTTATTTAATTAAAACTTGGAGTTTTAACCGACTATCGACTCACCCTCGCTTCGCGCGGGTCCGTCCCTAGATACCTTATGGCGGTTAGTATGGACTCCTCGTACCATGGAACTAGATGGTGTTGTGTGTTAATGTCCCAACATATTTATTTATCTTAACCAAAAACTTTATTGTATGTTTATGGCGATGTAAAGTGTAAACGAACACATTTTCACAATAACATATTGCGGCACTTCCAAACAACAATCTTGTTCTGTGTCTCCAATAGAAAGGACATAAATAAAGCACAATACATTCAGTCTGTCACATTAAGAGCATAATAAACGGAAAAATATCCCGACAGTAGCCGCCGACGCAAAACACTGGCCGTGGATATTTCGTTACGACAAGCGATTGCGCACGACTTTGCTTGCCTTAGTTAGTATTTTTATATTTAGTTTTAATATACAGTTTTACTTTCTATTTCTGTTTAGAATTTCTATATTTTTTTTTATGAATTGTGAAAATTTAATGTTTTTTCTTAAAAAAAATAAGATATTTTTTTTGTGTAACATTTTTTGTTATTACGGCTTAATAAGTTTAGAAAAGTCATGTGCGTGGCTCTTTTTTCTTTATTTCTTGCTAAATTTGAATAAATCTTTACATATAATAAAATTCTGAGTCAATACTGTTGTACATTAAATTTTATTTGGAAAATCTTATTGAAATAGACATTGTTTATTATCGATACAGAGGCCGAATCTATATTTTTTAGAGTTTTTGTTTGTCTGTCTGTTTGGGAATGCATCACGAGAAAGCTACTGGACAGATTTTGATAAAATTTGGTATGATAATAGCTGGTTATTCGGGTCAACACTTAGGACACTTTTTACTGCAAGAAAATATCTCATCTCTGAGAAATCTATACTATCTGTTCAAACGTACCTAGGAACGAACCCGAGCGGAGCGAGGGTGAGTCGCTAGTTCTTTTATAAAACTCCGAAACCCAAATTATTATATTGCTTTCGATTTATATCTTAAAATAAAATGTTTGAAACCATTTATTTTTATGAATGATAAACAAACTAACCTTCCAAACTCTTAGTAAACCCGTACACGAATGCCATCTCTGGCATCAAATATTAAAATACAAAGTCTACTATGTGACTGTTTGAATCATATTCGACTTTTTATTGAAACGCCACATTTATTTTTTGCTTTTGTCTAAATCAATGATAGAGTATAGCAAAATTGAGATGAATTGTAGTAATTTATGATAAAGTTTTTGCAACGTGATTTTTTATATGTTAATTATTACATACACACATTACATACATGCTGATGCTATATTAGGTTTTAAACACCATAGTTTTGTAATATATCTGACTCTCTCTATGGTAAAGGTATTGCAAGTTTGATTCTCATTCGAGGCAAGTGTTTGTTGTTGGTGATGAAAATACTTAATCTGGTTTAAATTAGGATTTTTAGTCATTCGCTAAAAATGATAAAACAGGTTAAAATAGTAGAAATTTTGAGTACAGAAATGTTGCTAGGATCTCTCTCGCTCTAATAATTTTAAGGCAAATGAACGTTCAGTCTTGAAACATTTAGTATTTTCATTTGAACAAGTTAAAGCTAACCCTCATGAGGATGCTACTATATAGCGAGTACTTTGCTTAAAACAAAGATGAAAATCATTTATCATGGCCCCTCTGGTCTTTAAGGTTATATTTAGTGGACCCTTTGGGCTCAAATTATATCTGTAGATATATACAGTTTAATATTAATAACACGTTTGGCTCGTTTGTAGTGACCCTACTTGCTGTGCCAGCGGTCGCGGGTTTGAGTTCCTCTGATTCATTTGTGTGATGACCACGAATGTTTTTATTCCAGTCATGGGTGTTTATAATTATAATATGTATGTATTAAAAGTTATATATGTGTAGTGTATCAACTATTTGGTATCCATAACAAGCCTTGTAGCATACCGTGGAACTAGATGGTGTTGGGTATTAATGACTTGGGTCATTTATTTATTAGTATAATATATAGTATCACATATTTATTTTTTAGAATATATTAAGGAATAGCAATACTTTCTATTTGCTATAATATTATTTATATGTATAAACAGCGCCATCTTTTGGATAATTTTATAACCACTGTATATATAATATATATATAGTTTAAAATCCTTCAACTCCAAACAAACAAACATACAAAAATACAAATATTGTCTCTTTATAATATTAGTGTAAATTATAATATTAATGTATAATATAAGCTTCATCTATATTTTGGCTACACTGTGTTAAAAATTCCGTCTACTGCATTTGAAACTATCCATGATGTAAGTTTTTAGGCGGTACATGGGCGCAGGCGCCGGTCGCTATGACGGACCCTCTAATATAAAATTGATAACTTGCTTTTTGTTACATTTCTCGAACACATAAATATGTCATTATTGACACTGATCAATTAATGCACCCTTTCAGGTTTTTTGATTTGTGATTCGAATTGAATTTTGCTTATTCAGAAATGTTTTGTTCGATTTTGAAATAAATATATTAATGATATGCACTTAATAGATATTGGCCAAAAGAAAGTTTAAAAAAAATATTTTGATGTTTGAAAAATCCAATTTTCTGATTTTTTTGTTTCAGGTAAGTCAAATACATCTTAAGGATTTTTGACCATGGAACTTAAAATCTTGGTAAGTAATTGAATAAAATATACTTTATTTTAACTAAGTTAAAGTAAATTAAAAAGATATATATCTTAATTTTTAATATTTGTATATTTTCTTTATATTTAGGTACCTACCTGCCTAGTCGTTAAAAAATAGTTAAAAAAAGTTTTTTTTTAAATTTATAATATAAGGGGGTTAACGAGACGATTCGTCTGATGGTAAGTGGTAATATCGTATTTTTTACATACAACCGTAATTTCTTTGATGCCGCCCATCACTTACAGAACATTATCACTGATAAGACATCTTCCTTAATAGCCATAAGCCAAACAGTTAATTTGTAATGACCAAAGTGCATAACTCATTTAGAAGGCGTTATTTTTCGACCTTATCTCAGTATCTCCGAGTTTAACAAGAGTGATTAATAGGATGCGCCCGCGCAGGACGACTTTACCGTTTCACGGTGCCGAAATGCGTGTAACTATTTATTACCTTTTATTGGGTTGAAATCTGGAACGGCGAAATTGAAAGATATACTTTATTTGAAGTGTTCATTGAAAAATTGGTAAGAACTGGAGATTTGAGATATTTAAACAACGTATGTTGTGCTTTTATATCATTTTCTACTAAAATTATGTATAAGTTAGCCGCACAAAAATGCAAATTTGTAGGTGTGCAAGAAATTGGAAAAATTAGATGTATATAAAACTAAAGATAGAAAAATAAAATGAATATTTTCATATTTTAATGATAATCTACACTAGTATTATAAAGAGGAATGATTTGAATTTTTGTATGTTTGCAACGAATAAACTCAAAAACTACCAGATCGATTTAGGTGAAATTTAGTAAGAAGACAGTTTGAGATAGAGATATTTCTATTCCGGAAATCATTCCTTGAGGCGGTGTAATAAAACCAATTTCACTTAAAATTTCCCACTTGCTTAAATACGTTGTGGTTACATCATCATGTCGATATATCAGGTGCTATGTTTTCGACATCGCTATACAAAATTTCTCAATTTTATACCGATGCAATTTTAACATTTTTTTGAAAAATATCAAATTTTCATAATACTATTTTATCAGACAGAAATATTCAGGCTAGAACCAACATTAAGCGCTAGTACCTCTACTAATTAAAGCTTTTAAACTGTCATTATACAATTAAGTAAATTAATGACACAAAATATTCATTATAATTAAAGAGTATTGAAATAAAAAACACAACAATAAATTTCAACAACCAAAACCAAAAATAATTCTTAGATAAATATTTTATTCCACCATTTTGGCATTTTAAAGACCGTATTTAAATACGCATACAAATCAACTTCCGTAACAACTAAATTACGAAGTATTAACGTCAACCATAATTAAGCGACAACCGGGAGTATAATCGATTGTGCTCTCAACAATCGTTTTTAATCGGGAAATCGATCATCGAGTATCGCAAGTGCCCTGTCAGTGCCTTGCACCTTCATTATACAGGAGATGCGAACAAATCAAGTGGACAGACAGACGGACAGACGGTCGTTGGATACAATAAGATACAATAACGTATTTACAAGTATGAAACGAGCCACATATAGGCATTGTCATGTAGATGCACCACTCGCAATTGTAAGTAAATTTTTTGTCAAATCTTAGGCAGTAAATTTTGTATCGATTTTGTTTACGACTTATTTATGTTTCGATATTACTTGGGCTAATTGGGTGGTGTTGAGCTTTAAAAGTGAAGAGTTGGATGTTTAAATTAAAGGAATATACTATATGTTAAACATTTTGTGTCGATTTTTTTTTATTTAAGTCATAATTTGTATCTATACATATATTCTGTAATTTGGGAAAGGTCGCGAAATCACTTTGAAACTAGTTACAGATTTTAGGTATCTTAATGATAGATTAATCTTAACTCACTCTACCATATGACCACGAATTATGTAGTAGCATAGTGTTTGGAATGTTGGACATAAATATAAGAAAAACGCGCGTATAAAATTATCTGAAAACTAAGAGAATTGGTAAAAGTAAGTAGAAAAAGATATTACATTATTCATCTACATGACTAATAGATTAGGCGAAATAAATTTAAAAAACTATCTTATAGAAATATGTTTCTGTACGTTAACTATGAAATTTCTAACTAAAACTTGGATACTTTAAAAAAATTTGTTTAAGTAAATATACCACTTTTGGGTTTCACAGTATAAAAATAACATAGCCAAATCATTTGTCAAATGACCAGTGACACTTGGTATGTTACGAAAAATTCATTTATCGATGTCACATTAGCAATCAAACAGATCGTGACGGACCATCACGGCTGACAGATCCACACAGTCTGGACTACCATCGTATCACCAACATTACCACTCATTACGAGTATATTCAATTCATCTAACTTACCCACGATTCTGATTCCTTAATTTTTTTTCAAGTCACGACACCTCAACTATCTTAATGATGCTCTATTTTCAACGGAATCGTGTCTCAGAGCCGTATGGAATTCGTCGCGTGGCGGCCTTCTGTCTTCTCCTAACCATTTGAGTCTAAAACGTCCGATTTATTGACTCGATCAAACGATTTTCAATCGATTTCATTTGTTGCATTGAATCCAAAACTGTCTGAAAGTCCCAATATATCGATATAACCATCTAAATCGATGTCACCTTAACACTACCGAATATTTCTTCAATACAGAGTTGAAAATACAAAGGTAGCACTTACATCGTTTCGGCAGTGTGCCGACTTAATAAATGTAGATTTGAGGCGGTGATCTGCGAGGTGCAGTGTCCATGTAGGGTAGTCGCGCGTCCAACGCGTGGCAACGTCTCCGAGGCATTACAAAAGGTTAATTACAAACGAAAAACTTATTAAACCAGTAGAAGAATCCCACCCTGTAAGGCCACCGCTCAAGATTTCTGGCTACCCATGAATATGGATGTGAGCCAAAATTGCTTAGATTCTTGCTTTTTAACGCTCTTCAACCGTGGGTGTCCAAACATTCTGGAAACAGTGATGTTAATTAGGTGGGAATATTTAAAGTATTAAATTAAACGGTCCCTAATAGAAATGTCTCGTCTAAATACGGACAGACGAAATAGGCAGCCTACCGCTGTGACGGTGTTTATTTGTAAGCTACGCTTACTTTATTGATGTTAATTATTGATGGGTTTGTTTAGGGCCGCCGGCGCGTCTCTCCAAACAATAAGTAACGAAACGTTTATTTATATGAAAATTGTATAAAAAATATGATTATTTTTTTAAATTTAGTATGAATTCATTCTTTTTTCATTATAATTAAATGACTTACCTTTACCTGACTTAAAAAATAGGAGGTTCTGTATTTGATTTCAATTTTGTGTGTTTGTTATGCAATATCTTCGCACACTGTAAATTGATTTCGAATCTAATGCCCATATTATTTAAAAAATCTGGAAAATGGAATAAGTACTTATATAGCGTTTTAGAACTAGTTATCTATACATATAATAAGATTCTAAGTCGAATCTGTACAATATATATATTTTTTAGAAATTCTTATTGAAATAGTCATTATTATCGATACAGAGGCCGAATCTATAGTTTTTAGAATTTTTGCCTGTGTCTGTCTGGGAACGCATTACGAGAAAACCACTGGACAGATTTTTATGAAGCTTGGTATGATGATAGCTGATTATCCGGGTCAACATTTATGATACTTTTTACAGCGGGAAAACATCTCATCTCTAAGAAATCTATACTAACCGTTAAAACGTACCAAGGGACGAAAGCGGAACGAGGGTGAGTCACTAGTTCATTACCTACCTACTATTACCTATGATAATTTTTGACAACCATTTTGTGTAATGATAATAATGTTTAAAAACCAGAATATGTTTTTCTGTGTTTTCTTTATACATATTCATATTAATTATTTTATGTAAATGTAATTGCACCTTAAAGCCTCATTTGGCAAACCAAAACATGAAAAAAGTGTATTATTCATAATTATTTTTTTAAATGTTTCATATAACAATTCTTTACGACGAAATGTGAGTATATATCATATTAATAATATAAAGAGACAGAGTTTGCTTTATTGTTTGTTTGTTTCAACGCGCTAATCTCAGGAACTACTAATCTGATTTTAATAATTCTTTTTGCATTAGATAGCCCGTTTATAGAGGAAGGTTATAGGCTATATATCATCATGCTACTACCCAAGGAAGCGGAGTAGTAATCATAAATGTCAACATATCGGGCAGACTTCCATACATTATTGTCAAACAGATTTTTATATCGCATTTGAATGGGGGCGAAGCCGCGGGTACTGCTAGTGTATATATATATATATATATATATATATATATATATATATATATATATATATATATATATATATATAAATAAGACATAATAACAGTTTCACTTTTACATATGTTTTAGCCTCGCTTCTTAAAAGGAGTTCTAACAACTTAGTTGAAGTCTAACGTTCTTTGTTCACAAGCATTCATCTATTCTAAACCTAAATACATTCTTTATAGAATCTACGTAATAAATAGTATTTTTTCTTCGCACTCGACGGGGTACTACCAAGGCTACATATATGTAATTGATAAATTGAATTGTAAATTTAACATTATGCGTGTTTGTTTGTATGTTGAATAAAAACTACGCACATTTTGCAACGAAAAAGGGAACAGACAGCATGTGGCTTTGTCTTTATTACTGCCCTTCTTATAAAAGAACTAGCAAGAGCAAAGCTCTACGACTACATTTTAGTGCAAGAGTTGATTATAACGATAGGTTAATTATAAAATATATTTGTTTTTAAAAAAAAATTACTAAATTTTAATATGAAAATATTTTTGTTTTATTAAAATAATTATTTGTTCTGTATAGAAACCGATGTCGATATCTGAAATAGTGTCTATGAAACACTTTATTATACCAGAAGTTTTCGAATTGCTTACTAAGGTTTTATTTCGGAAAATGATCGCTTCCAGGCTATTGCATTGTTATAGAATATTTGTATGTTGTAATTTTATTTAAAAACTAGCAATGTTGCTTTCTCATACAAACTTTCATCCCCATTTTTACCCCCTTAAGGGATGATTTCTGGGATAAAATCTTATGGCCTTCCTAGGGTCTCAAACTATCTTATTACTAAATTTCATCTAAATTGGTTCAGTACCGTCGGAGCTCATTCGGTACAAATAAACAAACAAAAAAATCTTTCCTCTTTACAATATTAGTATAGAAGACATAAAAAATAATATTAGTACAAATTTTTCTTGTCTTTTAGCCAGTTCTTCTCATGGCTGTAGATCTTTCTTTCCGAACTGATGGTACGTACACTCGTGAAGTGGATTATTTTAATGCTTGTTTTTTGAATTGAATTTTAAATTTCTTTAAATATTTTAAACATAATAATTATCCTTATTTATATTATGTATGAACCGATTTTAATAATAAAATAACAATAAATAAGCTTTATCTCGAGAGTAGTTCTATTTCGGCGAAGCAATTTCCGCTCAAAGGGTGAGATGTATTGCTTTTAAGGAAATGGGATAAGTGTCTTATAAAATTTTTACTTAGTAAATGTATATAAAAATACATTTTTTTTCAACATTTACGATAAAATGATCCGTCGAATAACAAAAACAATATATTTAATACAATTTCCCACGAAACGGCGAGTTATAATTGGTTTAAAAATGCATTTGGCTGGTAAAAGCTAATGTATTTATCTGTATTTGCTCATTACCATCCCTTTTATTTCTTTATTCAAATCTACAAGTTCTTTTGAACACAACCCCCCAAATAAATGAAAATATTGAAAACAACTAAAAAGTAGTGTAAATAATTAACATACTCTAATTATTTTACTGTTTAAATTAATTATACAACACTGTCCTTTAAAAACAGTTTGACATTTTAAATGTAAGCCCCATTTGCTTAATTGATTTTTTCCCAAGTCGATAAAATGAGAACCATCTGTGTTATTTGTATACGAGTATGTTAAAAGTATAACAAAAATACATGACCGTCTGTACGTTCAATATGTGATATTCAACGAATATATTTAGTTTATATTCAAAATTTAAATAAAACCACATATAATTTTGAAGTTACTTATTCAATAACAAATGTTGCACTAATATATCTTATATTTAAAAGTTATTATTCATTTTTACCTACTTTTTGATCGCGACATCACTCGCGTTAAGTTAATAAAAAGCGTGTGTTAACTCAAGATATGTGTTATTCCCATTCTGAATTTTTATAATAGCCTTGCATCGTTACACCATGACAAATTAAATAACCGCTAACAGTTATTTACTAACCGCTATTATTATATTACTAAGTAAGGTATGGTATTTCTTGTATTTAACCCTTTTAACGTCCCACTGCTGGGCACGGGCCTCCCTTCAATACGAGGGGGATCAGGCCATAGTCCACCACGCTGGCCAAGTGCAGGGTGGCATACTTATTATTGGCATAATAGTTCTAACGTTATTTTATTTTAATTATTTTTATTTTATTATAATTAATATCTAATTTCGATATTTAGTTTTCAATATATAGCGTATAAGACTGTACAAATGTACAAACAAAGTCGAAAGCGATATTAGTATAAAAGAGCGACTCATTCGAATCATGTCTCAACCAATTTGTCCAAGTTTTTACTTTGAATTTACGATCGATTTTGAGAATCGATGGTATCGAGTCTAATCGCTCGATTGTAGAAGTCCTATAATTACACCGTAGTAATACATTGTTGGCAAAAAAAACTAAGTTTTCAGTGGAAAATTGTAAATATGTTTGGAAAAATATGACTTTTGGTGCAGTGGCGTCTTAATTGGCCGTTATCAGAAGTGGCGGAGTCGATTCTCGTGTAGGTTAAATATTTCTGTCAATTGCTTAATATAATTTTTGTATAACAATAAGGTATCTTACACCTTTAACATTCATTGTCGACAACATATTTAGAATCACTATTCGACTTTTAGTACTCTACATCAGAACTTAGATAAAAACCTTACGATACAAACAGCCATACACAGGTTATATTCTTGAATATTAATATTTTAACAGAATAAAAACCCCTGATGATATGAATAAAACATATATCCTTAAAAGAAGAAGAAAACAATACTAAAATGAGCTAAAAATAATTTGGTAACCTTATCAAATATAAATGCAATACCATGGCCATGGAATTTACCATGGAGATATAATTAAAAAAAAAACCTTCCAATCAATTAATCAACAATGTCACAAATGATTTTAATTTAAAGCGGGAACCCGCAAGGAAACAACAGCGATCAAATTCCTGTCATACGCTGGAGTACGCGAAACGTATTTTTTTTTTAAAACGCTTACAGGTTTCGATCCATAATTACAATTTCAAAAGACTTGCATTTTATTTTGATATAATATTTTCTTTTCTTTCAAAAGGAGATTTTATATTAATATTTTAATTAATAGCACTGATCTCCTCTCCATGTAATAGGAAACAGGCCGTAATCCACCACGCTGGGCAAGTGCAGGTTGGCGGTCTTCACATGTCTTTCGAGAACTTGCTAGGTTCTCTCAGACATGCAGGTTTCCTCACGATGTTTTTTCTTCACAGTAAGATAAGTGGTAATGTTGAAAATGATTCACACATGATAATATCAGATGTGTACGCGAGACCAGGTATTTAAACCCTCTTAATTCGGTTTTCCAAACGAGCATGTTACAATTTTTAATGGACTAATTTCTATATTGTTATTGTTCATTAATTAATTTATATATTTCAAGTGTAACAAGAATACAATAAATATAAAATTCAGTGAAGAAATTTTTTTTTTTTTAATTCAATTGCGTAAACTTTCGAAAAAATGTACACACATTTCGTGATGAAACACGTAATTTTAATTTAATGTTATTTTAAGCAAATTTAAGTCCTAGTGTTCGCGGCAGCAACTTATAAAAGTGCTTTCTCGGAAAACTTTGCCATATTCTACGTGAGACTTATATAATCTAAGTTTTAATAAAGTTTTAGGTTATTATAATCTATACATATAATAAAATTCTGAGTCAAATCTGAACATGAAATATTTTTTGGAAAATATTATTGAAATTGACATTATTATCGATACAGAATCCGAATCTATAGTTTATATAATTTTAGTCTGTTTGTCTGTCTGTCTGTGACCGCATCACGGAAAAACCACTAGAGGGATATTAATGAAATTTGATATGATGAAATCTATAGTAAACGCTAAAACGCAACTAGGGACGAACCTGAGCGAAGCAGCGACAAAACCATTTAACGTGTTGAACGATTTCGATATTTTATTTTTCTAATGCCATCCTTATTTGTTCAATTCTAGTCTTATTGAAAAGTTACTTGTTTAGCTAATTTTTGACACTGCAGACCCAACCGTTGTACCTGAAGAGCTTTGAAATCTTTACACTATAATTCTATATTGATATATATAGAGAGATAGATATAAGCTTAAGATATTGTAAGCATAAGTCTCGATACAACTTGGGCTTATATATTACTAGCGACTCACCTTCGCTTCACTTGAGGTTCGTCCCTAGACAAAAACAAATCTATCCCACGGGAACCGTACATTTTTCCGAGATAAACTCCGAGGTAACCTATGTGCTTTTCCAGACTATAATCTATTTCTGTGCCAAATTTCATCCAAATGCGTTCAGCCGTTCTGGCGTGATGAAGTAACAAATATATATTCAAAATTTTACATTTATGGGATTAGTATGGACTTTTTTTTTAACCAAACAGATGACAATGAGAATATAGTGATAGTAGATGATATCTTTGTTCTTCGCATATCTCCTTTCTATATACCGGACTGGTAAAAACTATAACGTGATCAGTACAAATACTACTCCTTGAGGTGGAATCGTTTCCATAGTAACGCTACCTAGGTAATTACATAGACATAGTGTGTTATTCTAAACGTTTTTTTAGGTTTTTGCAATGTTAAATGCTCTATGTAGTACTAAAAATACCAAAATCTGGAGCTGTTAAAAAAAAACAAATACATTAATTCACCTTTATTACTCTGTAAACAATTCTAGCATAATTTAAAATTTCAACCACCTCAAGTAAAGTAAAGCGGGGTAAAGTTTTACCACTTAAGGGCCAACCCTGAAAAATCCAGCCCGCGACGATCGCATCCCTGTCTTACGCTACGTACGCGAATCGTAATTTTTTGTTGGACGACAAGTATCGAATATAAAGTGCGCTCGCGCTTCCTACTCCATATATGGTGACGCCCTTAGGCGGGATTCCGTCGTGGAACGTGTCCGTACAATAAAACGATTATTTATTTATCGGTTAAATGAAAGGCGATCGACCAGTACGTGCCGATGCGGACCGGTCAGTTGACGAATTTTAACGTCTATCTCTGATTTTGCAGTACATTATGGGATAGCATTTGTTCGAACAGATCAGGCTGAGAGTGTTTTGGAGGAGGAAAATGTTCTATTGATGCTGTATGGTATTACAGTAACTAGCAACACACCCTCGCTTCGCTCGAGTTCGTCCCTAGCTCGCTTCCCAATACAAACTTTAATCCCCATTTTCTAAGTTCCTGCGCAATTTTGTTATTTTTTTAATGTAAGAACCTTCTCTTGACAATAACAAACACAACAAAAAAAGAATTAGTAAAATCGGTCCAGCCGTTCACGCGTGATAGCGTAACCAAGGGAAATAGGGATTCATTTATATATATATAGATTTTAACTATAATGGTATGCTAGTAATATATTAAAAATATACGCAGGATATGTTTCATATCGTCCTTTCTGCAATATTCAAATTAGGCGTGTTATTTATAAAGATCGGACAAAACACGCCTGTAGAACCTACAACTTCCGCACAGTTGATGCCAGACACAACGCCACCACACCACAATCATAAACAATAACAGAACAGATAAATCACAGCATATTATAAAAGAAAAACCTACCATTCCATATATAGTTAAACCGAGACACGGCACGAGTAAAGTCGCGTGCTATATCCAGTGATATTTATTGTCCTTACCAATTATAGCTTGTCGACGAACCAGACGTTCCGATGTCCGTTCCCAGGCGGTTCCGGGTTCGATTCCAGGTAGCACGTGGGAATCTCTTGAACCATATATCAGTGCAGTTTTTGTTACTCGCTTAGTTATTGGTTTTTGTAACGTAGTAGTTTACTGGTTCGAGTAGTGTATTAATTAAAATGGTTTTGCTACCGTGTTGTGATTGCTTTTAACGTTTGTAAAAATGTTTGAGATAAGTGAGGAATTGCTATATGAGCTTAAAGCTCTTATGGTATAACAATATTACTATATTCGTCTCTAAGCTGTCCGTTTTTTATTTCATCTTAGTGTGAGCTTTTAGTAGTCTATAAATGTTAAAAATAAGTTTTAAGTAAAGAGCTTAAATAATTATTAAGTACTAAGTTTGTATCCAAATTTTTTCTTCGAATCTATAAAACAAATTATGATTTTACTAATTACAATATTTGAAAGTATAATATTTAAATCTTTGCTTTACTTCACAATGTGTAGTTTTATAGGGAACAGGTTACCTTTTTCAGTATCACTATATAAAGATATAAAATTGAAGTGTCTGTGTGTAATTTTAAAATAACAGTTTTTTTACTAAATGCATGATATGAAAGTATATACAGTACTTATAAGAAAAAAACAATTTTTAAATTTTTTGTCTGTCTTGCTGTTTTTTTCCGCCAATCACCGAAATTATTGGACCAATTTTGATCAGACTTTCACTGGCAAGTAACAAATCTTATAAGGAGTAACTTAAGCTAATTTTATTTAAGAAAAGAATTAGGGTTCCGCGCAAAAAATTAAAATCCATGAAATTGTGAAAAAAATCCGCGTATCTAGGGACGCAAGTCGCTAGTTTCAAATAATATTACGTCTTTCGTGTATTTAATCTCATCACATTCAGCTGTAATACATTTTAACTAAGATACTAAGCTCAGGTATAGCCTGGAATGTTGATTGGAATTCCTTTGCTATTGAGGCATCCATTTGTTAATTATGATTCAAACGTAGCTTACGCACATCTATACATATAATAAAATTCTTACTAAGTCGAATCTGTACATTGAATATTTTTTTTGGAAAATCTTATTGAAGTAGACATTATTATCGATACAGAGGCCGAATCCATAATTTTTAGAATTTTTGTCTGTCTGCCTGTTGCCGCATCACGGAAAAACCACTGGAGGGATTTTGATGAAATTTGGTATGATGATAGCTGGTTATCCGGGTCAATATATAGAATACTTTTTACCGCTGGAAAATATTTCATCTCTGAGAAATCTATACTAAGCGTTTAATCGTATGAGACGTCTATGGACGAACCCAAGCGTAGCGAGGGTGAGTCGCTAGTCAGCATATAATTTTTTTTAAATCAATTAGCTTTAAATTATAATATTAATTTTACTATGACAGAATTAATATGGTAATGATTTCGTATTATTATTATTGTTTATGGTTTCGATTTAAAACCTATAGTTGATAGCAACATTTTTTATTATAATACTAGAAGATCCTGTAGACAGATTTTGTGTAGGAATATACCTTATTTGGTAGGTAAATTGAAGGAAATGTTGCTGGATCTTGCCAACATCGCAACCTACCGAGTTCAAATATAGCTAAAAACTATCTAGGTGATCCCATGGGAAGAACTTCATCAAAATAAGCCAAGTCGTTTTGGAAAAGAACAATCACAAACACACCGTAATTTTATATTTGTCATAAAGACAGGAAGGTGATATAACAACAGTCGGTACAACAATGGTATTATTTATGTAATTTATGCAATTTAATGTGAAATAAGAGTTCTCCTAATACGTGTAATATCTGCTTTAAGATATTCAGATCACTACGAAAAAGTACGCAAAGTATTTTTTGTTTCATCGATCTAACATAGTGATTATTATTTTAATTTATCACTTTTTTAACTAGACCTGATTATATTTGCCTCATACGAGATTTGAACTGGTGACCACATAGAAGAAATCCAAAATAAAAGATATCAAAGGTCACTGACTATGTACTAGAAGGCACATCGATCAATATTGTTTTGAATGGGATACGCCTCAACAGAAATTAAATATCGCGCAATCATTAACTGAGCGATCGGTGTAGTGGATAATGCGCCCGATTAAATAAACATGGTGTTGCCGGTACTCTACATCGACAATGTATACTTTATGGTTCTAATTTAAAAGCTTTGTAGAAACTGTATTGAATTGTCGTAATTTTCAATTTTATTAGATACGACTAGCGACTCCCTCTCGCTTCGCTCGGGTTCGTCCCAAGTGAAAAAAAAACAAATCTATCCCACAGGAATCATACATTTTTCCGGGATCAAAAGTAGCCTTTGTGCTATCCTCTCAGATAATTTATCTCTGTGCCAAATTTCATCTAGATCCGTTCAGCCATTCTGGCGTGATTTAGTAACAAACATCCATCCAAACTTTCGCATTTATAATATTAAATGGGATATGAGAAAAACCTAAAACTGTAGTAATATTAAACCCTTTTTAACGTCCCACAGCTGGGCACGGATCTGCCTTCAGTACGAGGCGGGTCAGGCCATAGCCCACCAGGCTGGCAAAGTGCGGGTTGGCAGACTTCACATGTCTTTCTTGTTAGGTTTTCTCAAACATGCATGATGCAGGTTTCCTCAAGATGTTTTCCTTCACCGCGAAACAAATGGTAATCATGTTGGAAATGATTCACATATGAAAATATCAGACATGCCAGACCCGGGGTTTAAACCAGCTTCACTCGGTTATCCAAGCGAGCGCGAGAGTGAGAAGCGAAGAGTGAGTTGCTAGTATTGTAAATATATTGAAGTAATGACAAATGGTGAATACTTTGCATATTCGCGTCTGTCAGATAGCCGCTCTCGTGATAGGACAAGGGCCGGCGGCGATCAGCGCTGCCTCACAATATTTCTTTTATTTACCATTTATTTTTTGGTTATTATTATGGTAATATCAACTTATTTAGTATTTACCTTCTTGTTTATTGTACGTAATATAGAACCAAAATTTTCAAATATCCTAAATATGTAGGGGTTCTTAAAAAAGTATATATTATTTTTTATAATGGTAGGGTATCAAATTATTGATAACGCATAACATATAAAAGAAATTAAAATTAAATTTCAAAACACCCATAAAATATCTCTTTTTTCGAATCGATCAACACAAGAAATAATCAAATATTGTTAGGGCCAAATGTTCCTCATAAGAATGAGTTGTGTAATGAGTAGTACAGAACGTGAGAACAAATGTATGTGAGTACCGGATCCCCGTTAGCCAGTTTGAAGCCTCCCTCGGGGCGACCTGAGGTAAGTAGCTGCCGTTTTGTGCTCTCCAAAATGGGATCTAAGTATATCATCATACCACACAAATATTTAAGAAATATCTTGTTTAAAAAAAAAGTAAATACTATTTTTTTATATATCTTTTTGCAATTTAAGTTTTTTTCTATATATACATATGTTTATATATAACATTTATGTATTTTTATTTTTTTTTATTTACTAATCTATACCGAAATTCGATGAACACGAGTGGAGCGAGGATGCGTCGCTTGTATATCACAACTAATTACAATCTATGCTAATAGCTTACAATATTATAAAATGTTGTAAAGCTCTACATTTTCATAAACATGGTAAATATTTTGTTCAACATCATAAAAATATTGTCAGTGTCCATACAATCTTTAAGATTTTTATTATATTATTACAGTGTCATTTACCATAATTATGAATGACCTAATTATTAATTATAGTAAATACAAGTATTTTAATTGACTGCCTCGGTGATCTAGTGGCTTGCATTTACAGCTGCTGATCCGGAGGTCCTGGGTTCGAGTCGGAATATCTTTTAGTATCTCCTGCGCCTGCGACTCTTACCGGTCGTGTCGAAGTATCGTCCCATCTGACTATGAGAGCAAGAGGAATAGGAGGTGCACTTGTGTCTTCGCGTACACTTGTGCACTATAATATCTCCTGCGCATCTAGCTAGTCTCAGTGGTATTGGTCGCCGTGGCCAAAATCTTTCAGGAGGACGTTATTATTATTTTAATTTAATTTAAATAAGAGTATTCCAGCCTACTACATACCGTTTAGCATCCGAAGTGTGAACTGTTTCGAAGTGCGATCATGATCGGCGCTGTAACCTCGTATTTTCGTTAATCCGCCGTTTATCTTCTATTCAACATACATTGAATGTTCAATTTATGTTCTATATTTGGGGCCATTTAAACCAAATTCTTAATTTGATTTAAATCTCCAAAACATGTTTAATAAATAATAAATTATACTATTTTATGTTTGCAAAAATTTTTAATATATTACAAATCAAATTAAGGTCTTTTTAATACATAAAACTAGGAATTTACCCTTGCCTGGCTCGCCTATATAGTCTATCTGTGTACTAAATTTCACCAAAATCTGACCAGCCGTTACAGTGTGAAAGAGTAACAAATATACACACACTCATACCTACAAACTCCTGTATTTATAATAGTATTTTGATATATTATGTAGATTAAAAAGAATATTAAAATCATTGAAAAAAGTAAAGATGGCGTTTACTTATCCAGTAAGATTTTAAATCGTAAAAGAATGTAATATACATATGTTATTTCTAAATTTGTTTAAATTCAGGTAGCATGTGTATATTCCTAATAAAGCACTAATGATTTCTTTAAAACATTGTTTTAATAATTTTTTGGACTTGGTAAAAATATAATAAAATAAACGTTATATTTATCCTACTCCTGATATTCTATATTCATGTCATTCTCTCGAAGGTTAGTTTTCTGAAGATTCATTTCTACCGTGTGTAAATTGCACACAGACATACACTTTTTTATAATTAAGAACACGTCACGTGCAAAATTTATATTTTTATTATATTTTTTTAAAGTTGAACTTATTTTTATTATTGTATTGTATAAAAAGCATTATTCCACTATTTGCATATGGTTAAGGCCAATGTATACGACACACCGGTGGTTGAAGGCCGGAGGGCCGCACGACGCGATCGGTCGATCCTGTCATTTCTCCTGACCGATGTTTGCGCTTCTATCGATTTGCCGTCACGTTCGATACTAAAACTAGGGGCGGGCTTAGTGCGAACTAGAATATTACTGTATAATGGACAGGCACAGGGTTCACGGGCATCTGACGATATACATAAGTAATTTTTCTGTACATATGTATATTGTAGATTTTTTTTCCATATTAGGGAAATATATTCAGCCCTTTTTAACGTCCCGCTGCTGGACCTCCCTTCAATATGAGGGGGATCAGGCCACAGTCCACTACGCTGGCCAAGTGCAGGATGGAGGACTTCACATGTCTTTCGAAAACTTGTTAGATTCTCTTATAAATGAAAGTTCGTATAAAATTTTCTCTTTAAAAATCTACAAAATCACTAGCATTTTCCTTTTAAATCCCGCACAAATGCCCGTCCCCGTTTTGTTTAGGTTCATTGAACCACAAATCTCGCTACACAGACTAGATTCAGTTTTTGCGTGGATCTAACAACAAAATGTAGGTACTGCTTCGTATTACTTTACAAATTTTGCACTTTTGTGTCTTTAAACTAAAAGTGAATACATGTTGCATTAATTAATGTACAGTAAACAAAGGCTTAACACTAAAGTTAAATATAATAAATAATATTTATATGCGTTATATATATGTACAATGTACATATACAACAAAATGGCCTTTAGTTAAATGAAAAAAATACACTCTAAGAATAGAAATCGTATTTTATGAGCAAAAAAGTTCTGCCGTTCTTTTTAGATTAGAAATGATTCTTACAGCGTTTTTTTCCTTTTTTTATATAAAAACTATCACAATACATTATCGAGAAACCAATGTCGACCTATATCAAAAATGTCAAGTTTCTTCATTTAATTACTGTATAAAAATATCTAAACGTGTTCAGTTTTTCCAGATCCAGTTTTTCCAGAGTCCACAAAAAGCAATTTCATAAATGAACTGATAGCAATATTTCTTTATATTTCTATATTTTTCCCAATGGACTATTATAATACTCAATATATTTTACTGCATATTTTATGTACCATATCTTTAATCTAATATATAAATATCTCGTGTCACGGTGTTTGTGGTCGCACTCCTCGAAACGGCTCGGCCGATTTTAATGATTTTTTTTTATATTTGGTAGGTATGAGAATAGGTCGTAAAATATTTTTCACCCTCCTATCCTCACCCCCTATTTTTTAATCGCGATTTTAGTATTTCTATATAAACTATATTATATAAGCGAGGGTGAGTCTCTGTGTAACTTAAAGCCAAACAGTTTTTTTTTCTAGATTTAACGTATATATATATGTACCTCAAAAATTACTTGCCCTAACTGTTACATAATTTTTTTTTTTACTGTACCAGTCAGTTTGGTCTGGACAACGCTGAAATAATGACAGGCTATTCCTATAATAACATAGTCGTAACAAAGGATTTTGTCCAATTCACCCTTTTAAGGGGTAAAAGGTTTTCTGTTTTTGGATGTCTTCACTATATATAGAATGTAATAACCATATTTTTTGGCTAAGAATAAAAAAGTAGCTATGTTAAGCCCAAAAATGCCGTTATTTTTCTGTACGTTGCTTATTCTTACTCATTTCAAAATCGCTCACACCTAACCTCAATGTAAAGAACTGAAATGTTGACTACATATATCTTCTAGCTATCTATATAAATAAAAATCAATGTTGCTGAGCGCAAAACTCGAGAACGGATCGACCAATTCAGTTAATTTTTTTTCGTATGTTCCTTAATGTACACGGAAAGTTTTAATAAAGAGAAAAAATATAAAATAACCTGCCTACTTTTCTATACCTATGTATGTACATTGTACTTACCGTTAAAACGTATGTACCTAGGAACGAACTCGAGCGAAGCGACCGTGAGTCGCTAGTTTTTTTATAAAAACTATGTAAAAACTATGACTTTATGAAACAGCCGAATGATGCCGGAGCAGGCTATTAAAATAATAAACTAGCGACGTTTTCACGGTTAACTATGTTTATGTATACATAAATAGTAGCTTGTTACTCCTAAGATATTTATTTAAATTACATAGCGATTTACTCTCGTTTGGCTCGGGTGCATATGCCGTACGCGGATTTTGTTCACAATTTCATAGGTTTTAATTATTTTTCGCGGAACCCTGATTCTTTTTCTAAAATAAAAGTAGCCTAAGTTACTCCCTATAATATCAGCTATCTGCCAGTAAAAGTCCCGCCAAAATCGGTCCAGCCGTTTCGGAGATTAGCCGGATCAAACAGACAGACAGACAGAGAGACAGACAGACAAAATTTGTAAAAAATGTTGTTTTGGTATATGTACCGTGTGTGTTGATACTCCAATTTTATTTATCTGTAAAGATATATTTAGTAGGTGAGCTCCTAATATTTATTTCGCCACAGAAATTTAAGAAACTTGTACCAATTCTTTTCATATTATTCTTTAATATACTTGAGAGGGCTTTTATCAAATATATTATGTAAACATCATAGTGGGACTAGAATAAATACTTTTTAAATATTTACAACTAAGACCCTTCTTATTTATACACTAGCTTTTCCCGCAGCTATGCCTTTAAGTTTCTCTGCTTCCAAGAGTTATATTGTGATTTTTAATAGCCCTCCACAATAAATGTAGAAAGACTTTCTAAAATTGAATGATAAATCCAGAGAAACGTACAAACGAACAAAATAATTCCTTCAGATATATAATATTAGTGAAGATTATTCAAATCTCGACAATAACTTTTATAATTGCAAACCATTAATATACATTAGCCATCCGTTTTTAATGCCCAATTTGAAACCTCTTGGGGGCTGGTTTGTAATAAATAAATCTCTTAACAATGCTATAGCCACTATTAGTGTTACTGTGCATTACATCACGCATATAAATAAGGCTTTCATCTTGCCGGCTATTGTGCACGCTTCCGTATGCCGCTGGATGGTGTGGTGTAAGTTGCGTTTTGCAAAAAATAACTATTGTCTTGAGTGAATAAATTAAATTGTAATGCACTTTAAAGGATATTTTTAGGAGAGAATTTTTAATATATTCCCCCAATGGACAGTGAATACTTATAATATATATATATATATATATATATGTATTACAAGTGACTTACCCTCGCTTCGTTCGGGTGCGTCCCTAGGTACATTTTTTTTTTAAGCGTGACCCTAATTCGTTTTTCTAAAATAAAAGTAGCCAAAGTTACTTCTTATAACATCAGCTATCTGCCAGTGAAAGTGCCATCAAAATAAGTCCAGCCGGAACAAACTGATAGGAAGACAGACAAAAATTTAAAAAAATTCTGTTATTCTTATTAGTATCGTATATACTTACTTTCATATGTACTTAGTAAAAAGCTGTTATTACACTTCAATTTTATTTATTTGTATTATTGTATTTGTAAGCACATAACTTGAGAACACTTGAGCAGTTTTGGCTGCTTTTTGACTGAAAGTGCTCTTTTCTATATAATTTTATATGAAATTTAAGATCACAAATGAATTAATTGAAATATAAATAGGACAACGTCTGCCGAATTATCTAGTAATATTATAACTGTCACATTGTGCTTGTTGGTTTGTTACTTGACCTCCTTAGACACAGTAAAATATCAATGTGATTATTTGAATAGAACCAGAGCGCCATAAAGTACTAGTAATTGGGCTACTTTTAATACATTATTCATTGATATGTAAAAACATAGATACACGTTTCCTAACAAATTACTTCAAAAAGTGGCGTCGACATGTGACGTTAAGTTGAACCAAAAAATAAAAATCAAAAATCGAAATTTCTAATTGTCTTAACACAAATTCGAACTTACGCACAAAGAAAGTAAGTTTTTAAACGAAAAAACATGCGTTTTAATTTTGTCATCCGAAAAGCAACGAACAAAAGAGACTTGAAAAAGAGCGCACAGTTTCGAATTATGAGCTACTTTTTGAGGACAGTTTTGAGACTGTTACTGTGTATTTTAACTTTTTTTATATCAATGACATTATTCTTAACATATGTAGTAGTATATTCTTTGTTAATTGCATGCGAATAGATTTTATTCTAAAATAAGACCAAAAATGTTTTTCAGTCCACTAACCAAAAGGAATAATGAGCGCTTCCACACCTGACGTTTTCCACACAATATAGTGGGTTTTCTAGGAAATAACTTTCATGTTCAACGTTAAATGTTTTTGTATAGAAAAAAACGCAAGTTTTCATTTATTTCAAACAAATCAGATAAATCTTCTAATACTGATTATTTTTTAATAATTAAATGTAAGCACTACTTACGAATGTCTTCAACTAAAAGATTGATTAAATCCACTATAATCTTACTAATCTTACTAATATTATAAATGTGAAAGTTAAGATGGATGTTTGGATGTTTGTTACTCAATCACACCAGAACAGCCAAGCGGATCTGGATGAAATTTGGCACAGAGATAGATTATAGTCTGGAAAAGCACATAAGCTTTTTATCCCGGAGAAATGTACAGTTCCCGTGGAATAAATATGTTTCTGTTTTTCTAGAGGCGAATCCGTGCGAAGCGAGAGTGAGCTCCTAGTATAGGATAAGTGTACCAAATAACTTTTTCACGTCATATTTTAGAAATGAATATTTTTAGTTTATCCATGCTTACTTTCTACCGCATGTACTCGTATTGCCCCGATTTCCTAGACCAAAAATGGGGTCTAAGTTTTTATAACGTTATTAACATAAGAATTGCGACACGTTATTGTCCTCTAATCGGCAGTTGAATATCGCTGTTTCTCGGCCATTTGGAAAGCAACAATCAATTTTACTAACAAAGGATAGATAACTAATTGTGATCGAAATCTAGTAAACTCGTGCCGATAGTGATTGTTATTTGTATTTCTGAATTGAAATATGTGCAATTATAATTGATTAGTTGAGTGTCTGTCCGTCTGTTACGAACAATTTTTCAGGTTAGTGCTAAGGATATTAGAAAATCAAATTTATGAAAATTGACTTGATGTTTTCTCATAACTAACTAACAATCTGCTATGTGTTTAATATATTATCTATTTAATAAAATATTTTGAAGAAATAGATTGAGTAATAGTTTCAAAAGTAATTTATATTATTTTTTTAAATTAAATTAAAGTGTAAAATTTGAAATTGTTTTCTTATTCTAAAGTGCATTTAGTACATGCATGTTGATAGCTTCTCGTCAAGATCTCGCGAAGAAAGAATTTGTTTCATGACACGCTCTACAGGAGGATAAAAAAACTTAAAAATAATATACAATATTGCATACATTTCTTTTATATTAATTTATTTTAAATTTTAAAAATTCTAATTGTTCTTAGACGTTAAATACGCTGTCGTGTGAAGTCCCTTAAGACTCTTTAAACTTATTAAATAAAAGGTAATGCCTATTATTCTTGTTTAAAAAATATTTAAAACGAAATTTTAGGAGGTCATTTCAATGACATTATATTTTAATAAAACATAAAAATGTTAAAACAGATACTTAGAAAAAATTAAAAAAAAAAATTAAAAAAATCTTTAAAACCTGATATTTTAAATGTCTTTCTTTATATCAATGGCATCCAAAATTTGTGTTTTTGTATGTTTGTAACGAATAAACTCAAAAACTACAGGATCGAATTAGATGAAATTTGGTAAGAATATATACAGTTTGAGACCTTGGAAATGACATAGTATAATTTCCTTTCTTTAATTTTAATAGTAAAATCCAGGAAACCATCCCTTAAGGGGGTGAAAATAGGATGAAAGTTTGTATGGGAAATCACTTTAAGGACAAACCCGAGCAAAGCGAGGATGAGTCGTTAGTAAAATAAATATTTAAGTTATATGGTTTATTATTTAAAATCAACCTGTATACCCTAAAAATGTTGCATGTCGCGAGTAATTGGCACCATCGCCACCTACGTTAAGATTCAGCTGTCGCGTCGTTTCCACCGAAAGGCAAACCGCGAGTCACAATGGACATGCGTCAACGCGTCTAGATCTGAAGGCCCCCTGTTAAGTGAAAATGCTACCTTACAAATAGGCCAAAAATATTGAAATCTATATATATTAAAATCGATGTGTGTATGTATGTTACCTATGGACTCCAAAATGGCTTCAATATGGCTGGAGCGATTTTGATAAAATTTTCAGGCAATCTTCAGATTAGCCCAGCAGATGATCCTGTAAAGTTTGGTAGCGATCGGAAATTTGAATGAGGACAAAGCCGCGGGTATTGCTACTAGCGGGTACTGCTAGTTTACTATAATAGCAAGATAGTACAGGTGTTTTTTACTACATCGCATTAGAAAAGGGTTAAGTTTTTCGATTGTATTCTATTTCTTTGGCTCACTCTATAACCCTCAAATTGATGGGTTGATTAGTCAGGTGGGATCAGTTACGTGAAAGGTTTCGTAAGATTTCTCTTGATTTTTGACACATGTAAGAGTTTTGCAGCAGAATTTCTACCTATATATGGTTATTTCATTGAGTATAAAATTATATAATAATATTTCGATTTCACTTATTGTACATTTATGTAGGGTCCAGGGATAGAAATAGTATCATGTACATTGGTTGGATAAGTTTAATTAGAAATTGTATCGTCTTTCTCTTTACACTTTTTTCATTAGATCGTCCTTTCACACGTCGGGTCGTTCCACACACGGTCTGTCTCCTATCTTATCCTTCACTCATTAACATAATCACTCACATATCTATCTATCTCATTCCCACAATATACCTATTACTCATCCTATATTATAACAGATTAACCCAACAAGAATCTTAAACCAATAAATCTTTCAAGACAAAATGAACAAGCATATTTATACTCTGTTTTCGATAAAAATTACAACTTGTTTAAATCAACCAATTAATTTAGACGTGCTTTAAATGAGTGAATTTTTGAACATTAAGTATATAAGGCGGACAAGATAACAAAACACGATTTAATCTAGTCCTGTCAGCGCCCACGCATGCAAGTGTATAGGAATTAGCTATTATATACTTGCATGTAGTCAATTGTAAAGGTAACATTAGCCCGATTGACAGATACAAGGGGCTTGTTACCGCGACCACGAGATGTGTATCGAGTTGGGCTACCGTTTGCGTATCTTTTGTACAAGATATAGAGTGTCTGGATGTGATTTATCCATATTTTTATTATTAATTAGTATAAGACTTTTGAAATATATATATTTTTTATAATTTTACTTCGGGCTATCTGATTTTTTGAACTATAATTATGTAATTATTACTATATAATCATTAATTATTTTCTATTAATATATTATTTTTTTATTTAACATTTTTGATTTTTTTGATTGTAATTAATTCGCTCGCATTATTCTATGTTCACATTATTCTATGGTCAATGATCTATATTTTGTTTTTTTTTTTTATATATTACTTTGTAGTGTTTGTTTCCCGAATAAAATAAAAAAATAAAATAAAATGTATATGAACCTAAACTCGTATAGCTTACTAGTAGCCACTGAAGAGGGGAACCTATTAACCTCATTTATGCATCATAAGATGAGCTCCAAGTTACCAAATTATAGTATTGTCATCCAAACTACATAATTATACATACAAACTTTCATTTCGATACGATAATTAGAAGTAGGCTAAAATTGACTTCTAAAACTTTCTTATATTAGCGACTCACCCTCGCTTCGCTCGGGTTCATCCCTAGCTCGCTTTCCAATAAAAACTTTCATCCCCATTTTCTAAGTTCCTGCTCAATTTTGTTATTTTTTTTAATGTAAGAACCATCTCCTGACAATAATAAACAACAAAAAAAGAATTAGTGAAATCGGTCCAGCAGACCAAGGGAAATAGGGATTATATATATATATATATATATATATATATATATATATATATATATATATATATATATATATATATAAGTGAAGCTAATAAAAAACGTGTTAACACTGTCAGGTACAAAGCCTTGTTACCGCTTCAAGATGAGTATCGTATTTTTGAGCTACTGTTTACATTTCTTTGGTAACAGATGTAGATTTCTAGATTGGATGGAATAGAGTAATATGTAATTTTATTAAACTTTAACAAAATCAAACTATTGTAATGTGATTATGAAATAAACTGGCTGGTACGACGAGTGGGTCGTAGATAGCAGGTTCGATTTTCATATAGGGTAAGGGTTTTGAGATAAAGCGAGAGGCTTGATAACTTTAAGTTATGATAAAGGAGGAAAGAGGAGAAGGAAACTCCTTTCTCTTATTACAGGTTCTTTTAATACGCAGTGACTTAAGACTGCATTTTGTATAAACTAATTGTCCGCGGCACTATTATATGTAACCATGTAAAAAGTAGTGGCTATCATGAACGGCATTTGGATTTGCACCCGGTGGTTCTGGGTTCGAATCCCTGGTTGGGCCGTGTTTAGTTATTGGATTTTTATATGTTATTTTGTTTTCTATTAAAATATGCTTAGTAGCGAACCGAAGTTGGAAATTTGGCAGTGTTTCACGTAAAACCTTTGGTGCCTGATCTCTCACGTCGTCGAGTCGAGTTTTCGTCCCATTGGACTTCAAGAGTGAAAGAAATAGAGTATCTTTTTCCCATCTAGCTAGTTTCAGTAAGATTTGTCGCCGCCCAAATTGGTCCAGATGAAATTATGATGTAATCATACAAAAAAACTTTAATTCGTTCTGCGATAGAAGGAGAAACCATGCATAATTGCATTTATAAAATTCTATTCAGCCTTTTATAACATTCCACTGCTTGACACGGGCCTGCCTTTAATACGAGAGGGATCATGTCATACTCCGCCTCGTTGACCAAGTGCCGGCTGGTGACTATATTATAAATAAGAGTAATTTAAAGGTAATCTCTTCTAGTAGCACCCTGTTATATCAACGTAGCCAAGCTTCGGGTGTAAATGGGTGCATAATAAGCAGCCATTCAAAATCAAGCGGTCGCATTCCGCGGTATAATACCTATTCACCAACACATGTTTGCTCACGGGACATTTGTATGGTTCGAATAATGATTTACAATCGGGAGATATACATAGTTTTTGGTATTCGATCTTGTCTGAAAATTTCTAAGAATCCAGAAAATTTTGGTATATTTTGTATTTGTTATGATTTTTTTTGCTATACTTAGCTTGGGTATAAATAATGAATAAACTGATTATGTAGCAATTTTTACATAATATATTATGTTTCAGTAAAAACTACGAAAATTAATAGGTCATTATCGTTTTATTTTTACCCTATTAGTTAAATTTTACGTTATTCAACACTATTTCTCCACAAACATGGGTTGACTGGAAGAGATCTCTTATAGATCAACTGTATAAGTCCACCTTCATCCACATCACTTTCTGTGTAATTTATTTTTTTATAATTTATTTGTGCAATACAGAATATTAATAAATAAATATCAAGAAAATTCTACATTATTTCTATCAGGGTAGACATAACCACTGCACTGTACGAGAGGCACTCGTGGAGGTGAGTTTCATACATGTAAATGTTTGTAACATAATCCTGAAAGATTAGATAAGAATCTTACTCAAAAATATTAAAAGATACTGCAATGAAAAATCAGTCAAGTATGATTCGGACTCACGTATTGAGGATTCCGTATAATTTCTATAAATATATCAGCTGACTTCGTTTACCGTTTAAAAGATAAAGATGGACGAACATCGTAGAGTTCCACAGGACACTTTGAATGTGGAACCCTAAAAGATACATTCAAATTAGCTTTACACAAATCCTTTTATGTAATCCAAACTACATTTAATCATATTTTATGTGAGCCTAACCTTTTCACGTATCATCTCATCCAATGCCATTCAAAGTGCAATTACATACACTTGTAAATACTCTATTCACTTTGAGTTAGGAAATATTGCCGGTAGTAAATACTGAGTACAATATGCTAAACCGATTTGGAGCAAAATGGCTACGTGAGTTGTTTACTTTAATAATCAGGCTTAAATAGTGTATTAGACGCAAGTAGAATATGTAGTCTAACCTGCCCTTTTGTTAACTATGCATCTGTTAGTAATTGAAATAGAAGTTAACTGGAAAAGTCCATTGATTAACTTTCACTGTAACATACGCAAAGGTTGCAAAAATAATTCTGTTAGATAAAAAAAGCTCGTCTCATATCGATATTTTTTATATATGTATATAATTTAAGGGTGTAAGTGCGAGTGAATTGATTAATCGCTTTTGCTATAGTATTAAAATTCGGTTTAGGTTTAACATCAAAAAATTTAGACGTATCCCCAAAAAAACCTAAGAGATGTCTATATTTATCTATACTAATACTTATTATAAAGAGGTAAAATTTGTGAGTTTGTGATGTTGTGATGTTGTAGGGGGTAATCTCTGGATCTACTGAACCGATTTAGATGAAATTTGGTTAGAAGACAGTTTGACACTCTGGAAAGGACATAGGATACTTTTTATCTCGGAAATCATCCCTTAAGGAGGTGAAAATGGGGATGAAAGTTTGTATGTGGAATCAACGTAGGGACGATTAGTCGCTAGCTCACAATATTTTTACTCCTGCATTAGTGTACAATCAAAATATTATAATACCACATCGAGCTTTAAAAACATAACATATATATAACAAAGTATATTAATGGTAAAATTTACAATCATAACCTAAAGCTCATATGATCCCACAAGCTTTTATCAGTTATTATCGTCAAAACAGTGTATATTATAAGTATCGTACGCCATTATATGAACAAATTCGGTCTCATTATCGATGCAATATCGTAACGCGTGTCCACAGTATCAGACACGATCAGCCGATGTTATCAGACGATTGTATTCGCTGGAATGTTTTCGCTTCGTACCTTTTTTTATTTTAGCCCTTTATTTTTCATTTTCTTTTGTTAATAAATTGGCAGTTAATGAATAATTTTGTACGTTGCTTAATATTTATCGCTTTATAAGATTGGATATAACTTGGATGGAGAGCTTAATCTAGCTTTGACTTAGAGTTACTTAAATTACCCGTATTTCACACCTTTCTACTTTCATTTTTGCGACAAAAAGTATCCTATGTCCTTCTCCAAGGTCCCATCCCTCTCTATGCCAAACTTTATCAAAATAATTACATACGATATACACATACGAACAAACATACTTTCGCATTTATAATATTGGTATGTATTTACCTATGCATATTAAAAAAAACTATTTCCATATTTTTTTATTGATAACAGAAAGCTCCTCAAATACCTATACCTAATAAACCAAAAAAAATACCTTTGACAAACAGGAGTAAAAGATATTGAACTGATTTGTTTTTACCTATGACGACACATTTGGCTCAGTTTGCAGTGATCCTACTTGCTGTGCCAGGGGTCGCGGGTTCGAGTCCCATTGGGGGCATTCATTTGTGTGATGAGCATGAATGTTTGTACTCCGTCATGGGTGTTTATATTTATAATATGTATGTATGTATTTAAAGTTATATATGTGTAGTGTATAAACTAGGTATCTGGTATTCATAACACAAGCCTCGTAGCTTTCCATAGAACTAGATGGTGCTGTGTGTTAATGTCCTAACATATTTATTATTATTATGTACGAGTATATATAGATTATTAGAACAAAGTACATCCAATCAAATTAACGCGTGTCAGGTAGTATCTAAATTGTTTTGGAAATCATAATTAGCAATTAATTTTGCAAACCGCATCGTTTTGTGGTCACCATCAATTGTAATGGGTCATTGGGAATATTTATAAATATACTAGCAGCTCACCCTTGCTTCGCTCGGGTTCGCCTCTAGGAAAATAAAAACAAATCTATCAAACGGGAACCGTACATTTTTCCGGAATGCCAAATTTTACTAAATTAGGTGCATAAGTTGTTGTGTACGTGTGTAAGCTGTATAAGTTACTATAGATTTTTAACTATCCCACGGGAACTCTTTAATTTTCCAGGATCAAAAGTATCTATAATGTTGACCGGGGATCTAAGGTACCACCATGCTGAATTTCGTTTAAATCGGTCCAACAGTTTCGGAGATTAGTCCGTACAAAAAGACAAACAGACAGAAACAAAAAAAATTGAAAAAATCTGGATTTGTTCTATTTCTCTTCTTACATCCCTCTGACTCGGTTTTTAGCAAAAATTTTTCTACGTACAGACATTCGACCTCTACATTTTATTATATGTATAAATGTGTACCATATTCATTCAAGTATAGCTACCTACTTTAGACTGTACATTATTCACTTTTTATGAACACGTGTAAGAAGCGAAATTTTAACTCTGTTTTCATTTAGGTATGATGATTATATTCATCATAATATTTTATTAAGTCCAAGTTTTTATTTCTTGAGATTTGAAATTACGTTTACGTTGTTAGAGGTCTTAAAAAATACTATTTAATTATTCCTTATATCTATACTAATATTATAAAGAGCCAGAGTGTTTGTTTGTTTGTTTGTTTTTTTTATTCGTTTGATAGTTTGTTTGCTTTTGAAAAGATTTACTTTATCATGACCAAATGTTTTAGACAAAATAAACATATTGCCCTTAAAAATAAATAAAATACATATTAAACATAGTGGATCTATGACGATCTATTAACTGAAAATATTTTTCTTTGCATAAAACATTGATTAAATATAACGAATCTAAAACAATGTGTTTGTGTCGATGCGCCCGCGCAACACACATTGAATTTCGCGGTAATGACGCTATTTTCGACCCACGCCGCCTTGTCTTTTAGTGATTTATCACTTATTTTGTGCCGCACTGGATACACTGTGTACGGTTCTTTTAATTTAAATAATATACTTTGAATTTTCCTAAACAAACCTCATTTTGGAGTTTAAATTTATATTTTAGTAAAATAATATAAAGAAATAATACGTAGAATTAGTTACATCAATTACATGTGCGTATATGTAGCTACTGGCATTTTTGCTTCTACTTCTCTACAATTGTTATATTAAATCATGTATAATAAAAGCTTTATCTTCTCATTAAAAAACTAAATCTTACCTCTAATTGACTGATTTCAACAAAAAGGAGGTAATAAATTATGCCAAAAAGTTAGTACCTGTACAAAGTGAGACGACAAAATTCACTATTTATATATTTTTACTAGCGGCTTACCCTCGTTTCGCTCAGGTTCGCCTCTAGACAAACAAAAATAAATCTATCCCGCGGGAACCGTACATTTCCGCGATAAAAAGTAGCCTATTTTTTATTCTGACGTATGAACTATATTATTGTAAAGTTTCATTAAAATCCAATCAGTAGTTTTAGTGTACGAAGCTGTATAAGTTACTATCGTTTTTAAACTATCCCACGGGAACTCTTTAATGTTGACCGGGGATATACGGTACCAACATGCAAAATTTCATTTAAATCGGTCCAAGAGTTTCAGAGGGTAACCCATACAAACAGACAAACAGACAGAAAAAAAAAATTGAAAAAAGCTGGATTTGTTCTATTTCTCTTCTTACATCTTCCTGACTCCATTTATAGATTTTTTTCTATGTACATACATTCGACCTCTACAGTTTTATTATATGTATAGATGAACTGGAATATCTTACACATCTAGAGATTTCACATTGTTTGAAAAATACCTCTATAATAATTAATACTAACGTTTTAGTATTATGTTTTACCAGACCATTATAAATTGCAAAGATGTTTCTTTTTTTTTGAAAGCATCCTGTTATTAGCATATTCTTCCATAGATCATATTCGGATTTCGTTCTTATTTAGTTGAAAGGTCTTCACACGTTCGATTTTCTCTTAAGACCATCTGACTAAACAGAAAAAAAGTGTGAGAAAGTGTTTTTTTACTAAGCTAAACCGTTTAACCTTAATTTATTTCACATATCAGTGTGTACTAGTTTGCTAACTGCTGGGGACGGGCCTCCTCAGGAACAGGTTATAACCATTTGAACCATGGGAGGGAACAGGCCATAACCCATCACGCTGGCCGAGTGCGGGTTTGCGGACTTCACATGTCTTTCGAAAATTGCATGGTTCTCTCAGGCATGCGGGTTTCTTCACGGTGTGGTCCTTCATCGTAAGACAAGCGGTTATCATGTTAGAAATGATTCGCACATGAGAATATCAGATGTGCGAGATCCGGGTTTCGAACCCGGTTCACTCGGTTTCCCAAGCGAACGCGTTACCACTGGCCAACAAATAAATCAACAAAGAAATCTAGAAATATATAAGATTTAAACAATAGAGTGGTATCTAAAAGGATAATGAGGCAATGATTGTGACGTCAGCGTTGGAAAGCGAATAAAACAACTGTTAGACCAAAAAAGGTTTAGGTTGCGATTATGCCTATTGTGTACTGTTGGCAACGAAAGTATATATCTATCTTTTACTATATATCTATTTTACTAATTGTCAAAAAAAAACAGTAGGTACCCGGAATTAAGTGGAGGACCACGAAAATCCGTTAGTCTGGCCTAATTTCTTATTGGTCGTGTTGAATATTTTATTGATCACAAAAAAAAATTTTAGGTACCCAGAATTCAGACTAGATTTTAGCCAGAGTACGAAAAGCTGTCAGTCGGACACCTGTTTTCTTACTGGTCGTGTTGAATGGTTATCTTATAGGACTTTGAGAGGGAAAGAAATAAATATAATACTTGTCGTCCTCTCAGTGCTTATACATATGTCCAAATGACTAATTTACAGAAAGAATTGGAAATACAGAATTTATAACATAGTATTATTGACTTTTAAATGTCAATTCTATTGTTATAATACACATGTTACTCTAATAAAGCCGAAAACATCTATTTTATCTATATATGTATGGATTTTAGGAATATAGCTTTGTTTTTAAAAACTAAACGTTTAACGTTAGAAGAACTCTCTATTATAAAGTACAATAAGTATTGGTCGTTTGAACAAATAAGCACTAAGGCAATGTTGTATTACGCACATACAATATCTCATGAAAATAATTTAACAGGTGTGAAACCCGGGATTTGAACCCGCTTCACTCGCTTCGAAAACCAATTTCGAAGCGAGCGCGTTACGTACGCGTTACTGGTCTACTTTAACCTTTTCTCAACCACTAGTGAATCGATAATCATATTTTATCAAAATATTTAATATTCAGACGCGTAACATATAGGCTAATGTTATACATATGCATCCATGAAGCGATAGTAAGTCACTTGTACTAAATATTTAGAGAAAAAGAACTTAACTTCCCACTCCTCTCTTTTAACTTACTCTGACTCATTTATTATAAAAAATGGAGATACAAATATACATATTTGTAAGAGTACCACTTTTTTGACGCCACGTCTGGCTCAGTTTGTAATGACCCTACTAGCTGTGCCAGCGGTCGCGGGTTCGAGTTCCGCTGGGGGCATTAATTTGTGTGATGAGCACGAATATTAGTTCTCCAGTCATTAGTGTTTATATTTATCATATGTATGTATTAAAAGTTATATATGTGTAGTGTATCAACTACCTGGTATCCGTAACACAGACCTCGTAGCTTACCATGGAACTAGACGGTGCTGTGTGTTAATGTCGCAACATATTTAAAAAATATTTAAATCACTACATATATGTATACATATATTAAGAAATAAAGTTCCCCGACGCGTCTGCCTGTCTGTGTGAACGCGATAAACTCAAAAACTACCGAACGGATTTTCATATGGTTTTCACTAACAGCTGGAGTGATTCATAAGGAAGGTTTAGGTGTATAATTAATTAAAGTTTTGTGTGATTTAGCTGAAATAAGACAATGATTGTTGAAGATGTCGAAGAAAATCATGCCGACTGAGAGCTTTATTAGCGTACGCCGCGTAAACTCATATAGTTATATATTATATAAAACAAAGTATTATAAAATTATTTCTCTTAAAAAGATCTTCTTATTAAACTATGAAAACGCTATGTGAACCTAGAGGACCACCCGAACGAAACGAGGGTAAGTCACTAGTATACTATATTTAAACCAATTAGGTTTGGCAATGGTACGATAACATTAAAATAAAGATTATAATTGATTAAAAGATTCATGTTTATATTGTTCTACACACAGTACATTGTTATCAGATGGACGGAGCGCCCAATGCGTTAAGCGGTAGTTAGTTAGCCGCAATTATTATTATTTAGTGGGCCGCCGCACAAAGCCTGCGCCTACGCAACGACAATGATATGCGTTGATGTTTTGAGGATATGACTCGAAAATTATTTGTTGTTATAAACATTTTTTTTTATTTAGTTGCAGAAACAGAAAATGAAACTAAGTATTAAAAGCTAATATCTGTAAATTTAATTATATAAACAAACCTAAGCAAAAATTTAAAACAACAAAAATTGAATATTACAGTAGGTACCTATATGTAGTTAAAGTTAGATAAAAATATTAAAAACAAAAAAAATAAGTATGACTGTCTTTCTCAACTCTCTCTCTCACTTTTTCTTTATCTCTCTCTCTCTCTCTCTCTCTCTCACACACTCTCTGTCTCTTTCGTGTGTTGGTTGCGTATGGAGGACATTAAATAAAATTTCGTCTTCCTCATGAAAACCCAAATGGGGTGGCTTTCCTACGAAATGTATCATCATTTGTTCAAACATGTCATGATACATTTAAAAATATACTTTAATATATATTAGGACAATAACACACAGCACCATCTAGTTCCATGGTAAGCTACGACGCTTGTGTTATGTAAGGCTTGTATTTAAATAAAGCCAAAACTGGAGTACAAACGTGCTCATCACACAATTGAATGCACCCAGCGAGATTCGAACCCGCGACTGCTGGCAAAGCAAGTAGGGTCACCACAAACTGAGCCAAACGTGCTGTCATATATCTTACCTCTAAACTCAGCCACGAATAACAAAGTGTTTCTCAATGCCGTTATATCCACTCTATTCTTTAAATGAAAATCATGATCACATCTGCGCATGCAGCCTGCTGTATGCTTAAAATCATCTTCGTAGGCCTTTATTATTCATATAACGATGTACAGTCATTTCATTATGTAATTTTATATTACAGATTTTTAAATCAAAGCTAGCGACTCACCCTCGCTCCGCTTGGGTTCGTCTCTACTTACGTTTTAGAGTTTAGTATAACTTTCTCAGAGATGAGATATTTTTTCGCCGTAAAAAGTATTCTATATGTTGACCCGGATAACCAGCTATCATCATACCAAATTTCATCAAAATCTCTCCAGTAGATTTTCCGTGATGCGGTAACAGACAGACAGACGGACAGAATTTATTTTTAAACTATAGAATCGGTCTCTGTATCGATAATAATGTCTATTCCAATAAGATTTTCCATATAATATTTAATGTACAGATTCGGCTTAGTTACAATTTTATTATATGTGTAGAAATTATTATTTGAAAATTTTATTATCTGATAGCATTTTAGATCAAACTCGAGTGTTTGTATAAAAATATACATACGTATAATATTAGTTTTTTTTTAAGTTATCCTCTAGGGTAGTACTCTTTACAAATTTCAAGAAAATGTTCTACTTTAAGGGTACATTTAAACTCATTCTAAGGTGTAAATTTTTCGTTATTAAAATGGGTAATTTTTTTTTTTTTTTTATGAGATTCAGTGACAAACGAGCAGACAGACCACCTGATGGAAAGTAGTAACTGTCGCCCATAACACCTACGGTTCATGCATTTAGGTTTTAAGTAACAAAAATGCAGAACCACAGGTGCGTTGTCACTGTGAGGACTAAGATGATATGCCTCTTGCCTGTAATTGCGCTGGCTACCTTATCCTTCAAACCGGAACACAACAATGCAATCATTGTTGCTTGGCGGCAGAAATAGATAAGGGGGTGGTACCCATCCAGTCGGACTCCTCAGGCTTGACAGAGTCCTACCACCGGTAGGACCGGTAGCATTTCTTTCCGATGAACTATTTGTTTTTAACTAATGAACTTTCTCGTCTACTTTCGTTTTCATATTTGCCAATTTATAATTATTTAGTAATATATCAGGAGAAAAGTCATTTTTCTCACATATTGTTTTAGTCTTAAATCAAATCTGCTGTTACTCTTTCACGTAAAATCGATAAAACAGTTTTTAATCAAAATTTAAATTAAGTACCTGAGCGATCGAGCTTCGCTCGGAGATCTTTTTTGTTATATCGTATTTTTAGATAAAAAAAATAAAATTAAAAACTTGAATAAGTACAAAAAAAAACAAAAGAAGAACTTCGTATCCGACCGGGAATCGAACCCTGACACTTGTGATTGTTAATCTCGCACCTTGGCCGCTTGACCACGGTACATATGTGACCGTGTAAAAAATTATCGAGCATATTGTGCGTGAAATAATGCGACAGAAAATCGCACGCAACACGCGTTTTCCCAGACATAAGACTAATCCAGATCGATTTTCCGCCTCCAAAAACCCCTACATACCAAATTTCAGCGAAATCATTAGAGCCGTTTCCGAGATCGCCGGTATAAATAAATAAATATATAAGAATTGCTCGTTTAAATATATTAGATAAAGCTAACGGAATAATACAGGCTTTAAATTATAAAATAATACTAGGTTTCCTAAGTACATTGCACATGTACTACGCGGACGGAGCCGTGAGAAAGTGCAATTTTTACCTAAATATACCATTATATAAAAGCGCAAAATGTCATTAAATCTAATATCATTTTTCACTCTAAAGTTAAAACAAAGTGGTACGAGTATATACTTTGTTCACACCTGCGTCTCAGTTTGTCGTGTTTTAGGGTCCGTGAAGTTAAAAGGGAGCGTTAATGCAGGGAAAAAGGCGTAACTTAATACAGCGAAGTAAAATATCTACTATTTCTATTTTAATATTATCAATATGAAAATAGTCGTTTTTTGTCTTTGTCTGTTATGTTTTTTTTTATAAAGATCACATTATATAGATTATCTACATATCTATATCTATACTAATATTATAAAGCTGAAGAGTTTGTTTGTTTGTATGTTTGGTTGAACGCGCTAATCTCAGGTACTACTGATCCGATTTGAAAAATTCTTTTTGCATTGAGTAGCCCGTTAACTGAGGAAAGCTATAGGCTATATATCATCCTTGAAAAATGTACGGTTCCCGTGGAATAGATTTGTTTTTTTCTAGGGAGGAACGCGAAGGAAGCGAGGGTGAGTCGCTAGTACAGATAAATAAAATTGAAGTGTCAGTTTGTAATGTCAAAATAACAGCTTTTTATTAAATGCATATAAAAGTATATACGATAAGTACCAATAAAAAAATCATTTTTAAAATTTTTGTCTATCTGTCTATCTGTTAGTTCCGGCTAATTTCTGAAATGGCTGGACCGATTTTGACATGACTTTTACTGACAGATAGCTGATGCTATAAGGAGTAACTTAGGCTACTTTTATTTTTAAAAAAGAATCAAGGTTCCGCGCAAAAAATTAAAACCCATGAAATCGTGAACAAAATTCGCGTACTAGTAGGATATATGTTTAGGAGTACATTAAGCTATATAATCTATAAATAAAATAATAAATAAGATTGTTATATATAAATAGGCAAAAAAAAAGTTTTATATTTTTTTTCCTCTGATATCAACCAATTGTTTTGTTTTTTTTGTTTCTATTGACAAGCTTGAGTGTTATCAATAAGAAAAGCTTTTGCAACCATTTTTTTATATAGATAGGTAAATTCCATGTATCATATATCTTATATATTATGTTTTCCTCAAATGTTTAATATTTTCTAAACGAACACTGGGATTAAATAATTTTTTAGCCAGATCCTATTTCGTTTTCTAAATTAGATTTCTAGCAAATAGCTCTTATTTCAAATCGTGTTTAGATTCTAAAATTTATTTTCGGTAATAGCTTCAGACGTCCGTCCGTTTGGAAGTTTGCCCATGTGTATCCGTATTGGGAAGTCGAATTAGGGAACCATATATACATATATATTAGTGGTCTACCTAAACGTCCATTTCTCTCGATGGTAGTTAACAAATATTGTACGTACCTACATTTCATATTATATATACTGTATTTTATATGCTACATAAAAAAAAATACTTTACAGATAAAAGTTAAAAAGTGGTATTTGTATTATATCTTTCATATACATACGACTATATTATTTAAGAAAAACACTCATAAACAGCTACAGTGCCCGTAAAATATTGTCAAAATTAGCAAGAATGCTTAGTTTTAATATATGTAAGGACACTGAACTATTAAGTTTACAGTTTTTTCTTTCTCTCAGGAAGAACCAGCGACTTCAGGTGACAGCGGTGACGAGAGCGGCAGCGAACCTGAGTCGCCCAGCGAGAAGATCATGCAAAATCATAAGCAAGATTGGCCATGTAACGAGGATAGAGATGTTAAAAGGTCAGTTAAGTTTTGGTATTATAAACCCTGAGTCGTGTTATAAAACAGAAAATGTGTTTTATTCGTACATTATATTTTGTGCTTAAATGTTTGATCTCGTTAAGAGTCACTTCAATTCTAAAATCCGTAAAATTTCAATAAAGATCTAGATTAATATATAAGATCTAGACAATATAGATCTAAAGATAGATTTTCCTATGCTTTGGGCTCAGTTTTCGTACTAGTATATAGCTAATATGATTATTTATAAACTTAAAAGCTCTTTTTAAACATTACAAGTACAGTAAAGGAGGTCACTTCAAATATTTGAGTATTGTTTATGACTCTATTATGTGCTTTAACTCCTTATAGGTTTTGAACATATAAAATAATAGTGGCTCACCCACCCTTTGCTCGGGAGACGAACCCGACACGACTAGTGGAAAACAAAAACAAATCTATCCCACGCGAACTGTTCCCACGGGAACTGCTATTCCAGACTATAAGCTATCTCTGAGCCAAATTTCATCTGGATCCGTTCAAGCATTTTGGCGTGATTGAGTAACAAAGATCCCTCCAAATGTTTGCATTTTTTTTTCTATTAATAGGATTCGTGTAACACACGTACTTCATTACAGGGATTTAAATGCTAACGACAATCTACCATCAACTTCTACTTCAAATCCTGAGCCAGAAAGCAGCAAGTCAAGTCAACCGTCTCTACCCAAGATATTGCCGAAAATTGATCTTCCGGGAGGTGCTATGTTGTATCACTCCAGTGTCCTGACAGGGTTAGATGGCCTTGGAAGTAATTTAGGTCTCGGAAATTTGGCTATGGGATACCCTCATAGCTTTATCTTGGGATTGGCTAACCAGGGACAAGAAGGAGGTAATTCCTATACTATATGCTTTATTTATTATTTATTATTGACGACAAGTTGGCTCAGTTTGTATTTGATCTAGCTTTGTCAGCGTTCGCGGGTTCGAGTCCCGCTGCGGGACATTCATTTATGTGATAAACACGAATGTTTGTATTTCAGTCATGGGTATTTAAGTTTATAATATGTATGTATCCAAAGTTATGTATGTGTAGTGTATCAACTATCTGGTATCCATAACACAGGCATCGTAGCTGACCTTGGAACTAGATGGTGCTGTGTGTTAATGTCCCAACACATATTTGATGCTTCTAAGTCTATTGAAATAACGTATCTTTAATTTTCCAGTTTTTAAATGTCGCGTTTTGCTACTATTTTAAGTGAACAATCTGTATTATTTCTTTAAAAAAATAAACAAAATTTGGATTATTTATTAATATTTATAAGGAAAAGAGGAGCATAATCATTCGAAACGTATTGTACGTCCAATAAAAATTCCGTTACAGCATATCCAATAAAGTAAACATACATTAATGATTTTCGCATACAAAACGTAACAAAATAAACGCAAACATTTGATTACATTCGAACTGTATAATGACACAAGTGGTTGAAATTCAATTATGTGCATTCTAGATTAAATAACAATGCGATAATATATTATATGTAAGTTTTAATTTTTTTTGAGCGGAACCCTTATAACAACGGCTATCGGGCCGTAAAAGTCCCGTAAAAATCAGTCCAACCGTTTCTGAGTTTATCCGGAACAAACAGATAGTCAAAATATTAAAAAAATGTGTTTTTCTTATTAATACCGTATATTATTTCATATGCATTTAGTAAAAAGCTATTATTTTGACATTACAAACAGACACTTCAATTTTATTTATCTGTATAGATTAAGCTCTGGTTCAATGAGAAATTGGTTTGAAGCTAAACCTAAGACGTATAGATTGTGGTTGCCGATATTCAAGCAATGCGATGTATCTAATAAATGGTCTCCCAATAAATTCTTAGGTATCCCACAAATCTATACGCTACCAATAACTCGAACGAACTATTTATGCTGTTCTATGTTGAATGAATATGATAATAACTAACGTAGGGATGTCGTTTGTTTCATACATTGAATGCAATTCATCATATCAATATGTGTTTCTGATTTCCACAACGAGGCCACGAGTAATCGATTTATTGGCTATGACAGTTGGATTTAATAATTGTGGTTTTTTAATTTCATAGATTATTTCAATTTTTTTTTTTTTTTGTGTTATTGCAAAGTGGATGAATGTGACTGACTATCTGTATTTTTAATACTTTCTTAGATTCACGTATATAATAGTAAAACTATCTTTTCTTTGGATTTTTTCACGGATTTATTTAGATTTTTCGTTCCCGACACGACGTATGCTATATGCTGTCTGTACTTTATAATATAGTAGAGCAATATAGCAGAGCGATACACTTTAGACATACTTGCACTTCATTTTTGTACAATCCATTCCTGTTTTTCAGGATTAGCCAAGTTAGCTTTCTACAATCGCTATCGCTAAACAAAAACAAATAACCCAAACATTATTATTCTATAGCGACAGCGAATTCAGTCATAAGCATAAAATAACTATATTCCATATTGTAAATCTACTATCATAGACTATATTCCAGCATCATCATCTTCGAACCAGCCCCAGTTCATAACCATACCGCTATCAATGGCCATGGCGGCTGCGTCAGGGCCGGCCAACGGATGTGCCTCGAGTGATGATAGCAGCGAGTTGCAGGACCTCAGCACTGGGGGACGGAAGTGAGATTTGCTTGGTAAATGTTATATATCATTATATTTAGTCCTTTTTAACGTCCCACTGCTCGGCACGGGGCCTCCCTTCACTACAAGGGTGATCAGGCCATAGTCCAACACGTTGGCCAAGTGTGGGTTGGTGGACTTTACATGTCTTTTGAAAACTTGTTAGGTTCTCTCAAACATGCAGGTTTCCTCACGATGTTTTCCTTCACTGGAAGACAAGTGGTAATGTTGGAGATGATTCACACATGAAAATATCAGAGGTGCCGAGATTTAAACTCGCTTCACTCGGTTTTCAGCGAGCACGTTACCATTGGACTACCACTGCCTTACTATATAATATCATTATTTGCACTAAATTATATTTGATCTCTCAGTCTTCTGTTATAATTGCGAAAGCTTGTATGTATGTACGTTTGTTACTCCTTCATGCAGGTATTCATGAAATAACTGACCGGATTTGCTCGAGATTTAGTATTTATTATTAATAATAAATATTTATATTATTTACGACGACACGTTTGACTCAGTTTGAAGTGACCCTACTTTCTGTGCCAGCGGTTGCGGGTTCGAGTCCTGCTGGGGGCATTCATTTGTGTGACGAATGCTTGCACTCCAGTCATGGGTGTTTATATTTATATGTAATATGTATGTATTTAAAGTTATGTAGTGTATCAACTATCTGGTATCCATAACACAAGCCTTATAACTTACCATGGAACTAGATGGTGCTATGTGTTAATGTATATACTATAATAATTAAAAAGACATACCATTAGAGATTACTTTTATTTCAAATTTAATTGCAATTTTAATAATTCTTACTGATGCCTTAAAAATATAGTTACCCCATATGGAAATCGAGCTCGTGACCCTCGGTAATAACATCACACTCCTATTATAAGTTTGTATGTTTGTTACTCAAGGTACGCTGAAACATCTGGACTTTAATGAAACAACATAAGCTACTATTAGGCACGTAGGGACACTCCATAAGGATATGTAGCTAGTTGATTATAATATTTTCCCCTTTTTTGCCCGCATCTTCGCGGCAATTTGGTCGGAGATCAAAGGTAGCCTATATCCCTCCTCATGATGCAATTCATATTCTTGCCAAAACTGAAATCTGTTCAGCTGTTTAAGCGTGAAAAGCTAACAGATAGAGTTACTTTCACATTTAAAATATTACTATGGATGGTATAGATACTTTGTAGTGCCAGCTAGAATTACTTTCCTCTGCATCTTGATGACTGACCGATTCCGTCCACGGCGGCGAATCTCATTGAGACTAGCCAACTGCGCAGGAGATATTATAGTGCAGCACGTGTACGTGCAGACACAAGTGCACTCTCTATTCCTGTCACTCTCGTACACCGATGGGACGACTACTCGACACGATCGGTGAGAGTTAAGGCGCGGGACCGACGGCATAACGTGCTCTCCGAGGCACGGGGGTAAAACACCGCTAACTTACCAACTCCAGGCTGTTCTGAGACTTACTAAATAGAAAGACTTAATGACTAATCTTGGCCCGACCCGGGACTCGAACCCAGGACCTCTCTATATGCAGCCGCTTGATAGCCACTACACCACCGAGGCATTTCTTATTTTGATAATATTGATACAATAAAGCCATACAGTGGAATTTTAATATGAAACTTTTTTTTTCACAGAAAACACCCGAAGACTGGAAAGTAACCCTTAACATCACTATACTCTTTACTTACCAAAGCTATATTGGCTGTTGGCTTAGTTCAATACAACTTAAAGTATTATCTTGTATTCTTATTCCCAGTTGAAACTATCTTATTAATAGAGACCGAATTATTTATTATTACAGTACTCAGACTAAAAAATTATATCGACGGAGTCCGCCAAAAAAAAAAGTCAAAATAAAAAATAGTAGCATGACGTACTGTTTATGCTACTATTCTCTATGCCATACAGATGTTTATTTTCTATAAAAAATAAAGGAGATAGTTATTACTCGTTAACGTATGTATTTTTAAGCATCAGTTCTCTTGCTCTTGAAAGAGCATAACATAACAGTAGCTTATTCAAATTTTTTTCTTTATTAAAATAAATTCTCTGAGCTACAGTGCTACAAGGATCATTTGGCACGTGGCGGAAATTAGAACTAACACCGCCATCTTGTAAAGTGTCACTTTCGACAGAGGTTGGAATTTATTTTCGTTGTGGATATTTCAATATAAATATCTGAAAACAATATCAAGTGGTGTTAGAGAGGTTAGGTTTTTTTTTATAAAAGAAAAACCCTAATTTCAAACCCACGCCCTCATGTCAATGTTACCTAAGTGCCAAATGATCCTTGTAACACTGTATTTATATATAAACATTTTTTACTTATTGCAATGATTGTTTGGCTTCATGTTTAATTCTATGACACTCTGTCTATATTATTTCTTAGTCTGAGTTATAATATGATACTTTTTAAAGAGATCTTAAAAGGCGAGTACCATATATATTGTAACGAATAATATAAAATAAAGGCGTACCAAGTCTTATTTTGCTTGAAGGTATCATTAGAAATTCTTTACAAAAATTCAAGCTAGGAGTCGAATAGTTTGTATTTATACAAAATACACCATAGGTAATATTGGACAGATTGAAAAATTCTGGATACTAAAGAAAAAAAAACTGAAAAAAATATTATAACCTAAATAAATAGAAAACATGGCTCATAAAAGTTTTACAATATGTACCAAATAAATCTGCACTGTACGACAATTTCAAAACGAATATTGATTTATCGTCATACCAGAATTTATTGATATGTTTATTTAAACCCATACAAATATTTTTTATAACCCATCATAAATATAAATAAAAACTTATGGTATAAATAGCCTAACTCAAACTATTGAAATAAATTTGAATTGTACAAAAATTGTAATATTCATGTTAATTATTGTATTATTCTAAAATCAGTGTCAGCAAAAAATATATATATTTCTTATTAAAATAAGTCTTATTTTCCATAAAATATTTTAAAGTTAGACCTGTTTTGGGCTAGCGTTTTTCTAACTAAAATATATCGCCAATTTTAGATCTGTGCAGCACATTCTAAAATATCTAAACAAATATATAATAATTTATTTTGAACATGTTAGTAAAATTTAGATTTTCGTTTTTTATATGCGTGTTTCGCCTTTTAAATCGATTGAGTACATGTTTTTGTATTTCAAATAATCCGGTCTCTGATAAAAACATATTGTAATTTAAGTCACTACATGGTTTGTCAACGCCGATAACTGAGGACAATGTATGGGCCACAGAATACATATTTCAATTAGAAAGATCTGTTACGTATTAAACTATGTATTAATTTATAAACAATTTTGTAATTTGTCAAATATTTTTTAATTATCTTTGATTTATTACAAACTTATATACTATATAACGTTCATATTTTTTTTTTACTAATTAGGTAAATGTGTTATACAAGTACATTTTATTTCAACTATATATTCATCATAAATAGTTAGTTATTAAGTCTCTGCAACAAAAGTAATAAGCCAAATAATAAAAACAATTGAGTAAATATAGAGGTTATCAAATATACAAAAAAAAATATGTGAAGGACTTTCTATTTGAAATATATATGATCTGTGCTACGTTTGGCGTTTTTAGTATAAGTAATGTGGCGGGTGTTAAAACTTAGCATTTCAACCTTGCCAAGTATCTACTGTAAATTGTGAACGACATTGGTAATATTGTAAAATATATTTAACTCTATGTATCAAATTAATTAGTTAAGGCATTGTTTGTATCGATAATAACTTAGTATTTTTGTACCAAAACAGTGTTACTTTATAAAGAATGTAACATTTATTATATAAAAAAAATATTCAAGTGTTTTATTCTCCTAGTATTTGAATTAACGTTTGTAAGGATTTTTAATTTCAACATCCTAGTTACCGACTGAATAAAGCTACAACAAAAGCAATTGTTTACTCAAATGTATAAGTTTAATATATGTTTATATTCCGAATGTAGGCCACAATATATTGTAGGCTCGATCTAAGATGTAATTATTATTCGCTTTTGGTACAATCGCAATTTCTTTCTATATTATGATAAAGAAAACTGAAAGACTGTCAAAAGCGAGCTATTCAAAAAGATATGTATTATTTGTATTGGCATTCAAGTTATTATATTTTTAGTTGATAATTTTTATTTGAATTCTTAACAAATTACTGTTTTCTTTTATAAGCATTTATTATTTTGATTATATGCGGCTTTGTAATTAAATGAACTTGGCGGCTGCACCGCCGTGCGCCTTATTTGTAATAATCGAACGTTTAGAAAAGTTTTCCTCTGAGCATAACTAGCGGCTCTATGTTTTTATAAACAAAAAATAAAGATCAGAAAAATAGAGATTTTACATAAAATATTGTATTTTACAGTGTAAATGTATAAAAATTCATTTTTAATAATTATCTTTTCTCAACGTTCGTTTACGTACTGTAACGACTGACGGTACTCATCAGTTCAATAAGTTTGTTTTTAAGTAATATAATTCATGTTCCTTTTTGTTTCCTATCAATTAATAAAACATTATAATTTTTTGTATATTTTTTTATTAACCAATTACCAACTTCAAATCTTATTATTGTAACTAGCGATTCGTCCCTAGTTACGTTGTAACGTTTTGTATAGATTTCTCAGAGATGAGATATTTTCCCGCACTAAAACGTATCCTATATGTTGACCCGGATAGCCAGCTATCATCATACCAAGTCATCAAAATCTGTCCAGTGGTTTTCTCGTGATGCGGTCACAGACAGATACACAAAAATTCTAAAAACTATAGATTCGGCCTCTGTATCGATAATAATGACTATTTCAATAAGATTTTCCAAAAAATATTTAAAGTACCTATTCGACTCAGTTAGAATTTTGTTATATGTATAGATTAATAAAACTTAGTTAAGAACATGTTCAGGAATAAGACTTATACAAAGCAAAAACTCGTTTCAAAATTCGTATAGCCGTTTCAGAGAAAAATGGTAACAAATACCCACACGCAAACACCTCTTACCCCTAACGTATGTACCGTCTCCGTGGCGGTCGCGGGTAAAATAGCAAAAGTTTCTCAAAAAAAATATTATAAAGCAAATGTTGCATAAAATAACAAAAGATTGTTCTTGCTTAATATGTTAATATAGATTAGATCAAAAAACTATTATTACTACTTAGTATAAAACAAAGTTGCTTCCCGCTGTCTGTCTGTCCCTATGTATGCTTAGATCTTTAAAACAACGCAACGGATTTTGATGCGCTTATTTTTAATAGATAGAGTGATCCAAGACGAAGGATTATAATAGAAGAAAAGCCGCAAAATTCAAAGATTTGTATTTTATACTCACCTTTAAAACGTACCTAGTGACTAACTTTATCTACCTAACTTTAGTAATATATAAATAAAATTTATATTTTAAATAATTTCAAAAACACACTTAAGACTTTGAATAAATTAAAATACTAATTAAAAATATTATAAATGTAACAGACAGGCGTAATTATTCATTCAAAATATACTTTTACGTTTACAGTAGTCCTTATGTTTCTTATAGTTTAATTTGACAAAGTATTTATTACCAAAAACGGTTATGGAGACCTACCCGACTGAGACAACTATGCAATCTCTTTCAATGGACTTCTCCATTTTTCTCCATCTTTTTTTAGTCCGAATTTTAAATAAATGTTATACTACATTCAAGTATTGATCACTAACGACTCACCTTCGCTTCACTCGGTTTAGTCTCTAAGTTGCCTTCCCATACAAACTTTCATCCCCATTTTTAACCCTTTATGGGATGACTTCAAAGATAAAAACTATTCTATGACCTTCCCAGGGTCTCAAACTTATCTTCGTACTAAATTTTATCTAAATCGGTTCAGTAGTTTCGGAGCTTATTCACTACAAACAAACGAACAAAATAAATCCTCTTTATAATATTAGTATAGATAACTAAAACATTGATTTTTGTAAAAATCTTTACAATATATCGGGTTATTAACCACACCTTATACTGAAACGGTTTCCATATAGACTTTCCAGTGGCGTATGTACACATGGATATATATTTATACCGTTTATCAACACCTAATACGGTAAAAAAATCGATTCATTTATTCGTCAAACCGCTTACTAAAATCGATTCGGTAAAACCATAAACCTGCTTGGTTAAATAATACCGAAATATTACCCTCATAAAAAATCAACTTAGGTTTTGATCTCTGAATAAATACTAAGCGATCAACTCAGAAAATACCATTTCGAGCACACAACTACGCCCATATATCAATTTCAATAAAAATACATCATACAAATTTATATTCCACCTCAATTGAAAACATAGTAACTGTTCAATTTATTTCAGTCAATTCAATGCTAAAAATACACCAACATCGAGACGCCATAACTATTGAATTCTAGAAAAAAGAACCAGTTTCTTGAAAAAAAAACCTTAGCGACCATCAAATGGTTACACGGTTAAACTGTGTAAGATAATATTAGAGTGATTTACAAGTCATTAAGCCATTTAGTATTAAATAATTATTTTTATACTAGGGATGACTAATTAATGTTTAATACATTCTTTGATTTTTTTTACATTACATTTTTTTCTAACATTTATGTTAAGTAAAAGCTTCGCTCAGACCAAGGTGCCTCAAAGTATAGTCGGGAATCGAACCTCTTCGAAGTTTTGTAATATCAATACAATCATTGCCTTTATATAAGATACCGAGTTTGTTTAATAAGAGCACAGCTAATACAAAGCCTATAATAATTGCAAAAATAATGCCCTTCTTTTGACATTTTGGTCACGGTGGCCAATATCTCATGTACATACTAGCTATTTGTACAGGAGATATTATAAAACAAAAGTATGTGTGCTAACACGAGAGCAGTCTGAACAACTTAAGATTGACAAGACGGGATAAGATGCAGGATTCTGTACCACCGTAGTGTAATAATGCTAGCTTTCCAAATCAACTATCGAAAAACTTAATAAAAATATTGACCACTACCTCGAGTCAAACCCAGGACCTCTAAATCTGCACCCATACAGTTCTTTAACGTATTAAGTAATGAAGTATTGACGTGTTTTTTTACACGAAGATAGCTCATCGGTCGGAAGCTACTTTTTGCTATGTTAATTAAGTTGTTTTATATATATAAAACAACTATAAATTGGAAATCTATACATATAATAAAAGTATATACATATAATATGAGTCGAATCTGTTTATTAAATATTTTTGGAAAATCTTATCAAAATGGTTATTATTACAGAGGCCAAATCTATAGTAAAATTTTAGAATTTTTGTCTATCTTTTTACCTGTCTATCTGGGAACGCATCACGAGAAAACTACTGGACAGATTTTGATGAAATTTCGTATGATGATAGCTGGTATCCGAGTCCAACATATACGATACTTTTTGCTGCGGGAAAATATCTCATCTCTGAGAAATCTATACTAAACTTTAAAACATAACCAGGACAAACCCGAGCGGACCAAGAGTGAATCGCTAGTTCTTTATAATATGCTTTAGAATTGTTAATAATAACTACAAAAAAACCTATAGTATAATAATATTCATTCATACAATATTTACATACGAAAGAAAATGGTCATTAGTAAGCAAAAGTCGGGCTAAAACTTGTAATCTTGTTAAACGAGTAGTTTCTGTGAATGGTATTGCATTTGTCACAGATATTTGGAGTACATGTTCGATATATTTAACATCAGCTATTGGTTGGTTCTCGACCAATGGCTATAGTTTGATTGACAGGCTATAACTAGGCAAGCATGGAGTCGCATTAGCACGCATAAATTATTTTAATTTATTTTTTTATTGCCACTAATAAAATACGAGGTAGTTATTTAATTTTTTATATCGAATAATTTTATCAATCGATTATATTGATATATAAATATCTGATAGCTTATTATTTTTATTTGTTATACTCATTATGTTATTATATTTTCTTGTACATCAAGATAGTTCATGAGATATGACTCTATACTTACGATATTTTGTACTAAATGTAAGACGATTTCTATAAGTCCCAATAAAGTTCAACCTAAATAAATATTTGACTTATGTCGGAATCGAACCGACGACCTTAAATGCAATGGACTGCCCATTCATTGCATGTTTGTTTAACAAACAAAACTTGACTATAATTTTTTTTGTATATAATGAATATTGACAGTAAAGTTAGTAAGTACGTATATTGTACTAGTTTGAAAAACATGAAAAATATTTTCTCAATCTTTTATAACGAGTTATTTCAAATATATTTACAAATATTAATTACAAAGAAAAAATAAAAAATAGAAATTACAAAGATTTTTTTTAAATTAGTCCACTCTACCTCATTCGTATTCTAAAAAATACAAAAAAATAAAACTTAAATACCAAATTGCTTTATACACGTCTGTAACAACAAATAACTGTAGCAAATGATCCATGTCTATGGATATAAAAAAATATACAAGGTTTTTTGATATCAGGGCTTGTATTAATAACTTAAGATTTATAACTGTTTTTAATCATAGTTAACTTTTCATTGCAGGAGAATATTATTAGTGACTCACCCTCGCTTCGGATTTGTCCCTAGAAAAAATAAACCTATCTAATGGGAACCGTACTTTTTTCCGGGATGAAAAGTAACCTATATTAAAGACTATAATCTATCTCTGTGCCAAATTTCATTCAGATCCGTTTCACTGTTCTGGGGTGAAAGACTAACAAACATCCATCCATCCTCACAAACTTTGACATTTATAATATTAGTATGAATACTCGTACATCAGGTCGTTTGGACTCAAAATTATGTCAAAAAACATGTATCTATCTAATGGTAACTGATAACATTAAATGCTTAAAGTCGTTGGGAATACACCTCGTGCCAAAAGTCCACCACGCTGACCAAGTGCGGGTTGGCGGACTTCACATGTCTTTCGAGAACTTGCTAGATTTTCTTAGACCTGTAGGTTTCCTGACGATGTTTTCCTTTTCCGTAAGATAAGTGGTAATGATATTGATACATGAACATATCAGAGGTGCGAGACACGGGATTTGTACCCGCTTCACTCGGTTTCTCAAGCAAGCACATTACCACTGGACTTCTGGTCGTTATTTAATCGCTTGGTGGCCGTAACGCCACAGGTCGTAGATTTGAATCTCGCTAAGGACAAAAAAAATATTTGTTATATGTTTAATTATTTCAATATTACATGGACATGTATAGGTATATATTAAAAAAATATGTGCTATTCACGGCGCTACTAGAATACAATCCCACTTAAAGCAAAAACTTTAAGCCAAAAAAACATATAGTGATAAAAAGCTACCCATATTTTGTAAGAATGGTACCAAATATATTTTATTATTAAACATTATCTTCAGTAGACCGCACTTTGGAGGCCCCTGAACATTTAATACGTGTGGCTATTTAGCAAGGCATGCATTGCTTCATAATTAAACCTAATTATCTGTGAAAATGATTTGTCTATATTTATAGCATACACGTATGTATGGCAACTGCATGCTCTCGCGTTTTAAAAAAAGATTTATGCTAAAAATACTACATAAAATAGCAAATTTTTTATCTGTGGAAAAAAAATTTTACGTGTCTTGTTGTTGGGTGGAGCAATCACAATTTCTACATTAAATTCAACAAAGCATGAAATCTTTAATTTTATCAATGCATCAGCGCGTTTCAAGCTTAAATACCGTACCATTTTGTTTCTCATTAGGGCTTGGGTAAAGGCTCCTTATATTGAATATATCCCCAGAAATAATTTATCAGTAAGCTCTTTTAAAAGTGAAAATGTTAAAATAAAGTACTTTTAGAATGCAGAAAGTTTCAATAACCTTCTCAACTTACCACTTCGTTATTCCAAAGTCCTTGAGGGTTGAAAGAGCTCTCGAAAACAAATGACCGCAATTTGTTTCCGAAGACATAACGTAAAACATAAATAATGAAAGGACATAGACTTAGAGTAATGCCGGCGCACACTTCGAATATAAATTATTTTTAACCCCAATAATGCCATCCCTTAATTTATTCTTTCGGGAAATAAGAATTTTGAAGTGAAATTTAAAACTTATTTTCATGAAAAGCTAAGAAGAGAAGGACAAATTGTCATATTCATCCAACATATATATTACCAAGAAATGCTTCAAATTTATATTCCATATATATTACCAAGAAATGCTTCAAATTTTAAAGATGTTGTTGATATCGATAAGTAAATTTTATTCATATACATATGTTTTCCTTAAATTGTCAATATTGATTATGGTTTAATTTCGATCAATACGCGAACATTAGTATATTTTTATTACCCGTACAAAATAGCCACTACAATAATCAAACCCGTGATATCCAGCTTCTAAGTAGGTTACCAACCAATTACCATATAACACATTAACATAAACGATATTAAATAGCATTTGCATTTAGTTGGCAAATATTTTTATGTCAGTTTCAGCGTCGTCTATTAACTAGCTATGCCTGCGAGAATGTTAGAGGCATGTCTTAATGACTTAGATTCTTATAAAGAAGACGTCCTTGCCGTACCTTAAGTTAGCTTGATTTGAGTTTGTGAATAGTATAAAATCACCCAGATTTACTTATCCTATAATTTAGGGATTGAAAATTAATAGTTTTGTCATATATTTTTGACTTCTATACATATAATTAAACTGTAAAGGTCGAATGTCTACATAGAAAAAAAATGTTAAAACCGAGTCAGGGGCATGTAAGAAGAGAAATAGAACAGATCCAGATTTGTTTAAATTTTTTTGTTTCTCTGTCTGTTTGTCTGTTTGTACGGGCTAATCTCCGAAACTGTTGGACCGATTTGAATGAAATTTTGCATGCTGGTACCTTATATCCCCGGTCAACAGATCAACTCAGTGGTTACAAATTATTGTATTATCATCTAGTTTTCACATACAAACAAAATCGATACAATAATTATAAGTTGATTAAAATCGATTTCTATGACTAAGTTGAAGTTAACAAAAGGATATTAAAATTGATGTTAAAACTATTAAAATAATTAATCGGAAATTTTTGGGAGTGACTTTTTCTATATTTTTTTTATTAACCGACTTCTAAAAACGAGGAGTTTCTATGTTTGTATGTATGTTTTTTCTATTCGTACACTGGAAAAAATGAAAACTAAATACTTTCTTTTTAATTACTATAGATTTGAAGGTGTCATTGGTTTGTTCTTCTTAAACGCAGCAACAAAACATTAGATGGATATGGCGTTTTAAGTGAAGTTTGATGTTGGAGGAGAGTTGAGTTTTGAAAGGACTTACGTCACTTTTTATCTCACTACGCCAAGTGTTTTCCGCGGAACCTTAATATTGCAAAATGTTAGTTAGACGAGATTGTAGTAAAAAAATTTGAAATCACTGAATGAAGAATGTGACTTACATTCTATTTGTTTCAAATATATAAAGTCATTGAATTCCATCTTGACAGACGGATTACATATGGATGTAGTATATATTGAGATATATACGACATAGATACAGGTATAAAATTGTTAGAAAAAACAGAGTTAATAGACGCTATGTACTTTTTGGTAATACCTATATAAGAATTAAAATACATAGGTGTATTAGCAGTGAAGTACAAGTAGCTACTAATCACATTTGCTAATATATAACAGCTATTAATTATATATTAATATAATCTATACAGATAAATCAAATTGAACGACCTAGGGACGCACCTGAGTGAAGCGAGGGTAAGTCGCTAGCAACTAATTTTAGTTTTAATAATAAAAAATGAAATAAGAAGCTTTTGCTAATCGAAACAAGAAATCAACTTAAACAAGAAATTAAATAAAAAATTAAAAAACACCTCCAACAAAATATTCTATTGAGTAAAGCCTTTTTCAATGAGCCTAAATAGGATAATTTTGCAATATTTTAGTAAATATAAATGTAAAGTAAGATTAATAAAGTAAATATAAATATGTAAGTAAAAACAGCATAATATTCGGTGGTACGGAACCCTCGATGCACGAGTCAACATCATACTCATTCACAATCATACACCTTTGATAATCATTACAGCCATCAAACTATTATTACTAATAGCATAAATAATAAAGCTAAAGATAAAAAAATTAAGCTAAAGAGTTTTTTTGTAGTTTTAGCGCGAGCGAAGCCGCGTGCTTTGCTAGTAATGCATAAATATGTTTGACTAGTCCATAGATATAATAAAATCTTGAGTCGACTCTGTAAGCTCATGGTTATCTGGGTCAACATATAAGATACTTTTTAGTGCGGGAAAATATCCCATCTCTTAAAAATCAATTGAACCCGAGCGAACCTAGTTTCGCTTGGCGTTTTTACGAAAAAGATAAAAAATTGCGTTTTTTTCAGAAAACACACTTAATACACTTAAAAATCAAGATCTTATATCTAAATAAAAAGAATGATCCATATCTTTAAAGACATTTTCGAAATACACGAAATAAATCTATATACAAGTAAATACAAGAATTGTTCATTTAATATTATCTATAACTTAATATTATAAAGCTGAAGAGTTTGTTTGTTTGTTTGTTTGGTTGAACGCGCTAATCTCAGGAAGTACTAATCCGATTTCAAAAATTCTTTTTGCATTAGATAGCCCGTTAACTAAGGAAGGCTATAGGCTATATATCATCCCGAAGGATGTACGGTTCCCGTGGGATAGATTTGTTTTTGTCTAGGGACGAACCCGAAGCGAAGCGAGTGTGAGTCGCTAGTAAGATATACGTATAAAGAGGACGACATGAAAATTGTTTACATAACATGGAATCTACTGAGGACTTTTGAAATAGCAAAGCACTTACACATATAGCTCAAATGAATTCATTATGCGTCTTAGAATTACGCTGGTATTTATTCGTTTCCTTATAAAAAAGTAAATATTTTAGTGCATGTAAACAATTTATATTATACGGTTACATTGTTGTTGTTTTATAATAAAATATCCTGTATGTCGATATAATGTCAATATAAAAGTTTGGAGGTTCACAGTTCGATTCTCGTTTAGATCAATTTGCTTTTATAGCGTTTTCAACTAAAACAGAAATATTGTTTTGCCAACTATCAATACAAAGGTAATATTAAAAGTATTCTGCGTATATTAATTCTAAAAATAGTCTTCTATAAATGTAAGGGGTTCAGCCATAGTCCACCATGCTGTGAAATAACGCAGCGTGCTTTCGCGAGGTTAATTTTCAGTAATTGTATATTATATTAATATTTCTAGCTAATTTGTATTTAAAAGTGAAGAAAAAAACATTTAGAAATACCTACATACATGTATGTATAATATATTTAGTCTAAACTTTTTACTTGTACAATATTTCGTAAAACTTAAATTACTAACATAATATTTCCCAGGATATACAATTTGGTTTACTTTTTGATTGATTTTAAGTTAATATTTTCCGTATGAAGAAAAACAGGCATTACATATTCAGTGTCGCTGGAACATAAACGTTTCGCGATATTCTATGGAACATTATTTGAATAACGCCCCCCATAAAAGGTTGTGCGCGTCAAATTTTCATATGGTGACCATCATATTATGGAAAATTTTGAACGTTTTAAAATATTGAACATGGAAATGTTTGAATTTTTTAATAATAATATATATGTACTAGTAGTTATTTGTTTAAACACGCTACTAATACAATAATTAGTAATAATAAAAATGCGGAAAATATTGAAATGATTGAAATAATGAAAAGTGTCAAAGTGTTTAACATACACAGAAAGACAAATTTCGAAAAATCACAGAATTAACATATATTTTTTATCATCAAATATACAAAACTACTTTTTCTAAGTATTCAGACATCAACACCTAGTAATTCAATAAGGCAATTCCTAAATATCATAGTTTTAAACCACTTTTAAATAGTTAAAATATAACATAAAGGTAGCATATTCAACTGATTTTTATTGTTTCAGTTAAATAAAAGCTGTTTATTTTTCTTGACACTTACTATGTTTTTGTCATTTAATATTCTAATATTATGTACAAATATGTGTACCCTAGTCTATTCAGTATGCCCGCGCACGCGCACCCCTAAAACGTCGCGTCCGCTCTACGTATGGTAGTCATTGTCCGTCTGAAGGACGATTTTCATTAATAAACACGGATTCCATGCTGATTCGTCAATAGTTTCATATTAAAGGGTTCTTATGATTTTTGTTATATATTAAGTTATTAGCGACTCACCCTCGATTAGCTCGAATTCGTCTCTAGGTACGTTTTAATTGTTAGTATGGAATAGATAGACTAAAAATTATATATTATATAACATACATAATATGTATGAATTATTGTGGGTTGTATGTGTTTTTCCTGGGGAATGAGATAATAATCTCCCGCGATAAAAAGTAGCCTATGTCACTCTCCAGCCCTCCAACTATCTCAACACAAAAAGTCATGCTAATCCTTCACTTTGTTTCGACGTTAAAGAAGGACAAACAAACAAACACACTTTTACATTTATAATATTAAGTATGGAAGTATGGATTTAACCATGGCGTCTACCTTGTTTTTCCCAAGACGAAAACATACGTAATACATACCTACACATATTTAGAAACCTACGCTAATTTCTGTTATTTTCTGATTCCACGTATTGCATTTATAGCAACAATTTCAAATCGACAGACTGAATCTCGCTCATTACCTATCAAACTTTATTGGTACTACGTCAGAAACACGACAACACGTTTAGCTCAGTTTGTAGTGACCCTACTTGCTGTGTCAGCGGTCGCGGGTTCGGGTACCGCTGGGGGCATTAATTTGTGTAATGACCACGAATGTTTGTACTCGAGTCATGGGTGTTTATATTTATAATATTTATATATGTATTTAAAGTTATATATGTGTAGTGTATCAACTATCTGGTATCCATAACACGAGCCTCATAGCTTACCATGGAACTAGATTGTGTTATGTGTTAATGTCCCAACATATTTATTATTATTATTTACTTGCGCCCAACTCGGCAAAGCTTCATCAAAATCTGTTAAATAAATAAATCTTATATGAATACATAATAAACTTATATGGATACACAGTTAACACTGTGCTATATATACATAAACATTGTCTGAAATTGGAATTCATCGGCCATACTATTGTTAACTTTTAACTGATAGAGAAGTTACAGTATTAGCAGCAGCCTTGGCATAAAAAATATTTACAAATTAAAGAAATAATAATAATCATTTATAAAATAAAAATTACACTTAAAAAATTTCCATCCATCTGAAAAATAGAAGGCTGTGTAATAAAAGACGTAGAGACTGTCTATCGTACCTTATTAGTAATAATAATAATCATGCTTTAAATAATTCTCCCAAGAAAATGTCAGAGATATTTTACCCGGCTTTGAACCCACTTTCCCTACTTGGTCCAAGAGATCACGTTACCGCTGAGCTAGTACTGCTTCAATGACCCTATAAGGGTCCTTTATAAATTTTATATAATAATAATATTTTATACGGAAATCCTTCGTTATTCCACCTTAAATACCGCACAACTATCTTCAAAGGCATCCACTAGACGAGTACTTGTTAAAAGCGAGAGATAAGGGCGAAAATCAATGCATTTCATGCCAATAGCGTGTGTCAATCACGCGGACTCGCTCGTAATCAGGAGCCGATCACAGCCTTAATAAGGGCGAGGTGAAAAAAGCTAAAATTATGAGATGGGCCGATCGTGTTACGCGTTACAACAAAAACTCTGCTCCGTACGTCCAGTTGTAAGGATCGACTTGTGGAAATTGTATGTTTATACCTAACGATTTTGTGTGGATATCTAGAAAATTATATTTACTTTGTTTCACGAGTTTTGAAAGTGTATAAAAGTTCTTATGTTACTTTTGCTGCTAATACGTCGGAAATTAACGACTCAATGAAAAATGTTCGTAATACAAAATTCAAATCAAGAAGTTTGACCAACTAAAAAGTGACGTTGAATAAATAATTGAAAATATAAAAAAAGATGTTTTTTTTTTCAATATATGTTACGTTTATAAATATCGTATGGCAATCGTGTCGCTTATTGTAAAAGATCTCGTCAGTTGTAAGATAGGTAACAGTCTCGAGTCGCAGCATACAGGGCGTAGCTCAGTCTCCCCCGATAAATAGTAATTGCACACTAGGTGATTTTTATTAATAAATGTTTAATAAATGCTTGCACAATGTTTTTAATCATTTTATTTCTATATCTTTAGAAAAGAAATGAATCTACCTGCAGTCGATATCGACGATAGAAAACTAAGAAATACATGTTATAACAAGATATCCTATTTCAATAAATCATTTGCTTTCTATTAGGAATCTAGATCAAGATATTGTCGTTACGTTATCAATTGTATAAACATCTATAGTTGCTTAAGTTCTCTCTTAGAAAACTAAATCCTTCACAAAATAAATATTTATAGAGGAAAACAAAAACCTTACTCTTTTGTTGTACATATATGAATGAACCTTTTTTTCAAAGACAACAAATTTTAAAATTATTATTATACGAATACATATACAGCTAGAACAAGAAAAACAATAGATACTATTTCAATAACACGTGACATGAAACTAGTAAAAAATCCCTAATATCACAGTCTCTTATTAAATAAACAAAACAAATTTCCACCAAAGAAAAATGCTTCAGTGTGTTACGTTCCACGCACGTAGCTTATGATATTCAGAGTACGCATACAGTACAAAAACTGGCTTAACCATTTTAGCTGCGCGCGCGCACCGCCGTTATTACGAGAAGCCTTATGTTAATTACAATTATATATACCTGAACAAACAAAAACCGATATCCTATACAATTTTAATGCATTCGTAGGAATTTACGGCAGATTCCATCGGGGACAATTTGAAAAAAAAAACATGTGTCGAAGCGTGGATCGAATTTTGATATCTAGTTTGTTGTTATATGGGCGGAGTCTATGAACACACCTCTTGTGTACAGTGTTGTAAAAACACATACCCCCAATACATGTATTCAGTAATGTTGAATTATCTAGTAAATTGCAATACTATTCCGATGCTTCAATGTCATTCTCAAAACTGAAATCGATTAATGTTAATTGATCGTACTTATAAAGCTCTAATTAGTTTTTTTATTATTGCCATAAAACATTTAAAAAATATCAATAAATATAAACTGTATAGTGATAAATTGTATAGTGAATGTGAATTTGCTATGACAAAATGATTTTGTTAAATAAGTGAATGTTTTTTTTTATTTAGAAAAACATTCTTTTTTGATGAATCTTAGTTGTTTTAAATAAAACTATCTTTTCGGATTTTTTCGCGGATTTAATTTGATTTTTGGTTCCTGACGTTTCGAATGCTTTACAGCAATCATGGTCACGGGAGAAACTCTCCGGAAACCAAAAATCAAAATAAATCCGCGCAAAAATCTGAAAATATATTTTTATTTAAAATGTCAAATATTCGCGTAAATCTAAGCAGTATTATGAATTTTAGTCGTTTTCAATGTCAAAATATTTATCAAGTATATTTTAATGTACAAATGATTGTTATTCAAATACTTACTTAAAATAATATTTTTGTCACTCATGCCATTTTGGCCAAACTAAATACAATTTACAATTGAATTAGAACGAGCTTATTCTGACAAAACAAGAGAATTACCCTTACTTCACTCGGGCGCTAGGTGCCTTAAGTATCATTGTTTTTCTACTTTTATTATTATTATTAACCTATGTTTTACTCCAAATTCAAGCCTGCTTGTGTGCTAATTTATCTAAATACATAGTTTCATCGCGAAATAACAAACTAACAGATATACAAAGTTTCGCATATATAATCATAATGTGATTCTTTAAAAAAAATTGAACCTGCGAACTTCTTAGTAGACATAACACATACAATGTACAGTATTAACATACAACAATGATAAATATAAATTAATTCAAAATGAAATATCATGAATACCAATACAGTTTTTCATAAAAAAATCAAAAATTAGATTGTTCCGATAAATTGTCGGGTATTCGGAGTGGATACCTTCACGGCGTACCCTTGGAAGGACGTGACAAAAACACGCGAGCCAAGAATCGTGCATACGCGATATTTGAATGCTATCCAGTAATTGCTGCGGCCACCACTAACGAATTTTTCTTCGTAGGGGGTAACTTTTCATGCGAGGGACAGGAGATGAAATTTAAAAGAATGATTAAGTACGGTAAATAAGATTATAATGGTTTTTATATTTATATAATACACCCTCGCTTCTCTCGGGTTCATGCGTAGGCAAGTTTTAACGATTAGTATGGAATAGATAGAGGATATATATACTTAGGTATGATGAGTTGTTGTGGGTTGTATTATAATGTGTTTTCCGTAAGAATGAGATAATCTTCCACGGTAAAAAGTATACTATGTCACTTTCCAGCCCTCCAACTATCTCCACACAAAAAATCTTGTCAATCCGTCACTCTGTTTAGACGTGAAAGAAGGACAAACAAACAAACACACTTTCACATCTATAATATTTGTATGGGTATGTATATTGTTAAGTTTTTTTTAAGTAATCGAGCTTTATTAAAAATAGCACTGTTGTTAGCTGAAATAGACTTACAATTAGCTATGATTTTTCAATAATCGCACAAAAGTTTCATATCGACTTAGTAATAACTAGAGGCTTAAATGATGTTGATGATTCTATGACATAACGACTGAGCTTGCAACTTTACTCAATTTAAGTCAATATTTCTTAATGTTTTTTTTTTATTTATTTAGTAAAATAATTTGCATTTTGTTTCTATGGTATTTCTGAGCTATGAATTACGTTTTTCTGACGGTTGAAACATCAGTCCTTAAATAAGTTTGTAGGATCACATACATTAATCCTGTGTTTGCAAGGTTCTTAATACTCATTTTTTTATTTTTCCAAAATATACAGCTTATACATACATATGTTTTTTTATAAATATTTATTTGCCTTTGTGTTGTCAATTATATAAATCACGTATTAATATATAATAAAAAAATCATACTATTTAGTAGTTGCAAACTCCTTCACTTTATAAAGGAAATTGCAGAGCTTATGGATAACTTTGAATTCGTTCTGAGATGACGCCCGAGTCCTACTTCAAAGGCGGACGCTTCGTTTCATTTCTTGTAAAAAAGAAATGGTAAAATTAAAAACCTCTTGTTTTACCGGAATATTTGAGATTTTATTTGGTTTTTAAAAATCGTTTTAACTTTACAAAATGCTTTATAAATATACTAGTTTGTGAGGAGTACATTTTATTATATATATTTTCTTCGCAAACTTCTCCTTTGAGCCTTTTGAAATGGAATAAGACTAATTTTTTGTTATCTTCTTATATCTTCGTTTGTTTTATGACAGATCTTACAATCTTATTATTTGCCCGCGACTCCGTTTGTATGATAATAAAATTAAAATGTTCTATACCAGAGTGAATGGTTCAAATCTTCCAGTGAACGGTTCCATTAAAATCAATTAAGCTTTTTTTTCTATCCCCGAATGAAAAGTAGCTTATGTCACTCTTAACTTTGTTTGGGTACTTTTGTTGAGTACCGAGAAATATTATGTTATCTATTTCACCGGAGCCTCAACGTCACAAGAGCGAGTCACTACTGTTAAATACATTACAGGCACTTATAATGTATCCAGTCCTTTTTAACGTCCCACAGCTGGGCACGGGCCTCCCTTCAATACGAGGGGGTTCAGGCCATAGTCCACCACGCTGGCCAAGTGCGGGCAGATGTCACATGTCTTTCGAAAACTTTCTAGGTTTTCTCAGACATGCAGGTTTCCTTACGATGTTTTCCTTCACCGTAAGACAAGTGGTAATCATATTGGAAATGATTCGCACATGAAAATATCAGAGGTGCATGACCCGTGTTTTGAACCCGGTTCTCTTTCACCTGGTTTCACTCGGTTTCATAAGCGAGTGCGTCACCAATGGGATAACTGGTAAATAATATTAAGGAATAAATAATTCAAGTTGAATAATAGTTACTGTTTTTAAAAGCACTAACAGAAACTTTAAAGGATAATAAAAATAAATTCTTGCATTGGTTTTAAAAAGCGGTAATAAAAATCGTTTTAAAATCTAACATAGTTAACGAAGGGTAAATTCGTGATAGCTTAATGTTCTGTAACGATATGACAGAGACTTGTAGTTTTTCCCGAAGTAGCACTTAATTGGCCGACTTTAAAAAAAGAGGAACTACTCATTTCGCATGAATGTTTCTTTTGCCAACTCTAAACGAATTTTCATGTTTTCTTTAAAATAAAATGACTATGTGCTAATTTTAAGGAAAAAATCCACGCTTATAGATAGAATATTTACTTTACGTTAAAAAGGAATTATTGGTAAATTGCTGCCAGAGTTTTTATGTCTACAACATTTGACTTAAGTTTGTATTAGGTACTTAAAATTAGTATAGTTGTATTTTTTTTACTGTCACAATATTTATTTAAAATATACAAATAGACAGATTTATTCAATTCAATTCAATTTTCTTGTTAATGGCTTCAAAGCGTGCAAAAATAATGTACCTATTTGACGTGAAAATATTTAATTGGTTTTAATTAATTTATTGTCATGATATTTTAAATAATTATAATATAGGTACCAAAATATTTAAAGCGAAATTTAAGTTACACATCTAAAAAATCTCTCTCTATATATATTATTATATAAAAAAATTACATTTACATATTAAACAATAAGTACTTAGTTTAATATTATGCCTGTACGTTTTATCTAAAAAAAGTATGTAGTGAAAGAAAATTCAATATCATTTCCTTTTACATACTTTTTTGTAAAGATTTAACCGACTTTAATAACACACATGTGGGAATTTACTACCTTCCTTAAGACAACAAGATCTTAAAGTGTCAGTGGGTTAGAACTAAGTGTTTGCCCTATACGGGGCTCATCGTGTTACTTTTGTCACGCATCCGCCGCGCGTAAACGTTTTAGGCCTAACGGAAGGAACCTATAACGGTTACAGATACCTTATTTATATGATTTGATTGGTTTGTGTTATATTTGTTACAATAAAAATTGTCATGTATGTTTGATCTACTATGCGTTTTAACGTGAATTTTGTAGGTTAAATAAAAAAAAATATGTTTAAGAGGTATAACTGTAAATTCATTTAAAAGGAATTTAGTCCACTATTAAAGTTTATGGCACAACCCTTAAGGTTTAGTATGTTCGTTAATAAAAATCGGTTAAGTGCGAGTTGGACTCTCACACGAAGAGTTCCGTACCATCATTGGTTTTTTTAATTCGCATGGGAGTCTTTTTGGAATTCGCCATCTTGGTTTTTAATATTTGTTAACAACAATTTACAAATGATTTAGAGTTAATTAGTGAATTGTACATGTATTTTGGCCTTTCTTAATTTAGAGAGAGTGAGAGTAAAAATATATTTCACTTTTGGTTTATATTTCAAAACTATATAAATTTATTTGAAATTCAGTTTTAAATATCAGATTTTGATTAAGACTGGGGCTAAGCAGAATTTAATTTATTTTTCTAATATACTCAATACACAATTGGTAACTTCTGACCTGTACTATATTTTATATATATATATATACTTCTATATCTATAAAATATATTATGCACATATAAATAAATAAATTACACTACAGTATGCAAATACTACCCTACTAAGATGTTAGCTTGTTTTGTTACACATATACAATTAGACGTATTATATATACTATAGATATCTAATATTTCTATTTGCACCGATCGGGATTCGAATTTATGACCTCCATAAAGACACACACATATGTACGTGCATTCCGACTACTAAACCAAATCTTCAAATCCAAATAACTTAAACAATTTCATACATCTTTTTCATTTAAAATAAGTATTTATTATCAGTCATAATTACTTTAAAAACACAAACATAATAATAATACTATATATCAACCAATCGAAAGCTCAGTTCTACAGATTGAAGTTATATTTCAATTTTACCAATCGTAGCTTGGTTTCAAACTAAAGTTATATATCAATTTTCAAGTGTAGCTTGGACAGTTCAAAATAGCACCTTGTCATTTAAGCGGTACAAGATCTTCAGATGGTGACGGTTTGCTCGAGAAACAATCGCGATTAAGATATATCTCCGTCTATAAATGGAAAATATAATTAAATATCAATCATACTCACGGTCCGACGTGTGAGACGTATTCTCCTTGCCACCTGTTATTCTGTTAGTTGCTCTTTCTTAATAAATCAGAGTATTTGTAATATTATTGAAGGAATCTTATATTCGATAAGTACTAGTTGTTAGGTGAAGCTGTCGTTTTATTTACATTTAACTCAAATAGTTTTATTAAATGTCGCATTTCTAGTACCTAGACGATCGAGCTTCGCTCGACGTTTTTTGGAAAAGATATAAAAAAATGAGTGTTTCTCAGAAAAGATACATATATAAACTTAAAAAGCAAAACTTTATCTAAATACAAAATTTGATCCAAATCGTTTGAGCCATTTTCGAGATATACGACATATATCTTATTTAACACTTATTTAATGCTATAAGATAAAGTAGCCGTACCTCTATTTGCTTAGTTGTTAAGTTAAGGATAAAAACAGATGAAAATATGCACAAAAATCTTGAGATATGAAATATGTAGAGTAGTATTTCTGCTAACACCCAAAGTTAGTTATAAAATATAACAGCCAAGTAAAATCTGATCAGACTGTCTTCTGTTACTTGTTACTTTTTAACACAAAAGAAAGCTGATCTCAAAGTCACTTAATACTTAATAGAAAGCCGACTTCAAAGTAACTTAATACTTAATATTCATTATAATTATTCCAATCATAATATGGAGTGGACCCCTTTGATATTTATGTAGCACCATCCTTGATGTAAAACCATTAAAAAAAAGAATAATTCACCGGTGGTAGGACTCTGTAAAGCCTGAGGAGTCCGACTGGATGGGTACCACCCCCTTATCTATTTCTGCCGCCAAGCAACAATGATTGCATTGTTGTGTTCCGGTTTGAAGGATAAGGTAACCAGCGCATTTACAGCCAAGAGGCATAACATCTTAGTCCTCACCGTGATAACGTACCGGCGGTTCTGCAGTTTTGTTACATAGAACTTAAGTGCATGAACCGTAGGTGTTATGGGCGACAGGTATCGCTTTCCATCAGATGGACTGTCTGCTCGTTTATCACAGTCATCAGTTTTGAATGCATAAATCCATAAATATAATATTGAAAATGAAATAATATTAAAACATAGTAATAAACCTTGGGTCACTCTAAAGTAAGATAAATATGCATATTTAAAAAATAAACAAGTGATATGTAGGTACAATATACATACATACCTATACTTGATTTTCAAATTCAAAATGTTTGGTTGTATTTTTAACATTTTCATAGCTGTACGACGGACACATTCGCTAGAATGTCGACTACAGATAAATAAATAAATAATATATTGGGACATTAACACACAGCACCATCTAGTTCCATGGTAAGCTACGAGGCTTGTGTTATGGACACCAGTTAGTTGATACACTACACATATATAATTTTAAATACATACATATTATAAATATAAACTCATGACTGATGAGATATTATTATTATTAATCCTACTAATATTATAAATGCGAAAATTTGTGAGGATGTCTAGATGTATAGATATATGGTTGTTTGTTTCTCTTTCACGCAAAAAATACTGTATGGATTTTAATGAAACTTTGCAGTAATATAGCTCATACATCAGAATAACACATAGGTTACTTTTTATCCCGGAAAAATGTACGGTTCCAGTGGGATAGGTTTGTATTTGTTTTTCTAGAAGGCGAACCCGAGCGAAGCGAGATTGTGCCGCTAGTATATTCACACATGAATATACCTGGATTTGTCTAAGTGGATAATGGTCACGGATTCGAGTTCCACTCTAGACAAGGTATTTGGGTCATTATTTAGGTATATAAATAAAATAGTATGGAACTGTAAGGACGCGTTAAGTGAAAGTGTGTTTACAATAAAAATATTGTTATATTAAAAATTAATGATATTTAAAAAAATGTTTTCTAAAACATCCTACAATTAATATAATATATTTAATACCAAGATTTCATACTCAAAAACCTTCACACAATACGTGTCGTCTACTACTGCCTTCCACATATTACGTACATATTATTAGTTTAAGCTTTCATATCTAATTTAAAAGCTTTTGTTTTACATCAATAAATGATATAATAGAATATAACACGAAAACAGGTCGCAATGCGTTTCAAATATCAATTTTGACGTTTCGCACTTCCGTCAAGACGACAATTGTTATGCAATTGGCGCGAAAGTAACTGTACACGTCCTTCCTGTGCCACCGGAAATGAAAATAAATAAATGGTGTATAGAAAATTAACTCTGACCACGTAACCGACACACGGGGTCAGAATATGAACTGTGATTGACATTGAAATATATTAATAATGTATACAGACGATGTTGCAAAGGGTATGTGTTAGGATAATGTTTGAAGCTTTTTAGCTGATGAAAAATTATATAAGTAGATGTGTATGGTCTACCAAGTGTATGATAATCTTATATAAATAAAAATTAATGTACATATGTTTCTCCTATGTGTTCCCAAACTATTGATCCGATTGTGATAAAACTCTGGTGGTTTATTCTGTATACACCTACAAAGATTTCTGGAGCAAAAAAAAGAATTTTTCTTTGGACACTTGTCTTTTACGCGTTTCTAAGCCATTCAAGCAGGACCACGGATCATTCCAGGGACGTACCTGAGCGAAGCGAGGGTAAATCGCTAGTATAGTTATAAACATCAGTCATTGTGATTTTTTTATTTTTAGTTTATTGAAGTGTTTTTGGGAAATCATTGTCATAAAATTCACGCAGACAATGATCAAATGCCTGAGTAACCTAACTTTTATAAGTTGATTTCAGTACGGTATTCGATTCTATATCGGGCCCAGCGTTGCTATGCTCTGTCTGGTTAAATAAATTATCATCTAGAGAAGACTTTCCTACAGCAAGATGAATACGAAAATATTCGCTTCATTCATACCCAATTTACAATTGCGTACCAATTTTCAACGCAATCGGTTAAATCGTGTAGAAGTTGATTGTCCGTATTATCTAGTGGCACGTTACTCCAAAACGACACTTACATATCAAACTAGCGACTCACTCTCGCTTTGCTCGGGTTCGTCCCTAGGTTGATTGCCCGTACAAATTTTCATCCCCATTTTGACCCCATTAAGAGATGATTTCTTGGATAGAAACTGTCCTATGTCCTTCGCAGGGTCTCAAATTACCTTTTTACCAAATTTCATCTAAATCGATCCAGTAGTCTCAGAACTTATTCGGTACAAAAAAACAAACAAAAAATCTTTCATCTTTATAATATTAGTACCTTTAGATATTTAAAAAGAATAAGTGATTTAATGTTTTGCATAAACAAACGTTCATATTTTTATTTGTATAGATATTTTCTATCCATGTTTTAAACTATAGCACGAAAAAACAATATTATGATGTACTAAAATACAATTTCATGACCTATTCACACGTTAGTCTACATAGTTGCTGCATTCGCCAAAGCTTATATTAAATTTTAGACCACATTAAATTGTTATAAATAGTTCAATGTTGAGTATAACTTAGAAAAGTGTTTCATTTTATACAATTTACACTGTACGTTTAAATAAAGTCAACATTTTCGGTCACAGTTTGTAATAAAATGTTGTCGAATTTCAAAGGAATTTTCGAATATTTTTAGTTGTATACTACAAAATAAAATACGGTTTTACGATCAGATCACTCAACCCTTATTACTTTTTTATACTTCTAAATTCGATTTTGCTGAATCTATTTTGATAATCTGAATGAATTTAACAAACATTAATTTAGAAAACATCGAACCTTTATATTATCATTCTTTAAAACGCTCATTAGCTTTAAAATAGAAACACAGACCTCTATAAAATATTAAAAATGGGATAGAGAGAGAGAGAGAGAGAGAGAGAGAGAGAGAGAGAGAGAGAGATAGAGGAAGAGAGATAGAAGGAGAGAGGTTTCACTTTCAGGAGTAAATTAGGAACCATCTTGATACTTGTATATTAAAAAAAAATCTGACTTGGCAAAGATATCGTGTAACATTCACATATCATACACTCGAAATTAGTACCTCTTTCTTTTAGAGTTCAGTCAAAAATGACAAATCTTTATAAAAGGTACTGTTCTTAATAAGATTATACAAAAGAAAACATCACCTAGTATAACAGATAACCTTCGTCTTTTACATAATATACGTAGCCAGTAAAAGCTGGCTACCATATGCTTTCTTAGATTTACTTGACTATTTGACATTTTAAATAAAACTATGTATGTATGTATGTGGGAGGGACAGTCTCTCTCGTGCCATGATTGCTGTAAAACATTCGAAACGTCGGGAACCAAAAATCAAAATAAATCCGCGAAAAAAACCAAAAACATAGTTATATTTAGTTGTTTAACCGATTTTAGTTTATGTATATTCACCCCGCATAACCAAATAACCTACTAAACTCAAAACAAACATACCTTAGCAAGAAAAACTATGGACAATGGATTAAAATACATTGCTCCCCAACGAATATGGGTGTACCACACATTATCATACTGACGTTAAAAAAACTCGTAAAAGGGAAACCTCGCCATTTGCGAGTATTATGTAACATAACGGGATTGCTTCCTTACGTAGCACAACCAAAAAAGAATATATCAGTACTAAAAAGACTCTTTAGCGTGTCCACTTAAGGTTTGTACGTAGGTTCTCTAAATAAGTCATTGTAATTTTATGGATAGGGTCCAAAATTATGGACCTATAGTGCCTGTAAGGAGATGCACGTGGTGTCTGGCTTCACGGGTTTCCTCTCGATCAATGAAAGCGAACTCAGATCTCATATGCAGAGAATCTAGCTGGTAATATTATTAAAGTGTTGACCGAATGAAAATATTAGTAATTTGTATGCTATTCGGGATGTGCCTTTGATTTTTAGTGCTTATTCTATTTTCTGGTATCTCATTGTGAGAAAGAGATACTTTTCCAAAGTACAAAATACATTATACTCGTAAATCAGTCCTTCAATTACCTTCGGATATAGAGTGATATTAGCCCATCTCTTCGTTTCGGCGTGAAAGAAGAACATACACACAAATAAACACACACTTTCAGATTTATAACATTAGTAAAGCAAGATTAAGGCAGTAGTAGCCCAGTGGTAATGCGCTCGCTTGGAAAACCGAGTGCAGCGGGTTCAAATACCGGTCAATACCGCACCTCTGATATTTTCATGTGCGAATTATTTCCAACATGATTACCGCTTGTCTTACTGTGAAGGAAAAAATCGTGAGGAAACCTGTATGTCTGAGAGAACCTAGCGAGTTTTCGAAAGACATGTGCAGTCCGCAAACCAGCACTTGGCCAGCGTGGTAGACTATGGCCTGATCTCCCTCGTATTTCGGGAGGCTGGGCACGTCCCAGAAGTGGGATGTTAAAAAAAGCTAAATACAACATTAGTATGAACTTTGCATTATAATGTTTAGTACATTTTTTTCTCTTTTTCATAACTATAATTTTAGTTATACCAGAAAATCGCACATTAAGCAATTAAGCTGAAATCGACTACAAAGCGTGAGCGTCGCAAAAGAGTAAGATTAACTTTTGTTCAAACTTTACTGTGTACATTTTAATACAGTTAAATTATAATTATATATTTGGAGACACGTTTGGCTTAGTTTAAAGTGACCCTACTTGCTGTGTCACTGGTCGCGGGTTCGAGTCCCGCATTTATGAGTGTGTAGTGTATCAACTACCTAGTATCCATAACACAAGCCTCGTAACTTGCCATGGAAATAGATGGTGCTGTGTGTTAATGTCCCACATAACATAATAATAGTGAGATATAAAAATGTGAAACATCATGTAACATATATACTATATATTGAAATATCATTGATAAAAATAATATTTTGAAACTTTGTCAACTATCAGTGAATGACGTAAATATATGCATTTTCATTATGATGCTATCAATGAAATAATTAGTCTAAAGTCTTTTGAACCCATAAAAGTTTTAAAAAAGTTCTATTCTTACATGGCATGTTATCTGTATATTAAATATCATCGAAATCCGTCCAGCCGTTACGGCGTGAAGAAGTAACAAACATACAAACATATGTATACAAATAAAAAGTTATCTATAGTTCGATATTAATATTAATACATATAATAAAATTTTAACTGTTTGGGATTCAATTCTTATTGAAATAGTTATTACTATAGATACAGAGGCCGAAACTTTAGTTTTTAGAATTTTTGTCTGTCCGTCTGTGACCGCGTCACGAGAAAACCACAAGACAGATTTTGATGAAATTTGATATGATGATAGGTAGTTAACCAGATCAACATATAGGATACTTTTTACTGCGGAAAAATAATCATCTCTGAGAAATCCATATTAAACCTTAAAATAAATCACTATTATCAAAGCTGTAACGATCCTCATTGTGGGTAAAGCTTAAAGCTCCAAGTTTGAAGATAATTCAGTTTGTGTAAACAGTGATTTGTTGTTCTTGGTGGGACCGAGATCGAGAGTAGAGTGTTTATACAACTTTAGGAAATTACTTATCTTTTTAATTAGTTTAAGTAAACTAAGCTTAAAAGAAAATTGATTTAAATTTAAAGAGTATAAGAGGTATTTACGACTGTATTTATAATATAACTGGTGATTCACCCTCGCATTGTTCAAGTTCATGCATAGGTACATTTTGACGGTTATTATGGAATAGACAGGGCTATGATATATAACCTATAGCCTTTCTCAATAAACAGGCTACTTAATGAAGAAAGAATTTTTCAAATCACTCTAGTAGTTCATAAGATTAGCGCGTTCAAACAAACAAACAAACAAAAAACAAACGAACAAACAAACTGCCGCTTTATAATATTAGTATAGATAAAAATGAGCTTATTAACATTCTTGATATTCTTCGCTATTTTGTTCCAAATTTATAAAATTTAAAAAAAATAAGGTTACTTAATATTTTTTTACGTCTATACAGTGATTGAAACTAAATGATCGTATTTACTTTTCTGAACGACTGCTAAATAACATATTTACATTTTGTTCAACTCAATCAATTTTAAGAAGAAAGAAATAATTCATAATTTAATATAGAATAATACAAAAAAAAAATAACTTTTGCCCACGGCTACGCTCGAACCCCGCGTTTATTAAGTAAATCCCTAAATAGTAATATCTGAAATGCATTTATTTCAAATCTAACTAATAGTGTAAGAGATAAGAGTTTTCAAACAAACAATCGCTTCTAATTTATATATTAACTAGCGACTCACCCTCGCTTCGCCCGGGTTTATTCCTACGTACGTTTTAACGGTTAGTATGAAATACAAATCTTTGAATTTCTCGGCTTTTCTGTACTAAAATATGCATGTATTATACATATGAAACTTCCTCTTAAATCACTCTATCTATTAAAAAAACCGCATCAAAATCCGTTGCGTAGTTTTGAAGATCTAAGCATACATATGGACAGACAGCGGGAAACGACTTTGTTTTATACTATGTATTGATATTATCTATAGAAATAATAAAATTTTAACTGAGCCGAATTTGTAACATTGAATATTTTTTGAAAAATCTTATTGAAATAGACTTTATTATCGATACAGAGGCCGAATCTATAGTTTTTAGAATTTTTATCTGTCTGTCTGTCTGTTTCGGCATTACGGGCTAGTATATATAATAGCTGGTTTTCCGGGCCAACATATAGAATACCTTTTACTACGGGAAAATATCTCATCTCCGAGAAATCTATACTAAACGTTAAAACTTAAGTAGGGATGGACCCGAGCGGAGCGAGTATGTGTCGCTAGTATTCTATATATCGATAAAAAAAATATAGTCTGCATAAATACGTGGACAAAAACGGAAATCGTAACTAGTCTACCAATACACATCGTCCTAGTAAAAAGTGTCACTTACCATGTCCCCAAGTTCATTTGACCATCAATTCGCGATTCCTTATCGGGTTTATTTGTTTTTAAACTTCATGTATCTGTATTTGGTGTACGGTTTTGGTGTTAATATTCTAATTGCGTTACGTCTATAAGGTAACTTATTTCAGTAACAACACTGTTTATTATTAAAATTATATAGTATTGTACGTAATTTCGTTGTGCTAATTGTCATGTTAATATTATGACTACATGCCCTTGTACTTGTCCTTTAGGTGTTTGATTCCATATAAAGCTTTCAAGGATTTTCTAAATAAAACTTAAAGCTAAGCATTGATTCAAAATGAGAATAAGTCTTAAATTAAAAATATTCTCAAAACAATAACTTTCATTGAGGCCATTTCAATGAGCCTAAACACGATATCTCTACAGTTTTTAAGTACGTCCTTTTTAACTTCCCACTGCTGGGCACGAGCCTTCCTTCAATACGAGGGAGATCAGGCCATAGTCTGCTACGCTGGTCAAGTGCTGGTTGGCGGACTTCACATGTCTTTTGAAACCTGCTAAGTTTTCCCGGCATGCAGGTTTCTTCACAATGCTTCCTTTCACCGTAAGACAAGTCGTAATCATGTTAGAAATGATTCGCACATGAAAATATCCGGGATTTGAACCCACTTCATTCTGTTACCCAAGCGAGCGCGTTACCACTGGGCTATCACAACATATTATGTATATGTAATAGTATTATTTTATATAGAAAAATATTTTTATTTTATTAAGCGTGATGACTTAAGTAGTTTATAACACTCTGAAAGCGGAGTGGATCGTGGCAGAAACCCCTGGTAGTATGCGATGCAATCTTGCGACATCCCATAAAGGTGATTTACGGTGGAAGGTTCAGTTGAGCTTTAGTGGATAATATAGACTTTTCCAGCGAGTGTATCTCCATATAGTCATCGATATATATACAGGTGGTATGTGTGAATGTGGTCATTTGGTGGTCGATATACACTAAAAAGAGGTATGTTTCATAACGTTAAAAATAAGAAAAAAGTCACTAGTCTATACATATAATAAAATTGTAACTTAGCCGAATCTAAACATTATATATTTTTTGGAAAATCTTTTTGAAATAGACATTATTATCGATATGGAGGCTGGATGTATAGTTTTTAGAATTTTATGTCTGTCTGTCTGTCTGTTACCGCATCATAAAAATACCGCTGGAGGGATTTTGATGAAATTTAGTATAGTGATATCTGGTTATCCGGGTCAACATATATGATACTTTTTACCACGGGAAAATATAACATTTCTGAGAAATCTTAAAACGTAACTAGGGACGAACGCGAGCGGAGCAAGGGTGAGTTGCTAGTTCTTTATAAAAGTCCCTTCAATACATATATATTGACACCTCAAAAATTATAGGATATAACATGTGCGTAGGCCGTGGCGTACCACGCTTTTCTTTAAAAGGCAATTTTTAGGGCGATTGGTTTGGAAACGCAAACACCAGGTCGTCGGCCGATTAACGGTTCTATATAGGATAATGGCGAAATAAAAAAGGTATATTTATTGGAAAATAAATTCGACTAAATGACTAAGCGATTGGTCGATGAACGAATTATAATATTATTAGAAAATTTTGTTGGTTTTTATGTTAAATGCATTACTGATATTAGAAAAGCTAACTTTTCTACCTGACAAATTATCTTTGTATATTTTATGACCGACTTAGAAAAGAAAGAGGTAGCTATTATTTTTTCTCAATTTCAATGTATGTCTTTTATGTATACTTCAAATATTTTAAATAGATATAAATAATTATTAGTCTGCGATAGCCATGAATTTTTTTGTCCGTGAATTTTTCCGATTTTTAAATAATTATTCTGCTATTCGAGGCGGAGACAATTCCAACAAATCAAAGATCATAAAAATCGGTCCAGCCATTCTTGCTCTTCCTGAGATTAGCCGCACAAATGCACAGACAATCAGACAAACAGACAAAAATTGTAAAAATCATTGTTTTGGGATATATTACGTTAATAACAACCCCCGATAATAGATTTTATAAAATAGGACGGACGGACAGACAGAAAGATAAAAATTCTAAAAAACTATAGGTTCGATCTCTGTATCTATAATAATGACCGATTCAATAAGTTATCCAAAATATACTTAATGTACAGATTCGACACAGAATTTTATTATATGTATAGATAGAATATGTTCACGTTTGTTTGTCTCTTTTTTATTTATACTTTTTGTATATGTGTCAAACAGTGATATATTTAAAAAGGGTATCGAAGGAGTTCTTAATCACAAATAAAAAGTATAAAAAATATATACATATTTGCGCCTATAGTATATTAGCCCTATTTATAATCCGTATTAATATAATAAATGTGAAAGTTTGTATGTATGGATGTTTGTTACTCTTTCACGCCAGAATGGCTGAACGTATCTGGATGAATTATGGCACAGAGAACCTGGAATAACACATAGGCTACTTTTTATCCCGGAAAATTTTACAGTTCTCGTGGGATAGGTTTGTTTTTGTTTTCCTAGAGGCGAACCCGAGCGAAGCAAGGGTAAGCCGCTAGTATTAAATATAATATCATATAACTCGCTACGTTTTTGCGAAACAGAGCGTAACTTAAGAGTACCTCCATATTTTCCACCATTATAGCTCCTTTCTAGCTAATAACTAAAATATGTACTTAGACACATCAGTCGCGATAAAACTTTAGTTGTAACTTTAAAGCGAATAATTTTTTCTCCTCCTATTATAAATATTTATATATGTGTGTATATTTGTTATTCTTTCACGCTAAAATGGCTAGATGGATTTTTATGAAATTTAATATACAATCTACATATGTTGTAGAGATACATAGGCAGATTAGTAATAAAATTAGCATAAAGGTGGCGCTACCTGTATATAATATCTATATATAAATAGATAAAAACAAAACACTCTCAGAGAAAGCTCAGAAGTTTTTCTCCTGTATTTGTCAGCCGATTGTTTTTTTTTTTTTGTTTAGTAGCTATTGATGAGCTTTAGTGTTATCAATAAACAAAATTTGAAAACGTTTAAATATATATATTTTTTTATACAATTTTCTTTTAAAAAAACAAACTAAAAACTTGAATAAATACGAAAAAAAAACACAAAAGTAAAAACTTTGTATCCTACTAAAATTCGAACTCGGACACCTGTGATTGTCAATCTTGGGCCTTGGCCGCTTAACCATAATGCTTATGCCCGAGCATGCGAAATTAGCGACCATATTTTGCGTCGAATAATGCAAAAAAAAACACATGAAAACTCGAAAACACGAGTTTTCCCAGATATAAGACTAATCTAGGACGGTTTTCTTAATCCCATGGTAAAACACGTTGTAAATACAATCCAATTTTTTTTATCATCAGAATTACTTGAAAAATGGTGTTAATACTCCTCAATACAATTAAATAAAGACGTGTTTTAGCATTCTTCGAAATTCATCCCATAAAACGGTAAAATAAGGGATGAAAGTTTGTATGAAACCTACCTATTTAGAATTATTTTTTGTAATTTTAGCGCGAGCGAAGCCGCGGGATCAACTAGTATAATTATAAATACATAACACACTAGAAATAAAAATTGTATTTACATGAAATACATAAAAAACTATTTTTATGTACTACGATCGTTAGAGAGATTAAAACCGATTTGGCGATGTCGAACTCAGCATCCCTTATTTAGCTTTTCTTGTTTTAGGAAACTAGATCGAAGTAACGGTTTCTTGTGAATGAATCTTAACGGTGTTATTGACTTTTTCGAAAAAGGATCGACTGAGGACAATGTCTTATAATCATAATACAGATGCTCGTATAACAAAAAAGGGTAGAAACTGTGACTCGCCGATGTTTTGTATGTAAATACATGTACATGTAGCAAAATATTATCAAAATTTTAATATCAAACATGAATTTAGTAAAACTGTATTATTGTACTTATATATTGACTAGTATTTTTAGCGGTCTCTGCCTGCGTAATTAAAATAAGAGATCTTCATATAGGCTTTTCTCTTTCCGTTTAAATTTTCAAAAACTTATACATGAGTACATGCTCCTTATGAGAAATCTACCTGTTAAAGCTCTACTAGTTTAAAGCATTTACATTTTTTAATATTTCGTTATTAACAAGTGAAAATTCAAAGATTTTTTTATAAAGCCTAAATGTGACATTTATTAAGAAAATTTTGCGTATTTTAAAAGTATGTGTACTTCCTAGCGACTCACCCTCGCTCCGCTCGGGTTCGTCCCTACTAACGTTTTAAATGTTTAGTATAGATTTCTCAGAGATAAGATACTTTCCCGCAGTAAAAAATATATGTTGACCCGGATGACCAGCTATCATCATACCAAATTTCGTCAAAATCGCTCAGTGGTTTAACCGTGATGCGGTCACAGACAGAAAGACAGACAAAAATTTTAAAAACAGTAGATTCGGGCTTTGTATCGATAATAATGTCTATTTCAATAAGATTTTCTAAATAATATTTAATGTACACATTCAGCTTAGTTACAATTTTATTATATATAGGTATACATTATGGGACGCAACGTCTCTGTCTGTCTGTCTGTGTGACATAAATCTTTTTTATTTTAGAAATACAGTATTCAAATTTTGGTATACCGTTGATTTTGATGAGTGGCATTGAGTTTGAGCTTTTGATGGATGAAAAATGTAACGACGAACGAGGTTTGTTAGAGAATTAGTGAAGGCTTGTCAGTCGTGCTATCTTTTTGGTTCTCAAATTAACAAGTTAAAAAGATTTCACTTTCATTTCATTTCATCAAAATCGATTCATAAACGACGAAAAAATCCGCGAACAAACATTAAAAATAAAATAGATATATACGGTCGAATTGAGAACCTCCTCCTTTTTTTGGAAGTCGGTTAAAAATCTTAAAGGAAAATACCTACTTAAAAATATCTACACTACTACATTGAGTAATTTTTGTTAAGAAAACATTTTTTTAAAAGAATTTAACTAATTTAGTTAAATCCTGAAAATAACAACGATGAAGAATTTTTAATATAATATTCTTAGAAAGCAACCTTTTAATACTACTTACTTACCTTGGTTTATTTGACTCATTCGCTTCCCTAAGAAACTATTAGTAACAACATTAGGAGTTACTTCTTGTACGTACAAGAATTAAAATTTTCTATTTCATACAATACGTAAAATAGGTATCATCGTCAAAAAAGAACAAGCCAAAAACATATAAAATTCTGAGTCGAATCTGTACATTAAATATTTCTTTTGGAAAATCTTATTGATTTATTCATTATTATAATTAAAGAGGCCAAATCTATAGTTTTTAGAATTTTTGTCTGTCTGTTTGGGAACGCATCACGAGAAAATCACTGGACAGATTTTGATGAAATTTGGAATGATGCTAGTTAGTTATCCAGGTCAATACACAGGGTACTTTTTACTGCGGGAAAATACCTTATCTCTCAGAAATCTATACTAAACGCTAAAACGTAACTAAGGACGAACCCGAGCGCTAGTGCTGAAATAAATAAAAATAAAGCTAGTAGTGACATCTGTTAGCCATTCTTTAGTACTATATAAAGAATCGATTGCAAGCCACCTATCGCGATTCGTAGTAATTATAATTTAAATGTTTGTTTAAAACTATACTTGATGGCGTTAGTATGTATGTATCACTATAAACAAAAAAATCCTACTGTATTCTGGTTATGATTATTATACAAATAATGCTTTGCTTATATAGGATACTTTTTACCGCAGGAAAATATCTCACTTCTGAGAAATCTCTACTTAACGTTAATACATAAATATATAGTGAGTCGATAGTTATTATTATAAATCCGAAAGTTTGTATGTGTGTATGTTTTGTATTCCTTCACATCTTCTGAACAGATTTGGATGAAATTTAGTACAAACAAAATACTGTCAGGAAACTGACGCACTCGAGTAAAGCAAGAGTAAGTCGCTAGTAGCTTTATAAAACTGAAATCTTTTACATACATAAAATAAAACATTATCAAGTTTCTAGTAAAAAATGTGAGTGAAGGTTAACACGCAAAGCAAATAGCTTAGTAGCGGTCATCACTTATAGCACTCGAGTTTTCAATGAATCAATCAATATTTCTGAGTAACAACATATTGTAATTTACATTTATTAATTATTTTATTACTTTACACCTCTTTGCTGGGCGTATGTAAATGTTACTTTTGGTCTTTAGAAACTTAATACATGTTAGCACTTAGATTAAATAAAAAAAAAGTCAAACGTCTATTGTTTTTATTTGCGGGAAAGAATATTTATGGACGTAAATTACTAAAAAATAATGGTGAAGGATGTATGGAATAACCTCTTAAATTTAAAATACCCGAACATGAAAAAAAGCAAAAATTCAATAAACAAAAATATCTCTTAAAAAGTAAAAAAAATCCCATTTAATAAGTTCTATTTAAAGACAACCAAAGAAACCATAAGTGTTCCATGTATTCAGCGCTTTTTAACGTCCAACTGCTGGGTCACCCTTCAATTCGAGGAGAGTCAGGTCATAGTCTATCACGCTGGTCAAGTGCGGGTTAGCGAACTTCAGATATTTTTAAAAAACCTACTAGGTTTTCTTAGACATAACGATTTCATCACAAGGGTTCTTCGGTCCTCATTCAGTTTCCCTAGCAAACGCGTCACCACAACACTTCTACTACCTAAAGTGTCCATTATCCCCTTTAGTGAGATAATATATGTCGGAGTATTGCTAAATTTATATTCTTTACTTTTTCATCATGGCAATTTGTGTTAAAAATCATTTAAAAAACTTTGCTATAACTAAAGTAACAGGCGCCTTTATAAATAGCACATACATACATACTCGTAATGGCGACATGAACTCATTATTTAGTTAATGCTTTAAAATTACTGACATACATATTATAAGGATAAATAAAAGCAGTGTTCTAGGTTAAAGAAAGACTTCAATTGCTAGATTGTACAAAATGTTAAAACCTTTTATGTAAAAGGCTATAAAAAAACAAAATAAATGACATTATATAAGGTAAACATAGATAACCATCGCAATGTCATATACAGTACAATTTCGATTACAGAAGAAGTTAGATTTAATGTATTTTTTCCACCGTAAACGACAGTCGTGACTTGGCAGGGGCGGATCTATATATAGGCTTTTTGGGTTGCAGCCCATGGCTCCTAAGATATAACGGGCCCCCTGTTGAAAACAATGGATAATATTGTGAAGTTATAAAATAAAAATTTATATAAAATGAAAAAAAATATATATATATATATATAAAAATATTATTTATATATATTACTTTAAAAGTTAATATAGAAATTAAACTTTCGCTTAAAATAATACAAGTGCATAAAAGGGTGGTAAAGAACAATTATTATAAAAAAAATCGATGAATCAACAATACGTATCTAACACAACGTACTCAAACCTTTAGGGGGTCGGGTCAGTGGGATGATTAGGGGGGCATGCATTATGTAGCGGCAATCAGGTAGCTGTTTCATAGATTGTTGGGGTAGAGTGAGAGAAATGGGTGGAGACGACTTTAAATGAAAACATGTCTGCTCAATTTGTTAACAGTGAAACTATTTAATAAGCTGGATATAACAGAGTTGACTCGACAGAGATTACTATTATAAATGTCTGTATGTTTGTATGTTTGTTACTTTTTCTTAATCGCTGAATGGATTTAATTGAAATTTAGTATAGAGATAGATTATGATCTGGAAATAACATAATATATGCTACAATTATGTAGGAAATTATATAGGACTTTACTAGGTCGCTAGTAATAAAAAAATCATTTCGCGACTAAGAAAAGTAACTTAAAAGATTAAGTTACTAAAATTTCTCTTATTTCATGAATAGCTGGAATAAAAAGTTTATGTTAAAAAGTATTTTTATATTCTATTGAACTCGAAGTTAGTTTTATATAAGTTTAGTAAAGAATTTCTATCCTGAATATCGCTGAGTGTAATGAATCCAAATGAAGTTAGGGCACTGAAGCCGTGTTAGCTAGAATTTTTTTTAAAAACTTCAAATATCATGCATATTTTCAAGCAAACTCGTATTACAAGTAAGTTTGTAAGGCGCTGTAGGTTTATATATCAAAATAGTTGCCAAAACAGTAGTTGTACATCAAAATAAAAAAAAGTAAATGTAAACAAACTTAATTAAAAGTAAAAAAAAAAATATATGACACAAAGAATACGTATCTATTCCATTATAGCAATTAGTCTAATCAAGTTGACAGTTCAAAAATTTTCATCGAAAATACATAAAAAGTTCAAAAATAACGATAACTAATAAATAATAATAATATTATACTAATGATATTTAATATCCTCAATTTTTTTTAAATCTAATCTTAATCCTTCTCCATCCATTTCATTTTTTATTTTAAATTAAAAAATTTTTTTCGTCTCCATAGATTCTTAGTCAGCACGTCACATAGCGAGGGTGTCGGGTGTCGGCTACAGCGACCTGTAATTTCTGTGTAAGCATTGTTAATCCTGAATGTAGTGTAACTGACAGTTGTGATGGTTTGTTGATGTTTTCTTTTTTTTTTAAAGCTTGGTTTCTTTATTAAATATAAATACTTCTTTGGTAAAAACTTTTGAAAAATCATTAAAATAAAATTATTAAAATATTAGAATTTTTTATTTTAGACAATTTCTTTGTTAAGTGAGTTCAATTTCATTTAAATCACTTATAGTAAAAAAATCACATGACATTTTAATTATAATGATTATTTTATTCTATACTTATAACATAAATAAGTCTATAAGTTATTAAAAAAATACTAAATGAATAATTTGATATTTTTACAATTAAAAAGAAAATGAAAGAGTGCGTGTATGAATGTGTACACGCGCAAGAAGTGAAACTTCTATAGGTTATCGGTATTTTTTATGAAATTCAATTTATGTTTTCAATAATTAATTAGGACAAGAGTGATAATAAAAAAAAATATTTTTAATCTTTTTTTTCCTCTCATGGCGTGCTTAAAAAAGTTTCACTTCAATTATCAAAACCTTTTGCTTCAACTACACAGCAATAAGGTATGAAAATGTATGGAAAATAAAACCTATACTAATCGAAAGGATAGTATCGCGGCCGATGCGAGCGGGCGCACACGAGCCCTCGTTCGACCCTCGATAGAGTGCCTAGTGCACAGTCTAACGTGAAGTGTCACTGACAAATCGATATATTATCTATGTATTTATTACAAAAGTTAAAATCATACTATGTTATTAATTTCTTCTAAATCATTTTCAATATTTATCGATTTTGACTCATAGGTATTCTAATTTGAATATATGTTTTTGAAAATGTTTTTCTACTTCTGTTTTTCTCTAGTAATACTTAAATATCACATGTGCCGTTATCCGCCATTTATTATACATACATAATTGTCACTTTATAACTAGCCAGTATTGACTTCAAGTTTAGGCCATTGTTTATATAATTAAAAAAAAAAAATAAAAAAGTCATCAAATAATGATTAATTCCGCATACAGGAAGCAGATTGTTATATATGAATATTTTTAAATACTGTGTATAAAATCAATACTAGTTGAGGTTTTATTGTTATGCATAGATAAAATATAAGTGAATTTATAATAAAAATATGTCATGTTCTCATGAAAAAGTGCACCTGATCACGTTATATTATTCACGATAACAGAAATAACATTGAAAAAGCATACGTTTTATAAAATAAGATTTATTAAATGTTCGGCAGTTAATGAATTTTATATGCGTCGATCAACGCCCTGGGCATTGATTATACTATTATATGCCTACGACCGTTCATGTTAATTTTAAATTTAATTTCAATGAATATTTTTACGATTAAAAATTATAAAATCTTCGATGCAATTATGTCGGGTATAGGTTTTAATGTCGCATGAAGCGAATGATTTTGTAAACCATGCAAATAAGCACTATATTTATTATACACAGGGTTTTCTACGTATTATGTGTTTTAGACATTTAATAATCTATTTCTATACGGTTTTCCTTATAATTATTTAAGATTTTGCTCAAATTTAAGCTGTTTTTTATTTAAAACTTTACTGCTTTGATTTATATTCTAATATGTTTATACAATTTTTGGAATATCAGGCTGAATAAATTTATACCTTCGCCATTTGCTTCAAAAGGCGGTAGAGCAGATTAAAAATTACCGGCGGCAAAAATTACCGTTGAAACGTCGAATGGTGCCATGTTGTAAATAGGGGAAATAAGATAAATTGCCGCCAATATTTCCTGATTAGGCGCGAACTGTGAAATAAAAACGGAGATGGGGCGTAAGATGACGGATTTAACTTTATTACTTTATTTTTATTGATTGAATATGACGAATCTTTGGTAAGTCGTTATAATTCAAGCATAGTAGCGAATTTTCCTTTTTGTATTACTAATCTCGATTTTGCCATACAGATTATTTACTTTCTTTAAATGACAATTAAAATTTTATAGATTTTAGTCGTTAATTTACAAATTTTGAGTAGAAATTATGAATAGTAAAAAAAAAATGATACTGTTTTGTATTTTTTAAACATTAGTTCTCTTTCCATTGAAAGAGAGATATATTATGTTGTTTAACTTTTTTCTTTATTAAAATTCGTTAGCTATTTTAATTTACTAACATTTATTTCCTTAAATGACAGGAATAAGTATAATGTTTATATATTTTATATTTGTATACGGCTTGTAATATTATACAGAGTGGAACAAATGGATACTTGGAACTTCAATATTAAATTTTAAAGTAGGTAGTTTTCTTCCATGTCTTATCATTTGTTTTCACCCTGTATATTATTTTAAAATATTATTGTTTTGCTTCACATACAGATCTATGAAACTCCGTCTATATTCAAGTTCACACATTAGTTCGACGACTCTAGGTGTGTTTTAGTTTTTTTGAGCGGAACTCTAATTCTTTTTCAAAAGTAAATGAAGCCAAGTTAGTCCTTATAACGTCAGCTATCTGTCCATGAAAGTCCCGTCAAAATCAGTGCAACCGTTTCAGAGATTAGCCGAAACAAACAGACAGACAGACAAAAAATTTAAAATTGTGTTTTTCTTATAAGTACAGTAGTAGTATAAAGCTGTTATTTAGACATTACAAACAGACACTTCAATTTTATTTATGTTATTATATATATAGATTACTTACTCCTGACAAATATTTTACACCTCCTGGATAATTTCTAAAAAAATAATTGTTAACTGACACACCGGTGTGCCCGCGACTCTCAAGGGATTAATAATATAAACACGCTTAAACAGTTTTTACGTTTCCGTTTAGACCGTCAAGGACTGTAAAGCGTGAAGTATTAACTTATTTAATTATTGCTTCCCTTAATATTTAAAATTATTGTTTACGGAACAGTAACTTTTCTAAATAAGGCACCAAAATAGAGATTTAACTTAGCTTAGAATTTTCACTTGTGAAAAATTCATTTCTTTTGTTTAAATAATTTTCAAACATTTACTATTGCATTTATTTTTAAAGCATATAGTCAAAAATAAATATTCTTGTTATACAGTTAATAATTTTCTAATTTGGTCAAAATTAAATGTTAATTTTAATGTTAAAGTAAATGTTAATTTCATAAATAATTACTAATCTGTACTAGGCATGGAGCATGAAAATTAAGTAGTTGGCTATGGTTTTTTGGCTATTCTCAAGTTTTGTCCAATATATATATGTATGATATAAATAAGTTCTAGCGAAAGCGTTTTTGATAAAATTTTATAATGTTTTTTGAGAAAAAAAGAATCGGTAAAACTTACATGACACACAGTAAGAAGCACTATTTACCCAATGAAGTTATATTTATACTTAAACTAGCAGAACCCGCGGCTATGCCCGAGTTCAATCTAAAAAAAAACTCTTTGGCTTTATGTTATAAAGTGAATAACCCTCGCTTCGCTCGGGTTCGTCGCCATGTATTTATAATATTGTTTATACAAAAATACTAAAATCGCGATTAAAAAATGTGGGGTGAGGGTAGGAAGGTGAAAAATATTTTATGACCGATTCTCATATCTACCAAATATATAAAAAAAAATAATTATAATCGACCGAGTCGTTTCGGAGGAGTGCGAGCACAAACACCGTGACACGAGTTTTTTTTTTATTCTTTATTTTTAAAAAAGTTTGATCATAGAGACCAAGCCACCCTTATAGGAACTACAAAAATCTTATCCATTCTACTTTTTTAATACTAATTGCACAATTTTATACAGCATCCTTGCTTTACTGTCACGAGATATTTATATATGAGATTTAACATAATAATACAAGAAAACAAGTTTATTGACATTTTAGTATATAAGTTACCAAAAAGTTATGTTTACCTATAAAATTATATTACCTTCTTTGCGGTAATCAAACCAGTACCTACCTACATAATATATGAATTTAAAAACTTATATATTTTATACCAGCTGAAAAAATCCTTCAACACACAAATAAGTAGGTCGTACCTACAAACGACGTCTCACACTCTTTTTAACGCCATTGACTGGATACCACAGTATAAACCGCTTAATTGAATTGGGTCGTTTAACGTCTGCAGCTTGAAATGATCTAGTTCAATTCTATTATAGGTATCTGACATAAATTATTGTTTTTATTAATAATCCAACAGTCATTGTCCTTTTATTTTATTCTTTACTAGTGATTCACCCTCGCTTCGCTCAGGTACGTTACATAGGTTTTAACGGTTAGTATAAAATAGATAGACATATGTATATATGTATATATATGTATGTATATATATATATATATATGTATATATATATATATATATATATATATATATATATATATATATATGTATATATATATATATATATATATATATATATATATATATATATATATATATATATATATATATGTATATATACATAGGTATGATGAGTTTTATATCCCTTATTGGAGAAATTGACTTACATCCCTATACATAATCAATACAAACTTTCTACTTTTAAAAAGTATTAGATTATCTTTTATTTCAAAAACTATTCAGTTCCATTTCGTGTTTTGACCGAATTCAATTTTTTTTTTTCCAAAAAAAAAGCACCTTTATTAAGAAACTTAAAAAGCAATAGCTTATCTAAATACAAAATTTGATCCAAATCGTTAGAGCCGTTTTCGAGGTACGCGAAATAAAATAAGAATTTCTCATTTAATATTATACGATTAAGATCCATTATTTTATTTGAAACTCTTTTTTTTAAATAAACCTTACATCTACAGACTTTTATTGCTAGTGCCCTTTTCATTATATTAGAAATATTGTTTTTTTTTTGGCGATTACATTATTTACTAAATAACAAAAAAAAATCTATATACTATAGTGGTAATAAACTTATTGAATTGTGACATATTCATTTATTTATCCATATAATAAAATTGCAATTTAGCCGAATCTGTACATTAAATATTTTATAGAAAACCTTATTGAAATATACATTATTATCGATGCAGAGGCCGAATCTATAGATTTTTAAATTTTTGTCTGTCTGTCTGTTACCGCATCACAGAAAAACCACTGGAGGGATTTTGATGAAATTTGTTATGGTGATAGCTGGTTATCCGGGTCAACATATAGAATACTTTTTACTGCAGGAAAATATCTCATCTCCGAGAAAACTATACTAAACGTTAAAACGTAAATAGGGACGAACCCGAGCGGAGCGAGGTGAGTCGCTAGTGTAGAAATAAAAGTGTAAAAACTTCTCGGGTTTTTAAAACAAAGAAGCCTTACTATCTTACCAATGTATATTTCGTACATATTTGAACAATAAACCGACATTAGTGTACAAAGTTAACAATATGGGTTGTGGCTCGTCCGGTCACGTGGTTTCTCCAGCGGATTCCAATGGCGTCGAAGGGAAAATGATGAATGGAAACGGCACAAGTAGCAATGGTGGTAATCACCATAACGACGATTTGCCTACTGTCGTTTTACCTGAAACACCAGTGAAACCTAAACCTCGTGAGTATTTATAAACTAAGTGCTTTTGCCACTAAACTTAGTAGAATTAAAAAAAAAATACAATTAATGCGTTTAAAAGAGACTAAACCTTGGAATGGAGAACAAAATACTATAAAAGTATACAAATATGTGTATGTATATTTGTTTTCGCCTTTTAGGAGTTTGCTCAAAAATGTTAATTAAATCAATCGTCATAGATAATGATTCATATTTTTTCAAATATTATAAACGTCTGTCTCTTTACTATGAGATGATATTTTATACAGGAAAATACGTTATAATAAAATTCATATATAGAAAAGTTGCGAATTATGTGGTTCTGTATTAATATACTTATGTTACTTCAAAAGTAACATATGTATGTTTTTGTTTACCTAAGAACAAACCCGAGGTCGCGTTACTAGTTATCTATTTACGAGTATGTATTTATTAAAAAAAATACATATGATAATAAAAAAGGCACCTAAAACAACAATGTACCAAATAAATAGGATATCAGGAGAAATAAAGCACATTTAGAAGTTTAGTATTGAAACAATATAATTAATCAACAATAATATATAACAACAATAATGATAATTATAATTTATATACATGTAAATTATAAATATTTATATAACTATCATGTCTAAATTGTATTGTTGCTAGTATTACTTATTATGTTTTTTTTTTAAAAATCTTCATAATTGTGAAAACGGACATAAGAATATGTAAGTTGTGTTTACTTTCAAACGGTTATACATAACTGTTCTTTATATAGTTATTTAAGTTAACTCATTCTTGTAAAACATGTAATATCCAAAAGTAAACCTTATTAAAATAAATAAATGAACCATTTTGATTTGTAGCTATAGCCTACGAAATACCAATCGAAGAGTTCGATGGCAACAAGCGGCCATCCACACCACCGGCCCACTTGCAAAGGCTCCTACTGCCGCCGGCCGCGGACATACGCTTACCTGATATAAAAGAAAAACTCGCTGAGGCTGAACAAAGGAGGTTGTTGGTAAGAAATTATAAATAAAATTAAAAAAAAAAAACACTGTCTGTGGTTTGTTTTTTCTTTCAATTGTCTTTGGAAGTGCAATGTACTGTTAATAAGAGCTAAAATACTGTGAAAATAAGATTGAAGTTTAAATTCCACGAGCGAGTTAAAAGAAAAAGTTTACGTGAGTTCAGGTTATGATAGTGTTACTTATAATGTATTAATAAAGAGAAAGAGAGAAATATCCATAAAAACTTCATACTAATGTTTTTTCGCGTTTTCATTTTACTCCAATCTGTTGCTTCAGCTTCAGCACGAAGTAGAGACAAACATACTTTCATTTACATAATTTTTGTTTTACACTAAAAACTGTATTAAGCATTTATCTTGAAACAAGCAAATATCGTAAAATTACCTACTGTTGGTTTTAAAAAGAAAAAAATGTTTAAAAAAATTTCTTCTTTCTCTCTAAAACTAAAAATTCACTTCACTCATTTTACTGTAGGTGTCGACGCATGCTCAATAAGAAATGTTAAAACCAATTCAAAAATAAAAATATTGCCGAAACGAAAATCTTTTTTGATTAAATTCAGTTTTTTTTAAAAGAATTCTGATTTAGATATGTATAACGATATTCTTTAAAAGGTCCAAATACTGTCCGTCTGCAATAAAAAAACCTTAGTATCTACCGCGACCTTGTTTGCTATAAAGCATTTGAAACATCTACATATAATAAAACTGTAGAGGTCAAATGTCTGCACATAGAAAATTTTTTTGTTAAAAACCGAGTCAGGGGGATGTAAGAAGGGAAATAGAACAAATCCACATTTTTTTCGAATTTTTGTTACTCTGTCTGTCTGTTTGTCTGTTTGTACGGGCTAATCTTCGAAACTTTTGGACCGGATTTAAATGAAATTTGCATCGTAGTATCTTATATCCCCGGTCAACATTTAACATACTTTTTATCTCGAAAAATTAAATAGTTCCCATGTGATAGTTAAAAAAACTATAGTAACTTATACAGCTTAGTATATAAAAACTACTGATTGGATATTAATGAAATTTTACGATAATATAGTTCAGACATTTGAATAACAAATACGCTACTTTTTATCCCGGAAAAATGTACGGTTCCCGTGGGATAGATTAGTTTTTGTTTGTCTAGAGGCGAACCCGAGCGATGAGCCGTTAGTCGGAAATAAAAAGTACCAAACATGTTCTGTCAGGCACAAAAAATCAAAATAAAAACACTGTTTACGAAATGTTCATTTAACATTTTACTTTATTTTCACAGATTTTACAGCAACGCGCTGCCTCTGCACAAAAGAGGGCTCAGCGAATGACAAAATCCTTTAATGAAACGCGGAAAATTAATGATGTAAGCGTACATATATATATATATATATTCCGAATGGCGTATTTATTATATATTTAAATTTAATTGTAAAGAATAGGATCTGTATTCGAATCAAAAAATATATAATAAAAAATATAGTTCTTATAATTGGACTGTACTCAACGGTAATGGTGGCCCAATTGTAACGTGCTAGCTTGGAAGCCAGGTGAAGCGGGTTCAAATCGTAGTTGTCGCACCTCTGATATTCTCTAGTTTCTGATATTATACGTGTATCATTTACGATGAAAAATAAATATACATCATGACAAAAATTTTGATGTCTAAGAAAACCTGGCAAATTTTCAAAATACGTGTGTTATTTTAAAAACTATATTAATTTAGTAATTAATATAGTTTTTAAAATAACACATGCTAGTGCATTGCCCGCGGCTCCGCTCGCGTTCAGATGACCAAAAATCAAATTATTAGGTTTTACATATTAGTATACATTGCAGTTTTTGTATTTTTTGTCAAAAATGAGATATTTTCCTGCGGTAAAAACATCTTATATATCGACCCGGATAACCAGCTATCTTCATACTAATGTATTCAGCCCTTTTTAACGTCCTACTGCTGGGCACGGGCCTCCCTTCAATACGAGGGGGATCAGGCCATAGTCCACCACGCTGGCCAAGTGCGGGTTTGCGGACTTCACATGTCTTTCGAAAACTTGCTAGGTTCTCTCAGACATGCAGGTTTCCTCACGATGTTTTCTTTCACCGTAAAGCAAGTGGTAATCAAGTTAGAAAATGATTCGCACATGAAAATATCAGAGGTGCGAGATCCGGGATTTGAACCCGCTTCACTCGGTTTCGCAAGCGAGCGCGTTACCACTGGGCTACTACTGCCTATTATATGTTTAGATTACTACCTTTATTATATGTATAGATTAGTTTTCCCCTAATACATTGCAAGTGAAAGTGCCAGCGACACAAGGAGTGATGGACAAAGCGACAAAATGTAGCTCTGTGTATTTACTTTTTCAGATAATTTTTTAACTGGTATACAAAGAGTTTCATTGAAAATAGGGGTTTATATCAGTTTCACTCATATTCTAGACCATATTGTAAGATTTTAAGTATGTTAAAATTAATTTTGTACCACATGAAATTTACTTGGCTATATTTTTAAACTTTTTAAATAATCTATACTAATATTATAAAGCTGAAGAGTTTGTTTGTTTGTTTGTTCATTAGTTGGCGTCATTAATTTGTTTGCTATCCACCGTGGGTGTCTGACGGTTATAATAATTACTTGGACATTAAATTTTTAATATTACTTTGAATAAGTGTTTAAATTTTACACTGTCTAAACTACGTATTACTTCACGCTACGGACTTTAGAAGCAGAATAAACTACGCGAGTAACGCCGGGGGCAGTTAAAGTCAAGATTATAATTAAAATAAATAATCTACACATATAATAAAATCGTAACTAAGCCGAATCTGTACATTAAATATTTTTTTAGAAAATCTTATTGAAATAGAGATTATTATCGATACAGAGGCCGAATCTATAGTTTTTAGAATTTTTGTCTGTCTATGTCTGTCTGTCTGTATGTCTGTTACCGCATCACCGGAAAACCACTGGATAAATTTTTATGAAATTTGGTATGATGATAGCTGGTTATCTGGGTCAACATATAGGATACTTTTTACTGCGGGAAAATGTCTCATCTCTGAGCTAAACATTAAAACGTAACTAGGGTCGAACCCGAGCGGAGCGAGGGTGATTTGCTAGTATTAGTATAGGTGATTATGTAACTTTATAATATATCTCTTTTTCAGATAGAAGAAATTAAATACAACTCTAACGTTCTCACGCTCTCTCCGGAACCCGGCATTTGTGAAGATAAGAATATATGATGAAATAGATAAGGAATTTTATTACTTAGTTAAAAGCACATTGCAGATTGATTTCAATATATCTATGTATTAGAATATTTATCAAATAAAGCAAATTTTTTTTTAAAGATATAAGATGAAGTATGTCAATAAATGTAGGTCAACTGCGAATTTGGAAAATTCAACTACATCATTCATGATATATATATATATATATATATATATATATATATATATATATATATATATATATATATATATATGTGTGTGTGTGTGTGTGTGTGTGTGTGTGTGTGTGTGTGTGTGTGTGTGTGTGTGTGTGTGTACGTCCAACGATCAAAAAAGTACTAGATACACAATTTCATGCAAATGTTCTCTTAAAACTGTCACTAATTGTGTTTATGTAATTATTCTAGTTGAAATAAATATACAACAATGTAAATTGTACCTTAAATGCAATTATTAAAGCTGTTTTAACAAACAAAAAAAAGTTGAAACCGCGCTCAAATATTCAAATGCTCATTCGGTGAGGACATTTTTTGTCGCTGATTGTGTATTCGATGTCGATACTCTTTGTTTGTATTATCAAGTAAAGATCAAATGTCGTCTGTCGTTTCTTTTATCTAATCTAATATATTTAAACGAGCAATTCTTTATATTTATATCTTTATATCTTTATTTATTTATACCAGCGATCTCGAAAACGGCTCTAACGATTTCGCTGACATTTGGTATGTGGGGGCTTGCGGGGGCGAAAAATCGATCTATATTAGTCTCATGTCTGGGAAAACTCGTGTTTTCGAGTTTTCGTGCGGTTTTCTTTTGCATTATTCTACGCAGAATATGGTCGATAATTTCTTACACTCAAATGTAAGCATCGTGGTCAAGCGGTCAAGGTGTAAGTTAGGCAACATATGTCCGGGATCGAATCTCGGTCGGAATACAAAGTTTTTGCTTTTGTTGTTTTTTTTTTTTGTATTTATTCAAGTTTTTAGTCTTTTTTAATTAAAAAAATACGATATAACAAAAAAAACTCCGAGCGAAGCTCGGTCGCCCAGGTTCTATTCTTTATTGCAAGTAAAAATAAATAAATTAAAACAAATGTTATATTTAAACAAAAAAAAAATTATAAATTAGGGCAAAGGTAAACTTAACAGACTAAAACACCACAAGAAGAATGTTACATATGTATACTATTTAATTGGGGTCCAAAGAAAATTCATTTTTCTTGCGCCAGTACTTTTGCAGTCGTATACAAAATAACACAATCACATAATTGAATCAGTATTTTAGGAAGACATAAAAGACAAACATACATACATTAATTTTTATTTATATAGATAGATGTCTCATCTTTATCTATACAATTATTTCCTTCTGTATAAAAAGACCATAAAGACAATAGAAATTAGACCTTTATTCGAAAGGCCTTAAATAACATATATTTTATCTTGTTGGTTATTTGTTCCAAAAACTTACCTAAGCTCTCTAATAAATAGTGTACCGAAAGGACTATGTAGTATTGGTAATAGGTTTCCTAATGCAAAATCTCGTCATAAAAGTATAACAAGCTACCGACTCTTCGTCCCTAGATTGATTCTCCATACAAAATTTCATCCCCATTTCAACCTCAAGGGATGATTTCCCGGATAAAAAACTATCCTATGTCCTTTCCAGAGTCTCAAACTATCTTCTTACCAAATTTCATGTAAATCGGTCCAGTAGTTTCGAAGCTTATACGGTACAAACAAACAAACAAAAAAATCTTTCTTATTTACTATATTAGTATAGAGAAAAATAGTTTAATATTAATACTGTGAAGGTCAATTGAAGATCTGCAATGTGCTTGATAATATGAATAAGTAACCTATTTAATATGCTTTATATAAGATTTTTTTGTAGAATAATTTAAATTTTAAAGTACGTAATTAGATAAATATAAATAAACGACAGTTTGAATTTTCTAGCTTTTATAGATAAATAATTATATTTCATACATTTAAATAAAGCATTTATGAGATATTATGGTGTAACATATGTGTAAATAAACATAACTAGGCAATCTCACAAACAGACACTACTTTTACTATTTATAATATGTATGTATTTAAAGTTATATATGTGTAGTGTATCAACTATCTGGTATCCATAACACAGGCCTCGTAGCTTACCATGGAACTAGATGGTGCTGTGTGTTAATGTCCCAACATATTTATTTATTATTTATTTTGCTTATACTGTACTTAATACTTTCTTAGAGTTACTCGAATATATTTAAATAAAACTATCTTTCCAAAATTTTTCACGGATTTATTTAGATTTTTGGTTCCCGACGTTTCGATTGCTTTATAGCAATCATAGTTACGGGAGAGACTCTCCGAGAACCAAAAATCAAAATAAATCCACGAAAAAAACTGAAAAGATAGTTTTATTTTAAGTATTGTAAGCTTTCTTAGTCTTGCTTAATTTGTTGATTTCATATACTTTATACACATTAGAGGCTTCATAATAACTAAAAAAATATGTATAACTAGTTTTCACGCTCGGTTTCGCTTACAGGTGTGGGATGGGGAGTGAAAGTTTTAAAAATATCTGTTTTTCATACAAATACTATGAAATACGTATATACGTACGTATTTACGCCGTCAATAAAAACAACGGTTGGACTTGGTTAAATTATTTGTAATATTTAGTAAAGTTTTTATGGAAAAGAAATTGAAAAATTTCCCGGAAAAACTTTTCAATAAATTTTTCGCCCGGCCCAATTTTCCGGGAAAAATTGAAAGTACTTTTTTCTTTAACATTCTTAAAAACCACAAATATTGTGGAAAAGATAACGTATGTCAAGTCAGTATATAATATTAAAACACAGTATGAACATATCACGTGTCAGACCCAACTCCCTATGCATAGAATTCATGCCAGTGACAATTTTTCGTTTTATACGTGAATATACATTGAAATATTATTTACTTCATCCCATAAATATTATAAATGCGAAAGTTTGGATGGATGTTTGTTACTCAATCATGCCAGAACGGCTGAACGGATCCGGATGAAATTTAGTACATTGATAGATTATAGTCCGGAAAAGTGCAGACTACTTTTTATCCCGGAAAAACATACGTATAAGTAGTACGGTTTCCATGGGATAGATTTGTTTTTTTTTCACTAGGGACGAAACGAAGCGAGGGTGAGTATCTAGTATTTATATAAAGAAGTTATTTTTGAGTTTGAAAAAGAAGGTTCTCTTTTAAGAAAAAATTAAGAAAGAAGGTATTTGGGTGTATGTTTGTAACTAACACGTGATATCTTCGCTAACGCTATATATAATAAATATTATGAACATAAACCTTTTGGTGGTCATACAAAAACTGTATGGGAATCAAATTATTACGCTTAAATTTATTTTGATGTCGGTGTATCTTAATTAGTTAAAGAGAAATTATTATAAAATTTAAAGTTCCTATGCACATTTATGTAAGAGATGAATGTACAATAAAGAAATAAAAAATTAAATAAATATATAAGATAATAAAACAAACATATCAATTACTTTTTATTTATTTCCTGCTCTATATTAATAAAAATTTTGCTTATTAGAAATTAGTACTTGTTTTGACTAAAAAATGTACAATAATATTCTATAACTGCAGTAGCGCAATAAGGCACCAGTATTATGATAGTCTACCAATGTCGTAAGTCAGAAGCTGAAGCCATAATGTACATTATATGTAATAGAGGAAAAAATAACTTAATTTCCTTGTTCCTCATTAGACATTTTCATAGCATATATTGCATAGCATAGATTGCAAGCCCAAAACTCCTGGATTCGATCCCGGGTCGGGTCAAGTGTATTTACTGAGTTTTTATGTCAAAAAATCCTCGGTTACAAATGTTACATTCTATCGGTTCGACACTTGATTTCTCTTTTCGTAACAAAGTGTATTGGAAAGTGTGTTGTGAAAGGATTTGCTGCTGTAACCGATATCAGGACTATATTATTATTACAAGAAAAAAAAATTAAAGTGTGTGTGTATCCAATTCACTCACGGTAGAAGTGAAACTTCTTTGGCAAATATCGCAATTAAATTAAAACAAATCAATAATTAAACAAGGCATGTTAGGCATATTACAATCATATATTTATTTCTATAAAATCATATATTTATCATATACGGAAAGAATATAATATTATATATCATTTGTCAGACAATAACAACGGTTACCATGGTAACAATTAGTCATAATAGCATATAATGTATTCTATCTCATTCTCTCGCCGGTTTAATCCTATATATTTATGTGTTTGTCTCTTTCTAGTGTCGCATTTTGGTTTCATCGAGTTTCAAATCTAAACAATTCTAAAGCAGTTTCACTTCAAAAAGACCGATTAATAATGTCCTCCGGACTATTTCGGCCACAGCGGCTAATCTCAAAGGATAATATAGTGCAAAAATATAAGTACTATATCTATTCCAAACCGACAATTAAGAAATTATTCTCTTCCTCAAAATATTTTTTGACTTGTTACAGAGTGAAGAAGCAACAAACATACTCACAAACTAGTATTTGTAGTTATATTTACCTTATATGAAAATTAATATAAAGCACAGCACTGTAATAGGTTCAAATTCCGTAAACAATATACTTAGCTCTAATTAATTTTAGTGTTAAGTCTGAAGAGGAAGTTGGCTGAAAGTCGTCATGTGTGAGCTTATTCTAAACTTTTGCTTGCATAAGATTTCATGCAATATATAATTATAAATGTTATTAAAATTTCAAGCTATTTCCTTTCACTAACATTTTATCTATTGTTTTTTAGTGCAGAATTTCGCGGGTTCGAGTCCCGCTAGGGGCATTCATTTGTGTGATGAGCACGTATGTTTGTACTCTATTCATGGATGTCTATATCTATACATATAATTAAACTGTAGAAGTCGAATGTCTATATATAGAAACAAAATTGCTAAACAACGAGTCGAGGGGATGTAAGAAGAGAAATCCAGATTTTTTACATTTTTTTTGTTTCTCTGTCTGTTTGTCTGTTTGTACGGGCTAATCTCCGAAACTGTTGGACTGATTTAAATGTAATTTTGTATAGTGATACCTTATATCCTCGGTCAACATTTTAGATACTTTTCATTCCGGAAAATTAAATAGTTCCCGTAGGATAGTTAAAAAACTATCGTAACTTATACAGCTTAGTACACAAAAACTACTGATTGGATTTTAATGAAACTTTACAAGAATATAGTTCATACTTTAGAATAACAAATAGATTACTTTTTATCCCAGAAAAATATACGATTCCCGTGGAGTAGATTTATATTTGTTTGTTTGTTAGAGGCGAACCCGAATTATAATATGTATGTATTTAAAGTTTTATAATATATAGTGTATGTGTAGTGTATTAACTATCTGGTATCGATAACACAAGCCTCGTAGCTTACCATGGAACTAGATGGCGCTGTGTGTTAATGTTCCAACATATTTAAAAAAATAATAATTTAAATGGTAAGTCTAAAGTCGCTATTACGTATCTAAAAATCTGTTATTCTGAATCCGCAATTACCAGTGGAAAAGAATATAATACAATAGTAAAATAAAGTTTTCCAGGCCATTTTGGACTATGGTGGCTTATCGGACTTAGGCTGGCTAACCAAGCAGAAGATAATTCAAATGCATCCTCTGTATCTTTTGCACTCAGTCTGATAGTACGATAATTCGACACAATCAGTAAGACTTAGTCGCAGGATTACCACCAACGTTCCAGCTCTCTACTGAGAGGGACTCTCTACTGAGGCTGCTACTGAGTATTTTTTAACAGAAAAAAGTTATAGACTGCGTGTATGAATGTGTACACGCGCAACAAGTAAAACTTCTGTAGGTTATCGGTACCTACTCTTTATGAAATTCAATTTATGTTTTAAATAATTAGAATAATAGGTACTAAAAATAACGCTTATTAGTCGTATTACAATCATATATTTATAGAACTAGCAAAACCCGCGGCTTCGCTCGTACTAAAACTACAACAAAAAAACTTGATGACACTTGTATGAAAAGGTAGGTTTCATACAAATGTTCATCCCTTATTTTATCTCCTTATGGGATGAATTCCAAAAAACGCTAAAACACATATTTTTTTAATTTTATTGAAGAGCATTAATACCAAGTTTCAAGAAATTCTGATCATAAATATTTTTTGGGTTGTGTTATAACGTGTATTCCCGTGGGAATGAGATAATCTCCCGCGGTAAAAAGTATCCTATATGTTGACCCGGATATCCAGCTATCATCGTGCCAAATTTCATCAAAATCTCTCCAGTGGTTTTTCTGTGATGCGGTAACAGACAGACAGACAGACAGACAGACAGACAGACAGACAAAAATTCTAAAAACTATAGATTTGGTCTCTGTATCGATAATAAAGTCTATTTCAATTTTCCAAAAAATATTTAAGGTACAGAGTAGACTCAGTTAGAATTTTATTATATGTATAGAAGATATCATTTAAGGAAAGAATATAATATATATCATTTGTCAGATTTACATTACATTTTTTCGTAACGCATTCACCAGCTTACCCCCCAAGTCAAGCGTGCGTAAAGAAGTTATACTAAAAAAATTAATAACTATACTTTGCTACACCTAGGACCTACAGATCTCCAGCCATACTTACCTAGTATTTAACAAGTACCTAATAGTAATATCCAGACAGTTATTAAATAATGTTTTTACTATACGCAATTGCCCTTTAATTGTAAGTAACAAAAAGTAAGTCTTTTAGTCAATTAATTTATGTATTAAGCCGATCCTTTGAATGAAACCAATAAACTATTCGCGCTCAGTGCAAGTGGTTCCTAACTTCGACATACGGCCCTCATGGCCCGCTTTATACAAAAGGCTGATAGTACACTAGCATGTTTACTCATACTGGCGTCCCTAGGTCTCTTTTTTACTTATAATATTAAAGTACCTGGGCGACCGAGCTTCGCTCGGAGTTTTTTTTTGTTATATCGTATTTTTTGGATAAAAAAACTATAAACTTGAAAAAACACAAAAAAAAACAAAAGTAAAAACTTTATATCCGACCGAGATTCAAACCCGGAAACCTGTGATTGGCCGCTTCACCACGACACTTATGCCCGAGCGTAAGAAATTATCGACCATATTTTGCGTGGAATAATGCGAAATAAAACCGCATGAAAAATCGAAAACACACCCATTTTTCAGATCTAAGACTAACCTAGATCGCTTTTTTGCCCCCGAAAAACCCCACATACCACATTTCAGTGAAATCGTTAGAGCCGTTTCTGCGATTGCCGGTATAAATAAATAAATAAATAAATAAATATACAAGAATTGCTTGTTTAAATATATTAGATTAGATATGGGTAGCTCCACCTTTTTTAATTTTAATTACTAAAAGGCATCGATCAAAAAAGTACTAGCTAGATACACAATCATCGACAAAAAATGTCCTCACCGAATGAGTGCTCATTTGAATATTTGAGTGCGCTTTTAGTTTTTTTTTTGTGAAAACAACTTTAATTGCATTACATTTAAGGTTCAATTTACATTGTTGTATATTTAATTCAACTGGATTAATTACCTAAACACAATATTGGTGAGAGTTTTAAAAGAACTTTTGCGTGGGATTCTGTATTTACTTTTTTGATCAATGCTAAAAGAAGTGAAACATAAGCTACTATGTGTTACTCCAGGTCATCTATACACTCCCCCCAATGTGCGTTCACCTTGTCATGGTGGGAGGCTTATTAACGTCCGTCAATTCAGCCAGGCACGAAACCAAGAAACGCACTGAAAAGCGGCCCATCAAGGTGGGCGTTGTGCCATGATAGTATGGAGCAACCCCATGGTTTTTGTGGTCTGCTCGAGCAGACTTGCCGTCGTTATGACGAGGAAGGTTTTCTATGGTAGTACTGGCTTTATTGGTGAGTCCCATATAACCTGTAAGTTGTATGTGTAAATACATTACCAGACGTTAAAACAGGAAAGGTCATCTATATACTAAATTTCATCCAAATCTGTTTAACCATTTTAACGTAAAGAACTAACACACATATAAATCGCATTTATTACATTAGTGGGATTCTACAATATTCGAAAAGTTTTCCATAAACATCAAACAATGTATTGAATAAAACAAGAAGTGAATTTTAATAAAAATGGCTTACATTTTTTTGTCAGTGAGCGGAAGGCCTTAGCAGTCTCGAGCAGATGGCGGGCGTAGTTTATTAAAGTTGCCCGTTTCTCTGCGCCTCGACACGAGTGTTCTCTAGCAATTTTCACTTGTTTTGTGAATAAAATTTTACTTTTGATCACGGATTTTGTTTCGAATTAAATAATATAATTGTTAGTTAGGATAGATCTACGAAAGCTGTTAGTTTGATTTCTATGTGGAATAGCGGGCAGTGCTTACATTGTGATTTAACAACTTCTATACTCAAAGTTTCTAATGGAATTTCAGTTTGTAAAGTTAGGAGATGTTCCTTTCACACGTAATAAGTTTTTAGTGTGTATGCACTATGCTGCTTTATATTAATACTAATTATTAACTAATTAATGTTAATTCGTACTAGCTTTAATGACTAGGTCATACTAGGTACTTAATTTTTTCAAGAGAAATCCTAATAGTGGGGGAGCTCAAGAGGTATTTAGGGATTTTTTTAAGCGCGACAGATTAATATAATATGTAAGTCCTCTGTATAAGGTCGCGCGTCTAGGGCAGCCAATCAAAATATTTTTTTTTTTGATTAGTTAGAAATACTTGAAACCGTCAGATTAAGGTGTGGTGGGCATTAGCCCTTTCAGGCATGTAATTATACATGCCTAAAAGTTTAGTCAATAAACTGCCAATTTCTACCAAGCCGAAGAGGTAAAAATATACCATAAATTTTATGGATCATTATAAAATGCTTTGTCTTGAATAAAACGTACCAATATCGACATGTTGTATGCGTTTCTTATATAAAGGACGATTTCACGTGTATTTAAAACATTTAAAATATGATAACAGGAAACCCAAATACGTATAATCTATACATGTAATAAAATTCTAACTGAGTCGAATCTGTACCTTAAATATTTTTTTGGAAAATCTTATTGAAATAGACTTTATTATCGATACAGAGACCGAATCTATAGTTTTTAGAGTATTTGTCTGTCTGTCTGTCTGTTACTGCATCACAGAAAAACCACTGGAGGGATTTTGATGAAATTTGGTATGATGATAGCTGGATATCCGGGTCAACGTATAGAATACTTTTTACCGTAGGATATTATCTCATTTCCACGGGAGTACACGTTATAACACATCACAAAAAATATTTATGATCGGGTCTTTTAGCGTTTTTTGAAATTCATCTCATAAGGAGATAAAATAAGGGATGAAAATTTGTATGAAATCTACCTTTTTAAAGTTTTTTGTTGTAGTTTTAGCGCGAGCGAAGCCGCGGGTTTTGGTAGTATTGCAATAAATTTGAAATATTTACTTGTATACCAATAAATTCTACACTAAATGTAGGTATATAACATACATAACAGTGTATATAACGGTTTATTCACCTCGTATCAGCAATGAATTTAGAAACGTCTAGAACAATTTACATCTTGTCTTATTTCCCACAGGGCTGGGGTTGACTTTAAATCTCGATATAACGCTTGGCTTACTCTTAACTTTAGATGTAATCTCCTGGGTAGCATGTGAACAATTTTTCTCGAAACTGGGGTACCACGAAATTTTAATGAGTTGCTTTAATATTGATAATTACTTATTGTAAATAAATTTTAAGTTTCGATTTGAAAATTTTCAATGAGGCACTTAATACCTTTGAGGAACTTGTATTATAAAAAATTAAAAATATCGTTGGTTTTTTGCTAATGAAATAAAAATTAAACAAATATAATCTCATAAACATAATATATAAAGAATTGTAGCTCAGTGGTAGCATCCTCGCTTGGGAAATCTAGTGAAACGGGTTCAAATCTCGACTATGGCCTAATCCGCCTTGTAGTGAAGCGAGGCCTGTGCCCAACAGTGGGACGTTAAAAAAGGCTGAATACAACATAATATGTACAATCAGGTAAGTTTGGTTATATGAAACATATTTGTCATTTTGGAAAATATTTCTTTAAGAGGCCACCCAATTTTCTTTGGATGTTATAGGTTCCTCTTCATCGCGATATATCGAATTCCTATATTCTAAAAAGGGTTCCGTTCGTGCAATGGCGAAGTGAACGGATCGCTATACTTATTTTTTATTATAAGTAGCATCCACCTCGCAATTTGCAATGCTAATATAAACAATGTGGAGATCTATTAAAGAGATAAGTCATCCTTTACATAAATAAATATGTTGGGACATTAACACACAGCACCATCTAGTTCCATGGTAAGCTACGAGGCTTGCGTTATGGATCTCCCCCTAACGTGCGTTCACCTTATCGTGGTTGGGGGGAAGGGGAGGGGGCTCATTAGCATCCGGCAATCCAGTCGGGCGCAAAGCCAAGAAACACACCGGAAGGCAGCCCACCTCGGTGGGTGGTGCGCCATGCGGGTTGCTCCTGGTACTTCTCTGATAGCAGAGCGCTGTTCTGGTCTGCTCCGGCAGACCTGCCGTCAACATAAAAAACTTAAAAAAAAAAAACCGACTTCCAGGCACTGAAAAGTAAAAAATAACTAAACGGGGGTTTTCATTTAAAATAGATACTTAATCAGATATTTTCGAAGTCGGTGTGCTTTGATTTGTATTGGCTGGCATTAAATTTAAATACATATAATATTATCTTATATATTTAAACGAGCAATTCTTGTATATTTATATATTTATTTATTTATTTATTTATACCGGCGATCTCGGAAACGGCTCTAACGATTTTGCTGAAATTTGGTATATGGGGGCTTTCGGGGGCGAAAAATTGATCTAGATTAGTCACATGTCTGGGAAAACGCGTGTTTTCGAGTTTTCATGCGTTTTTCTTATGCATTATTCTACGCAAAATTTAATCGCGACATCTATACAACTCTGTCAGTAACACTTAGTCAATGTAAAATTATTTTTAAGCCAAATTAAAAAGAAAATTATTCTTATCGCGACATCTATACAACTGTCTCAGTAACACTTAGTCAATGTAAAATTATTTTTAAGCCAAATTAAAAAGAAAATTATTCTTATCGCGACATCTATACAACTGTCTCAGTAACACTTAGTCACTTAATGTAAAAAATACAATCTTTCAAGAACTACGAGCGAAGCTCGGTCGCCCAGGTACTAAATATAAACACCCATGTTTGGAGAACAAACATTCATGCTCGTAACACAAATGTATGTTCCCACGGGACACAAACCCGCAACCGCTGGCACAGCAAGTAGGGTCACTACAAACTAAGCCAAACGTGTCATGCTATTGAAAGGTTTTGTTTTAGTTTTAATACAAAATATATAAAGTATATAATTAATGGTAGTAGGTATATACATATGTACATATTATTTGAGTTATCGTGTTCACGTTCGATTGCTTTTGAGAACAATGACATCTGAACCTCTCCAAATGAATAGATTCGGAATTATAGTTTGCTACGCGGTAATTAAATGTCAACTAATCATACACCTGGTTTCGATCAATAATAATATATTTTGTGTTATAGTTATATTGTAATATCTTCGTTGAGGTACATCTTAATGTATTGTATTTGTATTCAGCCCTTTTTTAACGTCCCACTGCTGGGCGCGGGCCTCCCTCAATACGAGGGGAATCAGGCCATAGTCCACCACGCTGGCCAAGTGCGGATTGGCGGACTTCACATGTCTTTCGAAAACTTGCTAGGTTTTCTCAGACATGCAGGTTTCCTCACGATGTTTTCCTTCACCGTAAGGTAAGTGGTAATCATGTTAGAAATGATTCGCACATGAAAATATCAGAGGTGCGAGACCCGGGATTTGAACCCGCTTCACTTGGTTGTCCAAGTGAGCGCGTTACCACTGGGCTACCACTGCCTTTTACATCTTAATATATTCAGATTAATAACTCACTAGTACTTCGATATAACTTACATACCACCTTTCATATGTTGATCGCACTTTGTAAGGTCTGTTAGACTTTAGACTTAAGACATTATACACGGTACACTTAGTGTATACACCAAGCGTCTCTATGTAAACATGAGTGTCTCTAATTATGAATTAAGAGACACTCGCGTTCCCACAGACACTTGGTATATACACTGATGTACCGTGTATAGTGTCTCATGAACCGAAGACGTAAACACAACTCAACAAAGTTTTCATTACAATCAAACAAACAAGCACATATTAATTATTATATATAAAGAGAACAAATGGAAAATATTCTTATTGTACAAAAATATAAGTACTTATCCTAGTGAAGAATTTTGAAGACATTAAAACATAAACATTCCAATTTCGTACATCCGAGTTATTTAATATTAAAAAAACATTTTTAAAAACAAGCTTTTATATCATATTGTGTAATGGGTTTGATTTGGCTTAAAGTTTATTTTTTTATTTTTTAGGTATTTATTCGTGTTCTTCTCAGTAAACCCTTTCATTTGATATCCATATCATGGGGATTTTGGGGGTACATAAAAAACATAGTCCGCCATGTTGGATTTAGAATGACGTCACTTATCTAACCATGCATTGTCATCCAAACTACACGTGTATGCAAAGTTTCAGCTCAATGGGTTGAGCATAACTGCTTTGAAATTCAGTTGCAAGATTTGACCCGAACAAACATACATACAAACATTGCAATTTTATATAAAACTTTCTATTCGGATTTTTTCGCGATTTTATTTTGATTTTTGGTTTACAACAATCAAGATCACGGGAGAGTCTCTCCGAAAAGATAGTTTACTTGAAATTGTCAAATATTCGCGTAAACCTTGAAAGTTAAATAAAAACTTGTTAAAAATGTAACGCCAGGTTTAGATTTATTCAACAGTTAGAACACTACACGTACAAAAGATGAGAAAAATGTAATATAATTTTATTATAAAAGACGTTTTAAGCAATCATCTGTATAAAGGGTGTAAAATAAAATGAAATAGCTATTTGAGTGAAGACGGTGCTTACAGCTGGCTGCGGGGGATACTTTTCATAATGAGGTAGCCTTTGTTGTCCCACTTTGATAACTGTGAAATGTGAATTTATATATGATAAAAACGAATTTACAACGTTTTTAAATAGCTAATTATATGAAATTATATTAAATATAATAATAATATTCGCATGATTTTATAATTATGTTAGTTATAAGTATTTGTTTCACTTAATCTTTAAAGATAATATTTGTTGTATAATATGCTTCATTTATAGGCTAAAATTTTCAACTTTGGATGGTAGAAATTTGAAGGTATAAGACAGCGATAAATATTCAAAAAAGTCTCTATATCTTGGAAAAACAGTTGATATGTAGAAAATTAACGCAGAAAAAAAAATATTAGCATCAAATTCTTAGAATTTTTTTGCGAACGGCATAAGTTTATTATTGTATTGTTCGCAAAAACCACTGTCGTTAGCAACTTTGCTACACTCGAAAAGAGCGCGTTTACACATCATTTCCCAAAGTTTTGTTACCTGTAGTTACAAATTATAATAAAATAATAACGAAGCGAAAGTAAAAAAAAAAGTAAAGGCACTGGTAGCCCAGTGGTAACGCGCTCGCGTGGGAAACCGAGTGAAGCGGGTTCAAATCCCGGGTCTCGCACCTCTGATATTTTCATGTGCGAATCATTTCTAACATTTCTAACATGATTACCACTTGCCTTACGGTGAAGGAAAACATCGTGAGGAAACCTGCATGTCTGAGAAAACCTAGCAAGTTTTCGAAAGACATGTGAAGTCCGCCAATCCGCACTTGGCCAGCGTGGTGGACTATGGCCTGATTCCCCTCGTATTGAAGGGAGGCCCGTGCCCAGCAGTGGGACGTTAAAAAGGGCTGAATACAACGAAGCGAGATCTGTGAAAATGTACATTTTTATTTTTTGAAAATAATCGTTTTTAAATGTTATCTATTGTAAAAAGAAAGACCTCAAAACAGTAGTTATGAATTTTGATCTATTTGTCTTTATGTCTGTTTGTCTGTGTGCATTGGCGCCAAATTACTGAACCTATTTTAACTCATTTTTGTATAATGATAACTTATTACACAGGTCAACATTTATAATACCTTTTACTTCAGGAAAATCTTTCATTCCAGCGAGAAAACACAATAACTTAGTGTATCGAGTCGTTTTTTTACCTGCCTAACACTGGCTAAATCTTAATAGATATATCAAAACAATGCACTAGAAAAATGTAGGTCTTAAAAAGGCCTACAGAAAGGTCTGAAATACCATATGTCCATCTCAAAATGTACAATAACTTTCTTCTTCTTCTCTTTCTTTATCTATTTAAAACGTACCTAGAGCTACACTTTGCTCGGGTGCGTCTCTAATTAAACCACTTGAGTGGTGTAGGAACGCATACAAGACATTCGTCCAAAACGATATTCATTTCTTTGCGCAAGGAACTTTCGCACACGTATCTACCAGAGGATCAATGATTTAGGAATGCACAGACGACAAACATACAAACATAAATTTTTATTTATATAGAAAAAAGAACAACCTTCGACATAGCAAGAAGTAGGGTAAAAAAATTTAAATTAATTGTTTGCTTTTAAATAATAAATACAGTATCTTTTACTTTACCTTGAAAATTTAAAAATGTTGAATCATTTCAAAAACTTTTGTAGATAAATAATTAAAACACTAATCCCACTAAAATGCTTGCCGTGTTTATTTTCTCTTTAAAATTTCGAAATATCTACGTTTTTGTTCCAAATAATTCATCTGGCAGGCTGACAGGCGATTACTGGGTTGAAAAATAGTGCTTTTTAAATTTAAGCTCGATACACACTTTTCAAATTTCTAAATCGTTATTGGTCGGTGTAGCATATTACAAGTCGGACTACTTAAATGCTACTATCTTATATGCGAAAGTTGTGCCAGTGTGTGTATATTATAACATATATGTATATATATGTATATATGTATATTTATTACTCCCTTAAACTAAAATAGATTGACGTCCCCCGAACCTGCGTTCACCTTGTCGTGGTGGAGGGTTGGTCTCATTAGCGTCAGCCAGTTCAGCCAGGCGCGAAGTCAAGAAACATATTGGGTAGAGGGTGGCCCACTTCGGGCCATGCGGGTTGCTCCTGGTACTTTTCTGACGGCAGAGTGGTTAAAGCAACCCCATGGTTGTTATGGTTTGCTTCGGCATACCTGCCGTCAGGGCATCGTGGTTGAGTGCGTAAGCGACCCTGTATTACCTGTATGTCTTCAGGTGGTATGCGTAATTATATTTTCCAACATAAAAAAGGTATCAAAGGACTTACCTATAGGAAGTGGGAGCATATGGCTAGTAAAGGCTATCTATCTTTCAATAAATTAAATTAAATGAAAATTAAAAACTTCTTCCCAAGTGTGAGTTTCTGTAAACCGTATTGTCACTTAACTAGATACACCATGTATGTAAAAACTAAAAATATTGCTCGTACTTTGTAAATTTATTTGTTAAGTTCAATATAATATGAATATATACATAATTATAATATAATAGTACTAAATAGAAATAATTACACCGAATGGAAATCGAACTAGCTACCTAAGATACATAATATATACATATGGAGATACAATAATGCAATTTGTACGCATATCTATAATATGTCTTTTCAACAATCAAAATCCCTTACGTATAACTTAAAAAATACATGAACTAAATAAATTATGATGAAGTCATACTGACATATTTAATTCTCTTGAACTATATGTAATTTGGTACGTTTTAACGGTTAGTATGAAATACAAATCTTTGAATTTCTAGGCTTTTCTGTACTATAATATGCATGGTTTATACGTATAAACCTTCCTCTTGAATCACTCTATCTATTAAAAAAAACCGCATCAAAATCCATTGCGCAGTTTTAAAGATCTAAGCATACATATGGACAGACGGACAGCGGGAAGGGACTTTGGTTTATACCATGTACTGATTAAATGTTCATTAGTTTGGTATATTTTTAATTTCATCGTATTATCTTTGTAAAATATAAATATAATATTATTATATTTTGTAGAAGCAATATCGTCTGTAGATAATTAAATTGTTTAAAGGACAATAGAAATTAGTCTACAATGTATTCCAAGCCTTAAACGCAGCGGTAAAAATGTTTAGGGAGAAGGGGGACAAATGAGCATAGACAAAGAGAATAATTTAACAGCGAAATGAATCCGGTTAATGACTGCTAAGCATTGAGGTTGTGAAAATAACTAAAGGATATATATTATGAATATTCATTAACCCTATATCCTTTGACCGTTTTGATTTAGTGATGTTTGAAAGGATGCAGGTTCGATTACGGTCAATAATAAATATTATATTTTTCAATCATTTTATAAATGTTATAAGGTTTTTACTCGACTGCGAAGTCCAAAAGTAGGGTTATATGTTTGAGCTGTATTTATGTACATGTATGTATGTTCGACTCTATGTTACTAAGCAAATTTTCGTCATTAGATTCGTCTTGATAACGAGATAATATAGGATCATTAAAATTACTTATTAAAAAATTCAATGAATGTGCCTTCAATTTTTTATGTAAAGGACAAAGTAGTTACTTGTTCTGTCAAATTATGATGAAGTCATAATATTAGTAAAAGTCATATATAACATTTTATATAAACTAGTTTCTATATATTTCTATAACTAGTACCGCCCTCGTGTCTTACGACGTTCCTAGACAATGTTATTTGTTGGTAAATTCCAAACTAAAGATGAACATTTACTGATAAGATCACAAAACTAGGTTACTTAAGGTTACCTAATTCAATTCAATTCTTTGGTTTAGTGGCATTCAAGAGTTGCTAGTTGGGCTTAAGGTTACTTAATCGAATGGGTCGAATGGGAAGAAAACTTATATTATATATATATAGTCGTTAGTAGATAGTCGGTGCGTAGCCCAAAATTCTGTCAGATTCCTGACAAAGAAAGATCTGACCAAACAACGATACTATCATTTCATCACTTGCAATTCATACCAACAACAAATCCTTCGTTACTTTATCAAGTTAATTATTACTAATACATGGCGGAAATCACAAAGTAACAGCATTAAAAACATATTGTGTTGTATTAACTTAAATCCATTTTACATTTAAAATTATGTTATTATAAATAACTAACAAAATATATCCTAAAATTAATAAATTAAACTGTATTACTATACTTATTATCTTATTTTACATGCAAATTTAACAATTAGAAGTTGTTCATATAGCATGCTACCAATATTTTTTATCAGATGGCAGAATAATCGCATGTCCATGTGTACGTCGACTTAAATAATAAATATAATAAATAAATATGTTGGGATATTAACACACAGCACCATCTAGTTCCATGGTAAGCTACGAGGCTTGTGTTATGGATACCAGATATTTAATATAGTACATATATATAATTTTAAATATATACATATTATAAATATAAACACCCATGACTAGTATATAAACAACCGTACTCGTCACACAAATAAATGCCCCAGCAGGACTCGAACCCAAACACTACAAACTGAGTCAAACATGCTGTCTAAACACACTTTCAATTATAAACTAGTATAAATAAAAAAACCAATAATTTTATTTAAATCATACAATAACGTGATTTAAAAATACTAATATCACATTGCATCAATTCTTAACGAATTTTCATGAAAGGAAACACTTGTCCATAGTCGTTGGAGCGTGTAACTTATTCCAACAAAATTACTAACAATTGGTTTGGTTATTACTTAAACTAATAATATCGATGCTCATTCTAGTTAAATCATTCGAGTTTTTATTTTTTATGAATATACCACCAAAGTCATTTGAAAATTCAATAGTTGTAAAATATTTGACCTAATATGGAAATGTTCTCTATATGTACGTACTGACGACTTATTCTCACTTCGCTCGGGTGTATCCCTAAATATGCATTGCATGAAAGACAAATATCCAAAGTTTTTTTTTTTGCACCAGGAATCTTCGCAGGTGTATACAGAATTACACCCACTAGAGTTTCTTCATAATATGATCAATTATTTAGAAATGCATAGAGGATAAACAGACCAACATTAATTTTCATCTATATAGATAAGTATGTATATCCTAACAAGCAGCTTGCCCTCGCTTCGCCCGAATGTGCCCCTAGATTCCAATTGTAAATTCCAATTTTATTCTTCACTAAATTCCAATTTTATTCTTCACTTTATGTATAATATATCAGAATCTTCGTGTTTATATCAGTAGAAATATTGGACTTTTACGCAAACTTACTGTAACCTTCAGACCCACTTAACTTTTTCCTGTTGCAAAATCCGTTTTAAAAAATCTTAGCTGACTTATTATATTCGTCCCTTATATTCGTCCCCAGTTACATTTTAAGGTTTAGTATAGATTTCTCAGAGATAAAATATTTTCCCGCTGTAAAATGTTCCCTATATGTTACCCTATATGATACCCTATATGATTACCAGCTATTTTACCAAATTTTATCAAAATCTGTCCAGTGGTTTTCTCGTGATGCGTTCCCAGACAGAGAGACAGACAAAAATTCAAAAACTAGATATTCGGCCTCTAAACATTCATTGTACAAATTCGACTCAGTTAGAATTTTATTATATGCATAGATTGTATGTTAAAACTTTGCTGCCTAAAATTTCTCTGTATCGATAATAAAGACTAGTACCTAGGTGACCGAGCTTCGCTTGAAGTTCTTTTTTGTTATATCAAATTTTTAGTTAAAAGTAACTAAAAACTTGAAAAAATACAAAAAAAAATAAAACTTTGTATCAGATCGAGATTCGAACTCTGACACACCTATGATTGTTAATCTTGCACTTTGGTCGCTTGATGACGCAAGTGTAAGAAATTATCGACCATATTCTGCATAGAATAATGCAAAAGAAAACCACATGAAAAGTCGAAAACACACGTTTTCCCAGACATGAGACTAATCTAGATCGATTTTTCGCCTCCGAAAACCCCACATGCCAGATTTCAGCGAAATCATTAGAGCCGTTTCTGAGATCGCTGGTATAAATAATAATTAATAACTAAAGATATAAATATACAAGAATTGCTCGTTTAAATATATTAGATTTCAATAAAATTTTCTAATAAATATTTAATGTACAGACTAGGCTCAGAATTTTATTATATGTATAGATTATATATAAGAAACTAATAACCATTATAACAATAAAAAAAATACTTAGTTTTTGTTTGACCTAAGAATATTAATTTATGCTTTAAAATCATGTTATACTCTATTGTTAAATGGCCTACACCTTGACTGAGTATTGTTATATTCAACTAGCAAAACGCGCGGCTTCACTCGCGCTAAAACTACAACCAAAAAAACTTTAAAAAGATAGGTTTCATACAAATTTTTCATCCCTTATTTTATCTCCTAATGGGACGAATTTCAAAAAACGCTAAAACACGTATTTATTTAATTTAAATGTATTGAAGAGCATTAATACCAAGTTTCAAGAAATTCTGATCATAAATATTTTTTGGGCTGTGTTATAACATGTATTCCCGTGGGAATGAGATAATCTCCCGCGGTAAAAAGTATCCTAAATGTTGACCCGGATATCCAACTATCATCATACCAAACATCAAAATCAAAGTGGTTTTTCTGTGCGGTAACAGACAGACAGACAGTCAAACAGACAGACAGACAGACAAACAGACAAAAATTCTAAAAACTATAGATTCGGTCTCTGTACCGATAATAAAGTCTATTTCAATAAGATTTTCCAAAAAATATTTAATGTACAGATTCGACTCGGAATTTTATTATATGTATAGATTTGTGCGGATCGCGTGATATATCAAAATTAATAATACGACCTACATTAGTAATATTAATATGCATATATTGTTTATATTATTTTTTAATCAAATGTCTGGTCATTGCTTAATATATACAACTATCGACTCACTAACTATCGACATGTATTAACGGTTAGTATGGAAATATAGACTATATATGATATATAGCTAATAGCTCTCGTTAATAAACGGGCTATCAATGCAAAAAGATTTTTTCAAATCGAATTAGTATGTAGTTCCTGAGATTAGCGATTTCAAATAAACTCTATTTTCCACTAGCGACTAACACTCGCTCCTCTCAGGTTCGTCCCTAGTTACGTTTTAACGTTTAGTATAGATTTCTCAGAGATGAGATATTTTCCCGCAGCAAAAAGTATTCTATATGTTGATCCGGATAACCAGCTATCATCATACCAAATTTTATTAAATTATGTCCAGTAGTTTTTTCGAGATGCGGTCACAGGCAGACAGATAGATAGAAATTCTAAAAACTATAGATTCGACCTCTGTATCGATAATAATGACCATTACAATAAGGCTTTCAAAAAAAAATTATGTACAGATTCAACTCAGTTAGAATTTTGTTATATGTATAGATTATTTTTTAAACATTATTGTTTATCTTCATGTTTAGTTCCATTAGACTTATTCTGTATACGTAATTCCTTACTAAGAGATTTTATTATTCTAATTTCTGTTATTATAATGATCAATTGTATTGGTAAATAAATAATAGATTTTCCTTATTTTAATAAAATTTACTTTAATACACGAGTATTCTTTTCAAATATAACAAAACTAACTAACTTGTGAAATATTGGATTTTAATCTCTTGAGAGCTTTCCATTTCCAGCTTTTCCATTAAAGACATTAAAAATTGATTTTATGTGCGTCAACGCACATAAAATCAATTTTTAATGTCTTTAATTTACATTCAAATGTATAAGCCATTACAAAGTCAGATAAGCATATTTTAACATTTATGATATTAATAGGATATACTTAAAGTTAAGAGTTTTTGGATATTTTTTTTTTAATATTCAAAATGGCCGTCTTAGTGTTTTCTTACATCGTGTAAAGAAAGTTCTTTTATGTAAACTTTGTGAAGAATTAAAATATTTAAGACAACGTGCATCGTTAGTAGACTTTCGTCAAGAATTAACCAAAAATTTAAAAAAATGCTTTAAACTTTTAGTGTATAGTGGAAAGTAAGTGCAGAATGAAAAAGTCTCTCAATTAAAACTACAGACAGACGTACAATACATATATTTATATTTACAATGAATTTGCAGTTTGTAATAGCAAAATATAGCGAGCACCTCGTTGGTCCAGTGGCTAGCGTGTACAGCTACATGTTCATAGGTCCTGAATTTGAGGTTAAGTTTTCCATAATAAGTTTTTAATTTTGGGAAGGATAAGGATAAGGATTTTGGAAGTTGGCGGTGTCACATACTTCGGGAATTACGTAAAGTAATTATCGCTGTTCATGACTAATTGTCATCCAACAGAAATAATAATAATAAATACTTCTGATTGTACATCCATAAAAGAAAAATTGTAAAAGAAAAATATAAAAAGAGGTATGTAAATGAGGCCTTATCGCTAAAACAGCGATCTCTTCCAGGCAACCTTAAGTTGTTGGAATTGACAAACTGTAAGTACATAAGTATGAGATTGATAAAGAAAGTCCTTACTAGTCCACACGGACTATAATATGTTACATATTACATGCTTACATCATAATGTACTTTTTATTATAACTATAGTTCGTCCGTTCGTCCAATCCAGTCAACTTGAAACGGTCATTGGAAAATATTCTAAACGGAATCAATAAAATTGTAATGCTAAATGCAGTACAATCCTTGAAACGTCCAATCCAGCTATGTATTGCAAATAACGGCTATCATTTTGAACAATATTGATCTGTTAAGGTTTACTAAGTAAATAACAAAGAACAATAAAAAATATTTTGTTAAAAATGAGCTCTTTCCCTAAGTTTGCCGTATATCATGACTTCCCAGAATGCGTTGGTGTAATTATACAGTATGTGTTTTTTTTTTTCAAAATCAACAGGTTTGATTCCTGGCTAGGAAAATTGATTTTTCAAAAATCCAATGATGCAGTTTTAGTTTTCATGGAAATCGGGCCCAAGGCTCTTTTGAGTACTTTTCGCTATTCCTCATAGTTTCGGATTTAGCCATGCACGCCCACTTGAAAAATTCATCCTGTATATAATAAAATTCTAAGTCGAATTTGTACATTAAATATTTTTTGGAAAATCTTATTGAAATAGTTAGTACTATCGATAAAGAGGCCGAATCCATAGTTTTTAGATTTCTTGTCTGTCTGTGACCACATCACGAGAAAACCACTGGACAGATTTTAATGAAATTTAGTATGATGATAGTTGGTTATACGGGGGATTTTACTGAGGGAAAATATCTCATCTCTGAGAAATCTATACAAAACGTTAAAACATAACTAGGGACTAACACGAGAGTAGCGAGAGTGTGTCGCTAGTTTATAATAAAACTCAAAAAACACCAGAGCTTTTGTCAACTTAAAAGTTAAAAGCTACAATTCAATAGTTATCTATATTGGATGGCGATACTGTATTCGTTTGGTCTCTCGGTCATTGATCACATTACTACGTGGACCGGTTGCACACAATCAGTTGTCAGTCAATATTGGCCTTTCGTATTTCAATATTGACTTATCGAAGAGCATGAGAAAGCTCTACAGATCACATCCTGTTTTCTCACATACTCAACGCTTATATATAGCCCAGTTACGGTTAAGTTTGCTTAATTTATATAATGGTTTCAACTTGATTTGCTATTTGGTAAAAATACAAAGAGATAACTGTTTATGAAATTTTTCTTTATTTATTAATACACCAAAAATCATACAACAGAATAAATGTTATATATACATAGTATATACACATACATACATAGTATATGTACAGTGATAGTCCAGTGGTACGTGCTCGCTTGGGAAACTTTTCTTCTTTTCATGTGTCATCATATCCAACATGATTGCCACTTGTCTTGACGGTGAAGAAGATCATCGTGAGGAAACCTGCATGTTTGAGAGAAGCCAGCGTGGTGGACTATGGCTTAATCCTCCTCGTACTAAAGGGTGGCCCGTGCCCAATAGTGGGACGTTAAAAAGAACTAATAAATAAAATGGATTCATGTATTTTAAGTTTAATTTATTTTGTTAAGTTGTGTTGGTATATTAAGTAGTTTTTAGAGAGTTAAGTGGTTTTTATTTCAAAAATAAACTAAATAAAATCTGGAACCATATAGAAAACATTTTCAGTACTAATATTAAAGGGCATGCATTATTTATGTAAATTTAATCGTAAACAAGGATGCTAATAATATGAACATGCGATTGCTATTAAATTTGCTGAAAACTGAAGGAAACCAACACGTATAAATAATCATGAATTTTCTAAGATCCATACACTTCGTCTGAAGAAATCAACCAATATGAACACCTTCATCACAGTGAGTATACATTAATATAAATTGTTTCGAGTTTGTTAAGAGCTCACCTTTTTTCTATTTTTGAGGAATAACGCCAATATAAGAATAATGTTTAAATACGTTATAAGTGCCATGTATTTACTTTTATGTTATAAGTCATTTTTCAAATTTGTTGTTAATTTTCAAATTTTATGTGTGTGAATCAACTAACTTACTATGTGTATATTAAATCTATGTTATCTTAATACGTGTATGTAAAAGCGGTGGTAGCCCAGTGCTAATGAGCTCGCTTGGGAAACCAAGTGAAGCGCGTTCAAATCCCGGGTCTCGCACCTCTGATATTTTCATGTGCGAAACATTTCTAACATAATTACCACTTGCCTTACGGTGAAGGAAAGCATCGTGATGAAACCTGCATGTCTGAGAGAACCTATCAAGTTTTCGAAAATATGCGTGAAGTCCGCTAACACGTACTTGGCCAGCGTAGTGGACTATGGCCTGATCCCCCTCGTATAGAAGAGAAGCCCATGACCAGCAGTGGGACGTTAAAAAGGGCTGAATATATATATTTAAAAATTAAAAAAATTAAACTTGCCAAGGAGTGCCGTAAGGTGAAATCCGGTACTGCTACTATATTTAGTTACGTTACAACTAAAAAAATCTTTTATGTGATTATGGAAAAATCAACAAAATTGACCAAATTTTTATTTCCAGTTGACTTGCTTGGTAGCCCTGGCCGCAGTGGCGCACGGATCGAGCCTCGGGCTGGGTTACGGCGGTCTCAGCGGTCTCGGCGGTCTCAGCTATGGTAAATCATACAATTGCCGTCAGTTATTTTCCCATGCTTCAACATTTATGGAGTTTTTAAACCATATCCTTTTAACCCTTTAGGGTTGACTTCTAGACATCCCTTTAAAAAGCTATCCTGAAGTACTCAAAACTTAACGTTTTCTTTAAAATTCAAGTGATTCCAAAGAAGTAATAGCCGTTTGTAAAAAAATAACACTGATCCCTAAAATTGAAACAAAGCGGATGTACATAGTATATTAATTTTTATATAGAATATTATTATTAATTAAATCTTACTAATATTATAATCATACTAATACTATAAATGTGAAAGATTAGATGTTTGGATGGATGTTTGTTACTCAATCACGCCAGAACGGCTGGACGGATCTGGATCAAAGGCACATAGGTAGTTTATAGTCAAGAATAACACATATGCATTTTATCCCGGAAAAATGTACGGTTTCCGTGAGATTGATTTGTTTTCCTAGAGGCAAACACGAGCGAAGCGAGGGTGAGCCCTAGTGGCTCACCCTCGCTTCGCTTTTCTTTAACAAAAACGTTAACTAAATAAGTCTCCCTAGCAGCATAATAACGAAAAAGTTTCTAGATATAAAACAGCATCTATATAATGTACATTTATGTACATTAAGGTACATGTATATTGTCCTACCCTATAAAATAGATGCTACAATACGTTTAAATAAATTATGCCGTTGAAACACTCAGTCAATATTGGCGTCGACGGCTATCCTTTGACTCCTATTTAGATCTTATGTAAACTTTAGAGATATAGTTCATTTGGCTACTGCAAAACTAAATACTAGATAAGTTCACTTGTATTATTTAACGTTTTAAATACATAAATAAAATACATTCAATACAAAAATATATAGTAAATATATTTAACAATTAAAATAAATATATCAAAAATAAATCTATATATCAATAAAAATATCAAAAAATAGATCAATAATAAAAAAGCTTTGCTCTTTTTATTTCGAGACTTTCATAAGTAATTATGTTGTCTAAACTCGTCGTTACCATTCTGTCAACAAAGTATCGCTTTAATGTTGAATTTTCTTTTTAGAATTTTGACATCTAAAATTATTTTACAGGACTATCTCCAATTGTCTCCGCCCCTATCATCTCAGCACCAGTTATCAAAACCGCACCAATTATTAGAACAGTCGCCGTAGCTCCCATAATTCGCAGACCTATCCTCCAAACCGTACCAGTATCCAGCTACAGCGTAGCCGTAGGATCAGGTCTTGGTCTTGGCGGCTATGGACTAGGAGTTGGTAGTCTTGGCTACGGCCTTGGCGGGCTTGGCAAAGTTGGCTACGGATATGGAAAACTTGGCTAGACTGTAGCCCTGAGACAAGAGGTGTCTTCAGACGAAGTAAACGCTATGTAACATCTTGATTGGTCAATGTACTTAATAAAGCATCCACAGCTAAATATGTGATTTTTGATTTAGTACTCCTGTCAAACTTTACTATTATTGTAATTTTTGAAAATATGTTTATATGTTTGTTAGTTCTTTTTTTAAATTGGTATTTAAGGATAGAAAATTAAGTTACATACGGCATATAACTGCAATAATAATAACTTATTTAAAATTAGAAATATAATAAATGAGTTAAATGATAATAATTTGATTACCGTCCAATTTATTTATTATATTTATTATTTTTTATTATATATATATATATATATATATATATATATATATATATATATATATATATATATATATATATATATATATATATATATTAACGAGTCTTTTTCGCATATCAAAAAATGTTTAAATATTAGTATTGTATTTCAAGCGCGTTAACCAGGAATACAAAGAAAATAGTATATCTTTGGAAGAAAAATGTATTTAAGATTGAGAACAAAAAATATCGTGAATATTTCCCTAAAGCTCTATTTTAACAAAAGCAAAAATTTTATTTAATAAACAGTGTTTCCTAAGTGTACTTAAATAAAACTATCTTTTTTGTTTTATTAAAAACTATCTTCTGACAAACAAAAACAAATCTATCCCACGGGAACCGTACATTTGTCCGTATAAATGTAGCCTGCTTGTTATTCTGATGAATGATTATTGTAAAATTTCATTAAAATGCAATCAGTACTTTTTGTGTACTAAGCTGTATAAGTTACTATAGTTTTTTAACTAACCCACGGGTACTCTTTAATTTTCCAGGATGAAAAGTATCTAAGATGTTGACCGGGGATATAAGGTACCACCATACAAAATTTCATTTAAATCGACAATTTCGGAGATTAGCCAGACAAACAGACAGAGAAACAAAAATTTGAACTGACTCGGCTTTTAGCATTTTTTTTCTATGTACAGACATTCGACCTTTACAGTTTTATTATATATATAGATGTCAAATACTCGCGTAAGAAAGTATTATGACTGTACTTAATTAAAGCATAATTATAATATTTTAGTCTATATAAATGAAAATGAAATGCTGTTAGTTGGTAAGTGCATCACTTGAGAACGGCTGCTAACGGCTTGCTAATAGCTCATAAGGTTAATAGGGAAAAAAATTGGACTATTATTCAGTCCGGAAAAATCGGAAATTCAGAAAATCTAAGAGTCTTTTTTAAAGGATTTTTTTATGAAGTCAAAAATCACAAACTTTATTAGAATTCGGACATATCTGTCGGACAATGTTTTTGAACTATAGTTCTTTTGGCACGCTTGAAAAAAATTTATTAGAGTAAAATTCTTACTCTACTTTTTAGCACCTTAATGCCTAAACTAATCGAGCATTTATCACGTACATATGTAAGGTATAGAATGAATAGGAGTCCATTGTAATAAATATATTAAAATTGTGATCTACACGTAATATTTACATATTCCAATAGTTGATGGCAAAAATAATAAATTATTGTACTTAATGTTAAAGTAAAGTATTTAAAGTAGAAGATTTAAAAAACATATGATATAAACATACATATTCCATATATATACATATGTATACCTAGTATCCATATGTATACATAGTCCATATAGCTAAGTCTAGTTGTTTAGATTTCAACACACAATTTTGAAAGGATAAAATGTTGGAAATGACTAAAGTACAGTATGTAAGCCTTCAAAATTCTAACAAAGTGACTCTCTTAGTCCGGGATCCCTGGTCTTTTTTTATAATTGATTAGTATTGTATCAAGCTAATTTTCCTTGAGTAGTTTCATTTTGATGAGACGTCCAACTTTTTCTCTTATAAAAATTCTCGATTGTGGTAGTTAACAGGTGTAGCAGTGATAAAATATGTCGATTTAACGATTCTCAAAAATTTATTACTAACTGTGGGGTTTTTTATTAAATCTTAAGATAATTATTAACATTATTCAACAAAATATTTGTCCTACAAAATGTATGGTTTGATCAAAGAATCCCCTCCTTCCAACATGTATCGATAACGAGGTCGTCAAAAATGATTACTAACCAGCTGATTTTTTACTGTTGCTTAGATAATATTTATATAATTTAACAGCTACTTTGTCCTACAATTGTGTGGTACGTTATCCCGGTCCTACGCTTAAAAATGTTCAATACCAGAAGACCATTTTTCTTATTACTAACTGTAGGACAAAAATATTACATAACATCTGTTCTTAAATGAACTATTATTAAAGGTCTACTACACATTAACATACTTTATATGCAATATGTTCAGTAAACAAGTGCAAGCAATTTAAGTCACTGAAATTCAAAGGAAACGGTCAAGTATAAAAACGCAATAATATGGATCGCTAGACACATTTCATATGTAACATTCAACCAATATGAACACTTTTATTACTGTAAGTATTTTAAAATATTATTTTGTTATTATAGTGTTTTACTTAATTGTAAATCGCTGGTTCGATTTTTGCTTGAGGTAAAATAGCCATGATTTGTTTTCTATTTCAAATACGAAATTTTAATTTTAATATTCTGTTTATACTATAATTTATTTAAATATCTAAAATGTAAATATCCATAAGTTTTTCAAGCAATAAAATCTTCTTGAAAGAAGACAGTTAATGAGTGGTGATTACAACATAGCCCTTATACAGGCTTGAAAATGATAATAATTCATAATTGCTCACACAGAAATTGTGGTTAAAAAAATTAATTGGAACACTATTATATATGTGAAAGTTTGTATCTGTATATGTGTTTATATACATATGTTGAAACGGCTGGCCTGATTTCGATGATATCAAATATATAATAAGTTTATACCTGGAGTAATATATAAGGTACTGTTGAGGTTACCTAGGGACGTGTACGTAAAGGGAAGTGAATATTCGATTGTGTTCTTACTTCTAGTTCGCTTGCCTGCTGGCTGTAGCCGTGAATGTGCACGGGTCTGGCATCGGTCTAGGCTACGGTGGATATGGTTTGTATAAAAAATCTAATGTATTCACTAATTAATTTTAATAATTTCGTTTGAAGAAATACAACTAAAATAACTTTGATTATAAAAAATAGATTATGTAATAAGATTTTTTATATCTCTTACTAAAACATAATACATTAGTACATGAACGGTACATGAATCTTTAATTTTTAATTATATATTAAAAAAATAACTAAATCGTAGCAGTTCGTTTCCTGTACAGATATAATTGTGCCTAATTTGAGATTTATCATTAATATTATATTTTTAGGTTTGTCAGCGCCAATCTCCGTTGCTCCTATCTATACTGCACCTATAATCAGTGCTCCTGTCTTAGCACCTGCAGTCTCTACAGCAAACGTATACAAAGCCGCTCCTATACCCATCGTGAGGCAAGTAGTGACACCTGTCATATCAACTCCGATCATTAAAGTACCCATTGCCAACTACGGTCTAGGTCTGGGTCTAGGAAAAGGTCTGGACTATAACCTAAACCTCGGTCTAGGTCTTAGCAAAGGTCTGGACTACGGACTTGGATATGGATGGGGAAAAATTTAAATTCGATTACAAATGGAGGGAAATATTTTCTTGTAACTTTTTAATTGGCTAAAGCACTTAATAAAGCATTAAAAACTTTGTTGATTTTTAATTGAAGTTTCTGAGTTATACATTTATTATAATATTTAAAATATGTTTTATTTAAAAAATATAATTAAATGTATTTAAGAGTCTAAAACATGTTATGTGAATATTTACTTTGTACAAGAGTCGAAGCTACGAACTTTGTCTTAGCAGACAATGATAATGAAACACGTAAACTGCAGCATTAAAATAAAAAAAATCGACAACATAACACAACACATATATAAAAAAAATATCGACAATCCCGTTTAACGTTTTTGTGAGTTAATCTAAAAACTGAAACACCTTTTTATCAGGATGAACTATTTATACATATATTAGAAAAAAAAAACAAAGTTTAGCTCCTAAAAGACCATACACACACACATGCGTGAAAAATTGCCAGGTAAAAAAATATATAACTGAGCGAAGCCGTGAGTTATGTATGCTAGTTACAAATATTCGTCATTTCGTTGCCAGTCACGTAAAAGATTCCGAAGGCAACATATTGAACATAAATAATAAAATCGTCATAAGTACAATAGTTTATTCAAGTTATCGCAAAATCACTATTATTTAAATTGCGTAATACTCCTTATTACTATATTATACACAGGTCAGTATAGACATTTACTATGGTGGGGTTGAATCTGAAATTTCTGGTAGTGTAGCTAGAGTGAAATATACCACTCTGCAAATTTGAATTAATTATTATTAAGAAATCCATACTAATATTTTAATATTATAAATGTGAAAGTGTGTTTGATTGTTTGTTTGTTTGTTCTTCTTTGACGTCGAAACAGAGTGACGGATTGGTGTAATTTTTTGTGTGGAGATAGTTGAAGAGCTGGAGAATGATATAGGCTAATTTTTACCGCGGAAGATTATCTTATTGCCACGGGAAAACACCTTATAATTTATCCCAAAAAAATAAAATATTTATGAACAGAATTATTTGAAACTTGGTATTAATTCTCTTAAGTACAATTAAGTAAATACGTGTTTTATTATTTTTAGAAATTCATCCCATAAGAGGGTAAAATAGGGGGTGAAAGTTTTATTGATGAAACCCTACCTTTAGAGATTTTCTTTCGTAGGTAGTTTTAGCGCGAGCGAAGCCACGGGTTCTGCTAGTCATTAATAATTTTAAAATCTGAGTTCTATATCCAAAACTTGTATACATTCCAAGTACTACTAAACCTTCTTTTTAACGTTAGGAAATTCATTTACGCATGCCATATGCAGGCATACAGATGGTTATGTGGGACTCAACGGCAAATTCAATACTACCCACTAAAACCCAACGGAATCTTCCCCGTCTTAATGTGGCGTCGCAGAATTGCTTACGCATTTAACCACTGGATTTAGTAAAAACTATTTATTATCATATTATAAAGGTGTATAAAAGCTGTAATCCATGATTTGATCATATAAGTGTTCGTTCAAAGGTCGAAATACGATCATAATCGTCTTCAAAATTTAAGCAAAACATATATGAATAGAATATACCTATTTATACAACAAAAAAACTGTTTCCAACATTTTTTTTATTAATAACAGTAAAAGCTCGTCGATACTTAAAGAAAAAAACAAAAGATAATCGATTGACTAACAGATGAGAAAAAGGTATTAAACTGTTTTGTCTTTGTCTATTTATATATATATATAGACTAGCGACTCACCCTCGCTCCGCTCGGTTTCGTCCCTAATTACGTTTTAAGGTTTATTATAGATTTATCAGAGATGAGATATTTTTCCGCAGTAAAAAGTATCCTATATGTTGACCCGGATAACCAGCTATCATCATACCAAATTTCATCAAAATCTGTCCAGTGGTTTTCCCGTGATGCGGTAACAGACAGACAGGCGGCCAAAAATTCTAAAAACTATAGATTCGGCCTCTGTGTCGATAATAAAGTCTATTTTAATAAGATTTTCCAAAAAATAATAAAAAATAATGTACAAATTGGACTCAATTAGAATTTTATTATATGTATAGATAATAGAAAAGTATATAGAAGGGTCAAATCAACGTGTACGTTGTTTCGATTTAGTCTCTTAGTTCGCAGTTAAATTACAAGCTCAACTTTGGCAGTTAACGTTCCGCTTACACATTTTAACTACATTTCTCTTTAACTACATAGTTTGACCAAACTCGCATAAATTTAAAGTTTATGCCATTTATATTGAAAATATGAGGCTTATGGGCATGTTATGATAATCCAAAATTACGCAGGTGAAGCTCTCAAGTACATTGATATGTCTGGGGATTCGTAATAATAGTAAATAGCAAAAATGTAATTTTCATTTAGGCAATTTTTAAACAGTTGTAGCCCAGTGGTAACGCACTCGCTTAGGAAACCGAGTGAAACGAATTCAAATTCTACATCTCGCACCATATTTCCAGATGCGAATCATTTCCAACATGATTACCACTTGTCTAATGATAAAGGAAAACATCGTGAGAAAACCTGTATGTCTGAGAGAACCTTACAAGTTTTTGAAAGGCGTGAGAAGTTCGCCAATCCGCACTTAGCCAACGTGGTGGACTATGGTCTGATCCCCCTCATATTGAAGGGAGGCCGTGCTTAGCAGTGGGACGTCAAAAAAAATTCTAACTACAAATTTCATTTAACCGTCATCATGTCATTACATTTTTGGAAACCTATTGTCTTAGACGGTAAGTAGGTAAATCTATAGCTATTTTTATATTCCATAAATATAAGCTTAGAGCTACTACTGAGTATTTTCTATACAAGAAAATCAAGACAACCATATAGTTGTCAAAAATTATATATATTGTTATATTATGTTCAATTAGCAAATAAGTAAAAATGAATCTGCCATCACACAGAATGAAAGCGTATCAGGTGTATATACTTACCGTCTCGCTGCCAAATGGAATTATAGGCGTCTGAACGTTGGCGCCGGGGCAAAGACTAAAAAGAATATAGAAATGTTACAAATTCCATTTTTATTTATGGAATAAAGGAGCAAACGAATGAAAGATTCTTCTAATGGTTATAGTTTATTGTCGCTCATAGATATCTATATACAACATAAAAGGAGTTGCGTATGTACTACTGCCGGCCTTTAAGAAACCTGAAGATAAGGCTCTTGTTGAACCCCATATTTGTTAAGTATAAGTTTTCTGTCCGGCTGTTTCCTCGTGATGCGTTCCTAGACAGACAGATAGACAAAAATCCTAAAAACTATAGATTCGGCCTCTGTGTCGATAATAATACATATTTCAATAAGATTTTTCAAAAAATATTTAATGTACGGATTCGATCAGAAGAAGGTGACCTTTTGATATATTTTTTCTCAAAAATATTTAATACTCTGACGTGTATGGGCATTAGATCCCGTTTGTGTAGATAACGGGTTTCCTTTGGTTTCTTTAAAAAAAAATCAATAAAAAACGTTTTCTTTTATAAGGCACACTTGCTTACAAAATAACAACATCACCACAATAAAGTAAAATTGAAATTATCATCATATTATCAAGACAATGAATGTTCGACGTGAACATTTTATAACTTTATAATCTGTGTAGAGTCCATTACGCGGATCTCAACTGAAGATCGTCGAAGCGTTAATTGAAAAAGCAATTAAAATGGGAAATATCTATGATGTTTGATTACATCTTGACTATCTAGTTCATCTACAATTTTATATATTATTGTAAATCAAAGAAATACTTAAAGAATATTTATAAATTATATATGTATAAATTTCCTTCATCGTATAAGTAAAAGTTAATTAATATAATAAAATCTTAACTAAGCCGAACCTGTACATTAAATATTTTTTGGAAAATCTTATTTAAATAAACATTCTTATCGATACAGAGTCCGAATCTAAAGTTTTTAGAATTTTTGTCTGTCTGTCTGTTACCGCATCACGCAAAAACCACTGGAGCGATTTTGATGAAATTTGGTATGATGATAGCTGGCTATCCGTGTCAACATATAGGATACTTTTTACTGCGGGAAATTATCCCATCTCTGAGAAATATATACTAAACGTCAAACCGTAAGTAGGGACGAACCCGAGAGGAGCGAGGGTGAGTCGCTAGTTTAAAATAATATTCGCTTACAATATTGCAATACAATAATTATATCTGTTTTTCCTATGCGAGACCAAACCAGACATTAGTCTCACACATTGACATCATCAAGACGAGCCATTAGCACAGATTGATGATGAATATGATATGTTGAAAATATTTTTATTTGAAAAAAACGCAACAGCATTTCCCTTTAAAATCTGATACACGGTTAATTAAAATAAAAATCCCAGAATGCCGATCGTACTTAGATTACATTTTAATTGGAAATACATGTTGCGGACACACGTTGGAGCTCATTTTATTTTTCACGCAAATCTTTACAGAATCTATCCTTAACATAAATCGATATCTTGTATATGTAAAAGAAATAAGTCGTCATATACATACGTTTATCTATTATAGATAACAAGAAACGGTAAAGAAAATAAAATTATAGATAACTATATTTATAATAAGTATAACTTAAGAAAATGCGGTAAAAATTACAATACAGAGAACTTTAATTTGTTCAGAAAGTTTAAAAATATGGTATGAAACACACATATTATACCCATAGATACGTACATACATATAAACATACATATAATATTGAACAAATATCTTTTGGTGGCTTTTTGTAAGAGATTGAAATCCCACGGGATTTATTTTACAGGAATAAAAACCCTATCACTCTCCATAAACTATTTCTATGCAAATCATGTCGATCGATTGTTCTATTGCTCCGTAGAAGAAGGATCATTTTCTAATTTGTATTCTCAGACTATGAACTAAACATGAAGCCAAGAAATAATGTTTTAAAAGTAATATATAATATTTTAAAATAGTATACAAATGAAAATTTGTATACTGAGTGATAAGTAAATAAAATGTTAATAAATAAAAATAGTAATTATTTCTTAGAATTACACGAATATTTGAAATTCTAAAACTTTAGTCTTTCCCGTGACCATGATTGCGGTAAAGCATTCGAAACGTCGGGAACCAAAGATCAAAATAAATCCGCAAAAAAATCCGAAGAAAAAATAAATATAGCTAACACAATTTACAATTATAAATAAAAAATACATAAATAAGCTAATATTACGCTATCTCTCTTTCAAGGAGAAGAGAAGAAATGCTTAAAATACGAAAGAATATACTATTATTTTTATTATTCATATTTTATTCTAAAATATTGTACACTAGCAACTCACCCTCGCTTTGCTCGGGTTTATCTTTAGGAAAATAAAAACAAGCCTATTCCACGGGAACCGTACATTTTTCCGGGATAAAAAGCCTATGTGTTATTCCAGACTATAATCTATCTCTGTGCCTTTCATCCAGATCCGTTCAGTCGTTCTGGCGTGAAAGCGTAACAGACATACATCCATACTCACAAACTTTCACATTTATAATATTAGTATAGATTAATTTAACTAATTCAAATATAAAATTTCTCTTACTTTTTAAAGAAAGTAAACGTAATGATAGTAGTTTAAACAGTGAATCACGCTACTACATATTTTTGATTTTGACATTTATTTTGTTGGACTTCGTCTATCTTACGCTTTAGTCTGAGTTTGTACCATATATTTATTAAGTAAGAATAACCTTAACACCTCCTGGTTAATTTCTAAGAAATCAATCGTTAACTGGCACACCGGTGTCCCCGCGACTCTTGACAGGTTAATAGCAAGTTTACACACATAAGTTAGATAAAACAGAAATTATGAAATGTTACAATACAGGTAATTTCAATTCTGACCAACTCGTTAATAATAATTTATTTCATGATTTCTTCATTTTCAGCCAATTATACATTGCAAATCGACATATTGCAAGTTTCTTTTGAATTATTAATTTTGACGCTTTTGAAACATGTATATATTATTCGCATTTGCCGACTGCCTATCGTGGGAGTTGGGAGTGTAAGTCCCTTTATTAAAGGTCGTAGATTCGTTTCCCAGCTAAGGTAAAAAATTTTTTACTGTCAAATTAGTATTTGTTAAGGTTAGTCTGTATATTCTTATATTTGGTGAATGTTTCGCAGACCTCTAAGGGCATCCGTTTGAATGTGTCAAGAATTTTTTTGGAACAGAAAATGGGAAATCGTGTTGTGTGAAATATAGGAGACATCATGAAATGAGTGTAATCGGGTACATTTATAAAATCATTCAAATATAATCTACCTAAATGGCAGAACAAAAATCTTAATATACACGAATTCTAGCAAGCAATTTTTTTTTTTATTTGTTGGGACATTAACACACAACACCATCTAGTTCCATGGTAAGCTACGAAGCCTGTGTTATGGATACCAGATAGTTGATACACTACACATATATAACTTTAAATACATAGGTACATATTATTAATATAAATACCCATGACTGGAGTACAAGCATTCGTGCTCATCACACAAATGAATGCCCCCAGCGGGACTCGAACCGGCGACCACTGGCGCAGAAAGTAGGGTCACTATAAACTGAGCCAAGCGTGCCGTCAATATACTGAAAACATCAGATTATAAAATCAAAAAATCAAAAATACACGCGAAGTGAATTGCATTTCATTTAGTACACATGAAATAACGTTTTACAAACATTAAACAAACTTTAATCTGAAAGTACTTAAAAGGAAAATATAAATCAGTATTGAATATTCAGATGCACGAGGAAAATGTAATTTCCATCTTCCAATGGGTAGAGTGGGGCTCATGTGGCGCAATTTTGCTTCACGATTGCTCCACGATTGCTCTCTAGCTATCTTGACAAATGTGGAGAGATGATACTATACAGAATGTACTATGTACTTTACTTAGATAACAGTTGGTTTAACTTCACCGTGTACGTATTTCAAAGAAAACATATTTTTAAATTATTTTATTATATTATATACATTTTAAGGTTTCACACCCGAAGGATGCCAACGGAACCATATAACTAAACCTCCGTTGTCCTTCCGTCCGTTTGTCTGTCAGAGGTATGTATCTCATGAACCGTAATAGGTAGAGAATTGAAATTTTCACAGAGTGTGTAATTCTATTGCCGCTATAACAACAAATATTAAAGAACCAAAATGGCGAATTTCAAAAAGGCTACCATATAAGTTAAAAAACTGAGCGAGACCCGGGACTTAAACCCGCTTAACTCAGTTCCCCAAGCGAGCTCGTCACCACTGGGCTACCACTGCCTCAGGAGTAACTTAGACTACTTTTATTTTATTATAGAAAAAGTTAAGTAAGTCGCTATATTACTCAATTATATAATAAGTAGTATAACTCCTACGTCCTATAATTTCATACTACCGACTTACTCTCACTTTGCTCGGGTGCGTTCTTAGGAGACTAGCAGTACTGCTGTCTAGTGTCTTCCCCAATGTGCGTTCACCTTGTCGTGGTGGGAGGCTCATTAGTGTCCGGCAGTTCAGCCGGGCACCAAGCCAAGATACGCACAGGGAAGTGGCCCACTTCGGTGGGCGGTGTGTCATGCGAGTTGCTTCTGGTACTTCTCTGACAGCAGAGTAAACCGTTGGAGTGACCCTATGGATGTTGTGGTCTGCTTCGGCAGACCTGCCGTCGTAGCGTCGTGGTTGAGGGCGCAAACAATCCTGCGACGCCCCATTAGGACGGAGGAGGTTTTGTTGGGTTTTAGTGGGTAGTACTGGTTTTTCTAGCTGGTGAAACCCACATAACCACCTGTATGTCTGCAGGTGGTATGTGTAAATGCATTTCCCAACTTAAAAAAGGCCATAGTCTATTGTACTTAATTTCATCCAAATCCGTCTAGTCCGTTTAGCCTGTACTTTACACATACATATGTACATTAAAATGTTTGCCTTTATTGAAGTAATCAGAATAATATATAATTTAATTCAATATTTAATCTCTCAATCGCTACACGTAAGAACTTTTTAACTCTAAATGTAGAGAACGTTAAAATATCAGAACGCTAAAAGGTATTCACTTCGGATTTGGTACAGTTGATTTTAAATTGCTCAGACGCTGCGCTGTTTTCAGTAAATATAGGGTATTTACAGTTCAAACTAAAAAATATTTTCACTATTAATACAGTAAGTTCGTTAGCAAAACAACGTGAACGGGTTCGAACCCGGGGCTTACTCATCTGAAATTTTCAAGTTCAAGTCATTTTTCACTAGTACATAATTAACATTTGCCAATTCGATGAAAGATAACATCGTGATGAAACCCGCATATCTGAGAGAATCTCTAATCTGGTTTTCAGAAGACTTTTATTTGACTTTGAGGTCATACCCAGCCTTAGAAATTTAAAGGGCAGAATTATTATACCTATACATAATATCTATAGTAAATTTATTCCAGCTCAATCCTTTCTTTTTATGGTTTTAGCCAAATATTTTGTATCTCTATAGAGTTAGGTATATCGTTTTATTCCAGACGTAGCAGATTTGATTTTTTGCTTATAAATTTTTATTCAGTTAAATTATTATACAAGACATACATAAAACACATACATATGCATATAATATTAATCATTTTCAACATTTTTAGAGCTAAATTGCACCTTTAATTACATATATACATATATTAGAAATCATGAAACATTGCTTTATCTATATGTACTAGTAGTTTGTAGTGACCCTACTTGCTGTGCCAGCGGTCGCGGGTTCGACTCCCGCTGGGGGCATTCATTTGTGTGATGAGCACGAATGTATGTACTCTAGTCACGGGTGTTTATATTTATAATATATACATATATGTATTTAAAGTTACATATGTGTAGTGTATCAACTATCAGCTATCTGGTATCTATAACACAAGCCTCGTAGCTTACCATGGAACTAGATAGTGTTGGGTCTTAAAGTAAAAAAAAATAATCATTTTGATATAAATATTTTTAACGTTTAGTATTTAAGTGATACATGCCGTGTTTAAATGTAAGTCGATTTGCATTTTAGTTTTGTATTTCTTATTGTAATTTCTTGTATATTTGTTGAACGTAAAGTAATAAATAATAACTAATAAAAAGAAAAAAAATATTAATTACGTTGTATTTGTATTATCAATTATTTTTAATATTATAAAGAGGCAGAGTTTGTTTATTTGTCTGTTTGAAAGCGTTAATCTCAACAACTACTAATCCGATTTAAAAAAAAAATTGCATTAGATAGCTCGTTTATTGATGAAGGCTATAATAGGCTATATATATCATCTCAAAACCGAAGCGAAGCGAGGGTGAGTCGCTAGTTATATTATATTCGTTTTTCAACGTAATTGCTTAATAAAAACAATTGTTATTTATTATTTTAACTAGTATCTATATAGATTTTATAAAACAAGAGTGCCCTCGTATTTATATGAAATTTTAAAGAATGAAGACACAAGGATTTAGAATTTGATTATAAGAATAAGTTTAGCGTAAAACTTGTAGGACTGGCAAAAGGAGTGATATAGCATGAGAATAATTGTAATCTATTAATAGTAACATACTAGTTTAATAGGAGGCGACAGATTAAATTATGACACAGTTTTAATATTCATTGTAATAGCTATGGTATTGTATGGCCACTTCAATGAAAATGACCACTTTTTTGTTTATTCATGCACTTACATTCTATTTTCTACAAAAATGGTAAAATTTTTATGGTAAGTAGCGTAAGCGTTCTTTTTGTATGAATGCAACATTTAGATCATCAATCACACGTCACCGCTTAAAAGGGTGTGGGGTTTGAGAGAGGATAAGTGAGCCTCCAGCATCTCACTTATCAAACAACGTGCATCAGTATGAATATATCTTCATCACTATCACTTTTATATAACTACTATAAGTTTTCGAAAGACATGTGAAGTCCGCCAACCCGTACTTGGCCAGCGTGGTGGACTATGGTCTGATCCCCCTTGTATTGAAGGGATCCGTTTTGATAAGTTATACTATATTGAAACTCAAGGTTTTTTTTTGAATGCTCTAATCGCTAGAACTGTACTAGTCGAACTTGAATTTTTATTTTTATTTTATAGCCTTATTCTTGTAGAAGGTCTAACATCACCGTACGATGTATAGGATCGAAATAGAGTCGCGGAAAAAGCTAGTCTGATATAATATACCTATATAAGTAATCGAAATTAGTGTTAAGTCTACATTATTCCACTTATCCTTTTTTTTATTTTAGACTAGCGAAACGTTTTAACGTTTAGTATAGATTTCTCAGAGATGAGATATACCCGCCGTAAAAAGGATAACCAGCTATCATCATACCAAATTTCATCAAAATCTGTCTAGTAGTTTTCTCGCGGTCATAGACAGACAGATAGACAAAAATTTTAAAAACAATAGATTCGGTCTCTGTAGCGATAATGATGACTGTTTCAATAAGAATCTCCAACAAATATTTAATGAACAGATTCGATTCAGAATTTTATATATGCATATATATATATATATATATATATATATATATATATATATATATATATATATATATATATATATATATATATATATATATAGGTTGTATGTTAACGATTAACATGCTAATTGCTAAAGCTGGAAACTTACCCTCGTGCTACGAGAGTTTGTATGTTTTTAGATTTTCTCTTGGAGGAAGTAATTTATATGTAAACTGAAATTTGAGAAAAGTCGCTTTTACAACTTTTAACAAACCCGGTTTGAGATATATACATATGTATTATTACTACCTATCAAGGGATTATGTAAACAGTAATTACACGATTATCTTCATAAAGTTTATCCAGCACGAAATTCTTATATTATATTATTTTTAGGGTTTCGTACACCAAGGGTGCCAACGGAACCCTATTACTAAGCCTTTGCTGTCCATCCGTCAGCCTGTTAGAGGGCTGTATCTCATGAACCGTAATAGGTAGAGAGTTGACATTTTCACAGAGTTTGTATTTTTATTGCCGCTATAAAAACAAATAATAAAAATAAGAAAAAAAACAAGAAACATTTTTTTAACGTTCGTAATCGATCATCGAAGTTAATATACTACATACATAGAGTAAAAATCATATTAATAAAAAAGTACATTTACGATGGTACAGAACCCTAAGTGTGCGAATTCGACTCGCACTTTACCGATGTTGTTTTTTATTTATAACACTAAAATTCGTTAAAAAAAAACATCGGTTGACAGGCAAAGGAGAAAAAGTTACTCTACTGTTTTATATTTGCCTATTTATATATAGGATATGATAAAATAATAACCCAGACAAAAAGGCTTTGACCTCAGGGCGGAAAGTAATAAGGTATAAATTTGAATATACTTTTGTTTTAGCATTTTATATGGCTTACAGGTCATTTAATCTCGTGTCTCAAGACTTATCAGAGGTCATACCACTATTTTCAAATGACATCTCTACTCTTATATTATCATTGGCTCGTAATCTATAACTTAAACTTTGAACCCTTTGAACTTTGAACCCCTTTAACTTTGAACCCCTTTTTAAGCATATTGCGTGTATGGAAGAGTACGAGCTTTGGCATAGTTAAAGTTTATATAGAGAAGGACTGTAGAAAGGTAAAATTAATTGTCTTTCTTTTACCCGCGAATCCACTCGCGCATTTTATTTACATATAAGTACTTCACTGCTAACAGATGTAGCATGATGTTAGATAGCCTTCAATATTATATGAGTACTTTCTATAATATAAGATGAAGTTTATTTGTCTGTACGTACAAATCTCTGAGTCGATGGGCCCGATCACTAGTATTAAAAATAACATATTACTTTAAATAAAACATGACAATAAACAAGATTATGAAAATCTTATTTGGATCATTTCTTCAAAGTTCGGACGAACAACGATTTTAGTTACATTGTTGACTGTCAAAGTTATTTCCGGACAAGGCGTGAGGGTCTAAAGTGTTTCAAGAAAGCTTAAAGGATGAATGGCATTTACGTTGTTCGCACACTGAATTATGTGATAAAGGAAATCGAATAAAAATATATGACAAAAGCAAATACAGTATAACACAATAACAGACCTTTTTCAAAATACCCAAGTTTACTTTTATTGGTCAGTTGTTCAACATGATTACCACTTGCCTAACGGTAAAGCAAATTATCGTAAGGAATCCTGCATGTCTTACAGAACAAAGGTGGTTTTCGAAATATGAAGTGAAATTAAATATGTATATTAAATATGTAAAGAATAGAAGTGTTTCTCGCCGGCTCTTCTCAGCAGAACTGCTTCCCGAGCCGGTGGTAGCTTCCTCACGGACTGACGACACTGACGCCCTTTAAATTACTTATAATAAGTCTATTTGAATAAAATTTCATTTAATTTCAATAAGATAATAAGCTTAAAAATAAGTTTTATGACAAAACTAAACATAAAAGAACTAAATATAATCGAAATGTCTGGACTTACATAATAATTAACCCATGTTGATTATATGGTTATTTAATATCAAAACTCAAACCAAAATGTGAATCTGTCTGTCATTTTGTGCTCATAAATCTGTGAAAACGATTTTACCGGAGCTTTCACTTGTGGATGAAGGATTCGATTGGAATAACATAAACTACTTGTTATTTTATTAAAAAGAACTTATCATATTATGGTAATCTATACTAATATTATAAAGAGGAAGGATTTGATTGTTTGTTTGTTTGCACCGAATATGCTCCGAAACTACAGAACCGATTAAGATGAAATTTGATTAGAAAATAGTTTGAGACCCTGGGAAGGATATAGGATAGTTTTTATACCGAATATCATCCCTTAATGGAGTGAAAATGGGGATGAAAGTTTGTATGGTGAATCGCTAGTCTATACATATATAATATAGTCTATATATATTGTAAGACGACGTAAATAAAACTTCGAGATATTCCTTGTATATGGTTTTATATTCAGTACTTTTATAATCGTTAAATAAGCAAAGAAGGGCTCCGTTTTAAATAAAAGCATTAGTTTTTCTTTCATCTGTAAAGCACTTTTACTTTAAAATGCGATACTTAACTATCGTTATTTTCTTAGTTATGTTCTAATGATAAAACGAATTTCGGTATTAAGAACTATTTGTTTGATAAATAAAATTTGTGATAAAATCCCATAAATATCTACATAATATAAAAATCAATATCTTTTTTATAATAAACCGTTTCTTTAATAATATGTACTACTAAAATATGTAATAAAAAGATTTGCAAGGTTCAGACAAAATAAATCTTTTTAAGCTTCTTTTAAAGAAGATAAATCTCAACGCAAGCAAGCGTGACATTTTGTTCCAATGCTGAATTCCAGCAGCGACGTACAAAATGCGATTGCCTCTAGTAATATCCAAATATCCTATGGTTTTTAAAATGTTTCAGTGTAGAAATTACAAATGGAAATTCTATATCCATCATTAAACATTGTCTGATATAATCTTTTTAATACCGCAGGTATGATCAATTTACTACTTATTATTTTAATATGTCATTCTTATATTATACCGACTCACCCTCGCTCCGCTCGGGTTCGTCCCTACTTACGTTTTAACGTTTAGTATAGATTTCTCAGAGATGAGATATTTTCCTGCAGTAAAAAGTATCCTATATGTTGACCCGGATAACCAGCTGTCGTCATACCAAATTTCATCAAAATCCCTACAGTGGTGTTTCCGTGATGTGGTCACTGACAGATAGACAATCAGATAAAAAATTCTAAAAACTATACATTCAATACAGAGGTATTGATAATAATGTCTATTTAATAAGATTTTCCACAAAATATTTAAGGTACAGATTCGACTCAGTTAGAATTTTATTTGTGTATAGATATATAGATTTTATTAGACTAGTGGCTAGTGGTACTGGCAGAAGCCAGTCGTCAAAATTCGAAATAATCGTTATTTAAAATATGATGAAAATATATAATGTGAATCTAACACCTACCTATATATAAAAAGTAACTCATAACAAATGCTACTGAATAAAAAGTAAAGAAAATTGGGTGACAAACAGTGGAGCAAAACGTACTGATGTATTTGTCTTCGCTTATTTACATATAGGTTTCTATTCCTTCAACGCTTGTAAAACGATATCTTGTCTAAATTGTAAGCTTTTTGTGATTAAATTTATGTTATCAGATTTTTTTGGATTTTCTAGTTTTTAGTTCCTGGTGGTTCAAAAGAATGCTTTACAGCGACTAAAATTTTATACGTTTCCAATATAAATCTATGAAAAAAACCAAAAACAGATTTATTGAAAATTTCAAATATTCGTGTAAATTTAAGAAAATAAGCCTGTGTGCCTCTTAATATATTATAATAAAATACTATAGCACGGAAAGTGCTACCTTTCCACTTTAGACAAGCTCTGTCTAATAATTATTTTTTGACTAAAAAGATATGCCGAATTAAGTCACTTTAAAATTAAATGTAAGTAAATAAAATCTCAGGAGTCAATTTTTTTCATCAAACTTATATGTTAAAAAACTACAGTTAAAAAAAACATGAAAATTGAATTACATATACAATCTATCTCTTTGCATCTTTTACTTATTAACAATGTTAGTTCAAATAGCCTTCTTACATTTACTAGTTAAATCACTACGTACTTTCATTAGTTAGAAAATTAATGTCAATAATTTTCAGTAATGTGAAGTAATATCGGCTGATCGAGATTCGAGATGATCAAAATTCTATTAGTTTCTAAATCAGAGGCAATTTGTATCTCAATCTAGAAATATACTTGCAGGCTTCCTCCTATCCATCATTGCATGTATTAATATTAACTTACGTGAAAATATTACTGAAATTGTAGTAGGTAATATGACTATAAAAGAGTGAAAAAAATGGCGTGAACATAAATAAGGAATATTAAAGACTAGCGTAATTTGTTGTGTACTAAACGGTACAAGTAGCCATAGTTTTTTAACTATCCCACGGAAACTCTTTAATTTTCTGAGATGAAAAGTATTTAAAATGTTGACCGGGGATATAACGTATCACCATGCAAAATTTCATTAAAATCGGTCCAATAGTTTCGGAGATTAGCCCGTAGAAACAGACAGAGAAAAAAAAAATTAAAAAAAAAAAACTAAATTTGTTCTATTTCACTTCTTACGGTTGTAAGACTGACTCGGTTTTTAGCATTTCTTTTCTATGCACAGACATTCAACCTCTACAGTTTTATAATATGTATAGATATTAGATACTATTGACTTACCCTGGCTTTGCTCGGTTTCGTCCGTTCGTTCGTTCGGGTACGTTTTGACGGTTAGTATAGAATTAAACGGTTAGTATAGAAAGACTATAATATATACATAGGTATGATGAGTTTTACATCTCTTACTTGAGAAATTATCGATTCCCTATACAAACTTCCACCCTCCTTTTCAACTCCCTAAGGGATGATATTCGGGGTAAATATTATCCTATGGAAGTTTGAGACCCTGGGAAGGCCCAGGGTCTCAAACTATCTCAATACCAATTTTCATCTAAATCCGTTCAGCCGTCTAGTCGTAAAAAGGTAACGAACAAATAAATAAACAGACTTACATTTATAATATTAGTATGTAAAGTGTGCAATAAGTAATATTAGTATGAATTTAGAATGTTAGGGGTGGTAAGTATTTTTCCTTTAGCATCTCTAGTGTTTATGGAGATTTGGTTGATGTTGAAGGATTGAAAAAGTTCAAAATTTTCCTTCATTTAAATATCTCTTAACTACTTTTATATAGAAAATTATATAGAAATATACATTTAGTACTTACATTGCTTATAACAAGCTCTTTTATTTGATATGTTACATGATGATGTTCTGGACTACATTTTCGAACCTGGTGTCATTTACAGTTAAAAAGTAATTATGGCTTATGAAGATTTATGGTATTCTTTATTCAATCCTTAAAAGTTATAGCCAAAAAGGGAAGGGGGATTACATATTTTAACGTCCAGTTGTAACACGTTCGCTTGGGAAACCGAGTAAAGCAAGTTCAGATCCTGGGTCCTTTACCTCTGATAATTTCATGTGGAAATCATTACCAACATTCCACTTGATTTACTGTGAAGGAAAATTTCGTGAGAAAACCTGCATGTCTGAGAGAACCTAGCAAGTTTTCGAAAGACATGTGAAGTCCGCCAACCAGCACTTGCCCAGCGTGGTGGACTATAGCTTGATCCTCCTCGTCGTAAAGGAAAGTTCGGGCCCAGCTGTGTTACAAAACAACTGAATAAGATAGAGTAAGTAACAAACATACAGACACATATAAACTTTTATATTCATAATAATAATCCGTTTTTAAATATTCGATATAATTTTGAAAGAATCAATTTACTAAACCATTCTACTTTTAAAAAGGAAGTTTTCTGAGAACAGTCGGTTATAAAATCAATAATAGATTTTTCAGACAATTGTAATATTCCAAAAAAAAAGCAATATTTTGTACTGTGCATATTTGCAACATCACTCATGGTGTTCCACCAGAAAATAACACTGTTTAGTTAAATTTTTATTGTCTTTGGTTATACAAAAACATGGAATAATCTTTAAAATAACTTACAAAAACACATTTATTTATTGATAAATACATCGTGAAGTACTAAAGTTGTACATTGATTATTTATAGTAAAACTATCGTAGAGCGGTTCGACCACAACTGTCTTACAAATGTTTGTTTCGCTTGTCTGGTACATCAAATGATATCACAATTATTCTGTTATCAGTTATGACTAAATAAATGTGAATGAAAAAAACTAAATTTAACATTCTTAGTTAAAATTTTCCCGGAAAATATGTTAATTTTGAAAAACTATTATAATTAATTAGATAATTTCTTAATACTGTAGTTGTTAAAGTTTATTGTTTCCGAGATATTTTAACCGTTTTTTCAGAGAGGATTAATTAATGGATATAACATTGAATATCTTTTGATATGGATCTGAGATTCTACACATAAATATCTTGACATATTTGCACGTATTATGCAGTGTTATACAAAAATCTACAAAGTACTATTGAATTAGATATATTATTTTCATAAACATATAATATGTTATATATGTAGTTATATGTAATATTTTAATAAAATTTGTAGGTGATTAAATCATAGATATTTATCCCATACAATTCAATGCTACATTTAAAGCCGAGTTTACACTCTAAAATTAATTATTCATGTGTATTCATAATGTAAGCCAAATTATAAGTTTGCGGTGATTCTATTGTATGTTTATTGAATAAAATTTTATTGAAAATTCTAATTTAAATAATCTAAATAAAGTAGTAGTAGGTTAGGGTTTTTTTTCAATCATCCTTTGACTAAGAGGCAAAATAAATAGCTTTTTTTTCATAAGAAAATCAAGATTCATAAACCGAATGAATCTTTTCATAATGAAAGGCCAAAAACTTTTATATTCACAATTAATTTTATAGTGCAAATACGGCTTTATAATAATGGCTCTCGTGTGACTGGCATATGTGTAGCTGTAGACATTTATCTCGCAGAAATCGAACCTTTGATCTCCAACTTAATACGTAGTGCCAACAAACACTATGCCACAAATGTTCACAAAACTTCCAATAAATAACTCTTTGGCATCACATTTGGCACATTCCAATAACTTTACATTAAATTTAAATAGTTATATTATTTAATTAGTACAGTTCTTCAGTTCATTTAATCCCTTGTTTTTTTAGAGCTGCTTTTTCAATTGTCAGATAAAACTTGTCCATCAAACAAATGTAACCCGACTGAATATAAAAGTGAAATAATTGGAGTAATTTATTCGCCCAACTGTCATTTTTTAATTTGTCTGTTATGTTTTATAGCATGAAGAAATTTTATCTGATTATTTTAATGTCAACTCTTAAATTTTTATGGATATCTTTAAAAATCAGTTACATAGTACATACACTATAAGAAAAGTACAATAATGAATCATTTGATTTTCTCGTCTTGCTACTATATTTCTTTATTACTGTAAAAATGGTAACTTTAATTAATTTTATACTTGTATACAAACAAAATACATATTTAGATTACAATATTATTATTATTTAACAAAATTTAATTAGATAAATGTTAACAAAATCGAAAGAAATCTTGAAGCTTAGACAAAATATCGGTCTACAATCGTTATAGAATAGAAAACTAAAAAAAAATGGAACTGACATATCATGATTCTATGACATAGCGATTATATTTGTCATTTTGACACAATTTCAAAATGTCATTGGGGAAATTTCGCATTTTTTTTGTAATCTTATATATTTAAACGAGCAATTCTTGTATATTTATTTATTTATTTATTTATACCAGTGATCTCGGAAACGGCTCTAACGATTTTGCTGAAATTTTGTATATGGGGGCTTTCGGGGGCGAAAAATTGATCTAGATTAGTCACATGTCTGGGAAAACGCGTGTTTTCGAGTTTTCATGCGTTTTTCTTATGCATTATTCTACGCGAAATTTAATAGCGACATCTATACAATTGTCTCAGTAACACTTAGTCACTTAATGTAAAATTATTTTTAAGCCAAATTAAAAAGAAAATTATTCTTATCGCGACATCTATACAACTGTCTCAGTAACACTTAGTCACTTAATGTAAAATATACAATCTTTCAAGAACTCCGAGCGAAGCTCGGTCGCCCAGGTACTAATTATAATTTGAGCAAAATATAACAAAATATGAAAAAAATATTTAAAATATCTTAACAAATGAAAAAGAATGAAACCTGAACTGTCAAAATTTAAATTAATTTCTTAGTAATTTATTGATAGATTTAGAAAATTTTTTTCACCGAACCATCAGTTTTGATCTATATTATAATTCCATTAAATATGACATCTTGTCTAAGCCCCATAAGAATCTAAATTGACACGTCAATTTTAAATAACCGATCCAAATTGTGATTGACAGATTCGTTGGTTGAAATGTACCTATATTTATGAATAAAGATGTCATACATGTATTGACGAAAATCCAGCCTCTAAAAAATATGACGTACATATACACGAAAAAAAAAACATAATTTTATCTCGTAAAGTGCTATTTTAGAACAAAATCATACCCGTATACAAAGCAATTTTACGCTCTCCTAAGCTAAAGGATCAACGTCGTGTATAATATACGCAAAAATTAACATGAAGGCGAATAAGAACTGACTATGTATTAGGGGGCGCGGCAGTAAACTGCAAAGTCCAGATTATTTTTGTTTTTTTTTTATTCAATGGTTTTATTAAAAATAATAAAATATATATATAAATAAATAAGTTAATAATTGTGTACGTACACATGTGTGAAGACACCCACCAAAAACCCAATAATTATTTTATTTTGACCCGTATTTATACTCAAAACTTCATATTCTGCAGCCATGCGAACTACTAAACCAAGGTACGTATAATTTGCCAATACCTAGATACACAAGTTGCATGTATAGTTTATTTTCCACGTGCGCAATGCCTGGCCTTGAATCATTAAAATAATTCACAAAATCGATATTAAAACGCATCCAAATTGCAAAGTACGTAAAAGTTTTAATGAAATATTTTACGAACAGTCAGTACTACGAGTAATTTCGATATTATTCCGTATAGTATTTTACAGAATGTATGTGTATGTTTGTGAGTGTATAAAATTTAATAAAATTATTAACTTTGAGCGTTATATATTAACTTTAATTTTAATACTTCATTACATTCTAGTTTACACTGTAGCAAAATACTGTGTTTAAAATTTGATTAAATCAGAAAATTAAATTATTAATAATATAACAATTAGTAATAGATTTAATTTAAGCTGTTAACCTGGCTTCCTATTGTCCGCCATTTAACGGACACGCAAATGAATGTAAACCGTATTATTAACCAAATAAAGATCAAATTAAAAGGCTTTAATGGATTTGCAGTTTAGAGATTGTCATTACGCTATTTTCATCTTTCTGAGGTTAGTAATTAAACGCTTATTCCTTTGTACTGAAGACGTTCCTGTCCAAAAATCTCGCGCCATAGTAAGCCAGCTTAAGATTATACTTGATCGCCTTAAAAATGTTTTACTTCCATTTCATACAAATCGTTGTGGAGTCGTTGTAAATAAAAAAAATATCGTTACTTGTGTAAAGAATAGTGAGGGACAGTCAATTATTTCTCTATTTTCGGACTATATTTTGGGAATATGTACTGGATTATTTAAAAATACTGTACTTTTATTTTCGCAACATAGTAAATTATTTGACTTGCACAGGTATAAAACCTCCGATAAAATTCTTCATAAACAGAGCGCACACAGAAACTAATAATATTGACTCAAGTTTAACTCAGATAAAAAATATTTGTAGTTTACTTTTTTAATATTATAAATACGAAAGTGTTGATTGGTTTTGTCCTTTCTCTAACACAACAATAAATAGAAGTGAATTTTTGTATAGACACCTTAAGAGCCGGAGAGTGACATTAGATAGAGTGATATCTGGTACATTTTCAGTTAATCAAAGTTTGTATTTAATGCGACTAATGCTTGTTACTACGAGAAAAAACATAAACCTCCAACCATACATCCATATTTATAACAATGTATTAAAAATACATTTTATAACCTGTTTTTATGAAAAATCTACACATGGTTTTTCATAAATAACTCGCACGGAATTTTTTAAATGAATTTAGTTTACGTATGAATGTTTCACTTTATTTGACATTTAATATTCTAAACTCTTTAATTAACGATGGTCGGCAAAAAGGTGACATGAACTGTGCTATTCAAATCTTTTTTGAACCTTCATTTAGTTTTTCAGTAATTATATATATATATATATATATATATATATATATATATATATATATATATAAAAGTTAGTAAAATGTAATTTTCATAACCCGTTTACATTATGCCTAACCAACTCAGATCACAGATGGAATAAATAAAGAAAAAAAATATTTATTAAAATTATTTTTTTATACAACTCTCAAACATTTCTGTTATATATGTTATATATCTGCTATATTAGGATTCGTAGTTTCATATAAATGCATCTAATATTATAACCAGACTAAAATAAATACTCTTATATCTGAGATTTCGTGATATCTAAAACTATGTACATTAATTTGAATTAAGTGTACGATTTTAAACTAATAAAGGAAGCTGTAGTTTACTTTGTTAATATTTACAGCATCGCATTATGTAGTTTTCAAGATTGTACGTGAGATGAAATACGTATATAGCTATTGTATTTAGCAATTTTTAACGTCCCACTGCTGGGCAATTTAATAAATATTGCCTATGAACTGATTTTGATAGAATGGCCTAATTAATTAACACAACTTTGCAGTCATACTTAAAACTGACCCCTGTAAAGGTTATTATGGGTTCAATTCCCGTATATTTGTCACGGACTACGGTCTTCGTATTTATATTTTTTTCTTATAAAGCATCTCACATGACAAGGGCTTTTAAAGTTTTAATTTATTTTTTAATAATTTACTAAAATATGCTACTAGAGAAGAAAAACTAAACTGACACACGTACGAGGTATAACATCACATAATTTAAAGTTCGCGTTCTTACAGGTCGGCCCACAACAGATTCTCACTCTTACATTGCCACGTCGAAAAACTTGTGAGTTATGGGCAAAATTTCAAAGTGGTTCGACAAAACACTTTTCGCTGTATTAAACTTAGTACTGTATTAAAGCTTGAGTAGTTAGACACACGTAAATAAAATCTATAGAACCATAAGTACGCGTATTTGCTCATACATCTAACACCGCCTTTATACGTATATATAGAACGAAAACAAGTCATAGCAATCCAAATGATAAAGCAATTGCGATTTCGAAACTCTAAGAAGTCGTAAACTAAGATTCATACTAATTTTAGTTGTTGATTTGTTAGTTTTACTACATACACCCTTGCAAATATAACATATATGAAAGAACAGGGAATGTCCCAATAAATAGATTATGAGAAAGAATTAATTTAAAGTTTAGAAATTAATATTTTAATTGAGATGAATGTATGCAGTAGCAGTTTACTATGTAAATTTTTGGGCAATTCTTCTTCTTTAGCGGTATATCACGGACATTCCCAGTACTTTTCGCTTTGGACATAGATAAAATTGATTTTTAGCGACATCCATTGAGTATTGGCAGAAACCAGTGGTTGGGAACGCAAGTACCATAGACATAGATTCGTTACAAGTACAAAACATATTTTTTATGACAGTCAGTCCTGTTTTGTTCTTTGTTCTGTGGCTTATAGGCGTGCCATTTGGGCACAATTTACTTCGGAAAAAAAATATGTGGCATTCCCTGTTCTTTGTCTATACCCTTCATATGTAGGTCAGTAAATAGGCATGATTATTCAATTTTTAGACTTTTAATCATTTTTTGTAGGCTGCAGCTTTTTATTTGACTCGTTTGAGGCTTGTTAGAAGCCTCAAACAAAATAAATCAAATGCTGTGATTATAAAATTCTTGATATTTGTTACTACATCGTCTCTTTAGAATAATGATTTAACACGAAAATATTAGTATTGTTATATTTTTACTTATTTTAAATAATAATATAATATGGATTTTAGATAAACTGCTGACTTAATACTCAATAGATTTACGCGAATATTTGACATTTTAAGTAAAAAAGCAAAACTAGTTCCATTTTTGTATTTTTGAAATCATTTTGTAAATTAGTTGGTAGGCGCTCCCTGTGACAAGTATAAAATGACCTTTGAGACGTCGAAAACCTTATTCTCTCCCATTCCTGTAATTGCTGTAAAGCATTTGGAACGTAGGGAACCAAAAATAAAAATAAATCGGCGAAATAAACCGAAAAGATAGTTTTATTTAAAATGCTGACTGCCAAATAAATAAAACTGCCAAATAACTAAAACTTCCATTATTAAATTTTAAAATCGTACACGTCATAGAAAATACATCTACACGATATCTACAACACAATTCGGTTAAATTGTAAGACATTCACAAAAAATATCCTTTAATAATTATATATTAACTAGATACATTACTGTGCGCATTGACAATACGAATAGTATAGAATTTAAAATTTATGACCAAAAGTTATTACAAATAAAAATGATTAACCGACTGAAAAATTGTAAATTATGCTCGACACTAGAAAATGTTATACTTTACCTTCTGTTAAAAATTCCTTTTATGTTTGTTCAAGAGTCATTAATGTTACAATAGCTTTGATGATTTGAGTCTTTGTTGAAATCGCAGGGAATGTAAGTCTAATAGCCTTTTTTCTATGAAAAATAGTTTTCTCATAGCAAAATTAAATATGTATGCACATACGTGAAGTTTTTATATATATATGTTTTTATATATATATATATATATATATATATATATATATATATATATATATATATATATATATACGCACTCTCACAAAAGCATCCACCAATATATATATAAACAATTTCACAACTTTGAATAACTGAAACATCGAAATGTAGTTGTTTCAGTGAAATAACGTATTTTCCAAACCATGAATCCGTCTTAGCTTACTATTCCGGCTGAAGTTTTATAAATTTTACGAACCTATAGAATGTTACTTTGAATACAGTTTCATTTTAACATGAAAAATCATTTTTCATTACTTAATTCACAAAATAGTTTAAGTTCCGATTAAATTTAAGATATAATACGTGCAATAAATCTATGTATTACATATATTCAATATTAATTTAAAAATCTTAAAAAATCTTTTAGATATTATTTAATAATATTATTATTATTATTTGTAATAATTTTTGACCTTTGTAAATTGTGAATGTACACATTGAATTACGCATTTTGTTCTATGTTTCTACGAATGGTACGAATTAACACGATGTGAATTCTCGATCTAAAAGTACTAGATACACAATCCCATGCGAAAGTTCTCTTAAAACTGTCACCAGTTGTGTTTAGGTGATTATTCTAGTTGAAATAAATATACGACAATGTAAATTGAACCTTAAATGTAATGCTTAAAGTTGTTTTCAGAAAAAAAATTAAAAGCAACTAATCAAATGAGCGCTCATTCGGTGAGGACATTTTTTGTCGTTGATTGTGTATCTAGTTTTTTTTTATATCGATGAAATAAATTATATATAACTTATTACTTTAACAGAAAATTTATTTAATAAAAAAAAGTTTAATATAAAATCCAAAACGATATATTTTTATAGTTTGTATATTTTACAAATTTCATATAATCGAAGTAAAATGCGTAATTCACCTTACCCGTATAAAACTTTTAACTATGTCTAAACATAGAATATATTCAAATATTTCAATAAAATATTAACAAAGGAACGTTCCACGACACAGATTTACAATTGTATATATACGTATAATATAACCCGACTATACGATACAAATGCAACTTACACAGTACATATTTACATTTTTTTTTTTTAATAAACACCAAATTTAGAATTCATATTAACTTCTTTTCTTACTTCACTACACACATATATTTCTTTTAATTTCTATGACTGAAAACCAATGTGTATTGATATATTACGATTATATTTTATTTCAAAAGTTCAGGGAAACAACCTTATGTAAAAAATTACAAATAAATACTATTTCTTTCTAACATTAAACGTCAATTATTGAGGGTATGTTATCAGTCATAGTTTAGAGATTTAAATATTCATATTTTACCTTGAATTCGTTAATGGCTTTATCACAAAAATTATGCAAAAAGACAAAAATGTCTAACACTGTGATATTAGATAGGGCTTAAATACCCACAAAAAATCTGTTAAATCTAGGATTCACACCTACATACATCTCCGAAGTCGTTGTCTGACAGCTTACTAGAAGATAAAGGATAAATGCCTAATTTTAAAGTTACTCGAATAGCATAAAACATTTATAGTCCGAAAAATTGTAAGCAGGTACTTTGTGGAACTCCAAATATGACCGAAGAAAACTTGGAATAACATCACATTCCAAAATATATCTATGATTTGGAAAACATTTGCTCAATCCAACGCAATCTCACACAAAACCACACAAGAAAATTGTTTTAATATTGCTTAAATTCTTATAAGTATAGAACTTATCAAAAATCAGAGACTGACCTACGGCAGAGTTATTCAATGTAACCATTTAGTTTATCAATGAAAATAGCATGTTTGCTATGCGAAAAATAATATTAGAAATATATCCAGCAAAATAATTTACAATTGTTAGGACGAAAATTGAATGCAAAGAAATCGATCCATGCACTAAATTCGTCAACTTTAACCCTACAAGCTCACACTTTACCGAACACGTTTAAAAATGTTTGACTAGAGAAATTCTTAGCATGTTTATAGACTATATTACACCACGTCGGTCGCAAGATCCACTAAACTAAACTACTCACTCTTATATGGCAATACGTTTCTAACATTTGGTTTCAATTCTGATCTTCTTAGAACAGAAGATTAGGAAACGAAATAATCTAAAAGAACGCATCCGAGGATTCCCAACGAATAAAACGAATTCAATAATGGACGGGACTTCAAACTCACTAACAAAATAAAATTGCTTCGATATTGTATAATATAACTAAAGGTACACTTAAAATGATGGTTCGAAATATTCAAAACATTAAAACAGTTACACTTAAGAGAGCAAAATGTGCAATAGTTGGTCTTAAAGACCAAGTTAAGACGTTCCACACGCAAAATAGCGATTTAAGTTCAAAATGAGTTTTTCCTGCACTATCTAAGAGTTTCCATAACAACGTATAAAATACTTTAAAAAGAAATGAGCAAAGATTTTTTTATATATTTTTTTTTAATTTTATCTAGGTAAACTACTATATAAAATGTGACACCGATTACTCAATTTCTATAAAACGTCTTAACTTAGCATTTACTTAATCGGTGGGTACCAAAATTGGGCAATTACTATCTTGGCACCTTCCATTCATACTTTCATTAACCACTGGGATATTTATAAGTTAAAAATTTTAAAAAGTCCATATCAACATTAATTGTACACTCCTCTAGTCATAGCTTCTCTATTTCTGTTATGCCACTTACAGGTTAAAATCCTAACATACGTTCTCCTAAACGTCGCATTACATAGAGCGTAGCAAACAGGGTTTATAGTTGAGTTTATGTAACATAGAGCATAAAAAAATGACCACAACTCGTCTGGAATGCATCTGGCGCAAGCTGTGAGAGGTTTCAACAACACGAGGATATTGTAAGGCAACCAAGTGATGATGAAAGATAGGAGGATGGCGGAAAGAGTTTTCGCCGCTTTTGTTTCCTGCTTTTTCTCCTGAGTTTTCTTTTTCTTTGGCTGTTTCGATGTGATACCTTTGCTTGCTAATTGCTTAGGAATTATTTTTGCGTTGAGAGGAATTCGAACATCCTGTATATGCGACGTTCGCCTCGTTAAAGCTGGGTGGGCTGCTGGGTGCAGATTCAGCTCAGAGTCCCCTCTGGCTGGTCGGTAATGTGGTCTAGTGTTTGCTGGGGGAGATTCTTCGGTGATCATTTTTATACTAGGTCGCTCTGTATCAGCGTCAGGTAATCGGATGAGAATTGTGTATACGGAATCTGCAGATGCAGATTTTGGTGCTGGCGAGGTAGTAGCATTTATTTTAGTATTTGGGGGCAATGACCGGCTGTCCCGTGCAGCGGGTATTGGCACAGGTGGGTCATAGTTGCGGCGTAGAGGGGATGTCCCTCCGTCTGCAACACTCGAGCCTCCTGAACCACCACGCCCTGCGTATGGGTCCCTGATGACATTCAGCGAAGTACATCTGTCAGAAACAAAAACATGACTAGAATACACAGTCATTATATGAAGTGATTATAAAAACGCAATTTTATGCATTCAAGATATTCGTTAAAACCATAAAGAATGAATTGAAATTGAATCCTAATTAGATTTCAATGTTGCTCTATGAAAATGCATAAAAATAACACTTCTATATCGAACTACTATTTTATATGCAAAATGTTGTCCATGGCTGGAACTGAAATGGATTTGGATAAAATTTAGGACACAAGATGGCACTGACGTAAATAATATTTTAAATACAAAAGGCCATTGCACTCGAGCGAAGGGAGTAAAAGTCGCTAGTAATTTCATACCTGGACACTGAGCTCTGTAGTGGTGTCTCCACAGACACTGGAGTAGCATAACCAAGGTCAGATGGTTCCTCTTCAGGCTCTGTATCCTCCAGATCTTCTCTCCCCGAGTGCCACCACGCAACACACCACGCCCTGACAGCCGCCCAACCACGCTTCTGACAACGAGACGACGCAGTCTGTAAATAAGTAATATTTGTAAATTGTGTTTATTGTACTTTTAACCGACTTCTTCAAAAAGGAGGAGGTTCTAAATTCGTCGGAATCTTTCTTTTCTTTCTTTTTTTTGTGTTTGCAAGTCAGTTTTTTTTTAAGTTGTTATCTTTCCTTTGTCGTTTATAATATGTTATTTAAAACTTTCTTATTATTATCTAATTTAAAATAATAAAATTAGTACATTATTATATTAATAACTATTATTAATAAAGTTTGGACCCATACGACATATTTTACACCATATCCTGTACCCTCTATTAGGTATCAATATCTATAATGTTCGTAAAGAAAACAGTTGGGCGTCGCGTCAAAACGATTTATGATGTAGTAGCAGCATTTTTTGAAACGTCTGTAGAGTCTCTGACTAACAGAATTGAGGTGCTATTGCACTTATACTCGTAGATCATAAAATGGGTTGTTAAAGAACTTCTACTATAAAATTTTAGGATTTGTTAATTTAAACAGCGCACTCTCGTAAGTTTTTATAAAAACTCAATTAAAACTTGTCACGATTACTATTTTCACATAATAAACAAGAACTCTTGCATATATCTTAGAAACATTGTACTAAACGATAACAACAGAACCGAAAAAAAGCACTTTCATATATTTGCCAAAATTTCTAAAATTGGTCGCTTGCCAAACCTAGTGATAAGTAGACCAAAAAATTTAAGCATTTTCTTCTGAATTTCAGAAACAGGGGCAAATGAAGGTAGTTTAAACCACACCTTCAGATCAGAGAAACACAACAGTTGCCAAAGCATTCAAAATGTTCCAATCTATCTGCCATTTGCCAAACATTCCGGTCGCATTTACTATTATTGGATTGTCGCCAAATTGTAGAATTTAACTAAATTGTATTTGAATATAAACTGTTTATTTTGTAAGTAAGAGTGGCGTTGACTGAAAAATGAGACTTTGTGAAAGATTTACAGCTTAATTTACCTAAATTTTTATCTTTTTATATAAAAATACTAGCGAGTCATCCTGACTTCGCCCAAAGTACCTTCAAACGATTAGTATGGAATAAATAAACTTGTAATGATATATACTTTATATAGGCCTATAGAAATTCGCAATAAAATACATATAGAATAGCCCATCTAATGCAAAAAGATTTTTTTAAATCGGATTACTAGTTCCTGAGATTAGCACGTTCAAACAAAGAAACTCTGCCCCTTTATAATATTAGTATAGATTGGTATTAAAATTTCAACTCTTCAATTTTCAATTCAGTTCACAATTTATTTTCAAACTTTCCGCAGTGAGCGAAGTAATCAAATAATGGAAAACAAAATGTTGTCAAAAGTATTTAAACAAACTTGGCATAGACGTTAACGTATAACATTATATATGTATATAAATTTCGCTGAATATATCACAGTGTTAACTTAGCGTAACTTTGGCGTTGGCAAATTATGAACAGCTGGCGACTTGCACTCTGTGGAGTGCGAGCTTGTTATTGTAATCATAATAAGTTCATAAATGAAAACATTTTAAATATTTATAAAGCTAAATGTTTATTAAAAGCAAAAACCCACTGGAATAAGAATAAATACATGAAAATGATTAAATAAAATTACGTTTTAACATTTAGTATAAATTTCTAAGAGATGAGATATTTTCCCCACAGTAAAAAATATCCTATATGTTGACCCGAGTAACCAGCCAGCATCATACCAAATTTCATCAAAATTTATCCAGTGGTTTTCTTGTGATGCGGTAACAGACAGACAGACAGACAGACAAAAATTCTAAAAACTATAGATTTGGCCTCTGTATCGATAATAATGTCTATTTCAATAAGATTTTCCAAAAAATATTTAATGTACAGATTCGGCTTAGTTAGAATTTTATTATATGTATAGATTAATTATCAAAGAAACATATAATCTGATATAACTATCTAATATAAATATACATCTCAGATGTCAGAGCTTAGTATGTTGGCTTTATATAAATGAACAAGCGACTCACCATTGCTCCGCTCGGATTCGTCCCTAAAATTACATTTTAACGCTTAGTATAGATATCTCAGAGATAAGATTTTTCCCTCAGTAAAAAGTACCCTATATGTTGACCCGGATAACTATCATCACACCAAAATCTGTCCATTGGTTCTCGTGATGCGTTCCCAGATAGACAGACAAACGAAAAATCTAAAAACTATAGAATCGGCCTCTGCATCGATAGTAATGACTGGCTATTTAATAAGATTTCCCAAACAATATTTAATGTACAGATTCGACTTAGAATTTTATTATATGTATAGAATAGATAGATTGTATGATATTCCTGTAATACTACTAAACCTAATATTTTTATTTATACTAGCAACTACCCGCGTTTCATTCGAGTGCGTCCGTTTATAAGTAGTCTATATATGTATAATGTACTACATAACACAGGTCATGGTTTATCTGTATACTAAATTCCATCCAAATCAATTCAACCGTTTCAGCGTGAAGAAATAACAAATACACATAAATTTTAGCAATTATAATAGTAGTTACATGTAACATTATTGTCTGAAGACATGTTTGGCTACCTTTGTAGTAACCGTACTTGCTGTGCCAGCGGTCGCGGGTTTTAGTCCCGCTGGGGGCATTCATTTGTGTGATGAGCACTAATGTTTGTACTCCAGTCATTATATTTATAATATGTATGTATTAAGAGTTATTTATGTGTAGTGTATCAACTATCTGTTATCCATAACACAAGCCTAGTAGCTTACCATGGAATTAGATGGTGCTGTGTGTTAATGTCCCGACAGATTTATTTATTATTATCTTTGAAGTAAAACTTCTTTAGAATCGTTGTATTTAAAACTCAATGAAACGGAAATGAAACGGAAATGCGACACCAAAAAGAGACAAACACAAATATATAGGTTTAAAGCCGGTGAGAGAATGAGATAGAATACTTTGCCATGTTGCTATAGCAACCGTAGTTATTGTTTGACAACTATATAATATTAAATTTCACTTCTACCATGTGTGAATTGCACACACACTCACATTTTTTTTCCTATCTAATTCGTAAGCGCTCAAATAAAAGCGCTGAAACTTGAGAGCTAAAATAATGTTAGTTTATTTCTACAGTAACATGACGTGAAAGGATTTTTGAAATTCAAACACTGAGGGGTTGGAAATAGCAAAGCTTACATGCAATTAATATTTTTGTTTGAAATTCTGTGTAAATACCCTTTGATATAATTATCCAGACATAAATCGACTTTTTAAAAGTAACCTTGTGGAACAGAGTAAGAGAGTACTTAGTTTTGAGTAGTATAAAATTTAAAAAAAGCAGCTATATGAAGCCCGACCTTACCTACTTTACCTATTTATGTAATAACCGTGTATTTTTCAATCATTCTGCACAAGATATAGAGATTCGACCAGAAATGAACAATATATGTTAACAATATATGAACAATATACTTATAAATGTAAAAATAATTTTGTCTGTATATTTGTTATCTTTTCAAGCTTCAATTGGCTAAAGAGATTAATTAAAATGAAATAAAAAAATTATAGATCTTTGGGACTGATATTTTAAGTCATATTAAAACGCCCGCTTATATATGAGCAAAGCCGCTAGCAAAAACTAAGTAATATAGTTAATATAGATAATAAAAAAGTTCTCATTTAAAAATCAATTTTAAAACTTTTTATTAAACTTTCAAAATATACAACTATACAATACTACAAAATATTTTAAATATATTACAAATTAAAAAAAAATAGTAATTGTTTAAAATTAAATAATAATTGGAAGGACAGCATCAAAAATTACATAGACGTTGTGTTTGCAAAACTAAATTAAATGGGAAAATAGAAGTATTGCAAGCGATCATAAATCGACGTGAAATTATGAGCCATTAAGGAAAACACTGTGCGTTCCGTTCTTTCAATGGTACCTGGGAAGGAAAGAGAGAGAGTACCTGTTTTTATAAAAGATCAATGACCCTAGTGGGTGCTTAGGCAACTTTACGTAACAGAGCTAAGAGTAATATATTATATAGATCTCTACTACACTAAATTCACGATGATATGTTGCTGTATTAAAGGAAAACAAAAACACGTTCGCATTTGTAATATTATTAGTTTCACCCGCGGTTCCACTCACGTAATTTATGTGTAATCAGAATAACTCATCTTTATGACTCAAGCAGCAAAAACATAGGACTTTCTTATATACGATAAGCTTTAGACCCTCTTAATTTGGCACTTCCGCAAAACCCGCCCTACCAAATTCCAGGTTCACTTAACAAGTAGTTTTCGAGATTTCGTATTGTGAATAACAAGTATAAAAGAGTGAAAAAGCTTTCGCTTTTATCTAATATATATATTTACTTTTATATATATAAAGGGTATGACTTAATTAGATTTGTATGTTGCTGCCACGAGTAATAAGTAAGCATAGAGTACTTTTACATATATAGTTACCATATATATACTAGCCATATAAATATTACTTTTTTACTATTCTTATAGTTGTATGAAAAATATCTCTCCCTACATAGTGCTATCACTATGCCTACATATTATAAAAGAAAGTCCCTCTATCGCGTCTGTCTGTCTAAACGCGATAAACTCAAAACTACCGAACGAATTTTCATGCGGTTTTTCGGAGTGATTCATGAAGAAGGTTTAAGTGTATAATTTATTAATGTTTTCTGTTGAAAATGTCAGAAAAAATCAAGCCGACTTAATTATACTGAATTATACCTATTAAAATGATCTGAAAACTGTAGCAACGCTATACCGTACCGAGGAACGTACCTAAGCGAAGCGAGAACAATTCACTAGTAACTGGATAGAATTAAGCCGATGTTATTAGTATGAAGTACTTTAAAGGTTAAATTTAATACAATTTCAAAGTGCCTTCTTAACGACAAGTGGAGCAATAAACAACAAAGGTCTTAATGTAATTAGAGTAATGGCAGACTTAGTACGTTTAAGTTGGCGTGTCTTGCAATATATCTGGGTCACTTGTTCGAACAACCGTAGCATCGAAGCGGTATTCTCGGTACACAATTTAACGAGAATTCGATCACGTGTATTTATTGCGATGTATTGATTTTCCTTCATATCTAACTAGTGGAAATTACTTTTAATACATCGAAATTATCATTCTAATTTAGCAGCACTACTTTTCAAATATTTATTGACGCAACAACAGCAAGTTTTTGAGCGACTTTAGAAAAAGATTATTAAATTTTAGTGCATATTAAATTTTTTAAATGGATAGATGACTGATGAATTAAATTTCAAGAAACTCCGCCTTTAAGGGTGTTTACAACTACATGTAAAGAGTTTTCCAATAAGAACTTAAATAAGGATAATATAGTATGGAAATTATTAGGTCTGAACTGTAAACGAAGGAGAAAGTCATATTTTAATACACCTAACACCTATATGACATCACCTTCATAAATCTTTTATTTTTTGCACAACTTTATCACAATAATTTTCTAATCTATACTAATATTATAAAGAGGCAGAGTTTGTTTGTTTTTTTGAAAGTGTTAATCTCAGGAACTACTGATTCGATTTGAAAAATTCTTTTGCATTAGATAGCCCGTTTATTGAGGAAAGCTATAGGATATACATAAATTGAAATCTCACAACCACTATTTCAGGTACTTTTTTCGTACTTTTCAAAGTATTGTAGTTACACATCTAATACCGTGTGCAAATTATCAAGTATCAAAAAATAATTTAGTTTCTTTCCTTTTAAAGACATAAATGGTTTTGTAAAATCATTCCTTAGCATCAATTAAATGAAAAGTAAATATTTTAAAATGATTTGAAAAAAGATTTGTCCTATAATATAAAATTTATTACTTCAATAGATACAAATACACATACATAAATAAATACGCAACGGACGGTTTTATGGCTTTGTTAAGGGTGTTCGTATTTTTTATGATTTTTACTGTTTCGTTGGTTTACTGGTTAGCTTAGTCTGAAGTCAGATAATTCTCAGTAGTAGCCCGGAGGTTGAAAGTTGGTACCTACCTACTTGGTTGCACCCCCTGCCTGGGAGAGCAGTTGTCGGTACTGTAATTTAATATCTATCCAGTCGTATCTGATATACATATGTTGGATTTATGGAAATAACATGAAAATACAACATGAAAAGACCAATAATATACATAATACTTGCCTCAAATCTCAAAGAACAATTTTCACTAAACATGTTTTTTTAATGGCATAGTTAAGATTTATTTCAATAAGGTAAAAAATCTAAGTAGATCAAAATATGTTTTACAGATAGATAAATATGTGGAACTCATCGATTTGATAAATATATTAATAATGATAATAATATAATTTATTATCCAAACAATGTTTACAAATTTTCACAAAATAATTTAAACCAAAAAACAATATCGCTATTAAGTGAATAAAGGATCTGTAACTGAATTAGGAAACCTGTATTTCAGCTCGCAGCGACAAATCCCTCCAGAAAAATACATTACTTGACATGCCAAAGTAAAATTTAAAACAAAATAAAATACTAACTAACGAAAGATTCTACATAAATATTGGATGTAAATTCTTCTCTTCAAGATGAATGTGTGTGTATGTGTGTGTATAAGTATGTGTATATTAGTAGTTGTTACTAAAATCTAGCAGTACCGTCAGCGTCACAGTGGGATGCCGTTAGATCCCTCACGTACACAAAACCCGACGATATTACGATAACATACCCCAATATTTAGACAATAAATCTTTACCAACCAATTTCCATCGAGTTTTCTTCATTCTACGCGACATTGGCGAAGTAACGGGCCCGCTTTCAAACCAATAACAAGAGAATTGAATTGACAACAAATCTGTTAAGCGAGTCACCTTCGCCTTCAAAAAACTCGGGATTGTAAACAAACCAAGAGTCCAGATAACGTGTAAAAGAAGAATCTTTGTGACTATCATAACTCAGGACAGCTTCTTACCCCAATGAACCTCAACGAATTGGGGAAACGAGGGCATTGGCCTCTCATTCCGTCGATATTTTGTAACAGAGTGCTACCACAATATAATTAAGTCAGCAGTATTTTGTCTCGACAATGTCATTGAAATAATTACCGACAACCGTTTGGTAAACACCTAATAAGGCTGTCAACAGACTGTCTCACTTGTATTAATATGTATTAACCTATATTATTATTATATATAATGATAACGTTTTTCCGTCTGTTAATTTTAGGCTATTTTTGAATTCCGTACACTGTTCAGCATTTTTATAATTACTTTCATAAATATTTTTGTCTGACCAATAAAACCAAGTTTTTTTTTTTTTTTTATATATAACCTAAATATTTAAAACCAAAAAAACTTTATAAGCAAAAAAACGCAAAGGACATTAAGGACCAAAGACCTGAAGACCAAAAAAAACATTTACGTACGCCCAGCAAAGCCAGCGGGTGACAGCTAGTGCTATATAAAATTGGCAAATAATTTTTTTAATATTGTTAGTAATTTTAATTTACATTAATTCTATTTATTTTAGTCTACAATATCTAGTTTCTAAATTAATAGCGATTAAGTACAGAGGGAAAAGGCTACAAAGTGTTTTATAAAGATACATTTTGTGCTTTTGCATAGTATAATATAATCAGAACGTTTCGTCTGTATGAAGACATAATACCGGTACTTAGTGGTACTGCTATTCATTATTTCATGAGGACAATTTGATGTACGGGTTTAATAGAAATAACTATTTATTCCCATTTTTAATATTAATATTATAAATACGCTAGTAAGTTACCTGGTTTTCTCTCCAACGGGTGTCTGTCAAAGCTCCCCGAACATGGTACACAGAATCAGCATCCCCAGATTCTGATCTCGCTCGTCCATCCACTTCGCGTGTCTCGTCACTGTACGGAGAAAAATTATTAATAAAATATATTATTTATATTGATATATAAATGATAATGATTTTATTTATCTTTATTTATATATACTAGGAAACTACTCGTGTATGGAAAATGTTAATATGTTTTTGATTTTTTATCGATAAAACTAAAAGCTAATTTTATAGATGCAAGGAATATTTTTAAGGTAGTGGTAGCCAAGTGGTAATGCGCTCGCTTGGGAAACCGAGTGATGCGGGTTCAATCCTGGGTTTCGCACTTCTTATATTTACATGTACGAATTATTTCTAACATGATTACCACTTATCTTACGGTGAAGGAAAACATCGTGAGGAAACCTAGTAAGTTTTTGAAAGACATGTGAAGTCCGCCAACGTGCACTTAGCCAGCGTGATGGACTATTGCCTGCCCCCTAGTATTTAAGGGAGGCCCATGCCTAGCAGTGAGACGATAAAAAGAGTTGAAAACATACATACATGGAATATTTATTTTATAATAAAGTATTATTGATTTACATATACCAAAATATCAAAACTCTGAATGCTGTACTGTATAATATGTTTTCTATCTACTATACGTATATCTGACTCTGATTTACATACGAGTACATACATATATTCTATATTGTAAGGATATTCTACACCTCCGCACTTAGATATGCAAGGAAAGGGTTAATCAAAAGCACATAAAGAGAGATGAATGGACGCGAGCAGCTGGCATTATGCCACGGCGCAAGCTACTCGTATGCTATAAATATAAACGGTTGGAAAACTTACATACATTTACATAAAAAAAATTAAGGACTTTTTTTACATTTACACATTATCAACAAAGTACAGAAAGGATTGTGTCTATACATATCGTCATATTTTTTAGTATCGTGACAGTGTATATTGTATAGTAACTTGGTACTAAAATATACCAAGCTTACGCTACGCCTTCTTATTTAGCTAGATCGAAAAAAAATTCGAAAATCGATCTGGAAATAAAAATGTTATATCTAGAAGTTATATATGCATATAGGAAAAATACGATACACAAAAGAAGAGCTGTAGGAATAAATTAGTTTGTTTTAATTTTATATTCAGTCAGGTTATAACTTAGTTGATGGAAAAATATCAATAAAATATTGTTTTATGTCAACGTGGAAGCATTTGCTTCAGAAAAGTCTTTTTCATCTTGTATTACTTAATTTGATATTTAGCTTAAAATAAATAATTATGTTGGGACATTAATACACAGCACCATCTAGATCCATGGTAAGATACGAAGTCTGTGTTATGGATACCTATATATATAAAACTTTAAGTACATACACATTATAAATATAAACACCCATGAGATCAAACATTCGTGCTCAACACAAATGAATGCCCTCAGCGGGATTGGAACCTGCGATCGTTAACACAGCAAGTATTTAATAAAATCGCTACCGCTTAAGACTCACACTATAGGTCAAAACATCTACTCTCCCACTGGAAATTGGTTGTGTCTAAATCGTCTGCAGATTACTCCTGCACAGACATTGCAATGTTTTTATTTGTTCTCTTACATTCCACGCTAATACCTTCGCTTATTTCCGTTTTTCTTCGTACATATTTCTAACATCGGCTATCTAACAGGCCATCAATTTGCCAAGAATTTCTTTCTCTCAGAGCCTTTGAGGCCATAATCCTAAACCAATATTATTTAGATTTATTAATAATACTGTTGACTTTATTGATAACTTTCGTAGCTCCAAATTTTTTGTGTACAAATTATGAATTAATGTGTTTGTTTCTTTTTAGAAATATTCTTAGTTTATATTTCTTTCAAATAGCTCTAATATTACAGATTTATATATTTTTTCATACATATGACTTTTTAACCTGGTTTCCATAAGATGTTCTGTTCTCAAAAGTCAGAGATGCATATGAGCAAAAAAGCTATAGCGTGTCACTAGTTAAAAATGTGATCAATGCTTATAGATATAATGTAAAGAACAATTTTAGAGGATCACTTGTTTACTCAGAGATTATTTTATAAGTTATCTAACTCTACTTTACTTATGGCTATCGCTTAAGTTTTGCTATTAAATTAGGATATGACGGTCGTAGTTTGATGTTGTAGAAGTAATTATTGTAACTTACCCTGGTTTCGCTGGGGTGCGTCTCTAGGTACTTATTGTATTTATAATTTTATATACGACACGTTTGGCTCAGTTTATAATGACCCTACTTGCTGTGCCAGCGGTCGCGGGTTCGAATCCCGCTGGGAGCATTCATTTATCTGATGAGCACGAATATTCATACTCTAGTCATGGGTGTTTATATATATATAATATATATGTATTTAAAGTAATATATGTGTAGTGTATTTGGCTATCTGGTATCCATAACACAAGCCTCGTAGCTTACCATGGAACTAGATGGTGCTGCGTGTTAATGTCCCAACATATTTATTTATTTGTTTATTTATATACAGGCCAATTATTGGTAAATTTTATTACTAGCAATAGCTTATATATTATTCCAGGCCGTATTCTATTTGTGTACTAAATTTTATCCAAATCTATCAAGCCATCTTAACATCAACACACATTCAAATACAAACAACTATCCTATGTCCTTCCCAGGGTCTTAGACTATCTTCATACCAAATTTCATCTAAATCGGTTCAGTACTTTCAGAGCTTATTCGGTTCAAACAAACAAACAAAAGAATCTTTCCTCTTTATAATATTAGAATAGTTAATATAATTACATTTCACGTAGAAGTATTTATTTAGAATTTCCTTAACAAGAAATTGTGAAGTTGAAAAGCTCAAGATTTAATTTGTTCTTTAAACCATCTTCCATTAAATATATTAACTTAGTAAATTACTGCATGTAATTATTTCATCTTCATGAAGATAATGTAATAAGGTAGTTAAAAAAATAATTTAAGTATAACTAAAAAACCAGGCTTTCGACTAAATGTAATATAAGGGACGAAATTAAAGGGCAAAATTAACCCAGTAACGCGCTCGCACGGGAAATTGAGTGAAGCGGGTTCAAATCCCGGATCTCGTACCTCTGGTATTTTCATATGCGAATCGTTAACAACATGATTACCATTTGTCTTAAGGTGAAGGAAAACATCGTGAGGAAACCTGAATGTCTGAGAGAACCTAGCGAGTTGTCGAAAGACATATGAAATCTGCCAACCCACACTTGGCCAACGTGGTACTTGGCCCGTTGTATTAAAGGAAGGCCCATGCCCAGCAGTGGGACGTTAAAAAAGGCGGAATAAAAACGAATTAAATGAATCTATAGTCCGGCCAGTGAAAAAAAGTGTGCAATGTGTTAGAAAGCTCAGTCCAAGTTGTATTTTATTTTAACATCGAATCCCTACAACCATTTCTAGTACTATTATTTCTTGTGTTATTTTTGTTATACTATACGAAATGAGATAAATTTCAATGAAATTGCGAAGATTTATCATTGTAGCATTGTCAATTATTTGGCCAAGAAAATTTAATGGCTAAAAACCATAAAGAGTTCCACCAAATATTTCCCATAATCTTTGGAAGTTTTAAAAGGATTCTTACTACATACAAATTTGGTTGGTAAAAACATGGTTATGTTTAAATGTATATATTTTCTTTGGTACATTTTAATACCTATAGTTCTAGCGTCATTGTATTGTTTCTTTTAAAGAAAAAATTGTTTTACCATTAAAAATGAGGAAAAATATATAATATCCCTTGTTTTTATACACTGTATCTTATAAGTTATCAGAACCGGTGGTAGGACTCTGTCAAGCCTGAGGAGTCCGACTGGATGGGTACCACCCCCTTATCTATTTCTGCCGCCAAGCAAAAGAGATTGCATTGTTGTGTTCCGGTTTGAAGGATAAGGTAGCTAGCGCAATTACAGGCAAGAGGCATTTCATCTTAGTCCTCACAGTGATAACGTACCGGCGGTTCTGTATTTTTGTTACCTACAACCTAAGTGCATGAACCGTAGGTGTTATGGGCGACAGGTACTGCTTTCCATCAGGTGGTCTGTCTGCTCGTTTGTCACTGAATCTCATTAAAAAAAACCCTTGTAACGCTTGTGTTACAAGTTAACAAGTAATCTAAAGTCTGCAATTAGGTCCTTACTCTTGTGAGTTAGTTTATGCTAATTACGCAACTTTTATTACGCTAAAAGGCAGCAGTAGCCCAGTGGTAACATGTTCGCTTGGGAAACCGAATGAAGCGGGTTCAAATCACAGGTCTCGCACCTCTGATATTTTCATGTACAAATCATTTCTAACATGATTACCACTTGCCTTACGGCAAAGGAAAACATCGTGAGGAAACCTGTATGTCTGAGAAAACCTAGCAAGTTTACGAAAGGCATGTGAAGTTTGACTTAATTCTCAAAAATCGTCGTAATCATATTAGAATCCGTACAGTAGTTTATGAGATTAGCCCAAACACACAAACTCAAATTTAATTATATGTGCAGTTTCTTATTGGTGTGTTTGTTTTTTAGGTTGTCCTTATCGCAACAAAGGGGTGGCGGATAGTCTTGATATTATTCTGGGTTGGACAGTGACAAAGGCCGCGTGGCCTAAAGGCTTGTTTCAACTCAAACGAAAAGCAGAAAACAAGATGGAATATAGCATGTCCGGTGCAGGCAAAAAAATAACAAAATAATTAATTCGATTCATATAAAATGTACTTTATATACGTAAGGTATTATGTATATTTAATACACACAAAAAATGTAGAAAATAAATAAAATTAGAACTCTATTATTTGTTCAGGTAAGCCTTTTCTAACATATGTATGTATTGTCTTGGTATTATTATCGGCCAGCACCTCACCTGGCGGCATCATATAGAGAGCATAGTCGACAAGATGAAGAAACTTACTTGGGTATTTAAAAAACTTAAACATGTAGCGAATAAATCCACTCTTATTACCACCTACAAAGCCTTAGCGCAATCTACACTGAGCTATTGCATTACTGTTTGGGGCGGTGCAGCCAAAGCGCATATAATAAATAACTTTAAGAAAGTGCGTAAAGATGTCGCCGTTTACGATAGGTAATTCAAATGCATCCATTCACACACACACATAGACAGACAGTCAGACACACAACACGCACATGCACACGCGCATACGCTCACGCGCACGCACACGCACGCACACACACACACGCAACACACACACACGCACACATACACACACAAATTTAATTTTGTTTTCACCCTGATTGTTGATTTTCTAGTCTTGGTGGATGAGCGGGACACCCAGTAACACGGGTCTACATCTAGTACAGAGGCCCTTGCGACTAACATGTAAAGTAATCTTTCATTCAATATTTTTTTTTATTTTATATACTTCGCTTCGCTTCGCTTTTATTATTTTATATACTTCGCTGAAAGCAAGTCGATTGAAATTACTTTCATTTGTGGGTAGTAAAAGAAGGGGACAAAAAAAGCATGATAATAATTTATACGGCAAAAGTTACAGGTTAATTTGCATTTTTATTCATCTACAATCTTTTTAGTATATGTTACAATATTATTTTATATTTTATACATACATGTCGAACTGATAATCTCCTTTTTTTTAAATCGGTTAAAAATAACGATGGAAACTAATTCTAATATTTAACCTTGCCTATATGGGTCACCCTATTACTGAAAACTGGAAAAGAACTATAAAGAAGCTCAGCTAATTTTTTATTACAAGTCATGTCCCAAGTATCTAAACTATTTTGTTGACTGCATACTCTGTATATCCAAATTTGATATAGCAAATAGTACTTTAAAACATTTGAACAAGATTGATTTTTGTTAAGCTCTGCCATTTATATTTTCAAAGTGTCTTCATTTAATGTAACAGAAAATATACTTTAAATCTCAAAACATAAGATCGATAGTCGCGTACTACGTTCAAGCTGTTGTGATTCTTAAGGCTATGCAACAGATAGGTATCTACGAGAGTGCTTACCACGCTTTTATCAGTTCTAACCTGGTTTTACTCAAGCGATTTGATACTGTATTCCTGAAATTTTAAATGCTATTTTAGCTTGGTAAGTATGAATTTTTGAGCCACTTTAAAGGTACTATTTACACAGGGATGGAATCGTTTTGGATGATATTTTTGCTTTATTTAGTTCTCTTTTCAAAGTTTTGATGCGAGGTTTTATTCATACATATTGCGTACAGTTTTTAATTTTCGATATACAATGTGGTAATACAATACATGCACACAATGTACAAATTTTAATTTAAATCAAAAGCTTTGTTGAATATCATGTTTTTTTTTTAATTTCTATAGAACAATTACCATATAGTATGCTATAATTGTAAAAACTAAATCTATACATAGAATAAAGTTCGAATCTGTACATTAAATATTTTTTGGAAAATCTTATTGAAATAGTCATTATTATCAATACGGAGGCCGAATTTATAGTTTTTAGACTTTTTGTCTGTCTGTCCGTCTGTGACCGTATCACGAGAAAACCACTGGACAGATTTTGATGAGGTATGATGACAGATTATCCAGCTCAACATATAGGATAATTTTTACTGCGGGAAAATATCTCATTTCTGAGAAATCTATACTAAACCTTAAAACGTAAGTAGGGACAAACCCGAGCGGAGCGAGGGTGAATCGCTAGTTTAACCTAAGCCTTTAGAAGCAAAGTTATTATACATAAATAAACTATAGCAAGCAAGTCAAAAATAAACTTTAAATATGTCAAATTACACTCCACACGCCATATACTTAAAAAGGGGTACAAAGTTTTCTCTTCACGTATTTAATATAAAGGATGGAACAAACAAACGGGTCATGGAAGAAAAGTGCCTCAAATATAGAAGATTTCAAGTTTTGCTCAAATGAAACATTCTTTTATTTTTAAAATTAAAAACAGGGATAATTTTTTAAAGCATACCTGAACCGGTTTACGGAAATGGTTGAAAAGTACCTTCAATAATGATGATATCTACTCTCACTTTAAGAAAACATTCTTTTATTTTCCAACTAAGAATAACTACACATAAATATGTTTTAAAAAGCTTATTAAGATAGGTATATATATTGAAGTTGTGAGATTTATTTATTTTTTCTGCTTATCGCCGTCCACTGCTTGAGGAAAGCCTTCCCCATAGAACGCCAAACATCCCGATCTTAGGTAGCCTGCATCCGTCCCCTATATGCCACCTTTTTCAAATCATCGATCCACCGTACCGCATTCTACAGTACGTTTACCTATGCATGGTCTCCACTCTAACACATATCTGCTCCATCAACCATTAATACGGCTGAAGACATGAGCAGCCCACTTTTCTACTTCTTTATTTATTTTATTTATTTATTTATGTACCATAAAATGTATGTTATACAAAATAAAGTAACAGAATATCGACAAAGGATAACTTATCTCTTTAAGAGATTTCTTCCAGAAACCCTTCAAAAGTGATAAAATAAGTTACTTTAGAGCGGTGTAGGTACAGTACAGCATCAAATGGTATAAACTTAATATTAAAATATAACAACAAAATATTATAATTCTACGTGCGTAGAACTAGATGTCATATTGTTAGTTAATTGTAAGTTAGTATTCAGCCCTTTTTAACGTCCCACTGCTAGGCGCGGGCCTCACTTCAATGCGAGCGGGATCAGGCCATAGTCCACCACGCTGGCCAAGTGCGGGTTGGCGGACTAGTAAGTTACAATGTTTAATTGACAGATTTTATTCTTACCATAGATCCATCGATTAATTCGATAAAATTGTAACGGTGTAATTTTTTCCTTTTAATTATAACTACGAACAACGATTTTCGGCTCAGGTAACCTTTTTTTTTAAGTTTATTTTGCGCAAAATTTTAAAATTTTATATGTACATATAATAAAATTCTAACTGATTCGAATCTGTACATTTAATATTTTTTGGAAAATCCTATTCTATATTTATATCTATAGTTCTTAGAATTTTTATATCTGTCTGGGAACGCATCACGAGAACCACTGGACAGATTTTGATGAAATTTGGTATAGCTGGTTATCCGGGTCAACATATAGGATACTTTTTACTGCGAAAAAATATCTCATCTCTGAGTAATCTATACTAAAAGATAAAACGTAAGTTTTATATATTACTTCTCAGTCACGTTCCGTTCATTCATTCCACATGTATAGTTGTATATTTATCTGTTTTTCAAAATTCATTCTAATATCGCGCGAAAAACATCGCATCTGTCAGATTACGTCGTTCGCACTGACAGAACGATTTACATTCATTTCGTTCGGGCGCTTTCGTGCAAAAATATTGTAACTTTATTTGATCTATGCTTTTTATTATGGCTGTTTTTCTGGCTTCACTTGTACATAAAATAGATTAAATGGCTATCGTGTTGCTTTTTGTATTTTATATAATGTTTTCAGTAGTACTTGCAATTTTATTTATGAAACTACATTTTATAGTGATAGTTTTGCTTGTTCAGGCCTTTAGGAATATGAACTAACCAATTAAATATAACAAGGAAAGTATTGCAATATTAATTAATTCAAATAAAGTTAACAAAATTATTTATAGTATTTTCAAATAATATTAATTCATATTATACTAGCTTTTACCCATGGCTCCACTCGCGAAACTTTAGTAGTAGTGTATTTTTTTATAAAAATACTCCGTTTCTAACACTGCGTTAGGACTTGGTTTTTTTTTTTGAAATTTGACTAGCAATTCATGAGATTAGCACGTTCGAACAAACAAACCAAAATCCAGTCAACATAAATAATAATTATAAATACAAGAGAAATAATTAGCTCAATTTAATTTTAAAGACTAGGTATTCAGTAACAGAGTTTGTTCGTCTCAAAAGTCATAGTTACTACTAGTCAATACTAAGCTGTGTTTAAATTTTCAAGCTGAATCATCGGAAAATCAGTTCAAATCGATTTCAAAATTTATACCAAAAAACAAAACAAAGCGAGATAAGAAAATGAGTTTATAAAACCTGATGAAATTAAATATATTTTGAAGTTAAAAATAAACATACAAAGTGAGATTTGGATTTTAGAACCTCATTTCTTCATTATAATCTTTTATTTAAAATAATTTTACTAAACTACAGAATTGTTTCTTATGACAAACATAACAAAGAATTTTATGATATTAACCATGTCTTTAAGTTTTTTTAACGTCCCACTGCTGGGCACGGGCCTCCCTTCAATACGAAGGGGATCAGACCATAGCCCACCACGCTGGCCAAGTGCGAGTTGGCGGACGTGTAGTCCGTCATGTCTTTTGAAAATTTGCTAGATTCTCTTTCTCGTTTCCTTTACTATAAGACAATAGAAATAGTAATCGTGTTGGAAAACGATTCGCACATGAAAATATCGGAAATGCGAGACCTAGAATTTGAACCCGTTCACTCGGTTTCCCAAGCTAGTGCGTTACCAATGAGCTATCAGTATCTATTGCCTATGATATCATCTATATTTTTTAATAAACACTAAAATTTTAACCAAACCAGGCTTTTTATTTATGTAAAAATATAATACTCATCCACACTATTATTAAAGAAATAATAATACAAAGCAATTGTTTTCAATCCCATTCATTCAATCTCGAGCATCAGATAGTCTATTTAGAACGTTGAATCGTTCTAGTCGATACACTGTCGGACATGTCAAGTGAGAAAGCATTATACCCGTGTCATAGGAGTGAAAGGGAAGGACACATGTCATTGTGTTGCGCTTCAATTGTAACTCCATGCGAGGAAACCGCCTTCAAGAATATGTCGCCCTAGTACATGTGTTATATTTAAGATAAAATCGATTTTAAATAAATCAACTAACTAATAATGGCATAGATTAAATAAAAAAGTATTACCTTTTTTTTAAGGTTTAGGAATCGGTACAAGGCAAATTATTAATATTTTCTCATTTAATGTTCACATTACACATATGTTATTTTATTAAACCACTTCAAAGAGAAGGAAGTTCTATATTTTAGCAACAATATAGTATATTAAAATATAAAAATTATATTATAAAATATTATAATGTAAATTGGATATAATTTAAAAAAAAAAAAGAATAATAATTTTTTTCAGCTTCCTTCGCGGTTTTGATTGAGTTTTTGTTTTAATATTTTATCCAATACTTCAAATGCTTGAGAGACTGGCTTTTGACGCCTAAACGTTTATTTTAGTATCTTTATTATTCCATAGTGACTCACCCTCGCTCGCTCGGGTTCGTCCCTACTTACGTTTTAACGTTTAGTATAGATTTCTCAGAGATGAGATATTTTCCCGCATTAAAAAGTATCCTATATATTGATCTGGGTAACCAGCATTCGTCGTACCTTATTTCATCAAAATCTGTCCAGTGGTTTTCTCGTGATGCATTCCCAGACAGACAGACAAAAATTCTAAAAACTATAGACTCAGCCTCGTCATCGATAATAATGACTGTTTCAATAAGATTTTCCAAAAAATATTATGTATAGATTCGACTCAAAATTTTATTATATATAATATAGATTTATGGTAGTGACTATAACTACTTAGTAGAGTTATTCCGTAAGAAAGTTTTTCGATATGACACGACAGCGGAATCCGAGATTATACTTAATACATACATCTGTCAAATAACATAAAAGTTCTTACAAAACTGGAAGACAATTATAGTAATGTTGACCAGAATTAAAAATCATCTTTTCATTTTAATTCTAAAAAGGATATAAGGTAAATGCAAACTAATATTATGAATGCGAAATTACCTCTGCTTGTCTATCTGTTACGTTTTCACGCCTGAGCCACTAAACTAATTTTGATGAATTTCGGTATAGAGATCGATACAACCTTGGAGCTAAGAGCTATTTTTTGTCGCGTAAATAAATTTAAAGAGGGTGAAATGGGGGTTGAAATTTTGTATGTATGGGGAACTAACTTACTAAAATACACTCACGATAACAATTTTTTTCTCTATTCAAAACGTATATAGTGACGCACCCGAGCGAAGCAAGGGTAAGTCGTTAGTATGAAATAATTTTTATTATTTAGTCCCAAAAGAGATTAATAAACCTATACATACTGACACGAAAATGTAACACTACAACATTGTGATTTTATATAATAAACTAGCGACTCACCCTTCGCTTCCGGTTCATCCCTAGGCAAAAACAAATCTATCCCACGGAAATCGTAAATTTTTCCGGGATGAGATATAGCCTATAGCCTTCCTTAGTTAACGGGATATCTAATGCAAAAAGAATTTTTCAAATCGAATTAGTAGTTCCTGAGATTAGCGCGTTCAACCAAAGAAACAAACAAACAAACTCTTCAGCTTTATAATATTAGTGTAGATATAGTGTAGATATAAACTACCAGTATGAACTAGAAACATTATTGACATAAGTTATAAATACAAAAATAACCAATTATTATATTAAATTGTTAATAGTTAACATACATGATATAAATAAATAATCCTCCTTTGGGCTTCATCGCAATCGGGTAAAATGAAGAAATATTTTTTTGTAAAATACTCTGAGATATTTACGTTATCTCTTATGAGAAAGGGCCAGATCGAGGCTGGAAGTAACGTGATAAAACATAAGCTCTACGTAGGTTGAGTTATTCTCCTCAATTTTTCGAGCGGACTCATATTTACTAAACATTTAGTAAATTATAATCGAATCATCGAATAAATTATGTCGATTCATGTAAAATTCGATCATTCAAAAATGCTTGTAAAAGTCTATTTCAATCAAGTGTATTTTGATTCTATTGTATTATTAACCGACGAAAAAAAGGAGGAGGTTCGCAATTCGACACGTATATTTTTTTAATGTTTGACCACGTATAACTTTTTACAGTGTAATATTATTTCGATGTTTTTTTTTGATAGGGTATATCTTAAACCCCTAAGTGTCGAAAATAGGGAATGATTAAATATTTCACGTACAAAGTTATTAAAATATTTACTTTCTTCTTACTTTGCTACTACTATGTGATACAAATCAAAGCAAAGCTTACATCACATACTGATGTATAATATTTTAAACTATATTTAAAGTTTATACTCTGTCATACTTAACAATTAGATATTCATATCATAAAGCAATGTCGACTGGCACCGACTTTGACAATATCTGATTAGGTATCCATAGTAGATGAAAACCCCCGTTCAGTTATTTTTTACTTTTTAGTGTTTTTTGAAGACGGTTTTCATTTTTGAAGTTACATTTCTTTTGGGTCGTTCGGAAAAAAATATTAGAGTAAAATGTTTACGATGCGCGCGCACATCGACAGCCAAATAGCGACATGATGAAGTAAGCTGATAAGTGTTAACTGTTTTTTGCCATGGTAACCGTTGTTATTGTCTGACAAATGATGTATAATATTATATTCTTTCCTTAAATTATATTCTATAAATATATGATTGTAATAAGCCTAGTACATCTTATTTAATTAATTTATTAATTTATCATTCCTTTTACAAACAGAGAGTTGTGATATACGGAATGAAATCTTTAGCTATTTTTGTTTTGTTACGCCAAAGAAGTATAACTTCTTACGTGCGTACATAAATACACACACTTTTTTTTTGAGTTTTATTATTAAGAATTAATTAATGAAAAAAGGCAAATACGCCTTGATTTATTTTTAAGTTAATGTTATGTATTTATTTTGTAAAATTATTTAAATAAATAAATAAATATGTTGGGACATTAACACACAGCACCATCTAGTTCCATGGTAAGCTACGAAGCCTGTTTTATGGATACCAGGTAGTTGATACACTACACATGTATTCAGCCCTTTTTAACGTCCCACTGCTGGGCACGGGCCTCCCTCAATACGAGGGGAATCAGGCCATAGTCCACCACGCTGGCCAAGTGCGGATTGGCGGACTTCACATGTCTTTCGAAAACTTGCTAGGTTTTCTCAGACATGCAGGTTTCCTCACGATGTTTTCCTTCACCGTAGGGCAAGTGGTAATCATGTTAGAAATGATTCGCACATGAAAATATCAGAGGTGCGAGACCCGGGATTTGAACCCGCTTCACTCGGTTGTCCAAGCGAGCGCGTTACCACTGAGCTACCACTGCCTTACACTACACATATATAACTTTAAATACATACATATTATAAATATAAACACCCGTGACTAGAGTACAAACATTCGTGTTCATCACACAAATGAATGCCCCCAGCGGGACTCGAACCCGCGACCACTGGTGCAGAAAGTAGGGTCACTACAAACTGAGTCAAACGTGCCGTCAAAATTTAAAAACACATTTCCGGGTTTTGGTTAAAACAAGTGCCTAATTAAAAAAGCACATTCACTTCCGTGCTAAGCAATTTATAGCGACTTTTGTTTTGAAAGCTCTTTTTATTTTATTTTACCATAACTTATTTATTTAGTAAAGCTCTTATAAGAACTATTTTTAAAACACACTTAACCTAGATATAATTTATTTATTATTTGTCACCACTATTTTTCTTTTATATTTGTCTCTTCTGAAATATTATTAATTTTTAAAGTTTGATGTTAAATTATTGCATTCCTAGTGCTAATAGTAAGTCCAAAATTATTTTTAGTGCAACTCATGTGTTATTTAATATATATAAATATATATATATATATATATATATATATATATATATATATATATATATCAATTTGACCTGGAATTTCAACAAATATCATTTGTATGATCACAAATTATTTCAACTGTTATACGAGTATTTCATACGTCAGTCGGTCTTATCATGTTAATCGTTCAACAAATTAGATCCCATTATCACATAATATCTGGGCGACCGAGCTTCGCTCAGAGTTCTTTTTTGTTATATCGTATTTTTTAGATAAAAGAAACTAAAAACTTGAATAAATAAATACAAAAAAAGTAAAACTTTGTATCTTTTTGTATGTATGTAGTCTGGATATCTGGATGTACATATGTATGTATATTTGTTACTCTTTGACGCAAAAACTACTAAATGGATTTTAATGAAAATTTCCCGTGGGATAGATTTATTTTTGTCTTTCTAGAGGCGATCCCGAGGGAAGTGAGGATGAGTGGCTAGTATAATTATTTGATATATAATATTTTATACATTACATACATACATACATATAATATTTTAATAGTCAACAGTAAAAGTCTTGTATTTATTCTTTTTGTAATTCCTTTTGTTATCCATTGCGATGGCTTACAATAACTTCAAAAATGTGTGATTGGGTACCTATTGTAAATGACAGCTCTGTTCAATTACTTTTTAATTCTCACTGTTTTAAAGTAATTTTACGTTATATTTACTTACTTTTCATTTTTATGGTAAGAGTATAGAATGTAGAGTAAGGGAATAATAATAATATAAGCAGAAACGTAAATAACAATTTTATCTTCAAACCCCTTTAAAAACAGCCGCTAAAAACATACTTTTGCACCAAAATTCAAACAACTAGATCCAAATCCAGCGTATTGGACCTCTCATAACTTGCATTTCCACAAACGTTTTACGATGAGGTATGTCAGCCAGTCCAATACGTTCTTGACATCGCCCTAACCTCACTTAGCAATTATCACAAACAACATCTCAATTACTGTAGGTTTCCAGATGTACGAGTATCTACGAGTATAACGCCAAGATTCAACACCAATATTTAAATGATGGCCCCATTTGATTTATGGAGTTACATATGTTGAATGTAACGAAAAGACAAAATTCATTAATATGGATACATTTGTAAATACAAACAAAAAATACAAACAACTGAGTTTCTTCCCCTTTTTATGAGTTGGTTAATAAAAATAAAGTAAACGAGTCTCTAGTAATTTTGGCGCTGTTCAAATAAAATCGATTTTATGATGGATATCTTGTTACGCTAAAAGTATTGGGAGTTGCGACGTTGCCAATATTATCATCAATACAAAATATTCATTTATTCATGTAAAACAGACCTTTATTCTTCCTGTCGATCTGGCACGACTCGTAGTGGTCACAATGTTCTTTAAAAAACAATAATAATATGTACATTTTCATTTACTATATAAACGTGCTGCCTTCTATAGGATATCTTCCAGCAGCTGTCTGTCTAAACACGATCTGTCTGTCTCAAAATCGACAGAACGGATTTTCATACGGTTTTCGCAAATGGACAGACTAATCCATGACATCCATGGTAGTCTTAAGTGTATTTCATTCAGATTTTTTGAAATCTGGCTTAAATATGAATATGATTGTTAAAGATGTCGTGTAAAAAAATAATGCCAACTGGAAGCTTTAAGCGTACGTTTAAGCGGTGTAAACCTGAACGAAGCTAAGTCTCTAGTCTATATATAAATAGGCAAAATCAAAATAATTCAGTAAATAGTTCAGTTTGGTTTTTTTTTTTATATAAATAGATACATTCTATACAGTTATGTTTTCTCAAATTTTCAACAATGATTATGGTCTAATTTAATTTATTGCTATTCCACATTTCCCATGCTGTTCCATCACATTTATTATATATATATATATATATATATATATATATATATATATATATATATATATATATATATATATATAGTGTATTTTATTTACTGAATTGCTTATGGTGCAAAAGGTAGGTAATTTAGACAAAATATTGCCATAAAATCGGAAATTACTCTCGTTTCCACCCACAAATCTTAATAAGCACTTTGAAAAGCTATGGTCAACAAAAATTAAAACTTTTCCTTTATTTGAGTAATGGTCTTATTAGAGGAGAAAATTTAATACCAGCTGGTAAACTAACAGATAAGTTACCTAAAGTTTAGCACGAATTTTAAACATGGCTTAACTTCGAGTAGTAATACCCTCAGAACTTTTGGGCTCAGATGCATCGCTACAAATATGCTTTATACTAGTCTTAATAAGATAACCCTAACAAGTATTATTTATTTATTTTATTTACACACCAACAGTGTACATATACAACATTATGTTTTTACGCTCAGTATATAGATTTCTCAGAGGTATTTTGCCGCAGTAAAAAGTATCCTATATGTTGACCCGGATAACCTGCTATTATCATACCAAATTTCAACAAAATCCATCCAGTGTTTTTGAATAGTGAATCGTACATTTTCCGGTATAAGAAGTAGCCTATGTACTATTCCAGGCTATAATTAATCTATCTCTGTGCCAAATTTCATCCAGAACCGTTCAGCTATTTTGGCGTGATTGAGTAACAAACATCCAAATGTCTAAAATTTTACATTTATAATATTAGTATAGATAAATATTTCTAAAACCAGACGTGATATATTTTTTTGTATAATTTCTCTTAATAACCTTTTCTAAAATAATCAAATCTTTACAACTTTTAGAGTGTTATTATTTTTTTCATTCATAAAACGGCCTCCGTTAAACTCTTAAACACCATTTAGTCACTGAGCTTAGAACAATGATCACTTGACTTTTCAAAGATGCATCGAGAGCAAAAATCGATTACCAAGGTCTATGCAACTTACGTTTTTCTAAAAAAAATAAAATAAACGTTGGCAATTTGATGTTATCAAGCGTAAATATCAAGGTTGAAGGTGGTATTACTGATGTAATTTTAATATGGACAATGGATATACATGTGTTACACTAGTAATTGCTTGTGACTCTGCACTCTGCAGTGATATCGTAGTATAGTAGAAACGGCTTAAAGTCCCAAGTCTCGCACCTCTGATATTTTCATGTGCGAATCATTTCCAACATTATTACCACTTGTCTTAAGGTGAAAGAAAACATCGTGAGGAAATTTGCATGTCTGAGAGAACCTAGCAAGTTTTTAAAAGACATGCTCAGTCCGCCCGTCCTTGGCCAGCGTGGTGGACTATGGCATGATCTCCCTGGTACCAAAGAGAGGACCGTGCCCAGCAGTGGGTCGTTAAAAAATCCAAATACGATACAGTGTGAAGAAGTAATGAAATACTCACAAAATTTTACTAGTAGTATATTTTTGTCAGAATTAGGTATTGCATCTTTACTCTATGCATGGAGTTACCACTACAATTAAGAAGTAAAATTTTATGTACCTTTTATTATCAAATAAGCTTTTCTCAAACTATATGGCAGCATCAGTTAAAGACCTTATATGTATGGCACGAATTCAACTGCACCAGTTATAAGGAATTTACATATCAATAGGAACATATTATGTACTAGCGACTCACCCTCGCTTCGCTTCGGGTTCGTCCCTAGACAAAGACAAATCTATCCTACGGGACCCGTACATTTTTTCGGGATAATATATAAAATTTAGCCTTCCTCAGTTAACGGGCTATCAATACAAAAAGATTTTTTCAAATCGAATCAGTAGTTCCTGAGATTAGCGCGTTCAACCAAACAAACAAACAAACAAACTCTTCAGCTTTATAATATTAGTATAGATTAGCTATAAAGCATCTAATATAATATTATTAGTATAAGTAATACTTTCTTAGCTTTACACAAATATTTTACATTTTAAATAAAACTATTTACGGGTTTTTTGAGAAAATATTTATGGATTTATTGTTTTTTTTATTTAAAAATCCAGACGTTTCGAATTTTTACAACAATCATGGTCACTGGAGAGATATCTCCTATCACCATGACTACAGTATAAATTTTTGTATTTATATACTAATTTTATATGTTGTTGTATGGGGTAATCTCTGGATCTACTGAACTGATTTAGATGAAATTAAATAAGAAGATAGTTTGAGATCCTGGGAAGGACATAAGATAGTTCTTATTACAGAAACCATCCCTTAAGGGGGTGAAAATGGGGATGAAAGTTTGTACGGAGAATGAATGAATGTAATATAAAATCGTAAAATACAGTTTTATTTAATATTTTAATTTCTTCTAAGATTTTCAGAGCTGTGTTACTTACTTACTTACTGTGTTACTGTGTGAACTATCAAAGTTAACATATATTCGCGAGAATCATTTATATAATATAAATAGAAGATCGATATCATTCATTAGCCAAAAATCGATTCAGATTCTTATGATTTACGATTAAACACAAACTAACGCTATCAGTAATCTTGTGGTACAGCACGGTTTTAAAATAGACATAAAATTTTATATCAACCACGTAATGAAGTCACCTGAAATAACTATCTATAAAAAAGGAATAAAAGTAAGAGACTATTAAGGTCCTCACTGCTGAGTAAACTTTCCTTCACCTGCATTATGGGTAACATATAGGTTTGATCTGGTAGATCAACATTCTATAAAAGATCCTATAGATCTACAGTCTATAGGATCTTTTATAGAAAACCGAGGTAATTAGATGAGCTCCACACGTTCTTTCCATTAAGAAATAGTTAAATAATAAATAATTATCGCTCGTCTGCGTTTTGTTTCTGTCAATAGCTACCTACTTATTTCTTATGTTAATTGTTCAACTACAAAAAAACGATAGCCAGTTCTGATATATGGTTTGTTTGTTTAAAAAACTTGATATTTTTATCAACTGCAAACCAATTTTCATGATTCCTTTTCATGACATGTTTGGCTCAGTCTGTAGTGACCCTACTTGTGTGCCAGCGGTCGCGGTTCGAGTCCCGCTGGGGGCATTCATTTATGTAATGATCACGAGTGTTTGTAATCAAATCATGGGTGTTTTTATTTATAATATGTATGTATTTCAAGTTATTTATGTATATTCATTATCCATAACATAATCCTCGTAGCTTACCATGGAATCAGATGCTATGTATTAATGTCCCTATATATTTATTTATTATTATAATGGCTTGCTTAAGATATGATATTGCCTATAAGATATTAACCAAATGGGTTCAACTGTTCTCAAGTGATACATTTACTTACAACATTTCATTATATTAAATAAAGATAAATAATTTGTAAATATTTTTAAATATTGATGTATATGATACCGAATGAAATAAATCGAGAGGGTCGGACTAAATTTTATTATATCTCTAAGCTCGAGTTTTACTAAAACATAGTGAAGCGATATTTTTAGTAATCGATTTAAGCTTTCAACGCATCTCGGTAGAGTCAAGTAGTCATTGTATCGGGCTTAGAGTGTAAATTGCACATAATGAGTTTAACAAGGCCTATCTCTGGCAGACAGCCATCGTATTTATGAAGAAATCGTGACGAACTATGGTTATTCCTTTTTATAGGTTCGAACGAGAATTTGATGTGGTATTAAATTATATGTTAAAGCTGATGCTAATGACGATTTGATTTTCCCATTTTCTCATATTTTCGAAGAATTTATTATTTTAGGAGTTACAGCACTATTTTCCATGTAATTCGGAACACGTTCAAACATGACAAAAGTGTTTAAAGTAAAAACAATTATCTAGACAATTTCTACTTGTGTACACAGCGCCTTTGAATAACAGAAAAGGGATAGAGATGACTCCTCGGTAAATTCCATTAAAAAGTTTTGGTCGTGGTTAAAAATAACAAAAGCTTTAACTTTTTAATGGTTTTCATTACACAATGTCAGTTATTTGGCTGACTAACTTACTTACGTACCTTTGATAAATATAGTTAAGTAAAATTATAATAATAATATAATATATAATACATTGGGACATTAACACACAGCATCATCTAGTTCCATAGTCAGCTAGTCTTGTGTTATGGATACCAGATAGTTGATACACTACACATATATAAATTTAAATACATACATATTATAAATATAAATACCCATAACTGTAATATAAACATTCGTACTCAACACACAAATGTATGCCCCCAGTGGGACTCAAACCCGCGAACGCTGACACAGCAAGTAGGGTCACTACAAACTGAGCCAAACGTGTCGTCAATTGTGAAAAAGTATATTACAGTCCAAATAAGCTTTGAAACAGTAAACCTCTATTCACTAGAACTCATTAATCTCTCAACAGCTTATCGGATTTTAACAGAACTTTTCTGAATGATATAAAATTCAGTTGAGTGTGATTATTTAGAGTACTTAATTTAAAGAACGCTCTAACGCTAATGTTTCACGCTCTATAGATCCCACACACGTAACAGTCAGCTTGTACAAATTCACAGTCGACTCCCTTACTCCATCATCTTCATTCATATTTGAGCACTTCGTTCGTTTATTTTAGACATTTGCAGGGGAGATAAAATTAAACGTAAACAGTGTTGTAAATATGGTTCCTAATTATTTATATTTTTTTAAAGTACCTACGTGGACTTTATAATCTATTTTAAATTAATTATCTTATCATTAGGGGTATATTTTTTCTTGATTACACCTTTTTTTTGTATTTATTAAAAAATAATGCTTAAAATTAAACGTTTAAAATTGTATTAAAATTGTAGGATAAACACAATATGTTTGGCTCAGTTTGTAGTGACCCTACTTGCTGTGTCAGTGGTCGCGGGTTCGAGTCCGGCTGGGGACATTCATTATATCATTAGCACGAATGTTTGTACTCCAGTCATGGGTTACTTATATTACAAAATATGTATGTACTTAATGTTATATATATGTTGTGTATCAACTATCTAGTATTCATAACACAAGCCTTGTAGCTTACCATAGAACTAAATGGTACCCTGTATTAATGTCCCAATAAATAAAAAAAGACCTTTTTTCGAGGTCAAAAAAGCAAACATTTTTTCTAATAGCAATGCACATACTTTACTATAGTCATTCCTACTGTAGTAAAAATATTTTTCCATACATAACAAAATGTTTATATAATTACAATATATTAAAAAATATTCTATACTTATCCTACATCATAACATGCGAGTAAAACCAAGAGCGCAATACATTAATAAAATATTTATGTATACGTACAAAACCTTTCAGCATATAGTAATATAACTCAACAAACATACGGACGAATACATGTATATGTAACATAACCAAAGGTTTTAGAGTCTCGAGATACATTGAACACTGAAGTTTTATCGCAAATAAGTTGGTCTCGCGTGGAAGCAAACTACTTTTACTGTATGAAACTTTGAAAGAGCATATGACAATAGTTTCTGTGATGAAATATAAAAACAAATAGTCTCTATCCGTGTCTTTTACTTTGAGGATTTTATGCGCATATCTATACTTACTAATATTATAAATGTGAAAGTGATTTGTTTGTTTGTCCTTTTTTCACGTCGAAACGGAGTGACAGATTGGCGAGATTTTTTGTGTGGTGATAGTTGGAGGGCTGGAGAGTGACATACGCTTTTTGCCGCGTTATTTTACAACCCAAAAAATTATTTATGATCAGAATTACTTGAAATTCAGTATTAATGCTCTTCAATACAATTTAATAAATACGTGTTTTAACATTTTTCGAAATTCATCCCATAAGGTGGTAAAATAGGGGTTGAAAGTTTGTATGAAAACTACTTTTTTTGAGTATTTTTGTGTAGTTTTAGCGCGAGCGAAGCTGCGGGTTCTGCTAGTTGTATAATAAATGCAACACGCGCCCACTGCAACAGTCTATCATATCCTGTTACTATATATCAACGAAACATGAAAGAATAAGTGACAAAAAGTAGCCACAATCACTATATCAATTTACCTATCGAACTTTACGCAAAAAATTACAGGTACCATTTCTTTATTACTATGGCGTAAAAAATGATAAATAGCAAAAAAAACACTGTCACATTTTTACCCGACTGCCAAGGAAGGGTATTGTTAATATTACTGAAGATTTAATTGTCATATAAAAAGAACTAGATACACAATCTCATGCAAAAGTTCTCATAAATCTGTCACCAATTGTATTCGGGTAATTATTCTAGTTGAAATAAATATACAACAATGTAAATTGAACCTTAAATGCAATGCTTAAAGCTATTTTCATTAACAAATTATAAATTAATAGTGCGCTCAAATATTCAAATGAGCTCATTCGGTGAGGACATTTTGTGTCGCTGATTGTGTATTTAGTATTTTTTAATCGATGCATGTATCATAAATAAGATATACCTATATTTTAAAACTACAGAAACAATTTCTGGTCAATAGTAAATTAAGGTAAAAATAATGTGACTCAAATAAAGTTTTTTTTTAATATATGTACATATATATGTGTGCAAATACTATGTCCAACCATTCACTGGCATATTCTATAGCAATACTTAATGGGATTTAAAATATTACTAGCGTTTTCTCGCGGCCCACGTCGTGAAAATTTGTAGGATTACTCCAGGTCGTGTAGTATGATGAGGGATAGTTAGACAGTGTAAAACCTTCCTTAATAAATAAGCCTATTTAAATGCGCTAATTTCAGAAACTACATGACATTTGAAGTTTTTTTTTTTGCATTTTAAAACCTCTTGAAAGAATTTCTAGGGTATCTAACATCACACTAAGAGTATTAGGAGCAAAGCAATTACCGTAAAAAAATGCAGGTCAGAAAGTACACTAAGCGATAACGAAGTAAAATGCAGATGGTCTTGGGGCACGACGTGGGACATGGATTATATTAATTTTTCGTGATAATAGTATTCTATTTGCAGGCTTACGCTACAAATGTATGTATGTATTCAGCCCTTTTTAACGTCCCACTGCTGGGCACAGGTCTTCCTTCAATACGAGGGGGATCAGGCCATAGTCCACCACGCTGGTCAAGTGCGGGTTGCCGGACTTCACATGTCTTTCGAAAACTTGCTAGGTTCTCTTAGACATGCAGGTTTCCTCACGATGTTTTCCTTTACCGTAAGGCAAGTGATAATCATGTTAGAAATGATTCGCACATGAAAATATCAGAGGTGCAAGACCCGGGATTTGAACCCGCTTCACTCGAATACCGAAGCGAGCGAGTTACCATTGGGCTACCACTGCCAACTGCTACAAATATGTTGATGTATACCAAAAGTGCACGAATTCTGACTAAGATTATATATAGACATCGGATTATATGCATTTGCATGTTTGCATATGCAAATGCATAAAACGCTATTCTTTTAGCGTTATGCATATTGTAGTACTTTTTCATTGATACTATTTCAGTAGTTAAATGTTTGAGGCGTGTTTTATTACCGTGAACCTTTTTTAGTGCATATTTTGGCATGTCTAATTATAAATGTGAACATTTAGATAGATGTTTGGATGTTACTCAATCACACCAGAACGGCTGAAAGGATCTGGATGAAATTTGGCTAAGAGATAGATTATAGTATGGAATAGCACACAAGCTTTTTATCCCACAAAAATATACTTTTCCTGTGGGATAGATTTGTTTTTGTATTAACATATATGTATATCGATATCGATAGTGCCTGTCACTTGAGAGAAGCTGTGGGCTAAAGTTAGTCAGTAAATACAAGAAGCACATAAAATTTAGTGATAACGATATTCAATCTCCCGTCAAACACTTGCCACAAGCCAGGATTATTGATGATTTCAACGATGTAATAAGATCTCCAAATTAAATTTCATTAATAAGCATTTTGAAAGTTACATACATTGAATATCATAAGAAAATTTGAATGTATTTTATTTATTCTTACATTTTAGAGATGAAATATTTTTCCGCAGTAAAAAGTACCCTATATGTTAACCCGGTCATCAAAATCCCTTAAGCGGTTTTTCCATGAAACGGTCACAAATAGACAGACAGACAAAAATTCTAAAAACTTTATTTATTAAATTCGGCCTCTGTATCGATAATGATGTCTACTTCAATAAGAATTTCCAAAAAATATTTTATGTACACATTTCACTCTGAGTTTTATTATATGTATAGATAACATAAGTAATTATATTCTGAGAAGAAATGTTCTGAGAAGTTCACAAAGGTAAAGGTATGGTTTGATTAAGATTGATATGGCAACATGAGTGATGGGTCGGATGTACTATCCTTGTTAACTTAACACCAAAAAACTGAACTTACAATATACTGTGTATAATATTATTTATATATACATATATATATATATATATATATATATATATATAAAATATGTAGGTATTTAATGTTATATATGTGTAGTGTATCAACTATCTGATATCCATTACACAGGTCTCGTAGTTTACCATGAATTTAGATGGTGCTGTGCTAATGTTCCAACACACTCCTATTTATTTATTTATTTACTTTAAAGTGTTATTTTGTATACATGGGAAAGTATGGTTACAATTCTTTTTAAATAATTTACTAGCGATACTTAACTGATTTTTAATGAATAAACCATAACTTAATCGTTTTCTATATAAATTTTAAAAAACACTCATATAATCTTGGACAAATGTAGATTAGAACCGTTAAAAAAAATAAAACTGTATGTATAAAGCAGGTTTCCTCACGATGTTTTCCTTCACCGTAAGGCAAGTAGTAATCATGTTAGAAATGATTCGCACATGAAAATATCAGAGGTGCGAGACCCGGGATTTGAACCCGCTTCACTCGGTTGAGAGAACCTGCATGTCTGAGAGAACCTTGCAAGTTTTCATAAGACATGTGAAGTCCGCCAATCCGCACTTGGCCAGCGTGGTGGACTATGGCCTGACCCCCCTCGTATTGAAGGGAGGCCCGTGCCCAGCAGTGGGACGTTAAAAAGGGCTGAATACATGTATAAAGCTTAGTACCTACTAATTATTGAAAATGGCAATGTATTATACATAAAAGTTAGGCTATTACATGTATTACAATATTGCAGTACATATACCAGGAAAATTTATTAATCTACCATTTGGCTTCGACACAGGGATGGAATTATGGCATGGACGCAGATGGCGCTACAATGAAAATTGGGGAGAAAAAATTGGTTTCTGTAGCTTTTATTAAGAGGAAGTTATATTTAATGTTGCTTCTTTTTAAAATGAGCTAATTTTTGCTAGCGGATCCACCTAAATCTATACTGTAGGGAATAATATCTGAAACTAGTGATATCTCTGTGCCCAATTTCATCCAGATCCGTTTAGCCGTTTTGGCGTGAAAGAGTGACAAACATCCATACTCACAAACTTTCACATTTATAATATTTAAACAGATTAGTAAGATTCGTAAGTATGTAAATTTCAGATGACAATGATGAAATCAAATTAATTTGAATCCATCGACCTGAACTGATGATGGTTTCCGGAGGTTAAGAGAAGAATCAAAAATAAAAATCTTCGATGGAAAAAAACACATGTGTGCCTTTCTGTTTTTTTTTTTTTTTTAACTAAAATTATAATGTAATATGAACATAGTGAACTTTTGGAAACAAAATTTTACGTTTATAATATAACGTTACAAAAATGTATTTTTAAAATATTATATTAGAATAGGCAAAGAAAAAATATTTTCAAAAATATAACTTTCCAGTATTAGAATTAAGCAATTTAAGCAAAATTATCGACTATTTCAGTTTCATATGTCCCGTTCTAAGTTTCCTCATAACACGACGTGTACTAGATATGTATATTATATATATGTAGTCCCCTATAACTGCTGTAATGCTTACACTTCAAGCGAGATGAGTTTCTTTGAAGAGATCAAAGAGCCCACTTATAAAATATTAGCTTTTTCACGCATCTCCGCTTAAATTGTCAATAAAAAGACATATGATAGGTGTAGCTTTGTATTAGTAAGTACTTTTTTCAGGTCCAATACTTCTAGAGATCCTTTACATACAAACTAATAGATTTTTACTTTATTATAGTGTATAGTAAATTATTTATAAGCAGTAATAAGTAATGTATACTCGTAGTTAAAAGAATATAAGATAAGTAACCTTGTTATTTTTAACCGACTGCAGCGAATTTTAAAAGAAAGGTTATGTGTTTGACCTACCGGTGGTAGGACTCTGTCAAGCCTGAGGAGTCCGACTGGATGGGTACCACCCCCTTATCTATTTCTGCCGCCAAGCAACAATGATTGCATTGTTGTGTTCCGGTATGAAGGATAAGGTAGCCAGCGCAATTACAGGCAAGAGGCATATCATCTTAGTCCTCACAGTGACAACGCACCTGTGGTTCTGCATTTTTGTTACTTAAAACCTAAGTGCATGAACCGTAGGTGTTATGGGCGACAGGTGCTGCTTTCCATCAGGTGGTCTGTCTGCTCGTTTGTCACTGAATGTCATAAAAAAAAAAAAAACCATGTTATACACGTAACAATATTCACAGGAGGTAAAAAACATGTGTACCTCATCTTATTTCTATATTTTTTAATTGACATTTTTGCAGTATGTTTTTTTTCATAATATTTTTTTTAAATCTTACTAACATTATATACGAGGTTATTTAATAAGTATATATATGAATGTGAAAGTTCAGACGTTTGGATGTTTGTTACTTAATCACGTCAAAACGGCTAAACGGATCTAGATGAAATTTGACACAGAGATAGATTAAAGTCTGGAATAGCACATAGGTTACTTTTGATCCCGGTATAATGTACAGATAGATTTGTTTTTGTTTTTCCATAGGCGAAATCCGTGCGAAGGGAGGGTGGGTCTCTAGTTATTTAATTAACTCCACATGCGCTTTATATAGGCATCTTTAATAAAAAAAAACTTAGAATTAACAAAGAAAATATCAGCTTTTCTGAAATTTAAGATAATTAATTAGCAAAATACATCAAAAGGATCGAATTTTAAAGTTGTTTACACTGTTTATACCAACGCAATGTTGAAACGTAATTAATTTGCAGCGGTTCCCATTCCCGATAGCAACTCACCATTTATCAATCTTAGTCAATGCAGCCTCTATTGTTAGATGAAATAGAACACTATTGTCATTGTTGTTTGAGATACATTTTTATTTTTCATTTAATACAAAATTTCATGGTTTTTTTTTTATGCGATTCAGTGACAAACGAGCAGCCAGACCACCTGATGGAAAGCAGTACCTGTCGCCCATAACACCTACGGTTCATGCACTTAGGTTTTAAGTAACAAAAATGCAGAACCACAGGTGCGTTGTCACTGTGAGGACTAAGATGATATGCCTCTTGCCTGTAATTGCGCTGGCTACCTTACCCTTCAAACCGGAACACAACAATGCAATCATTGTTGCTTGGCGGCAGAAATAGATAAGGGGGTGGTACCCATCCAGTCGGATTCCTCAGGCTTGACAGAGTCCTACCACCGGTAAAAGTGTTTCGAGCCTAGCAAATATATTGGATTACTATTATAAATCCTGAAGTTTGTATGTTTGTATGCTTGTTACTTCATGACGCTAATACGGTTCGACAGATTTGGTTGAAATTTAGTACACAGTAGAGTACATATTATGTACTACCTGTAATGTATATAATGTAGGTAGAGTATACCTGTATTAACATTAGGCACCAAGGGCTGAGCGAGTGTAAGTCGCTAGTCTATACATATAATAAAAATGTAACTTAACGGAATCTGTACATTAAATATTTCTTTGGAAAATCTTATTGAAATAGACATTATTACTGATACCGAAACCGAATCTATAGTTTTTAGAATTTTTGTCTGTTTGTCTGTTAGTGGCCGCATCACGGAAAACCACTGTAGAAATTATTATGAAATTTGGTATGATGATAGCTGGTTATCCGGGTCAACATATAAGATACATTTTACTACGGCTAAATATCTCATTTCTGAGAAATCAATACTAAACCTTAAAACGTAAGTAGGGACGAACCCGAGCAGAGCGAGGGTGAGTAGCTAATCTACTTAATAAAACTCTAACATTGACTGGTTAATAATGCACAGCTTAAAGTGGCGTGTCTTGAAGCATGAAATTATGACTTTATAAAACAAAAGTTAGCACTACGAAAGAATTTTAGATTTTTTTTCTAGAAGGATAATATAGGGCCTTTTTTTTTATACTACGACGGTGGCAATCAAGCATACGGCCCGCCTGATGGTAAGCGGTTACCGTAGCCTATGGACGCCTGCAACACCAAGGGCATCACATGCGCGTTGCCGACCCTTTAAATACCTACTTACTCCCCTTTTGAAGGACCCCATACTGTAGCCCTCTGGGAAAACCTCGGCAGGGAGTTCATTCCACAGCGGGATGGTCCGTGGGAGGAAAAGGATGTATGGAAATTAGTAATTTTTGTATTCACAAATATAAAAATCAATGTTAACGCTTTTGTATTTTTGCCTTTTAAAATCCAATATAATTGCTTGATAATTGCTATCGATAATAAAACTAAGTGTTTCTATGTGGTGTATGCACATTCCTATAATAAAATTCTTACTGATTCGAATCTCTACATTAAATAATTTTTGAAAAATCTTATTGAAATTAAACTAAAATTATCGATACAGAGGCCTAATCTATAGTTTTTAGAATATTTGTCTGTCTGTCTGTCTGTGACCGCATCATGAGAAAACCACTGTATAGATTTTGATGAAATTTGGTATTATGATAGCTGGGTATCCGGGTCAACATATAGGATACTTTTTACTGCGGGAAAATATCTCATCTCTGAGAAATTTATACTAAACGTTAAAACGTAACTAAGGACAAACCCGACCGGTGCGAGGGTGAGTCGCTAGTTTATTTTAATAAGTATGAGCCACACGAAATAAAAACTTCATACAGCTAAAACTTAGTAACTAAAGCCTGCGACAGAAAAATAAAAAGTCTTTGCATACTAAAGGAATTTTTTACCAACTTTAGCTATCCTAGAGAAACTCTACCTTTGCCACACGAGTTACAAAATTCCTTGACGTACTACCTACATATATTAATTTTAAAAAGACTCTTATCACAAAATTAAATATCAATTATAACTTTATCTTTCAGACGTTTTTCAAACTTACAAATCAACTCCGCGACAGTGATATCGCTTTCTACTAATATTATAAATGTGAAAGTTTTTTTTTTTTATTTGAGCAAGTCTAATACCCACAGACATACGTCCTTGCCTTTTTTGAGCTATTTTTATGTTGTGTTGTTATTTTTATTTTATTTAAGATGGATTTGTGCGTGTACAATTTGAAAATCAAAAAAAAAATGTTGCGTATAAAAAAAAAGTTGAACAAAACTGTGGGATCGGGTGGACTCCTAAGTTCACCCAAATGAGGTTAGTGTGTTATGTACGAGGTTATTTAATAAGTATATATATGAATGTGAAAGTTTAGACGTTTGGATGTTTGTTACTTAATCACGCCAGAACGGCAAATCGGATCTGGATAGAATTTGGAACAGAGATAGATTATAGTATGGAATAGCACACAAGCTTTTTATCCCACAAAAATATACTTTTTCTGTGGGATAGATTTGTTTTTGTATTAACATATATATTGATATCGATAGCACCTGTCACTTGAGAAAAGATGTGGGCTAAAGTTAGTTAATAAATACAAGAAGCACATAAAATTTAGTGATTTTTTTTCTTTTTATGCGATTCAGTGACAAACGAGCAGACAGACCACCTGATGATAAGCAGTACCTGTCGCCCATAACACCTACGGTTCATGCACTCAGGTTTTAAGTAACAAAAATGCAGAACCACAGGTGCGTTGTCACTGTGAGGACTAAGATGATATGCCTCTTGCCTGTAATTGCGCTGGCTACCTTACCCTTCAAACCGGAACACAACAATGCAATCATTATTGCTTGGTGGCAGAAATAGATAAGGGGGTGGTACTCATCCAGTATTGAAGGGAGGCCCGTGCCCAGCAGTGGGACGTTAAAAAGGGCTGAATACATACATACATACATACTCATCCAGTCGGACTCCTCAGGCTTGACAGAGTCCTACCACCGGTGAATTGACGATATTCAATCACCCGTCAAACACTTGCCACAAGCCAGGATTATTGATGACTTCAACAATGTAATAAGATCTCCAAATTAAATTTCATTATAAGCATTTTGAAAGTTGCGTACATTGAATTATAGTCATTGACATTATAGTCTGCAATAGCACATAGGTTACTTTTAATACCGGAAAATGTACGGTTCCCGTGGAATAGATTCGTTTTTGATTTTCTAGAGGCGACCCCGATTGAAACGAGGTTGAACCGCTAGTTGTCAATATTTAAAAAAAAACATTATAAAAAAGATTCATTAGAATCTTCTTCTCAGGGCTGAGAGACTTCTTTCCGAAATGATGAAGTTGAGTAAAAATTGTAACAAATGTATTTTATAATATAAAATTTATTATGCTTAAATACGTAACCATAGCTTTAAAGAGAGCCAAAGTTAAAACAAACCAAAATTTAAAAAATTCTATATATATATATATATATATATATATATATATATATATATATATGTATATAGGTATGTATACTAAAAACTTAACACGTGCACATTTAATATTCACATGCAAAAAGATGTGGACGATAGTTAATTGGAAGATTATGCTAATCTAGATAACAATATAAAACGTAACTCGACTGCGGTTTCATTAATAAATTTAATTGTAAACCATTTTCCGGTTGCCGGTTGATTTAAACGTATAAGGCTTTGTATATATTCAGTGGTGTTTTGAAATACATATGTTTAGATATTCACGTGTATTCCAAGTGAATATTTATTTATTTTCATTATAATTAAGATTTGAAACGGCAAATAATATTAATAATATATATATATATATATATATATATATATATATATATATATATATATATATATATATATATATATATAGGTATGTATACTAAAAATGTAACACGTGTACATTTAATATTCACATGCAAAAAGATGTGGACGATAGTTAATTGAAAGATTATGCTAATCTAGATAACAATATAAAACGTAACTCGACTGCGGTTTCATTAATAAACATTGTAAACCATTTTCCGGTTGCCGGTTGATTTAAACGTATAAGGCTTTGTATATATTCAGTGGTATTTTGAAATACATATGTTTAGATATTCACGTGTATATCAAGTGAATATTTATTTATTTTCATTATAATTGGACTTTGAAACGGCAAATAATATTAATAAAACTCAAGCTCGTTTCGTTCAACACTACAAAATTTTAGCCGTGTAGCGCTCGGCTTAGAATAGGGCTACCCCATCTCCTCTTGTAGGTGGTGTAAAAGAAGACTAAAGGATCTAGACACATCGCACCTTGAGTCTCATGCTCGATGACGGGCGAACAACAGCATTAACGAAGAGGGTTGACGTCAGGCAGGCGGCCGATCGGAAAACTTTTGCCAAGACCAATAACGTATAACTGCGCCGACCCCAAGTAATTTAGGAAATGGGCAGGGAGATAATGATAATGATCATGTATTAGATTTAAAACAAAAAAACTTCTCACGGATTCATTTAATTTATTTTAACTACTTACTCTTTAAATTATTAAAACCCTATACAGAATGTAACAAATGAACGGGACATGGGAGAAAAGTACTTCAAATATTAAAGATGTCAAGTTGCACTCAAAGAAAACATTTTTTTTTTAAATAATAAGGACTGCATTTATTTTCTTTTAAGTTTACATGACCCGGTAATCGAACTATTTATTTATTTTTTATTTCTTTTTTGCGGCTGTGATGTCACTGCGACCATTTCTGATCTATTGTGATCGCCACATTCTTCATTAGAGTGAACCGTTTAACCCTGCAGAATTAAAAAATTGCAGGATTTTCTTGGGTTTGCACTCTTTTATTTCATCTAGGCCTATAAACTGTTTTCCTAGATGAATGCTACGCTTGTACATGAGCGGTCCGCATTCCCGTAGAAGATGAAGTGGCGTTTCATCTGCCTCCATGCATATTCTACAGGTACGCGTTTCGCTCAGTCCCATATTGAACATGTGCTTGTTTAAGCAGCAGTGTCCAGTGAAAGTCCTTACCAGTAATCGTAAGGTTTTCCTGTTTTGCGCTAACATAAGGTTGTTAAACCTTTTGTCATAGGCTTTAATCAGTGTCTTGGAGTGAATCATTCCATTTGACTCATTCCAGTCCTTTTTTGCTGTCTACTGTAATCGAACTAACTAAATAATGCATAAGAAAAACGCATGAAAACTCGAAAACACGCGTTTTCCCAGACATGTGACTAATCTAGATCAATTTTTCGCCCCCGAAAGCCCCCATATACCAAATTTCAGCAAAATCGTTAGAGCCGTTTCCGAGATCGCCGGTATAAATAAATAAATAAATAAATAAATAAATAAATAAATAAATAAATAAATAAATAAATAAATAAATAAATAAATAAATAAATAAATAAATAAATAAATAAATAAATAAATAAATAAATAAATAAATAAATAAATAAATAAATAAATAAATAAATAAATAAATAAATAAATAAATAAATAAATAAAGATATAAATATACAAGAATTGCTCGTTTAACTATATAAGATATTTTTAACTGGTTCGATTAGCGCTTCTGCTAAGGTTTTTGCTTTAATTTTTATATGCAGTTAATTTTTTAAATAAGGAAATCTGGAAAGGAATCCCTTTGAGTCAAAGATATATTTAATATTTAAAGTACTTTCTTTCGTGTTCTATTTGTTTGTTCAAACTTGTAACATAGCATTTCATATAAGCATTGGTTTTAATATGTTTCATCTGTAAAGTCAAAATTTAAAATACTTTTAATAATACCAAAAATTATTGTTAATTTTAGGTAATTCCGCGTCTGTTTGTCTGAACGCAACAAACTCAAAAACTACCGAGTGGATTTTCATACGGTTCATCAATACATGAAGTGATTCATGAGGAAGGTTTAAGTGTATAATTCATGAAGGTTGTGTATAAATTGGCTGAAATATGACGATGATGAGCTTTATAATTGACAACAATGTTTTACAAAACAATGTATTACAGAATTATTCCTCTTAAAAAGATCTTCCTATTAATCTGTAGCAACACTATGTACACGTACATAGGGACGCACCCGAACAAAGTCAGAGTAAGTCACTAGTACTAGATAAAATTCATGTGTTAAATAAAGTATCAAACATGGCGTAAATCTTTGTGCCTTCGAGTAATGTGTGCAGACGTAAGGTGCCATGGGAAGTTTCAAAGGATGATAAGAGAGATAAGGCTACATCCACACATTTTTTTTTATTTAAAATTTTATACCTTAAAACGTAAAACAATGTAAATTAAATTTATTTTTATTAATATAATAACTGATATATTATTATTTCACTAGAACTCCACTAGTTATTTTATATATAATTTAGTATTTAAAATTAAATGTACATTAAGCATGTTTTGTTTATCTCTTTCTTTAAATTTGGCTAGTTTTTAATTTTATTTCGTAAATTCCTTATACAAACTTTCATCCCCATTTTTACCCTATGAATGAAAAGTATCCTATATTCTTATCCTATCCTTCCCAGCGTCTCAAACTATCCTCTTACTAAATTTCATCTAAATTGGTTCAGTAGATCTAGAGATTACCCCGTACAACCTCACAAACTCACATTACCTCCTTATAATATTCAGTATAGATTAATTTCAAATAACGTAGAATATATAATATTTGTACTTATAAAATACTAACTATTTAAGAACCTGCTTTTAATAACAGTATAATACCAAATTTTAAGTTTACAAAATATGGCCATCTTATAATAAATTAAAATGTGTTTCGTCAAAACGCTCCCTTAATACTTGAAGACGCTGAAATTTTTAAGAGCTCTTACGCGATAGGTATTTTTTATTAGATACGTGGGGTAAAAGATGGTCGTTTGGGAATTTGTCGTTTATACCTACAAGGAGATAATCGTGATGTGTTTATGTTATCTGTTTTAAAGATAATAAGGTTAAGAGTTATATAAAAATGGATGTTTGTCTATTTGCTACGTTATAATCGATACTTTACTATATTCCATATCAATCATCCGATTATGATGAAACTTTAGTAGAGAAAAGTGTAGGGCCACGATAATTCTTACGCTATGCTACGATGCAGATCGCTTGAGAAGCTAGAGATTTGTAAATCTTTATATATTTTTATACATATGTACACTGTACGTATCTAAGGACGTTTGTAGCAATTGACCTCACATGACCATGTTTTTTGTAAAGCATTTAAATCGCCAGGAACCAAAAAAAAACACGAATAAATCCAAAAAGATAGTTTCATTTAAAATGTCCAATATTCTGTAAATATAAGAAAATAACTGTATTAATTTATACGAAGGCGGAGGCAAAGCCAGGGCGAGTACATTGTTATTATTTTACCTTAAATTAATCAATAAAAACGCGCACATCGCACGAGATCAAATCTATTGTGAGTCACTTCAAAACGTACCACACTTAGTGATGTGACATGAAAAAAAACGACTGTCTTTTTCAAATTTTGTTTTTTTTTTCTCTTTGAATAAAGTATAATGTATCAATTAAATAAAAACTTATTCTTCCTCTGTGCCAATGTCAGTACCACTGTCAGTTTTAATGCCTCCTACACTAGTTTTGTTCTTTTCAGTGTCGGAATTTCCACATATAAGCTGTGCACTATTCAACGAAAAAAGTATGGTAGGTTTAAAAATATACAAAAAACTCTAATATGAACTCTTAAGTATTAATATTTTACGAAAACTACCTTAATAATTTAGAATTCTGTACACATGAAAGAAAAATCTCCAGAAAAAGCATGCATTTTTTTCATGATTTTTTTTTAAAGTGTTTTTCACGATACGAAAAAAAACAGTTTTTTTGTAACACTAGATTACGATGATTTTAAATTTTCTATATTTTGAAAAAAAAAACTTCAGCTTGCTCTTGCATTACATCAAATCAATTTTTCTGTCTTTTACACCAAAGTAGCGAGTAACGAAAAACATTGCAATAGCCATAATTGATTTATATAGATGTACGGATAAGTTAAAACCCAGAAAGGAAACAGTGAAGAAGAATTATTAGAACTAGAACTTCAATTAAGAAAAAGATATATTATAATATCTTTAACCAAGCACACTTTCCAATTTATAATAATAACTAGGGATTCCACTTTATCACTGAAATTATTTAAACTTACTTAGGTACCTTAGTAAGTGTGTAATCAAGTCGTTTACGTAACAATGAATATATAAAATGGCTTCATCAAGTGGTGCGTTATTTAAAACCCACTGGTTATATTTAAAAGATAATTTGGATTAGGTTTATACCGCATTTAAATATTAAAGTTTCTGAAATTCTTTATAAAAAATTTTGTTCACGTAGACAAACTAAAACCGTAATTAATATTCACAGCTTTTATTTTGTGCATACTAGCGACCCTTCGTTTTAAGAATGACAAAAACTCATAAAACTATTTATCCTTTTCCCGCAGGAACCCTTCCCTTTTCTGAGGAAAAAATGCGAAAATCCCATAATACGACCAAATCCCCAACTCGCTAATAGAATCCCGTTATTAAATAATACTTCATTAGTCTTTTCTTCGGCGGAATACACTACGAATTTTTTGTCAGATATTTCTTAAGGATAATTCTGACTTGAGTAAAACATATATGTACATACAAACAACTGTATTAGTTCAATATGAGGTCACTATTTTGATTTCACGGATGGACACATTAATATTTATTAGTATAGAGGATAAATATGAGAAATTAATGCTAATGGAAATGCGGGAAAGAGCCAGTGACGTTATAAAAACAAAACTATTATCATTAATTACACGTTGTTATTCTTCCATCCGATGCTGAATATTCATCGATACTTTAACAACTCGAGTTCCATTATCTATATCGATTCTGATGATTGGACAGATCCAATTAACATATCAAAGCGAATATTTCACGTTCAGTATGCTTGTCATGGAATTTATATTTCATATGTATTTATTTTCTTGAATTAGCTCTGCGCTTGTTTTCCTTTTATTTTAGAATTAACCTTTATAATTTGATGTAAATATTACTTAGTTATAGCTGAAACTACGCAAACGTAAAATCAACTAATTACCTAATTTGGTCCAGCATGGTTTTAGGAACTAATCAATGCAACAAGGGCAAATGTGTTGAATGTAGTATAATTTATGAAATCTTGTTATTTGATTTCAAATTATATCTATATAATAATAATACTGCAGAATTAAAACAATTTCTAAAAGTGACATTATTAAACAAAATTTTAGCAGCAAAGAGGAGAAAAAGCTCGATAAAAACTATCATTTAGCCTTAACACGCTTAGGGCGGTACGGTTGAATTCAGAACTCTCAGTTAAATACAGCACCATGACAACTAAATACAGACCTTAGTATAAGTCGAAAAAAACTTAAACCAAAGTGTCAGGGTTGAGAGACGCAAACAGAATTATAGTAAAACTTTTTGTGGCCATTCCGAAAGTTGCAGATTGTAAGTAATGATGCTGTTCGTCTACGATTAAGTTTCGTAACTTCTGAGAACTTTGGGATCGATAAAAGTAAAAAGGACAGTGATTCTTAGGCTTTGCGAAAAGAGAAGTTACTATGCGATAGTCTATTTATGATGTAACTTTTTATATGCTTTCATGAACCTACCTTGAATTAGATCTTTTAGACGAATCGTGCTTCTTTCCTCCTTGAAGATTAGGTAGATCCTTCTGTCTTTTCTTCGTTTCCCTCCATATCTTGTAGTATAATATACACATAACTGTCACTGGCACATAAAACGCAGCAATGGCCGTCCCGAAAGTAATAAACTGATTAGTCTCTATGAACTGGATATAGCACTCGTGAGGGGGCACTTTCCTCTCGCCGTCTATATACGGCCACGCGTAAATCCAAGGGGGCCACAAAACTAAACTGAACCCCCACGCTCCACCGATCATAACTGTCGCACGACGTGTAGTCCTCTTAGCCCTATACGTTAACGGGCGTGTCACACTAAAATACCTATCAAAACTTATAATTAGGAGATTGAGTACCGACGCGTTGGAAGCTAAATAATCCAACGCTAGCCAGGTGTCGCAAACATGCGGCCCGAGCGGCCAGTAGCCGTATATGGTGAACATGGCGAACAGCGGCATAGATATCAAGCCGACAGCGAAATCTGCGACGGCCAAGGAGAATAGGAAGTAGTTGCTTATAGTTTGGAGTTGTTTGTCTATTTTGAAGCTTATCATGACCATAGAGTTGCCAACAACGGTGAGCACTGAGAGGACGCTGGCGATGATTGCGATGACGATTTTCTGGGCGAGGCTAAAAGGGCTGGCTGGAAGGTCGGGGCCGAGCGCCAGGTCAGACAGGTTGGCTGATTGGTTGAAAGCGATGAGCATGACGTCAACTCGAGCCCGCGGCCCCCGATCCGCCGCGGCTCGTGCGCCGACCGAGAGCGGATTCGTCTGGAACAAAGAAGATACACTTTAGTTTTAAAGTAAAAGTTTAGCTTAAGGTTCTTGTTATATAAATTACTAAAGCGCTTTTTAAATTTACAATATTTATATACTAGTAGCGCCACCTTTTGGGAAATTGTATTACTAACAGTTTCCTATGAGTTACTAGTAAGTCCTAATCTATTTATGTTCAAAAATTAATCCAAATCGGTCTAGCCGTTACAGCGTGAACGAGTAACAAACATACACATACTAATTTTCGCATTTATTATAGTACAGGAGTGTGATTTATTTAAAACAAAAATATTTCTTAATATTGCAAGAAGACACGTCTTTCTTCAATTTATACTGATATCGAAGCTACTGCACCAATCTCTTAGATGTAACGTTCATACGCATTCAGAATATGTCGTCGAATATTACAAATCAGAATAGCGATTAAAAACAACAATTAACTCTGATGACGCTTTGTAAACATAAAAAACCAAGTAGGGTGGGAAATTAAAATGAAATTCGCAAAAAAATAAAAACGAAAATGACAAAAATCTCCATGGCCTCCGGGGGTGTTTTACGGAGCCGAAACAATTAAAAAATTTACCGACATTACGAATACACGTACAGTTTTAATGCTCTGCGAGATTGCTTGACTAAATTATATAAACAGAGCGGTTAGAGCATTTACCATTCGCGGTTTACAGCTGACCTTACTCAAAGGAAATGCGTGGGTTGCATTTGAAGTTTTAGATACATTGTCTAAGATTAAGTGGTCCATAACAATAAGGGTCTGAGGCTTCATTCACATTAAGGGATGCAAGAAACTGTATAATAATAGATGTCGGTAGACTTTTAGAACAAAGCTGAAACATTGTACTTTTTACTTTTGGTCAAGTATTTTTTTAATATTTAAAAAAAAAATTGAAACTCTTAACATTTTTATCCTAAAACTGAGAAATTTTATAAAATTTTTGTATTTTTGTACTTCGAGTAATTTTATATATTCCTTATTTAATTTTTTATTTAATAATTTTCTAATTTTTGCTTTGTTTTATTATCCAAAGTAAATAAATATACACATATGTTAAAACAATTTACAAATGAAACGTCTAATGGAGGCATCGAATCCATTACCAACTCATTTTAAACGTTAGCACGTGTCATTTTTAATATTTGTCATTTTAACAGTGTTAATTAACTTAATAAAAAAAAAAATATATCTATTACTCCACATAGAACATAGATAACAGGTACACAACCGACGAAAGATCGTTTAATAAAATCCAATCAAATTTCAGAACTATCGTTTCAAGCTGTTACAAAATTCATCACCAAGCATAGCCCACGTGTCGTATTCGTCTAACACAAAGGATGCTATAGAGCACTATAAATCTACTGTTTTATTTAGTCTGTGGCAGCAAAATATCAAAATGGAATGTTCCGAACGCTGAATATGCAAAGACATGCTGCACTAGATTTTACAGTGGAATTTTTCCTTTCTCATTATCATTGATAGATTTTATTCGATCGTTTTTGCATAAATTACATGGTGAATTCATTATTTTTATAACAGCACTAGCCACTAACCCTTGCTCCGCTTGAGTTTTTCCCTACTTACTTTTTAAAGTTTTGTATAGATTTCTCAGAAATTAGATATTTACCCGCAGTAAAATGTATCCTATATGTTAACCCGGATAACCAGCTATCATCGTACCAAATTTTATCAAAATCCCTCTAATGGTTTTTCCGTGATGCAGTCACAGACAGACAGATAGAAAGGCAGACAGGCAGACAAAAATTCTAAAAACTATAGATTCAGAAATATTTAATGTATAGATCCAGCTTAGTTACAAATTTATTATATGTATAGATTTAGATTCGGTACTAAATACTAACTTACGACAATCTTGATTTGTATTAGATTAATTGTTATGAAGAGCTCATTGCTGTGTCAATTAATCTGAACTATACTACGCTATATTTCAAATATCCTTTAGTATTACTTAGTATTTATCCTTATGTCTTATGTGTAAAAGTATTACTAGTATTAATAATATTAGTAATTGTATTCAGCCCTTTTTTAACGTCCCACCGCTGGGCACGGGCCTCCCTTCAATACGAGGGGGATCAGGCCATAGTCCACCACGCTGGCCAAGTGCGGATTGGCGGACTTGACATGTCTTTCGAAAACTTGCTAAGTTCTCTCAGATATGCAGGTTTCCTCAGGATGTTTTCCTTCACCGTAAGGCAAGTGGTAATCATGTTAGAAATGATTCGCACATGAAAATATCAGAGGTTCGAGACCCGGGATTTAAACCCACTTCACTCGGTTTCCCAAGTGAGCGCGTTACCACTGGGCTACCACTGCCCAATATATTTATACTTTTATTTATTAATATATATTTACTTATCACTCAGTTTACAAATTTTTATTAACTGTATACTGTTTTAAAAGATTATATATTATTTAAAAAAAAAATATTCCTGTGTATATTATTCCTAAGTCTGAGGTTGAAGAGTAGCACAGGCTATTTTTGATCCCAGTGCATAAATCTCATAATATTAAAACTAAGCAGTGAAAGAGAATGGGTTATTATTATTATTATTTTTACTTTAAAGGTCACGTTTTAAAATGCTTAATAATAAACCCCACAACGAGATACTGCAGTATCGCTATTAATTAGATCCTCAATGTTCCACCGTATTTGTATTGTTATGCTCTTATCTCAAGTATCCATTACAACCTTCCATACAGCTAATTTACTTTGTTTAGCTTTACTCTGAATACAACTATATTATCTATACTTAATATTATAAAGCTGAAGAGTTTGTTTGTTTGTTTGGTTGAACGCGCTAATCTTAGGAACTACTGATCCGATTTGAAAAATTCTTTTTGCACTGGATAGCCCGTTAACTGAGAAAGGCTATAGGCTATACATCATCCCGGAAAAATATACGGTTCCCGTGAGATTGATTTGTATTTGTCTAGGGACGAACTCGAAACGAAGCGAGGGTGAGTCGCTAGTTAGACTTATAAAGTATTATATGATACATATACATATGTATGGCTTCACGAAAATTGTAAAAAACTTACATATAAAAACAACTTTACGTAGTATGTACCGATATTAGAGAATCGACTTAAGGGTTTTCAAAACTATAAAGATAGTAAAAGTATTGAAAATAACTTTTTTTTTCTATTTATTTAAAGGGCTTTTATTTCAAAAATATGCCAGCCCTATAATACTTTAATCTACATAGTTACATAAACCGGATCCTAGCAAAATTATATACCATCTTGACCTCCTCAGAAGTAGGAACGGACAAAATGGTGTTAAAATTTCCTATATCAAAATTATTGAGATTCAATGCTTTAATTAGGTGTTAATCCTTTGTTGGTCGTACCGAACACATTCCATTAATAAATGATAAACATCTTCATATACTCCACATACATTACAGTTTGGTGAGAGTGTTTTTTTCATAAGAAGTAGAAAATTATTAAATGGCATGTCTGGAACGCAATCTATGTGCTATTTTAATTATAGTCCTATTGCTAGACATCAAATTAAAAAAAAAACTTTACTAGTTAAACTTTATTAGTATTTTAGGTGCTTATTATATATTATCTATATTCTCGCTTATTCACATCCCTGTCTTGTATAGTATTGCTAGCGACTCACCCTCGCTTCGCTTCGGGTTCGTCCCTAGACAAAAAAAAATCTATCTTAAGGGACCCGTACCTTTTCCCGGGATGATATATAGCCCATAGCCTTCCTCAGTTAACGGGCTATCTAATGCAAAAAGAATTTTTCAAATCGGATTAGTAGTTTCTGAGATTAGCGCGTTCAACCAAACAAACAAACAAACAAACTTTTCAGCTTTATAATATTAGTATAGATAAGATCGGTGTCCATATATACAAATCACCCCAGTCTGTCCTATTGAATTGTTCTCCTAATGAAATAAAAATACACTTTATTCAAATAGACTTTTACAAGCATTTTTGAATCGTATATTTTATATTATCATAATTTAAATTACATATCAGTGTAGTCGGTTCGTGAGGAATCGACCACCGCTTCGCTCAGTATTGCTTATTCTTTGCCACAAAGCGTTTTTCAATTATTATGACAAATACAAATTGTCGATAGCAATATAACAAAATTATAACGTTTTGTGAGCTGATTTTTTTTTTACTTATTGAAAGTAAATTTATTACTTTGTGCTCATATTATTCATAACATTCATTTTATTATACATATAATAAAATTACAACTAAAACGAATCTGTACATTAAATATTTTTTGAAAATATTATTGAAATAGTATCTATGATCGATACAGAAGACGAACAGTTTATCGAATTTTTGCCTCTCTGTCTGTTTATCTGTCTGTTTGGAAATGCATCATGAGAAAGCTACTGGACAGATTTTAGTGAAATTTTGTATAATAATAGCTGGTTATTCGCGTACAACATATAAGATACTTTTTATTGAGTAAAATATCTCATCTATGAGAAATCTATACTAAACGTTAATACGTAACGACGTAAAAGTGAGTCGCTAGTTATTAAAATAAAAATTAAAAGGACGTAGAGAATGGATTCTAATTCCGCATGAGTTTTTATCTTTTTTTTGTCTAAGCATTTATATCTTGATCTTCTTAGGATATTTCGGCGTCCTTTAATGTCACCTAACGATGCAAAAAAGACAACCTAATTAAGGTAAGTTTTCCGTTTACTCCGCAAGGAAACACGTAAAAGATGTTAAAGTTAATTAATATCCCTCTTTTTATAAATATATATATATATGCAAAATTAAGAAAAAATTGTAATCACGGTTATAATATTTAAAAAATATCTCGATCTCAATAACGTTTCAGGCCACGTATAAAATCCTTTGTTATACCAAGGAGCGGAATTAAATGAGACCATTGTTCATTTGGTTCTCTCAAAAGATTAATCCTAAATGTAAAATGATTTTTTGGTGGAATATTTTCGTCTTTATTTTAACTTTGATCAAAAATTTGGAAAAATTAATAACAATTGTGTTAGTATATTATGAAATGCTTTTTTGTTATATTCTTTAGTAATTAAAATACAAGCACTAAGTTCGGCTAGATCACAATAACCATTTAGAACGCTGGTGTCATACTTTTTGTTAGTAATAGTGCCAAAACTAATATTCAAATTGGCTATAAAGGTGTTTTTAAGTGTTAAAAAGGCTTAAATTCGAGATTATATAGACAAACAAGAGTAATAAAAAACACACGAATGTTGAATAAGGTCTATTTTTGCCCTCAAAAAAATAATTTACTAATGTTTGAGCGATTTCAAAAACGTCGGTATGATTATTTTTGTGGATTTTTCGATATTTTTGTTATTATAGTTTTTTTTTTTTTTCTTTTATTAACATCGCGGGGGTTTCTCTTACCTTTTAAACAACATTTACACCTTAAGATGAAATAATTACGAATGATTGTTATAACTTCTTTGTTATATTATACTAAATAGTAGTTTTCAGTGAAAGTATATTAAAAACTGACAAAAGCTATTAAAATCTCAATCCCGTAATATTTCTTGTGTTAGTTACAAAGCCGATGGCTGGCAAGCGGCCAACTTAGCCTTATAATTAATTATGACTCGAACCAAAGCATCTGAACAGGCTAATGTAATTGCACTATATTGGCTTAATAAAACGATACGGCGTTAATGTAGCCAAAATTGGGTTTAAAATTTGAAAACCCTACAAGAGAGTCAAGTCTTAACAGTTAATATTAATTAGAACAACCTACGAAAAGTGATTGTAGTCTTAAAACGATTTAACCTTTTATCAAACATGTTTAAATATAAAATCTTAACTTACATAACGATACATGATAGTTTTAAGTCTGAACTTTTTCTTGTATTAATTGTGTAGAAACGCTTTATATTATACCAGGGACTTACCATCTCCTAGGCGTCGTTTAGAACCCTACTTGTTACTTTCAGCTTATATTCAATCTGTATATATTTTTAACTGTCTCGGTGTAATGGCTAGCATGTACGACTGCATATCTGGAGGTATTGGGTTCGAGTCCTTGGTCAGTCTTTCTGTTTAGTAAGCCTCAGTAACAGCCCGGAGTTGGGAAGTTGGCGGTGTTTCACCCCCGTGCCTCAGAGAGCACGTAAAGCCTGTGCCTTAACTCTCGCCGGTCGTGTCGAAGTTCGTCTTATCGGACTTTGAGAGTGGCAGGAATAGAGAGTGCACTTGTGTTTGCGCGTACACTTGTGCAATATAATATCTCCTGCGCTGACTATTATCAGTGAGATTAACCGCCATGACCCAAACAGTCAGGAGGACATTATATTATTATTATATTTTATTTTAGGGAAACAACACTAACAACTATTACATCAATAATAAATAATAATAAGACGACACATAAACCAATCGAGTTTCGACTTATAACTAATACAAATAAGAATCAGAAGATAAAAACAGAAAGACAATGAACAACTAAAGCAAATAAAAATTTAATACTTAATCAGAAGATAAAAAAACACTGAGTACAAAAATTATAATATACTAAACAAAAAAAGGCATAAAGAACTTCTTACATCGCCTTTAACCCAACTAGAAACAATCTTAATTATTTTACAAGAACATAACTAACAACTCAGAGATAGAAAGGTAAATCTATAGAAAAAACCGTATAGTATGTTTGTAGAGAATTCTTTAACACAGATGTGTGGAGTAATGCAGAGCCAAAGTAAGCAACGGCTTCACATTCAGTGAATAGGGCGAAGTAATTTTGGCCTTAATTATGAATTTCTGCGGTCATAAGTCATGTTATATTATATTTACGTTGCTTGGTACATAGTTCGTCTTAGAAGATTTATTTACTTTATGTAGCGATGCGGACTGGCTTTGCTCAGTATAAAATAACACTACTACGTAGATAAGAATGTAAAACGTCTTAACATTAAAATAGCATGCTTTAACTATACTTAAGAATTATGCCACGATAGTTGCCATAAACATGAGTGAGATAAGAAGTTATCACATTTTAGAAAGAAATGGAATTTATTAGACAATTTTCTAATTTTCGCATACTAGAACATTTTTTGTTTATTCATAACAAAAGAGTGGCACTATGTCACATTGTAACAAAGTTGAATTTCGGAGTTCAGTAAAGATTGAAAAGATACACGAAAAGATATAGAAAATCCCATTATAATCCCCATTAATCCCATTAATATTATAAAGTACGAAAGTTTCGATGGATGCTTGTTACTCAATCATGCCAGAACGGCGGAACGCATCCGGATGTTTCTCACAGAGATAGATTACAATTAGGTTACTTTTTATCCCGGAAAAAATGTGTGGTTCCAGTGGGAGAGATTTGTTTTTATTTTTCACTAGGGATGAATCCCAGTGATGTGAGGATGGGTAGCTAGTGTGACATAAAGTGGAGCAATGAAAGTGAATTTTCTGATGGATAATAATGCTCAAGGATTTAGTTTAAGCCAAAATAAACCGAAGTGAATGTACGTACACGTGTAGTACCGAAAGTGACTTTTGTGGAGTCAAAGTAACGCAACCCCTATAGTTCAAGTGACGTGCTTTAATTTCCAATTCGAAAACTCTAGCTTATAATAATACATACAAATAGTAAATGAATTATTTTGTATCTGTTATAATAATGTCCTCCCGACCGATTTTGGCCACGGCAGCCAATCTCACTGAGACTAACCAATCTCACTGAGATGCGCAGGAAATACATACACTAATGCACTCTCTATTACTTTTACTCTTAAAGTCCAATGGGATAATACTTCAACACGACCGGTAAAAGTTTAAAGGCGTAGGATCGACAGCTTTACGTGCTCTCCGAAGCACGAGGGTGTAAATCGCAAACTTCCCAACTCCGAGCTACTACTGAATATATAGAAAAACTCAGTAATTGAATTTGGTCCGACCCGGGACTCGAACCTAGGACCTCCAAATCTGCAGTCGTACATGCTAGCCACTACACCATCGATGCAGTTAATCTGTATCTGTATACTTATATCTGTTATTATTGATAGGAGTCTTTTCACATTTGTAAATGCTATATAATATTTATATATAGCTCTTGAAATGTAGTTTTCCTGCACTTAATGGTAGCAGGATTCTGAAGAAATGCTATTGTCGCATTCTTTCGCATATCATTATTCAAGTATACATTTTGCTATCATAAAATTTTTCATCTCCCGTTCATATAGAGTCATAATTCTGTTATTATATTCTTAAATATTATGTTATAACCAAACATTTATATTATATGGATATATACATATACATATATGATCCAAAATTACACTAATTAATAGTCTTATTAATATTATCTTAATACTCATTACATTAATTATCTTGACGTTGTTTTTTTCTAAAACATTAATATTAAAACTGGAACAAAACTCTTTTAATGATAAGGCCGCCTCTTGTACTTTGTACTTGTACTTCTATGTTTTGCATTTCATTCATTCATTCATTAAAATTTCTAGATGCATAATTGTCAAAAACTCTACAGCACTACCTGGAAACCAAAGACATACCAATACAATTGGTATGTAGTCTGTATGGAGTGGGCTGAGCTATTTGCATAGCTTTCATAACATTGTGTGAAACCAGATACAGCAAGATACTTTAAATAATCTATGTGTAGACCAGATTCTCTAGAAAACATATATATGTATATAAACTTAAATAAGAATATCACCATATACGGCTTATACTTACGCTGAAGGAACACATCGTGAGGAATCCTGCATGCCTAAGAGAACCTAGCAAGTTTTTAAAAGATCTGTGAAGTCCGCCAACCCGGGCCCACGCCTAACAGTGGGATATCAAAAACGTTCTTATATACATATATATTTTCTATAAGCGATCTAGAATCTTTTCACATTGCGTATCTTTTAAAAATTATTTTCGTTGGTACATCGATTAACAGATCAAAAACAACAGATCAGTTGAAAACATCTAAATTAATAACATTTTTAAAGATTTTTTATTTATTGTACAGACTATTTACTGACTTAAAAATATTTCTTATAGTGATTTTTAAAACTAATAGGCTAGCCAAAAGATTGATTGAGGTCTCCATACATTTTGTTTCCTAATAAAGTGGTGACCCCGTTATGCTGGAATGGAACTCAATGGCAATAAATGCTTATTCAGTGTCACTGGCAGAAAGTTATAATAGAGAAGGATGTATTTTTATGAATAAAACCATACATTGATATGAAATTCAATTTCTTTTTGTATTTTTCAAATGATAATAAAATTTAACGTCAGTTTAGCTTATCAATTACAATATTATAAATGCGGTAACAACATACAAACAAATTGATGTAATTTTTTGAATATAGATCATGTAAGGTAGGCACTAAAAATACTTGTGTTCAATCCAGAACGTTATTTTAAATACATCTTAACATTCACCCGTGTAAGTCTCTCTCGTAAGCATGATAAAAAAAAACCTAAATAATCCACGAAGAAAGAAAAGATAGTTTTATTTAAAACTAGCGACTTATCCTCGCTTCACTCGGGTGCGTCCCTAAGCTGAATAGTTTTGCGCCAGACACCTTCGACGGCGATCACAGAATAATCCACCAGAGTTTAACCACAATCGGATCAATGGTTTAGTAATGTATAGAGAACAAACATACAAAAATTCGTTTCTATTTATATATAGATAAATATCAAAGAATATATGCTGCCTTAGAATCTTAATATTTAAAAAAAAAACAAAAGGTCAATCGAAATTTAATATGATGCTAAGCAAAGTGTGGACAAATCGCTTGTATGAAACTAACTGTAATATAAGTTGTTATTTTCGTGTCTAGATTCAAAGCAGAACATATCTGCGCTGTTAGTAACGTTTGTAACTGGCGCTATTAAATTTCAAAGAGAAATAGCTAAAATGGCTGCTGTGATTGTGATGAAATAAGTATTTTTTTCTGTATTTATATGCTCCATTTGGCCTCTAACTTCTATATTATATATATTTCCATGGAAACTCAAACTCAAAATCACATATTCTTTTATTCTCGTTGCCTATGGAAACTATCTATTCTACTGTATAACATTCATATGGGTCATTCACACATAACTTCGTCACTTAAACCTGTAATATTTTATCAATGAACTTCAATATGTTATAAGCATTTGTATAAGTTTGATTCAAATCTCCATGTTTGCAAAATCTATACATATAATAAAATTGTAACTAAGCCGAATCAGTACATTAAATACTTTTTTGAAAATCTTATTGAAATAGACATTATTATCGATACAGAGGCCGAATCTATAGTTTTTAGAATTTTTATCTGTCTGTTACCGCATCACGGAAAAACCGCTGGAGGGATTTTGATGAAATTTGGTATGATAATAGCTGGTTATCCGAGTCAACATATAGGATACTTTTTACTGTGAAAATATCTCATCTCTGAGAAACCTGTACTGAACGTTAAAACGTAAGCAGGGACGAACCCGAGCGGAGTGAGGATGAGTCGCTAGTCTATACATATAATAAAATTCTAACTAAGCCAAATCTGTACATTAATTATTTTTTGGAAAATTTTATTGAAATGGACTTTATTATCGATACAAAGGCTGAATCTATAGTTTTTAAAATTTTTGTCTTAGTGTCTGTCTGTCTGTCTGTCTGTTACGGCATCACAGGAAAACCACTGGATAGATTTTAGTGAAATTTAGTATGATGATAGCTGGATATCCGGGTCAACATATAGGATACTTTTTACCGCTGGAGATTATCTCATTCCCACGGGAATTCACGTTATAACACAACCCAAAAAATATTTATACAAAAAAAAAAAAAAAAATTGATAATATCCGATATCTGGAAAAATTATATACATACTTTGTAATGAAAAATGAAACTATTTGTTTGTCAATACATAGTTTGCTATAAGGTTATATAACGACAGCATGAACAAGAGTAAATAACTAGATGTAAGGAGAACTTGAACATTGCACAAACGAAAGTAAACTTTATTCCTTTGTTTTAAGATCCACTGAAACTGCTAATGAAAAGTTATTATGTTTTTAAACGAGATTTGTTCTTTAAATTAGTGTTTACTTCTTCAACGCAACGAACACATATTACAAACAAGTATTTGTCTTAAAATTAATTTTCTTCGATTTTTTTTATATATTTATATTCATGAAAACTAGCTTTTTGCCTTCAATTCGTTTAGCCTCTTTTTTTATTAATCCCCGTGTTAATGGGGCGTCGCAGCATTGCTTACGCACTCGACCACGACGCCCCGACGGCAGGTCTGCTGAAGCAGACCACAATAACCATGGGATTGCCCCAACGGTCTACTCTACTGTCAGAGAAGTACCAGGAGCCACCCGAATGGTACACCGCCCACCGAAGAGTACTTCCCAGTACGTTTCTTGGCTTCGCGCCCGGCTGAACTACCTGACGCTAATGAGCCACAACCACAACAAGATGAACGCACGTTAGGTTGGGTCATTACGTGTAGCCTACAATAACTTTACTTTATTTAATTTTTCATCTCTTTTCATATTTTTGTTACTTGCAAATAAAAAAGTTATCTTTCACGCCATTTGATCGACTTTAAATACGTTATAGGGTAACTGTATAGTTTATGTGGCAATAATATTGACTATAAAATATACTAAAACTCATAAATAAAGAATCTCATAAATGTAAACAAGTTCGTATAGTTTTCAGTTTTAAAGTAAACAAATAAGTTGCGAATAAATAAACCGCTATGGCAAAATTAGGTCGGTGTGTCATGCTACGATGTCAAAGATCGATCGATAGCATTAGCCCGGATGAAAATTATATAGTAAAAATATATTATGTAATTTATAATAAATGTGTGTGTATATAAGAACCATCAATATTTGTACTGATGGTTCTTAGTATTGATTGTATCCACGACGTATAATGTTACATATAGCCTATTATATAACATTTATTACTAGGTACATATTATGTTACACCACACTATATCACAATAAAATTTATAAAAAAATTAAAGTCTATCTATTTTTCCCGTATGTATTTATATCGATAAAATCTTGGTAAGTTATTCGTATTAAGTATTTACGTACGTATGGTTTGCATAATATACTAGTGACTCACCCTCACTTCGCTCGGGTTCGTCCCTAGGTTGATTCCCCATACACACTTTCACTCCCATTTAACCTCCTTAAGGGATGATTTCCGGGATAAAAATCCTATGTCCTTCCCAGGGTCTCAAACTTCTCCAAATTTCATCTAAATCGGTTTAGTAGATCCAGAGATTACCCGCTACAACGTCACAAAATAATTATATTTATTTATTTATTACTTACCCACATACATATATCATTAATGGATGTATAAAAACTGGACAAAGTCATGAACAAAGGACAGAACATGTTGAAGTCATTTCATGAATAGCCAGCTAGCTTAGTATAATATTTTCACTTCGCATATCTTAAATGGAAATTTTAAATAAAATTATATAAATAGACTGTGTGAATGAAATATCTGGAGCGGAAATTGGGTCGGAGTGTCATGTTTTGCTGTTGAAATCGATACATCTACTATGCAATATTCTCTTAGATTTTTTTTATTAAATATATCACACATATTGTTAGAAATAAAAAAAAATGGGTGCGTGTAACATTTGCATAACAACAAACAAATATTTCAATTAAATTAAAACAATAATGAATATATTTTTAAACTTTATGAAGGCAAACTTCAAAATGTTAAAAAATATATCTAATTATTTTTTTTACTGATTTTGGAATAATCAATAAGTAATTTTATATAATATTTTTATTTTTATCTGGTTGCTTCAAGTACATACTGTGAATTAAAAAATTGTATTGCAACGTATTTTAGTATTTAGGCTGTAGTTAGTTGTACATAGTATTATTCCAAAATCAATTTTCAACCAACTAACTATATGTTATGTATTTTCCATTAACATACTTACATATGTATTTAAAATATTAAAAATAAAGTATAGGAAATAAAACACAGAAACATATAAACAGAAAAACATTTTTAACTTTACAGGCACTTTACAAACTTTTTAATACAGACCATAAAAACATTTTAACTACTAAACCTTTCTATTCAGTTTTTTTTAATATACAAATCCAGACCAGTATCATAAAGATAAAAGTAACCCTGTATGTCTATTTCTTTTTACGGTTAGAATGCTAGACAGTTTTTTTTTTTTTTTTTTTTTTTTTATACTATTCCGAATTAGTGCTTGACTACGTTCCACCTGATGGTAAGTGGTAACGCAGTCGTAGATGGTAAGTCGCACTAATTCAGTAGCCACCTATTCACTCTTGCCTTGAAGACACCCATATTGTAATCGGACGGAAACACCGACGCAGGCAGGTTGTTCCAATCCTTAGCCGCACGTTTAATAAATGACGTGGCGAAGCGCTTCGTCCGGACTCGTGGAATGTCCACGACATAAGGATGGAGACCAGCCGTTCGTCGGGTTGTCCGATGATGGAAAGGGGATGGGGGAATTAAGTTGTGTAGTTCCTGCGCACACTCTCCGAAATGTAACCTATAAAATACACAAAGGCTGGCAACCCTACGTCGGTGATCGAGGCTTTGCAAATTAGCTTTTACCAGCGCAGGGTCACCAATAAGCTTTTGAGCACGCCTCTCAATCGAGTCCAAGGCTGACAGATGGCATTTTGCAGCACCAGCCCATATGTGACTACAGTATTCCACACACGACCGGACTTGAGCTTTATATAAAACAAGAAGCTGTCCCGGTGTGAAATACTTTGGACCTACCGGACCTTTGCAAGGATGCCAACTTTCCTCGCTGCGATATTAGCCTTAGACTCGATGAACCGCCCGTAGTTCATGTTGGGGCTAATGTCCATTCCCAACAACTGCAGACGGTCAGTGTATTCCAGAGGCACACTCCGGAAAGTAGGAGTCAAGGTGAAAGGCCTCCTTTTTGCGGTGAACAGGCACGCCTGTGTTTTGGTGGCGTTGAAACTCACGAGATTGGCATCGCCCCAAGTGGAGACTGCCCTGAGTTTGAGATTCAATCGCTCTACCATGGCCTCTCTTTCGGACTGGATTTGATCTCTACTGGCCCGAGGATTCGGCAGGTATCTCTCTACAACAGTGCTGTCGTTTGCGTACCCATAGATACCGGGTACAAGCAGATCATTGATATGCAGCAGGAATAAGGTTGCAGAGAGAACAGACCCCTGTGGAACTCCTGAGTTGGTCTTTAAGGGTTGTGATGAACAACCCTCAACCACAACTCTGAGTGATCGGTCGCTCAGGAAGTCTTTAATCCAGCCGATCAGGCCAGGAGATATGCCATAGGCTGAAAGCTTGCTTATAAGGCTAGCGTGCCAGACCCTGTCAAAGGCCTTTGAGACATCGAGGGAGACAGCAATCGCCTCCCCGCTTCGCTCAAGAGCTTCACCAAAGGTGTGATTGGCATACACTAGAAGGTCCCCAGTCGACCTATTCCGGCGAAACCCATATTGTCGATCACTGAGGAGATCATTCTGTTCTAGGTATGCCATAAGTCGAGTGTTCAATACACGCTCCATAATCTTGCAGAGTATGGAGGTGATTGAGATCGGACGATAATTGGCAGGGTCGGCACGGCTTCCTTTCTTGGGCACTGGTTGCACGTTGGCAAGCTTCCAGGATTTAGGTACTATTCCAGTCTTAAGAGAAAGGCGGTACAGACGTGTCAGTATCGGAGACAACTCGGGAGCACATGTTTTTAGTACTATCGCTGGTATACCATCAGGACCACTGGCTTTATTCACATCTAGACGACACAATACTCTCTTTACCTCCTTGTTAGTTATGGGAATTTCAGGCATTGTGGTCCCGCAGTGAGGTAGATGTGGTGGAGTAGCATTGCCAGTGTCTAGACATGAATTTTGGGCAAAAAGAGAGGCAAGCAAAGTCGCCTTTTCTTTTGCCGTATGAGCAAGGGATCCGTCAGATTTTACCAGCGGTGGTAGTGAGGGCCGAGAGAAGTTTGTCTCGACCGCTTTGGCAAGAGACCAAAAAGCTCTGCTGCCAGATGGTTGGGCAGAGAGCTTTGCGCCAAAATGTATAATTCGGTCAAGACTAGCCTTCTTTAACGTCTTTTTGTAGGACTTGGCGGCTAAGTTAAAGGCTCTCTTCTTGGATCTTACATCCGGAGCTTTGCGGTCTCGAGCATCAACCCAGGCAAGGTAAGCCGAATGCTTACGCTTTTCAGCAAGGGTACATTCGGCATTGAACCATGGGGGAGCTTTGCCACCAATGGGTACATCAAAGAACGGAATAAAATATTCCATCGCTTGATGCACCACATCAGTTATAGCATCCGCACATCTCGACGGATCGGAAGAAGAGAAGCAGACCTGCCGCCAAGGAAAGGATGCAAAAAAGTGTCGCATCTCATCCCAATCTGCTGACTTGTATTGCCATACTCGTCTAACACCAGTAGAGTCGTTATCGGGTGGAGAGTAAGACGAGACAGCTTTTACCAGACAGTGGTCAGAGCTACCCAGTGGGGATGAAACCTGGATGTTATATCTATCTGGGTCAGTTGTCAGCAGAAGGTCCAGACAATTAGCTGAGTGGCCGTCTATATCGGGTACCCTCGTCGCTTGTTCAACCAACTGGGAGAGTCCAAGTGACACCGCAAACTTCCATGTTTCTCTCCCTAATTCTCTCCCTAATTCTAATGATTTCGATTAAATTTTTCCCAAACCCCCTTGCTATACGAGCACAGCCGCCAGCAGAAAGTAGTTATAATTTTTACGTCATTGTGTAAAACTATCTAGAATTGTTAATAACAATAATGTAACGTTTGTTTAAATAAAAAATGGTAAATATTACGTAACAGTAATTGATAACACGTTTGGCTCACTTTATAGTGGCACTATTTGCTGTGCCAGCGGTCGCGGGTTTGAGTTCCCCCTGGATTCATTTGTGTGATGAGCACGAATGTTTGTACTCGAATCATGGGTATATTTATAATGTGTAGGTATGTATTTAAATTTTAAAGTTATATACATATGTGTAGTGTATCAACTATCTGGTATCCATAATACAAGCCTCGTAGTTTGCCACGCAACTAGATGGTCCCAACATATTTATTATTTACTAGCGACTCACCCTGGTACCGCTCGGGTCCGTCCCTAGTTAAGTTTTAACATTTAGTATAGATTTCTCAGAGATGAGATATTTTTCCGCAGTAGAAAGTATTACATATGTTGACCCAGATAACCAGCTATCATCATACCAAGTTTCATAAAAATCTGTCCAGTGGTTTTTTTATGATGCGGTCACAAACAGACAGACAAAAATCTAAAAACTATAGATTCAGCCTTTGTATCGATAATAATATCTATTTCAATCAGATTATCCAAAAAATATTTAATATACAGATTCGACTTAGCTAGAATTTTATTATATGTATAGATTATAATAATAAAGTTCCCAAATTAAAAGAAATTTTAATTTGAAGTACATAAAATGTTAGTGCCTTCAACTTTTCTCACGTAAATGTGTAATGTGAGTGACCTGAATTGTATTAAAACTGCAATGTTGGCGACGTAGCTACGTAACTACGTGCTACGATTTTCGTAGCCTTCGTAGCGGAAAAGAATTTTTTGAAATGTAGATAGTTTTTTTGAAATACAGCATGCAGACAGTTTTAACTAAAATATAGTGATGTTCTTCTTGTTTCTTAGAATTCCAAGTATCTTTAATTTCTTAGGTAAAATATATTTCGCTTTACATCTTTAGAATAATCCAATGTCATATAATGATAACTTTTTACCACAATTATGACTTTCAATTAACTAAGATTTTATGTTATGCTATCAAAAAATAGATAAAAAAACTGTACCTTACGATATTTTTGATGATTTTTTTAACGAAAATCTAAAACTGAAATGAAAATAACAGTTCCCAAATAAATTTTGACGTCGAATTTAACATCGTTGACAAATTCAGTTTTAAACATTGAACCCAAATTCTGCAATTCAAAGTTTTCATACTCTACTACTGTATGGAAAATTATGATTATTTTATAAAATAAACTATATTTAAACATGATATAACTTATGAAAAATGTACCATTCAAATTGTAGGACAATTTGGCCAATTAAATACGCAAACACAAGACATGCTAGTCACTAATTGGGTGTTTCTATTTGTAATATGTATGTATTTAAAAAAGTTATATATGTGTAGTGTATCAACTATCTGGTATCCATAACACAGGCCTCGTAGCTCACCATGGAACTAGATGGTGCTGTGTGTTAATGCCCCAACATATTTATTTATTTTTTGTTATTATTTAATATTATTAATATATTTTTAGCCGTGTTATTGGTACATATTTGATATGATGGATGCTTTTGTCAGATCATTGATTCTGTTGAAGAAAACTTTTTTCGTATACTTTATTAAATTGTCTTAACATAGAAGTAAATTACTAACTGTTCATATTATATAATCGTTTCGATATGTTTTACATCTGTGCCGACTTTTGGTAACCACTCTATAATTTTTTGAAGTTGCATCCATAGAGTAAAAGTTACTGGTAAAAGTCAAAGTCAAAAGTTCTTTTTTTATTTAATTTATTCGTCAGTATGTTATTACGTGACGAAGCCACCACCGGCTCGGAAGGCAGTTTTGCTGAGAATACCCAGCGGAAAACTCAACATTTGTTCGTTTAAAAATTACAATCATTTACAATATTATAAAACAATAATTATGTCTTTACCCTACGCGAGTATCGACTAAAATTAGGCCCAAATATTTACACAGAGTATTCTGTACCTTATAATAGCTATAAGCATAAGTATAAGCCGCACAGTATTCTGTGATGGAATAATATGTTTTGTTGAATAATATATTTTAACTTTGGATTTAAATTGTTTAAATGGCTACCTCAATATCTAGTGCGGAATTTTATTATATGTACACCTTGTCCTATAAAAAAGTTATTTACCTTTTGAAGACGAATACTTGGCGTAATCAATTTATCCTTATTTGTAGTATTTATTTCGTATCTATCACTGTTTTTAAAAGTACGATGGATGTTTTGCAAAAAGAAATAAAGCAAAAGTGTATATATCGGCCCACCTTTCAACAATATAAGAAGTGATTGATATAATTTTTTTGCATGAAAAAACTGGCCAAGTGCGAGTCGGACTCGCGCACGAAGGGTTCCGTACCATTATCTATAAAAACGGCAAAAAAATTATGCCTGTTGTATGAAACCCCCCCTTAAATATTTGTTTTATTTTAATTTAATTATTTATTTTTAAAGTGAATACATAACTAAATATTCTGTGAACATTTCAAGCGTCTCCGAGCAAAAACGAGCAAAAAAAATCTCATTTGTTGTATGGGATCCCCCTTAAATATTTATTTTATTCTGTTCTTTAGTATTTGTTATTATAGCGGCAACAGAAATACATTACCTGTGAAAATTTCAACTGTCTAACTATCACGGTTCATGAGATACAGCCTGGTGACAGACGGACAGACAGACAGACAGACGGATGGACAGCGAAGTCTTAGTAATAGGGTCCCGTTTTACCCTTTAGGTATGGAACCCTAAAACATGTGGAGCAAAGTAGACATAAACTACAGTCTATCCCGGTTCCTATTTAAGGGATTCTCATGGGATATATCGCTAAAACTTGCTGAGAAAGTGTCTAACTAAAGTGATCGTGACTCACTAGTTCCAAATAAATAAGATGTTTTGCAAACAGTATAATCAAATGAAGTCAAAGTCGGGAACTAATATAAAAACTTTGCAATACGACAACAATTTATTTTCTTATTTCATCCGACCGATTTCTTTGTGAAAACTCTTTGACCATACCTAGAAATGTCTTTTACGATTGTATGCATTTTTTTGTTTGACAAAACGCTATGTTATAAAATGGAAATTTATTTATTTTTTTCTTGTTTAATATAAATTTCTCAGAGATGAGATATTTTCCCGCAGTAAAAAATATCATATATGTTGACCCGGATAACCAGCTATCATCATACCAAATTTCATCAAAGTCTGTCCAATGGTTTTCTCGTGATGCGTTCCCAAACAGACAGACAAAAATTCGAAAAAATATAAATTTGATCTCGGCATCGATAATAATAACTATTTCAATAAGATTTTCCAGAGCATATGTACTGTACAGATTTGAGATTCGACTCAGAATTTTATCTATTCATATATATATATATATATATATATATATATATATATATATATATATATATATATATACTATATCATCATCATACATATAATAAAATTGTAACTAAGCCGAATCTGTACATTAAATATTTTTTGTAAAATCTTATTGAAATAGACTTTATTATCGATACAGGAGCCAAATGTATAGTTTTTGGAATTTTTGTCTGTCTGTCTGTTACCGCATCACAGGAAAACCACTGGACAGATTTTGATGAAATTTGGTATGATGACAGCTGGTTATCCGGGTCAACATATAGGATACTTTTAACTGCGGGAATATATCTAATCTCTGAGCTAAACGTTAAAATGTAACTAGGGACGAATCCGAGCGGAGCGAGGGTGAGTTACTAGTTATACATATGTATAGAAAAAGAATGATTTTCAAAATTCTAAATATTGAGTGTAACAATACAATTTTTTTCTAAGCTGTTCAAAAAATATATAAAGGGAATGCACTCCTTGTTTTAAAGGATTTTTGCAAAGTGATTAACATATTCTCTCACAAAAGTCAAAAATAAACATGCGTATAGCTAATTCAAAAGAAATAGTAGTGGAGGCTTGCTTTATCAACATAGTTTCCTAACACACCTATAGATTTTACCTTTATGTTTCATAATACTTTCTTGGACAACAATATTTAACATCTATCTATCTTCTTCTATATAAATAAAAATGTTCGTATGTTTGTCCTCTATATGTTCCTAAACTATTGATCCGTTTTTATTTAAATAAGATTAACTGCATTTTAAGTCTTTTAAAGGAGGTGACGGTGTCCTTTTTTGCATTTTTATTTGGCTCGATTCTCGGTTCAGGTAAGCTTTATTAAAAATAAATAAATACAGTTATTATTATTTTTAAAAATAAAGAAATGTTTCTTTTGAAAAAATCTTGATAACTTCAATTTTTAAGGTACTTTTCTTCCATGTCCCATCGATTTGTTCCACCCTGTATTATAGAATCTATCAATAGAACTCGTAAGGGACTGTCACTTAAAGATAAAAGGGCCGATTAAGGGAGGTTGTTAAGCCCAAGGCAAGAGTAATGACTGAATTCAATAAAGAGATTTGATATTACAAAGGATTTGAGGTCAACTTATTTTTATAGCAAGAATGTTTTTTCTGAATTTGGCTCTTTTAAATATAGATTTTTTTTCAAAAATATACGCACTATTTGTCAATTTCACTAGGAGTTCGGAAAAACATTTAAAAAAACCATTTTAAAATTACAGTTATTTTTAGACCTTTTTATTTATATATGATAAGAAAAACATATACATATAATAAAATACTGAGTCGAATCTGTACATAAAATATTTTTTGAAAAATCTTAATAAAATAGTAATTATTAAAAACATAGAGGTCGAATCTATAATATTTAGAATTTTTTGTTTGTCTGTCTGGGAACGCATCACGAGAAAACCACTGGATAGATTTTGATAAAATTTGGTATGATGATAGCTGGTTATCTAAGTTAACATTTAGGATACTTTTTACTGCGGGAAAATATTTCATCTCTGAGAAATCTATACTAACCTTTAAAAAAGGGGCCATAAATATATGTACAATGTACATTCTACATATATTCATATCATAATTTTTAGACCAGAAAAACCTTGCCTATAACACATAGGTATAAAAGAAATGTAACTATTGTATACCGTTGCAAAAACGTATTATATATACATTACACAGTCCATAAAAGAAATTGTTACCTCTGTGAAACGGACTCGTGGGTATTATAAATTTGTCTTTGCTTCTGGTATTAATGTGATGAATGTATTTTGCCAACATGTATACATATACATACATATATAACATTTTTTATCATTATATTTTGAGAAGCAACAAAACTAAAATTATTTACTAAAGATTACGGCTTAGGTTTTAATTTCTCTATAGTTTATGTAATAATGTCTAAATTATATAAATTAATAAAATATTTCAAAAAATATTATTTCTAATCATTTTATTTACATAACCAGTATTGCCCGCGGCTTCGCCCGCGTTCCGATAACCAAAAACAAAATTCTTAGGTTTTACATATTACTATACTCTTACATTGCAGTTTTTGTATTTTTCTCAAAAATGAGATATTTTCCTGTGGTAAAAAAGTATCCTATATGTTGACCCGGATAGCCAGCTATCATCATACCAACATTCATCAAAGTTTGTCCAGTAGTTTTCTCGTGATGCGGTAACAGACAGACAGACAGACAAAAAGTATCCTTTATATTGACCTGGATACCAAATTTCATCAAAATCTGTCCAGTGGTTTTCTCGTGATGTGGTCACAGACAAACACACAGACAGATAGACAGACAGACAGACAAAAAATTCTAAAAACTATAGATTCGGCCTTTGTATTGAAAAGTAATTATTATTTCAATAAGATTTCTCAAAAAATATTTGATGTACGGATTCGACTCAGAATTTTATTATATGTTAAAATAAATATTCTGTATATGATACAAGTTGAAGAGAAATAAACCGACCCTTTTGACTTCAGATTCGATGACTCATTTATATAACCGCACGAATGTAAGTAATAGGATGATGTAGGTCGACGACTTTTGGACTAATTTTTAACCATTTTCTCGCTTTTACAGTATTTTCCAATAATTTCTCTAACCTTCCATCTCAAGGTATACCTAACAAGGATACTAAGGAATTATACTGAATATTTTATTCGTTATTCAATTTAAACTAATTAATAGATAAAGATAAAATCAACCAATAAATTATAATGAATTAAATTATTTTTATATTACCTAACTCTTGACAGAAAGTATTCCATTGCTCATGGTAGTTTTAAATTTTGCGTTACAAAAACTATGACAAATCTTTACATACAACGAATAGTAACTTATATTGAAATAATATAAATTATTAAACAAACAAACTTATATTAATAATGCAAAATCTAAATACTTTTGTTAGAACGAATCAGATCTAAAACCCAAAATCCAACCACATCCTCTTACAAAGAGTAACGGAAGGCGTAGTACTGAATATATCATGTTAAAAAACCCCGTGGGATTTGTGCCATATATTATACAAAAACAATTCTATCCTACGGGAACCGTAAATTTTTCTGGGATAAAAAGTAGCCTATTACTCTGTTGTATGAACTATATTATTGTAAAGTTTCATTAAAATCCAATTAGTAGTTTTTGTGTACTAGCTGTATAATTTACTATAGTTTTTTAACTTTTCTACGGGAAATCTTAACTCTAGAGATGAAAAGTATCTAAAATGGTGAACGAGAATATAAGGTACCACCTTGCAAAATTTAATTAAAATCGGTCCAATAGTTTAGGAGATTAGTCCGTATAAACAGACAAATAGATAAACAGATAGACAGAGAAACAAAAATTAAAAAAAAAACTCGATTTGTTCTATTTCTCTTCTTACATCCCCTGACTCAGTTTCTAACATTTTTTTTTTATGTACAGACATTCGACCTCTACAGTTTTATTATATAGATTTGCTTCATATACATGGCAGCATATAAAAACAGGGATGATTTTAAACAATCATAATCATCTTTAATTAATACATTGAATTTTGTTATTTATTTATACCATACCAATATTGTATATGTGAATATGTGTATGTTTGATACTCTCTTACGGTGAAACAGCTGGATGGAATTGGATAAAGTTAATAATATAGATAGGAGATGCACATAAGCTACTTTTAGTAATAGTACTGTTAGTTATAAAATTTACCTGAAGGTGAAGCCGTATATAACATAACTAGCGATTCACCCTCGCTCCGCCCGGGTTCGTCCCTTACGTTTTAACGTTTAGTTTAGATTTCTAAGAGATAAGATATTTTCCCGCAGTAGAAAGTATCTTATATATTGACAGGGATAACCAGCTATCATCATACCAAATGGCATCAAAATCTGTCAAGCTGTTTTCTTGTGATGCGTTCCCAAACAGACAGACAGACAAAAATTCTGAAAACTATAGATTTCACCTCTGTTTAGATAAACTATTTCATACCGGTGACTATTTCAATGAGATTTTCCTAAAACTATATGTACAGATTCGGCTTAGTTAGATTATATGTGTACATAAATACTTTTTATTTGGCACTTGAGACTCACGCCGTAAATATTTGTTTTATATAAAAGAAATAACTAATAAAATATCAGAGACTAAAGCGTCAACGATATAAATTAAAAAAACATATAAAGATGAATTTAAAACATTTAAATAGAAATTCAACCAAAATTTCTCAAATAACAGAGTAGGATTGAATACATTCTATTGAACAACCCCCCGGGATAGCGCTCATATATGTTTTCTCATGATAACATATAAAAACTGAAAAAGTTTCAAAAAATGATAAACGTCTCCAATCGCGACGTGACCTCGACCACCATGACCTAATTTCCGCGGGCATTCCCTGAGGCGGGCGAGGGTGGGCGGGGGCGGGTCGGCGTGGTACACACGTGATGTGACTCGCGACGTTTTCGTCACAACGCGGCGTTTACTTCCCTTGAGATACACGAAATCGGCCGTAAAATGTCAATTTGTAGACCTTTCTAACCGATTTTGGAATGTGAAATTTTATCTCGTTTTTACGATGATTTTATTTATAAGAAAAATGTCGTTTTAATAAATATTTTTGGTACATGCTTCAACTGTGATTTGATTTTGTAATGTGATGGCACCTATTCAGCCGACGCGGCGTGAGTAAGCTTCGATTCTGCCATCACTTTATTCCGTGCCAAAGCTTTTATCCCCTGTACTTCGAAATCGTTTTTCCTTTTCAGGAAAAAAGTAAACTATCACTCTTACGTAACTTAAAATCCAAACTGTCCATTTTATAAATTAGCTAAAATCAACAGACAAGCCAAAAAAAATATATGATTCTATTGGTTTGAGTATCGTACACAAAACTACATGTTACTCGTAGAATCGACAAAGGTTTGTAAACATTGACACTCACTTCAATTACGTACTCGTATAAAAAGTTATTGACGAAAGCATTTTAATAATCCAAGTAAATATTAAAATTTTAACTGTGTTATTCATATTCATGATGTAAAAATATATATAAATTCATATGTAAAAAAGGCGAATATGTCAATATTATATTCGTTTTATTTTAAAATTGCAATATAATCTTCGATAATTGAAAAATACTTTCACAGGCATTTGACCGTATCGTCGACCATTGTGACCTAATTTCCGATACATTCCCTAGCGAGGTGCAGCGCACACATAATGGGAGTCATAGCGACAGTTTGTACTAGCAAGTAGCAATCACATCCCAGGAGTCAGTAGAATACACAATCAAAATACATTGAATTTAATATCTACCACGTGGCGTAGTGACGGGTTATTTTCTAAGTAACTTTTTACAACAAGCTAATATCTCGTGGGATATTTGATCCAGGATGATAGGTACATAGCACTCGCCGGTTTTTATATTTATCTGGAGAAAAAAAACAATGTTGATCCGTAGACCTTTTGCTATCTGAAAAATGGACAATTTAACAGGAACATATTTGTTTATAATAATATGTGACTCCTATTACAAATGCAAAAGTTTCTTTATGTATGTTCGTGTATAATTGTTACTCTTTTTGTGATGGATTTGGGTGAAATTTAGTAGATAGAAGATTATACTAGGCACAAGCTACTGTTAGCCACCAAAGTTAGGTTAAGCACCTAGTTTATAATGTTACAACATAACAGACCTTACCGTTCTATTGGAAATATCGAATTTCCATATAGTGATAGTGTTTGCTTTGTCTATAGCAATAATTTCGTTTTGTCTTCGACAAACAAAGGCAAGACTTTGAATAACGTTCACCGTCATAAGTTCTTCGTCTACGCTGGAACTTTTGTAACATGAGTGCAAGTCTTACAGTACCTACTTTATTAAAATAATGTTCATTTCAATTACGCTTATATTTTATTTTTACAAGTGTTCGCCTAGTAGTTGAAATTCAACCAAAATCATTATTGAAAAGGGAGAAACATACATACATGAATAGAAAAACACTAACTGTTTCCGAAAATTTTTGGTTGACAGCACTAAAGTTTGTCAATAGCTACTAAAAAAAAAAAAAAAAGAAAATCGGTTGATAAACTGTTTTATTTTTGCCCATTTATAATAGATTTTGTATTATTATTCTAGCCGTGTAGCGCTCGGCTTACAATAGGGCTACCCCATCATCACCTGTGGGTGTCGTAGAAGACGACTAAAGGATCTAGGGACATCGCACCTTTCTGGATGGCAGGCGAACAACAGCATTCTCAAAGAGGATTGATGTCAGGCAGGCGGCCGGTCGGAAAACTTTTGCCAAGACCTATAAGTTATATCGGCGTACTGCGCCCACCCCAAGTAATTTGGAAAATGGACAGGGAGATGATGATGATGATATGTATTATAGTTCGTAACGTTTCAAACGCCTTACATAAATGGGGTAGCTCCCGTGATAGTCTCTCCAGTAACCATGTTCGCCGTAGAGCATTCTAACGTCGGAAACAAAAAATCTAAATATAAAAAAGCTACAGTTATTTAACTGCTTCAAATAAACCATCAGTGAAGACTAAACCTAACTAAGGTTTAGTTACTTATTAAAGACCTCGACAGCGTCCTCTGCGTTAAACAAAGTGCCCTCACGCTAGAGTTTCGTTAAGACGTTTCTTTTAGGTGTTTCTTCTTTTGTTAAAACGATATCGGACTTGTTGAAAATAGATGTAAATATTCTGCAAGTAAGAGTATATAGTAAATAGAGTATAATATTTTTACTTAGAAATATTAGAAATAATTATCCTACTTTTTACTTAGTTTTTAATAATTGAGATATTATAAAAACATATTTGCTGATATTTTTTTGATAATTTACAAAAAAATATCCTCTTAAAGGGGAGAATTTTATATAGTATAATCAAACATTTACTCTCGTACGCTGTGGAAGCTTTTAGGTAAAAAAAAACATTAGAAAATTGAAAATACACGCTTCTAACAAACTTGATATATCAAAATTAAATTTCAAATTCAAAATTTATTATTTTTTGCCTATTTTTATCATATCGTTTTATCTAACAGTTTGTTTTCAATTTAAGATTTAAAAGTTCAGTTCAATTCACTCTAATTCATTTATCAAAGCTAATCTTAATCGAAATCTTTTTATCATAAATAACCGCGAGTGACTGTTAAAAGTACATTATTGAGTTAGTTGTAGTAATAATATAAACATAACTAATAATGTTAAAGGAGTAATTCTTGTACATATGTATATTTATTTATCGTATCTCAGAAACGGCTCTAACGATTTGGATCAAATTTTGTATTTATATAAGGTTTTGCTTTTTAAGTTTACTCATATAGGTATATTTTCTAAAAAAGCGCGCTAAAAAAAATATTTTAAAACTTATAATTAGAGCCTTTTCCTATCTGTTCTCATGTTAACAATGTATTGCATTGTCGCCAATGGGTGATGATCTACTGAACGAACGCCTACGCTGTCGCTGGTATATATCAGTGACTATTATATAAATGTAGTAAATATAATTGTACTTTGTTTTTATTCTTCTTACTACTATTTTTTAATTTTAATTGGAAGTACATGTTTTATCTATATACATAAAATCAATTGCCAAATGTATGTAAGCTAATTACTTCAGAACGGCTGCACATATTTGGCTAATTCTTTTTTTGTTGCGTTCGTAATTGTCAAGAGAAGGTTTCTATGATAGAAATGTTTGAAAAATTGTACAGAAAAATGAAAAATTTGAGTAAAAAAATCTTAGTGAATTGACATATTGATGTTCAGTTGTGCAGTTTTTTACATTGTTTTATCTGTTACATCAGAAACAAAATCACTTGTTTTAGTTGTTTTGTAAAAAGTAAAAAGTTTTAGAACTGTATATTATTAAAAATACTTATTATTTTTAAAAATACCAGCGGCTGCAACTATTAAGTACAATCCATCTAATAACTTATTTGATAATGTGTTACATCATGACAATAATATTTAAAAATCCCCGAACAAACATAAAAAAGAAAAAAAATATATATATACGGTCAAATTGAGAACCTCCTCTTTTTTTGGAAGTCGGTTAAAAAAGAATTTGGCCATACAAAATACATACTCGTATATATTAATTGTGGTCATTGAAATTTATATTAGAATATATTCAGTACAAATGGAGATAATAGACAGCTAGTTTGCAATTTAATTATGAGACCTAAATTAATGTAAATGAGCCTACCGATATTCTAAATTGGTTAGTTATGAGCAATATTAGTATTGATGTCGAGATATATTAATATTGCACTTAAGTACTATATAAACTACATATTTACCGGCTACATTTACCGGTGGTAGGACTCTGTCAAGCCTGAGAAGTCCGACTGGTTGGGTACCACCCCCTTATCTATGTCTGCCGCCAAGCAACAATGATTGCATTGTTGTGTTCCGGTTTGAAGGATAAGGTAGCCAGCGCAATTACAGGCAAGAGGCATATCATCTTAGTCCTCACAGTGACAACGCACCTGCGGCTCTGTATTTTTGTTACCTAAAACCTAAGTGCATGAACTGTAGGTTTTATGGGCGACAGGTACTGCTTTCCATCAGGTGGTCTGTCTGCTCGTTTGTGACTGAATGTAACTTTTTCAGGCACTTTTGGAACGTCAATTTTACATTTTAAATTTAAATTAACACACAGAGACAGACAGAGAGAGGACAGAGTCCTACCACCGGATCCACAGGATAGTGTAATAAACTTTATTCAATAATATATTTTTAATTTTAGACTGAAATTGCTTAAATTGTTTAAATCAATTGTTATCAATCACATAAACCGTTAATTTGTTTTATAACCCATATAAAATAAATACAAAAGTTCAAACCGACAATTCAATTCCATACCGTAGCTTTACGTTAAGTTAGAAATGTAAACAAAATCAATCACTCTTTATTTCGATTGTGTACTTTGTTTTGCGATGGAAAGTATGAATCAAAGGAAAATATTGGTTACTTAAAATTAGATGCGGGGCAGAATTTTTTTATCCTACTATATTATAACCTATACTAATATAATAAAGAGACAAAGTTTGTTTGTTTGTTTGTTTGAACGCGCTAATCTCAGGAACTACTAATCCGATTTAAAAAATCTTTTTGCATTAAATAGCCCGTTTATTGAGGAAGGCCTATCATGCTACTAGCCAAGGGAGCGGGGCAGTAATCATAAATGTCAACATATCGAGCAGACTTCCATACATTATTGTAAAACTGATGTTTACATCGGAAGTTTGAACGCGGGCGAAGTCGCGGGAACTGTTATATAATATTTATTTATGAAATTAGAAAGACAAACGTCCTATTGTAATGCACAGACCTCCTTTCAGTGCGCCCTTCGTACCACAAATCACAATCAATTTAAAAATCAGTACTTAAAAGAATGTACAACGTAGAAATACTTTACCTCCACAACTCTTTCCACATTTACTCTGCTAACGAATCGAACCCACAAACTAAAGCTAAACAACCAACCAATATAAAAAAAAACTCATTAAAAATGAGAATAAATTCATACTTTATTTTAATACTAGCGAGTCACCTCTCCACCTCTTCGCTCGGGTTCGTCCTTATCTTGATTCCCCATACAAACTTTCTTCCCATTTTCCCCCCTTAAGGAATAATTTCTGGGATAAAAAGTATCCTATGCCCTCCCCAGAGTCTCAAACTATCTTCTTACCAAATTTCATCTAAATCGGTTTAGTAGATCCAGAGATTAGCCCCTACAACGTCACAAACTCACAAACTTTACCTCTTTATAACATTAGTATAGATAAATGTATTTCATAGGCTAATAAGTAAAATATTCCACTAGCGACTTACTCTCGCTTCGCTCACGTCCCGAGTTACGTGAATTTTGTTCGCAATTTCATGGGTTTAATTTTTTTGCGCGGAACTCTAATACTTTTTCTTAAAATAAAAGTAGCCTAAGTTACTCCTTTTAACCTTAGCTATCTACCAGTGAAAGTCCCGTTAAGATCAGTCCAGTCTTTTCGGAGATAGGCCGGAACAAACAGACAGACAGACAAAAATTATAAAAATTGTTTTTATCTTATTAGTACCGTATTTAATTTCATATGCATTGAGTAAAAAGCTGTAATTTTGGCATTACAAACAGACACTTTAATTTTATTTAATTGTATAGATGTAAAAGTTTGCGTAACATAATAAAAAGTAGTTTCTAGTAAATATTGCAAGCTCAGACTAGATTTTATCAAAGATTTTGTTTTAATATAAAGGTGACCAATATATAGTCGACAAGAGCTTTAGGAAATTGGAAATTTAATCTCTTGTGTAGATTACAGAATTTTCATTGCATTCCACAAACTTGGGCTTGTTATTAGTTTCACCCTAATTTTTCTTTTTCTACTGCAATTGTGATATTAGAAAAAAGACTTACACTATAGATATTTTTTTATTATACTTATACATACGTATAGCTGAAGTGTTTGTTTGTTTGAATACGTCAATGTCCGAAACTATCAGTCTGATTAAAAAAATATTTCTTAGATATATTAGTTATTGAGGTGAATAAATCTTATTTAATAAGGTAGGTTAGGTTAGCTATGTAACATCATCCTACAAGTCTGAGATGGAGAGTGAGTTTTGAATTCTACATTATTTTCATATATTTCTTGAGGTTTAGCCATGTTTCTTAAGAACTACTCGACAGAACCAGTTATTATGTTTTTCCCCTGGAAATTAAAGATTTTCCTGTAGTAACAGGTATTCTAAATATTAACCAGAGTAATAAGTTATCACTGCACAAAGTTTAGTAAAAATCTGTTCAGCACTTTTTGCGTGAAAAGTAAACAGATATATATTCTTTGCGCACGTAACAGTCGTTGTTTTTAAAAAATCTATACTAATATCATAAAAAAGAAGCGTTTGTTTGTTCGTTCGTTTGTTTGAACGCGCTTATCTCAGGAACTACTAATCCAATTATTAGATTATCTGTTTTTTAAGGATGGCTATAGGCTATATATCATCAAGCTACTACCCAAGGGAGCGGAGTAACAATATAATATATAGTTTATCTATTTACAAGTACATTATAATTTTTATTCTTACTGTACAATAAACATCGTTTCACTGTAGATAGAGTTATAACGTTATAGAAATGTCAAATTAAACAAAATATACCGAGTGAAACCAGGGCTAGTTGTTAGTTGTAAGTAAACGCATTCATTTTATTTATTTGTACTCGTATAACCAGAAGAGGGATGTGTCATGTAAAGTTATATATCTTCAAAGGTGACCTTCTAACCTCTCCTACGTCGTCAGTTATAATTGAAAATTTAATCTCGAACAGTGGCGGCCCCTAGTGATTATTGCCTTTATGCGAAACATCTTCTAACCAAATGGAATTGTTACATAGAGCTTTATTAAACAGTTGGAAATCTAGCACTGCTTTAACTAGGGCGTAATATAACCATGAATACCCTTTGGTTTTTGTTTTATTATTTGAGATATGACGATTAAAAACACCTTGTGAAAGGAAAGAAAAAGTAGTCTGCAGTACTCTCTGCCTAATAAATTATTTTCATGAAAAAGGTAGTGTCGATTCGTTGCTACGTTAAGGAAGAATAAATCAAAAATACACTTCTATGTATGATAAGTACATTAGCAGGCATTTCTCAGAATAAATTACATTAAACATATTGAAACATTGTTTGAAAACGATTTAAAAGAAATTATTTTTTTCTTAAAATGTATAAGATTGTTGAAGAAAACAAACCAACTTTTTCAACATGACTACCATTTGCCTTAGAATAAAGGAAAACCCGTGAGGACACCGAGTTGCATGCCTTGCAAGTTTTCGAAAGAAGTGAAGTGTTCTTCACGTTGGCGTGAAGTCCGACAACCCGCACTTGACCAGCGTGGTGGGTCTGATCCCTCTCGTATTGAAGGGAAGTCCGTGTCCAGCAGTGGAGCGTTAAAAATGGCTGATGTGCTTATTTGAGACTATCCTTGAAATGGAATCATGAATCGGTCCATAATTGGTCGCCTTAGAGATTATTTGTTTAAACGATTAATACTTGTTGTACTTACAGTCCAGTAGAAAGAATTTTATAATGCTTTTGAATTAGAAGACAAAAGATTTATTCTAAGATTTATATTATAAAGCTTTATTTCTAAGATTTATATACATATATGTATAAATAAAATACATTTTATTGGTCTTTTTAAAGTAAAATGAGTTTTGAAACATAAAAGACAATTATTCTGTACGTTTTAACGTTTAGTATAAATTTCTCAGAGATGAGATATTTTCCCGCATAAAAAAGTATCCTACATGTTGACCCGGATAACCATCATTCGGCTATCATCATACCAAATTTCATCAAAATCTGTCTAGTAGTTTTTTCGTGATGCGGTCACAGACGGACAGACACAAAAATTCTAAAAACGATCGATAATAATGTATATTTCAATAAGATTTTCAAAAAGAAATTAATTTAGAGATTCGACTCAGCTACAATTTTATTATATGTTCGTTAAATTGATCATTAGGACAAATAACCTCCGAGACCAAGAATTATTGGCGCAAGTATTACGTAGCATAAACAAAGAACCTGCACAATATTTGAAACCTTTATTTTTAAAGAAAACTAAAAATAAATTCAAATTGTGTATATAGTTATAAATAAATATAATGAGACATACAGATAGTTGGCACACTACACATATATAACCTTAAAAACATACATTTTATAAATATAAACATTCATGACTGGAGTACAAACATTCGCGCCCATCACACAAATAATTGCCCCCAGCAGGACTCGCACCCGCGACCGCCAGCGCAACAAGTAGGATCTCTACAAACTGAGCCAAACATGTCGTCAAAAAGTTGCAACTAAATATAATATGAAGGTCATAGGTTTCATATGTCATTTTAAACTAAAATAATATAGTTATTAAATTATTATTACCGGTGGTAGGACTCTGTCAAGCCTGAGGAGTCCGACTGGATGGGTACCACCCCCTTATCTATTTCTGCCGCCAAGCAACAGTGATTGCATTGTTGTGTTCCGGTTTGAAAAATAAGGTAGCCAGCGCAATTACAGGCAAGAGGCATATCATCCTAGTCCTCACAGTGACAACGCACCTGTGGTTCTGCATTTTTGTTACTTAAAACCTAAGTGCATGAACCGTAGGTGTTATGGGCGACAGGTACTGCTTTCCATCAGGTAGTCTGTCTGCTCGTTTGTCACTGAATCTTATAAAAAAAGTATATATATATATATATATATATATATATATATATATATATATATATATATATATATATATAATTTACGAATGCTGTTTGGTTCTTGCAAGCAGTAAAATATCTTAGAATAAACAAGTTAGTGGTAATAATATTGTTGTATTCAAAAACTCGTACTGAAGCTTGATATGCAATATATCGTATGCGCACATTTTGCATTTAAAAGAACTTCCTATAACAGGAATATTCAATTTGATATATAGACGTATTCGATATCGAGTGAATCCTTTGAACGGATCGCGTTTTCAGTTTAACATATTACCTGTGGGAAAATAGAATAGAAATTCTGTACGAACGTGAAAATTTACTTATGCGTTCTTTCCATTTTTTTTTAGGTAGCGGACTAAATCAACGCAACAATAGATTTTTTTTTAATTTTAGAATTTTTAAAGTAAAACATTACATCTACGACGTACATGTATTCCGATTTTCGTTAGATACGTTAAATATACACTAAAAAGCCATAACCATCCCAAAATCAGCTATAAGCAGACCTATTTATATAAAAACTGTTTCGTAAGTGACTTGAACTACTGCAGATCCTAAGTTCGAGTCCCGAGTCGGGTCAAAATAGTTGTTGGTTTTTTTTTGCATTGATATACTCAGCAACAGCCCGGTTGGAATGTTGGCGGTGTCTATGTACACCCTTGCCTCGAAGAGCCCATTAAACCGTCAATCCTGCACCTGATATCTACAGAACCCTAAAATAGAACAGAATCTAAACCTATAAAGTAACTATGAATGTATTACGAACGCGACAGGATATTACATTTGTATCGCATCGGCGTACAATCCTAATCTCGTTTCCGCTTCCGTCGCGTTAAACTGATTGCAAGAAACCATTGATATTTCAATATTCAACGTAGAAACTCAATAGGGCGGGCTAGTTCTTATAAATTTTTTGTAGTACCGCTACAAGTGACAAACAAACTTTCATATGTATTCAGCCCTTTTTAATGTCCCACTGCTGAGGAACGGGCCTCCCTTCAATACGAAGGGATCAGGCCATAGTCCACAACGCAGGCCAAGCGCGGGTTGGCGGATTACACATGTCTTTAAAAAACTTGCTAGCTTTTCACCGGTGGTAGGACTCTGCCAAGCCTGAGGAGTCCGACTGGATGGGTACCACCCCCTTATCTATTTCTGCCGCCAAGCAACAATGATTGCATTGTTGTGTTCCAGTTTGAAGGATAAGGTAGCCAGCGCAATTACAGGCAAGAGCCATATCATCTTAGTCCTCACAGTGACAACGCACCTGTGGTTTTGCATTTTTTGTTACTTAAAACCTAAGTGCATGAACCGTAGGTGTTATGGGCGACAGGTACTGCTTTCCATCAGGTGGTCTGTCTGCTCGTTTGTCACTGCATCGCATAAAATAAAAAATAAAAAAAGATATGGAAGTTTCCTCACGATGTTTTCCTTCACCGTAAGACAAGTGGTAATCATGTTAGAAATGATTCACACATGAAAATATCAAATGTCAGAGAGTTGGGATTTGAACCCGCTTCACTTAGTTTTTCAAGCGAGCACACTACCACTGCGCTACCACTGCCTTTTGTTTTTCACGATTAATTAAAAAGTTAACTTAAACTTTTAATTAACATAATTCTAAAATATTTCTGAAAGATATTTAATCAAGATCATAAATCTTACTGAGCTTAAACATCTATTAAAAGCCACGTAGCGCAAGCTTTTGAGAGTAAAATGCAACCATGTACGAAAACATAAGTGCACCCTCTTCTTCCTTCACTCATATTCAATGTATACACGACCACAAAAATTAAACGGTAGACCAACGATTAAACTAAAGACCTATCTATTTCGCGATGGACACCACCAACTTCGAAACTCCCTATTATTTATAGGCCCGACCCTACTTCAATGAGTTTGATGACAAGATAAATATGATTATAAAATATATTTACTCGGCTCTAGGCAGAACGCAATTCAAATTAAAAAACATATTAAATACAACCTTGAGCTGTCGGTCCTACGTATTACCTCGATCGTGTTGAATTTGGCTGGTCTCAGTGAAGTTTATCGCCATAACCGATGTCGGCTAGCAGGACATAGTGTATATATATGTTACGCATTTGTACTATCTATTCCATTCAATCTTTAACTCTAATACTAGACATAAAAACTCAAAAAGTTAACTTGGCTCCACATGGAACTCGAACCTAGGACCTCCAAACTTCAGCTGCAACTATCCGCTAATCCAACGGGACAATATATACATAGATATAGATATAACAGAGTTATTTTAAAGTACCTCACTCTCAGCTTACGCAATTACTTATTCGTTTTTGACACTTAAAAAGGATGACGAAGCTCAAGATCAAATTTCAAGAGACCGAGGTCCCTTGCAATTAATATAATTACAGTCCCGAACACTCAATTACTAAAACACGAGGAAAAAAGTGTGGAATAATTGGAAAATGTCTTCTTTTAATTAAAATTTGTTGACAGAGAGGCTCTACTGATGTTAGACCATAGTATTATTAGGTTCGTATTGACAATTAGTTCGATACTTTGAACCTATCAATAAATAAATTCCTACCATATTATAAATTAAATTCTCCCCCTACGAGGGTTAATCTCAGAAACTACTGCACAGATTTTCATAAAGTTTACCAATTCGAAGAGTGATCATCCAGGAGGGCTATTATGAATATTTCACGAAAAAAGCTACCGATGTCATAAATAATATTATAAATAGTACTAAAGGTATCTATGGGCCCACCTGCACAAAGGCAGGATCACTAATATCATATATTTTTTATTAAGATATATAGTATAACAAAGAGTATTTTTCATTTTTTAACTATATACAATATACATAGTTTGCAATATGGTCAATACATTTTTTTATATAAAACAAATTATTCGTTAGTTTTTGATGGCTTTAGACTAACCTTTTTAATAAATACAAGTATTGTCTGCAAAAAGCTGTAAACCTTAGTTTTGCATATCTGATACATAAAGTATCAGGGATCTCTATTAAATTGCTCATTCATCTTATATATTTAAACGAGCAATTCTTGTTTATTTATTTATTTATTTATACCAGCGATCTCGGGAACGGCTCTAACGATTTTGCTGAAATTTTGTATATGGGGGCTTTCGGGGACGAAAAATTGATCTAGATTAGTCACATGTCTGGGAAAACGCGTGTTTTCGAGTTTTCATGCGTTTTTCTTATGCATTATTCTACGCAAAATTAAATAGCGACATCTATACAATTGTCTCAGTATCACTTAGTCACTTAATGTCAAATTATTTTTAAGCCAAATTAAAAAGAAAATTGTTCTTATCGCGACATCTATACAACTTTCTCGGTAACACTTAGTCACTTAATGTAAAATATACAATCTTTCAAGAACTCCGAGCGAAGCTCGGTCGCCCAGGTACTTTTTGCTCTTATAAAAAGAGTATAATAAAAATTGACAAATATATAATTATAATACCAACTCCAATTTATACAACATATAGTTGCAGCATTAGCTTAGCAAGCGAAAAGCAAATGTACGTAAAGTTATAATATACTAGTTACACGTATATTTATTTCCAGTGCATCTTTAGATGGTTTAAAAAACGTAACTACGAAATGAAGTAACTTTCCATACATTTTGCAATAAATAATATTACAATATATGACACTGTAGTATATGAACTTTTAAACCGTACCATGACTCTCCACCGCCACCACTCTTCCGTAACCATGATTGCTGTAAAGCATTCGAAACGTCGGGAACCAAAAATCAAAATAAATCCGCGAAATAATCCGAAAATATAGTTTTATTTAAAATATCAAATATTCCCGTAAATCTAAGAAAGTATTATTGTTACATTAATCATCTATCCATCCGTCCAACACGTTGTAATAATAAATCATATCAGTTAGAACCATGCGAATACACTAATTAATTTAAAACAGAATAGTATACCAGTGAAAACATCACGCTTGTTTGGAAGAGAAATTATATATTCAGCTCGATGACGCGTGACACAGTAATTATTTAACGTATTACGTTGATGCGCGATGTGTGCCCTAACTTTGTATGTTTATTAAATTAATAACCACTAGCTTTCATTGATTTCCCATGCATAAAAATATAGAAAGATATATAATTATAGATTAAATAACTTTTCCGATTTTTTCGCGAATTTATCCCATGACTATGATTAATGTAAAATGTGTGTGATTCGAAGCGTCGGGCACCAAACAAAATAAATCCACGAAAAAATCCGAAAAGATATTTTTATTTAAAATATCAAATATTCGCGTAATTCTAAGAAAGTATTATTACAGATTAAATCGAAGTGTTTGTTTGTATTTTTAAATAGCTATTATTATAGTCCATATTTAGCATGTATGGTTGTTTGCAAGATATAAAGCCCAAACATCCATTTAAAATAATTTTCAATTTCACGAACAGTCGATGGTTTCGATTGTTCTGTTACTTCAATTCAGGCAAAAGTCATACGCTAATTTTCACTCTCAGAAAGGAATAGGGCTTCCTGGGACATACAAAAATAAAAAATGGTTCGATTTAAGGTAACTTGGAATTTGGTTTCATTTTATCAGGCCAAGCTACGATTGAGAGAAAAAAAATTAAAATATATCATAACGACGAGTAAGATCAGAATATAGAGGATTTTCTGACGGGTGTTGAACGAATTAATCTTATTTGTTAATCTCATTTTAAAATTAACGGACCACCAAATAATAAAACACAAACTTTATCAAACCCAACATGGAAAGGATCAAAAGTGGGAAATATTTTATACTTCCAGTATAGTTTCTCCTTTAGGCGAGATATCTCCCAGAGATAAGGTTACAGACCCTTATCTTCGGAAGGCCAAAAATATCGTAGGGACACTATTTTGATAACCACTCTCAGCTATTTCAAGATATCATCAGAATCACATTGCTATCTACGATATATTTTTTGACTAGTACTTAATACAGTCACGTTCATTATCGCGGATTTATAACCTAATCTAATACATTTAAACGAGTAATTCTTGTATATTTATTTATTTATTTATATATACCGGCAATCTCGGAAACGGCTCAAACGATTTCGCTGGGTATAAGCATCGTGGTCAAGCGGCCAAGGTGCAAGATTAACATTCAAAGGTGTCCGAGTTCGAATCCTGGTCTGATACAAGTTTTTACTTTTGTTTTTTTTTTGTATTTATTCAAGGTTTTGTTTTTTTTTTTAACCAAATTTAAAAGAAAATTATACTTTTGGCCAAAAACTTCGAACGATACTCAGTCACCTAGGTACTATCTAAAAAAGAGCAATTTAAGGATATTTTTCCTTCGTTATTTATAGATTTTAAGAACTACTTCAAATTAAGAAAATAATAAGCTTATTAAACACTTAAATCGCTGCTTAAACCTTCCACATCTCAAACTGACCTTTATAAGATGTTTGTCACCAAAATTTTTGTCAAAGTCTATTTTCTATCTAAAGTATGTTCATATTTAATCTAGATCAATATGTTACTAATAAATAAATAAAGTATGTAACAGCTGTTAACACAAAATCAGCACATCAATTCGTTTACGGTAACACAAACAAGATACTAGAAACAATGTCGTTTTCATACACAAAAACAGTCCTATAGAGCATTTCTACTGTTATAGCAATAAGGAGAAAATCGTTTGAATTATATCGACCGAACCCATCAGCCTATTTGTCGACTGAATCGAATTGATCTCAAACAGTCTACTGAGCGTGGTAAGTTTGTTTGCCAGAACCGGCAAATGGGGCCTGGTTTAAGGGTGTTCACACACATACATCCAGTTATTTAGTTGTGATATAATATAATTTAAACTAAATAATTGCAAATGAACTCTTTGTACCAGATATTTATGTTTTGGAGAGTTTATGAGATAATCATATAATATCTATACATATAATAAAACTGTAGAGGTCGAATGTCTGTACATAGAAAACAAATGATAAAAACCGAGTCAGGGGTATGGAAGAAGAGAAATAGAACAAATCCAGATTTTTTCATTTTTTTTGTTTCTTTGTCTGTTTGTCTGTTTGTACGCGGGCTAAGCTCCAAAACCTTATATCCCCGGTCAATATTTTAGATACTTTTCATCCCGGAAAATTATAGAGTTCCCGTGGGATAGTTAAAAAACTATAGTAACTTATACAGCTTAGCACACAAAAACTACTAATTGGACTTTAATGAAACTTTACAATAATATAGTTCATACATCAGAATAACAAATAGGCTACTTTTATCCCGGAAAATTGTACAGTTCCGGTGGGTTAGATTTATTTATGTTGTTCTAGAGGCGAACCCGAGCGAAGTGAGGGTGAGCTGCTAGTATAAAATATTTGTAATTTATTACAACATACCGACTAAAAAGTACCACGGAAACTACTTGGTATACGGAACTAAAAGTTAGTCTTGTTACTATTCAACCTATAAATTAAGTCTATGAATATATTACGTCGGTCTGTTGCTTCAGAAAAACAAAAAATATTTATTTTCTATTTTTTTTACATCAGTAAGCATGATTCAATCAAAATCAATTAGATTGACATATACAAACATTTATTAATCGTCAATTCAGTTCAATCGATTAAAAGAGTCAGTGTATTCAGTTCGTGAGAAAGTTACCGCCGAAAGGCAAAAGTTCTGCTGAGAAAAGCCGACGATAAAGCCAATAGTTTGTGTGTTAAATATTGATAAATATATAAAACTTACAGTACTCGCGACTTCACCCGCGTTCTAACTTCCGATCGCTACCAAACTTCATAGGATTACCCGCTGAGTTAATCTGAAGATTACCTGAAAATTTCATGGTCCAGCCGTTTTTGAGTTCATAGGGAACATACATACACACATCGATTTTTATATGTTAATTTTGGGATTCAGTAGGTGAATAAATACTAATATAAATTAAACACAAAAAATTACGAAAACATAGCTTGTTTTTTCTATTTTATATTTTTACAAAAACAACTCGTGTATTTCCCCTTAAATAACACACCAAGCCAGCAAACAATTGTGTGGGTGCTTCCGAATACTTCACGCTTCGGAAACTCCTCTGAAATGTATGATCATAAAACCTCGACCGATTTAATTATACCATAAGTTAGGGCTGCCATCTACCAAAATATAGCGCTACATATCTAAAAATTTTAATACACAGTTTAGAAATAGTTTTTTTTTTTTTCAATTATTCTCTTTCTTGATTAGCATCGAAAAGAAGGAGGTAGTCAATTCGTCTACATTTTATTTAAATTTTTTCCTTAATAACTTCGGTAATTGTGGATCAGTTTTCTCTCTTTTGTAAATAAATAAATAAATATATTGGGACATTATCATACAACACCATCTAGATCCATATAAGCTACGAGGCTTGTGTTATGGGTACAAGATAATTTATACACTACACCTGTATAACTTTAAATACATACATATTATAGATATAAACACCCATGACTGGAATACAATTGAGGACCAATTTTAACTATTTAACGAATATATACCACAAGAATGGTCTCTAAGTTCAACTGGTAAGGAGTAATATAAAAGTAATATCTAATTTACTAGCGGGCGGATGAAAAAAAAATCATTATAAAATGGATTTCATGTCTTATTTTCTTGCAAACTTCTTTCAATACGCAATATTATCGTATACGATAAGCATGTATCATCAAGTAGATTGTTTCCTCAAACAGCCCTTTAACTACAAGATAATGTTGCGTGACGTAGTCTTGCTCTGTGAATTTATAGCTTTATCATGAACTAGCAATTTCCGTGTTTAATATGACACCTGAAAAATAGTTCTTAAGTAAATTTTCCCACCTCTTTTCACCCCCCTAGGGAATGAATTTAAAAAATCCTTTAAGATGATAAGAAGATAAATTTTACATTTGCGTAGGTAGCTGTTACTATAGCAATGGATGATAGAACTAAGACTCTTGGGAGAGATTTTGTTCTGAATACTGAAATGTAATTGATTTAGATACGTTCGCAGAGAATCCCACTGGGCACATGTTAAGTACATGGTATTTAAAAAGAAATAGTACTTCATTTTGATTAGTAGCACAGCGTATCTAGACAATTAAAGATAGTGCTTTTCTTATGAAATACAACTACTTACATTTAAATATATAAATTCAATTTCATATTTCTACAGGGCCATTAAAAGTTCCTAAAACACAAGATCTGTGACGAGAGAGCTGGCTTATTTTTTACTCAAAATATAAACATAACATGACAACTTAGCAAAGTAGTATAAATCTATTTATACTAGATTATTATAGCTAGCCAACTTTTTTTTTTTGCAATTTGCATATACGGGTAGTACTAAAAGAGTTAGTAGCTTATTGAATTTTGATTTATAATCAAAAAAGTAATATTTTATCGTTTACGTATATTCAAAACTGGTTGAATAACGTTAAATTGAAGGCAAATAAGTACATATACATATTAACATTAACCTTATCCCTGAATATGTGTTCATCTGGTCATGATGAAGGGGTTTAGTAGTATTCAGTAATTCAGCCAGGTGTAAAGCCAAAGGACGCCACTTAGGTGCGAGCCACCAACAATCTTAGTACCGTGTAAATTGCTCCTAATACCTCTCTGATAATGAAGTAAAATGTGAGAGCAACCAGCTAGTTACTGAGATCTTGCCAATATTCCGTTTGATGTTAGTGTGTAGTAGCGGCATTTCTAACTAACCAGTAACCGTTGTACAGGTGATATGGTGGTTAAAACAATTTAATTAAGTTTACGCGAATATTTGGCAGTACTGTGTGGATCGCAATAATAACAGTAATTCTTATTAATATTTTTATCTATATAAAGATATATAAGGGTAGCAATAGTGTTGCTTAATATTTTAGCTTTAAATAATAGCAATCTTAAAAAAAAATTGACATTTTTAATTTTTTAATATTCTTCATAGTTAAACATAATATAATAATAGCAACACTAAATAATATTAGTAATGAATAAAGTTTTTTTTTTTTTTTTAATGTAATATTTATAATAATAACAGCTAAAATTAAGTAAATAATATCGCTATATTTAATTCTAATACTTATTAAAAAAATTAAAATGCTTAGAATTAAAATCAACAAACATTGTAAGGTACTTTGGTACCATTTTTGAATTTTTGAAATGATTTTATTAAAATAGTGGGTAGGCACTGCCTGTAACAAGTATATAACGCCTTTGAGACGGCTAAAACCTTAGTCTCTCCCGTGAGCATAATTGCTGTAAAGCATTCGAAACATCAGGAACCAAAAATCTAAAGAAATCCGCGAATAAATCCGAAAAGATAGTTTTATTTAATTTAAGTTTTCAATAATCAATAATTGAATATCGTTTTACCAATTTTATACGTATTACAAAATAAAATACCATAAATATATAAGAAAATAACAATGTCTTAAACACATTCGACCATCCAACGAATGTTTTCCGACCACTTGGTCAAGTGAACGAGAAAAGTTATTTACGATTTCTCTAGAACTTAACAGTTATATGAAAGTCATGCGAGATAATTTGTTACATAGTAGGCAAAGCAAAAGTTTCTAGTGTTCTGACACTACAAAGTTTCACTTCAGTTTTTTAATATGACTTTCAAAAAGCCGCACTTTTTCTAACAATAACAAACTATTATTCTTCATATTCAGTAACTGGGGCGCACAAAGTACGCACTCTCTAAGCCAATATTGCACTCTGTTGGTCCGACTGCTTGTTATTAACACTTAAACGTATGATTGAAAGCACTTTTAACTATCAATTTACTATCTATTTTGGGCTTTGGCAAAATTTGAGTAATAAAAATATGAATTTATATTTTTTATCATAACTAACATTTGTACTCGGCTTTGCTTGCACATTTTTATTTATAAATTTAATGTTAAAATTAATATAATATTATAATAAAAAATATTTTTTTAATATAGATATGTTCTATGCTAGAAAAGAAGAGTTAGCGTAAATAATAATAATGTCAGATATATCAATCTGACGCGACAAATTTCCCCTAGGACTAGAACTAGAAATCGTATAAAGTATTTCCATATTAAAAATATAATTTGTGGTAAGTAGAAAAAAAAATAAGAATACATAGATAAAAATAGAAAAACGTTCATAAATATAAATGCATACCATAGACAATTGTGGATATTTTACCGTCATCGACCGTACGTCTAAAACCTTAGTTTCTCCCATGACCATGATTGCTCTAAAGCATTCGAAACGTCAGGAACCAAGAATCAAAATAAATACACGAAAAAATTCGGAAAGATAGTTTTATTTAAAACTAGCGGCTCACCTCGCTTCGCTCGGGTTCGCCTGTAACAAAAACAATTCTATCCTTTGGGAACCGTTTATTTTTCAAGGATAAAAAGTAACCTATGTGTTATTCCAGACTATAATCTATCTCTGAGCAAAATTTCATCCAGATCTGTTCAGCCGTCCTGGCGTGAAAGAGTAACAATAAAATTGGAGTGTCTGTTTGTAATATTAAAATAACCGCTTTTTATTAAATGCATATGGATGTATACACAGTACATATATCAAAACAACATTATTTACAATTTTTGTCTGTCTGTCTGTCTATCTGTTTGTTCTGGCTAATCTCCAAAACGGCTGGACCGATTTTGATGGGACTTTCACTGGCAGATAGCTGATGTTATAAGAAGTAACTTAGGCTACTTTTGTTTTAGAAAAAGAGTCAGGGTTCCGCGATAAAAATTAAAACCCATGAAATTGTGAACAAAATCCGCGTTCAGCGTACGCACCTGAGCAAAACGAGGGTAAATCGCTATATAATTTAATTGAATATCTTATGAGTAGCTAGCTACTATTTATTTTTACCTAACAACCGTGCAAACGTACCTAGGAACGAACGCGAGCGAAGCGAGCGTGAGTCGCTAGTATATAATACTAGCGACTCACGCTCAAATAAATGTCAAATATTCGCATAAATATAAGAAAGTATTACGAGTATATTCAAGGATAATAAATTATTTCGAAAAATCTCTTCTTTTAAAGTTCATAGTAAATAAAATATTGAACATAAAGTTTTATTTATTTGCGTGGTAAGATTAGACACAGGATTTTAATCTTCAATCTTGCGATACAATGCGGTGTGGGCGGTTTTTGTGTAATGTGCTTGTGGGCGTATAGGCCAGGAGTTAACAGCCCTGATGCCAATAAATTGTGAAACAGAATGAATAAATTTACATATTTATAGCATTAATAACTTTCTTTTTTTTAAACAGGCAGTAAAAAAAGAAGTTTGACTAAGAAATAATAACTTATTAACAAATCAAAAGAGGTTCCTAGTAACACGTTTGGATGAATTTTAGCTTCGTAATATAACATCAGTATTGTTTCCATTTTATATTCAAAAACGACGTTTAGTTTAAACTGTAAAACGTGGGTGTATTCATCTTTTTGCAATCGCAAAGAACCCCGTTTCATTCCAAATGCCTAAGTTTTTACTATTACAATTTTAAAATTGCTATTAGCGTTTTTATCTTAATTTAAAATAAAATTATATAAATATACTAAAGATCGAAAATAAATTTTACATTTATAGCATGGTACGAATCTACGTTTAATCATTTAAAAAATGAAATCTACTTAAAAAAATATTAAAACTAAAAAAAAATATTATTACAAAGTAAAGTGTTCACGCTGTGTGACAGAATCTAACGTGAGATGACTCTAAAAACTGTCGATTAATCGATAGTCTCTATTGACTTTTTATACTATACAACATATATAACTAATAAACATTTAATTGTAAATTTCATTAACCAGAAAATAATACTAAAATCATACATCAAACAATGTATCAAATAGATAATATATCAACATTCACAAAAATAAAATCATATGAGGTCATTGTCAAATTTTACGTCACTTTAAAATTTCAATTACATACCTAATTTAGTCGCCAGCTCTCATACTACAATGTAAATGAAGGGCGCGTGTACCGATTTTAATTAAATTCCTCAATCAATTCCGGCATTATGACGTGTATTTTGCAATTTTACGGCCGGCCATTATCTGACTGACCTTATATTTATGGTTATGTCAGGGTTTATTAGAGGTTATATTAAAGCCTTGGAGAGGGGATGCGAAGACTTAAGGACATTATTGATTTTTCATTTATATTTATATTACGTTTTTGTATATTAAAATTAACTATTATATAAAATTAACTATATAGGTGCTATTTCTTGAAAATTAAATTTTATTATATGTTATTTATTTCTCCAAATGTTAAGTAAATTAAAATATAATCAAATTAATATATAGATATTTTTTAATAACTTTAAAGTATTTAATACTTTCTTAGATTTACGCGAATATTCAGATAAAATTCAAACAACAACATTTTAAATAAAATTTACGGTACCCGTGAAAATGATTGCTCTATAGAAAACGTCGAGAACCAAAAATCAAAATAAAACAGCGAAAATTTATGTAAATTGAAGTGTTTATATATAATTTAAATATACATAAGTATCATATAATATATCAGTGTGCAAAATCAATTATAATTAACGTATATGTAAAAATAGGTTTTACCCGCAGTTTTGCTCACATAATACATAAATAGGGGCGGCGTCAAAAAGACGATGTGCTGTCAAAGAATATTATACCGGATTTCGCTCAAATTCGTCGAATCACTACAGCGTAAAGAAGTAAAATCATTCACTCACAAGCTAAATGTGACTTACGTTATTCTTATGCTGAAATTCTTGAAGCTCTTATTTATTAGGATTATCCTAATAAAAAATAACCACAAAACTCAGAAGTCATCATTGAAATGACATGTACATAAAATATAACTTGCGTTATCGACAAATATATCTGCTGCCAAATCTCGAATACTATTAAGATTTGCCAAAATAAAACTTCAGGAGTTTCGATTTTTGGCCGACTTCAAAAAGGAGGAAATGCTTAATTCGATTGTACGTTCTTTATGTACGTTGTGCGAAATTTTGCAATTTGTAAACTGATGTCTGTGATTGATGTTCTACACTATCGACTTTTGTCAATCGATTTAAATAACTCCTTTTTATATACATATGTATATGTGTATATGTATATGTGTATGTTTCTAAGGTTCTACATCAAGAAAAGTCTTATTTAAATTTAAAGAATAAGCATTATACGGTGAGATGATTGAATATAAACTGGTTTGGTGTCGGTAACTTAATAATGTTAAATTCAATTTCAATTCAGTCAGTCAATATGACAATGTAAGTAGTAAAAATTTAATGTTCTAAGTGACATTGGTGAAGCAATCTATATTCAACTGACACGCTTTGAAGCCATTAACAAGAAAAAATATATTGAATTGAATTAAATGTAGAAATGTCGACCAATCTCTAGAAATAGCTATTTGCATTCACTCATTAGGGTGTCATTCTTTCCACGGCACGCTTCAACAAGGAAACAGAATAACTGTTCGAAAAACATAGGATTCGAACCCATTACCTCATATCTGCCAGGACATACTAACCACTAAACGAACACGAGATGGATTTCTCCTGTAAATGTAATGTATATTTCATTTATCGGTTCGTGAGGAAGCAATACGGCGTCGTAAATTGTCTGTGCCGTAAATGGCGGTCGAAGTTTACGAGATCTTATGGAGTGAGTGATAACGGAATCTAACTGGTTTCGTTTTATTAGTTCTTTAATTCATTCTTTTCAAAATCTAAAGGTGATACTAATATTTCTTAAAGTATTTTCTTAAAAGCGAGTATTTCTATTTGACATCTTATTAATATTACTTCACACTTCTTTCGAAAACTTGCTAGGTTCTCTCAGACATGAAGGTTTCCTCACGATGTTTTCCTTCACCGTAAGGCAAGTGGTAATCTTGTAAGAAATGATTCGCACATGAAAATATCAGAGGTGCGAGACCCGGGATTTAAACCCGCTTCACTCGGTTTCCCAAGCGAGCGTGTTACCACTGCCTGTATATATATATATATATATATATATATATATATATACAGTCGCGCAAAAAATAATAAAGTTTAATAATGATTTGACCCGATTGAATTTGTCATTAATGATATATATATACATACTGTATATATATATATATATATATATATATATATATATATATATATATATATATATATATATATATATATATATATATATACACACAGTAATGTGAAAATATATATATCATTAATGACAAATTCAATCGGGTCAAATCATTATAAAACTTTATTATTTTTTGCGCGATTTGATAATTTAGGAAAATTTTGCGTTTCGCAAGGACGCTTGCTTATTTAGAATTTGGTAAATTTTAATTATTTATTTTAATGATGGATTTCTGGGTTCTGGGTTCCTAGAGGGATAGCCGATGGGAATTGGAAAATCTGATTCATATAAATCTTAAAATTATTTACTGTCTAATGTTTTATTGATGGGGCACCGCATTATCGTTGGGCCTAGCATGAACCCCATAGTTTCTTATATAACGAATGTAAACATAAATAAAGGATTGTTCAAAGAGGAAATAGGGGATGAAATTTGTTTAAAATTTTGTAACTATTTTATTATTACTATTTTAAATTATGATCTCCCCCGTGACTATGATTCATGTAAAACATTCGAAACGTCAAAAAGATAGCATTATTTAAAATGTGAAATTTTTACGTAAATCTAAGAAAATCTTAAATTTAGTCAAGTCAAAAATATGCAAATTAATATTTAAGCTTCCCTTTACATTCCCGGTGGAAATCACATGAGGCTCGTCTTCTATGAAACACGAAATCATTACAAAGATATACTAAAATTTCATTCTAATGGCTTCAAGCCTACAAATTTGGTATTTATCGAAATAGTTACCAACTATCAATCGATCCTGATTCCCACATTCCCGTACTTCAGAGAAATCAAACGATAACTTGAAGGCACCTTTAACCGGTGGTAGGACTCTGCCAAGCCTGAGGAGTCCGACTGGATGGGTACCACCCCCTTATCTATTTCTGCCGCCAAGCAACAATGATTGCATTGTTGCGTTCCGGATTGAAGGATAAGGTAGCCAGCGCAATTACAGGCAAGAGGCATAACATCTTAGTCCTCACAGTGACAACGCACCTGTGTTTCTGCATTTTTGTTACTTAAAACCTAAGTGCAAGAACTGTAGGTGTTATGGGCGACAGGTACTGCTTTCCATCAGGCATTAAAAAAAGGTAATTTATTCAAATGAAATATATCTACATATAAGTTTTCCAATCGAACTATTTATTAATAATGAATGTAATATATCTAGATACATCTAGATATATTATAGGTATTTTAAATAATCGGATCGCTATTGTAATTATGAGAGATTGTACACGTGTATTTGTGTGTATACTGTACATATGTTTTTGACGAATTCGGAAAAAAGATAAACTATGACTTAGAATCTATACTAATATTATACCTAAATGTGAAAGTTTGTGAGTATGGATATGTTGGGACATTAAAACACAGCACCATCTAGTTCCATGGTAAGCTACGAGGCCTGTGTTATGGATACCAGATAGTTGATACACTACACATATATAACGTTAAATAAATACATATCATAAATATAAACACCCATGACTGGAGTACAAACATTTGTGCTCATCACACAAATGCATGCCCCCAGCGGGACTCGAACCCGCGACCGCTGGCACCGCAAGTAGGGTCACTACACACTGAGCCAAACGTGTTGTCACATGGACGTGTCGTCGGATGTATGGATGTTACTCTTTCACGCCAGAACGGTTGAACGGATCTGGATGAAATTTGGCACAGAGATAGATTATAGTCTGGAATAACACATAGGCCACTTTTTATCCCGGCAAAATGTGCGGTTTCCGTGGAATAGGTTTGTTTTTGTTTTCCTAGAGGCGAACCCGAGCAAAGCGAAAGTGAGCCACTAGTAACAAATAGAATACTACGACAGACTAACCCGAGCAAAGCTAGGAAAAGTCGCTAGTGATGATAAGTGGTTTTAGCTCTTCTGTAATCTTAGTCATACATTCACCACAATGAGCATCTCACTTTTTTACCAGACTGTAAAATGAAATGTTTGCTGTAGAAAAAATTTAATGTACATTTATATATTTTGAAATATTGGTAATGCAAACATTTTTCTAAGAATTTTTATTGCCTTTTATTCAGAGCCTTCCCGTGGCTTGCTATTGGAAAATTGGATTTCAACTGTCTCAACTGAAACACGAGGAATAACTTTGAAGAAAAATGTTAGAGAATTACTTTTACTTTCAGATTTTATCCCTTTTAAATATAAAATATTTTTACAGTACACGAGGCAACGTTGCAAATATTTTAAATGTTTTTTCACTAAGACGATAGCAGCTTTAATTTGTTAGCCTCTAATCATTTTATGGACAGATTTGATAAACTAGAATAAACTAATAAAATAAACTTATACCTAGAATAAATAGCTAGAATCGAACTCACTGACTTCTAATAAAATAATTGCCTTTGCCCAAAAACATAAAGTTACATTAACTGCTTAAAAAATTTTAGTACACCTATAAAAGTAAATTAAGTGTATTACTGGCAGTTTCTCCTACGCTGAAGGTTTTTATCTTCTAGAAAATCTTTATTTTTATTTTTTTATTATTTGCTACTATATCATGAGGATAAAACCGCATTTATTTGAAATCACAACCCTAATTTTCTTTTCTTTCTTATAAAATAAAATAAATAAAAGTGTAGTCTTTAGAAGTGAATTTTTTACATTCTACGAGTACACTATAAAATATATTATATATTTTTATACATACATACATACACACTATAAATTATATTATAAATTTATTATACGTGAAGCGGTACTAATCCAATTCGGATCAGATAATAACTAACGTCGATAGTCTGTTAGATCTTAATTAATCGCAATCTAATTGCATATACATAACTTTAATAATGTCTGCTCTAATTTAACTTCGGGTATTAATAATGTTACGGAATGTGTGATATTCATACTATTACTAGTGGCCAAAATTCAACTAAAATTACTATTGAAAACATACGTATTTATATTTTTTCATTATATCTACTATTTTACGTTCGTTCATTGTATAGCTTACCTACTTACAATACAAAGTAGTTTTTTTCCCTTGTCTTTACCTATATATTTTTTTATTGATTCCACTAAATACTAAACAAATAAACGTGTGGTGTCGTGGGACACCAGATAGGAACGAAGTTCCTTATTATATAAATATTAATGTCAAGTTCTAGTCGAGGTAAAAAAATAATTATTATTCGGGTATAAATTTTTTATTATGATTTTTTATCGATAAAAATCAAAAACTACTTAACAAAATACATTAGACACTGTATAGCAAACACACATCAACTATATATATAAAAATCTTACTCCACGCATTTTTTTAAGGACGTTTTTTCGTTACGGACGTTTTTTGCCGGCTAGGGTACCCTTCCGCATCGTCTCATAAGAAACTTCGTTCCAAAAAAAATTAAATCGGCTGACAAAAAAGGGAGAAAAAGGTACACAAAAACACTAATCTAAACAAGGTCTGATGAAAGACAGCTTAACGTACTCTCCGAGGCGCGGAGGTGAAACGCCGCCAACTTCCCAGCTCCAAGCTGCTATTGGTAATTCGATACAGAAATGCCCAGGTACTATTTACTGAGTCGAACCAGGACTCAAACACAGAACCTCTCGGTTTAGCCACTAGACCAACGAGATAATAAATAAACTACTACGCTGTTACGGGAACCATATTACTACGTACGCGCAATCCAATCGTACATCTCTGCTCTACCTGGAAAAAGTACATTTTATCCATGCTAGGAAGCGATTCTTTTACAGAATATGTGCTATTTTAAAATACACGTAAACTATTGTAAATATCAAAGGCAAAAGATAGCTTCAATAACACAAATTGCTCTCTGGATAATTTCCTCAAAGCGCCCACTACCTACACGTGTCAGGCGTTTATATATTCTAAACACTTAACATTTGATCTCACTTTTGAACTTTACAAGGAAATTGTTACTCATATTTGAATGTTGGTATAAACCTCCGCTTCACTTTAAAATATGAAGGAAACGAGAAAATGAGAAAAATGTAGCTATAAAGAAATTTAAGTGACTTGTAATATTATCTGACTTGAATTTTATACTTATATACTAGCGACTCGCCCTCGCTCCGCTCGGGTTCATTCCTGGGTGTGTTTTAATGATTAGTATGAATTTCTCAGAGATGAGATATTTTTCCGCAGTAAAAAGTATCCTATATGTTGACCCGGACAACTAGCTATCACCATACCAAATTTCATCAAAATCAGTCCAGATTTCTCGTGATGCGTTCCCAGACAGACAGACGACAAAAATTCTATAGACTCGATAGTAATAACTATTTCAATAAGATTTTCCAAAAAAAAATTAATGTACAGATTCGACTCAATTGGAATTTTATTATATGTATAGCTATTATAACTGATTCTTTAATACACACAATATATACATTATACATACATATGACTTTACAAATGTTGTACAAATTACAAATACTAATATTATAAATGTGAAAGTTTCTGAGTATGGATGTTTGTTACTCTTTCACGCCAGAACGGCTGAACGGATCTGGATGAAATTTGTCACAGAGATATATTATAGGCTGGAATAACATATAGGTTACTCTTTATCCTGGAAAAATGTACGGTTCCCGTAAGATAGGTTTGTTTTTGTATTCCTAGAGGCTAATCCAAGCGAAACGAGGGTGAGCCGCTAGAAATAGATAATTCTGACCGAGTTAAGAAGATTGAGATGATAAATATCTGAATGATTAATATAGGCGTACATTACATATGTGATGTGGAAATCTAACTCGCTCCCCCTCCGCAAAATGTAGTTATATTCTATATTGTTATCTACTTCTAATTATGATAATATTAAAAAACTAAAAGACACGCTTTTGGTCTATTAATATGTGGAACTCATCAAACAAGGCCCATACTTACAGGTTTTACTGGTAATCCTTGAACCACTTACTAATTACCAAACCAAAAATGCTTTGAATCCAATTTAATTATTCCTGTGCACACCACAAAGTTTAAAATCGATACGATGATAAAAAGAAAAAAATCGACTTTAACAATTTCTTTCATATATGTACCTATAGTTAGAAGCGAAGCTAATAAAAGTCCGTTATTAAATGCTGTATGCATCTTCAGTCTGTCTGTAAGAGCTATTATTTGGGTGCATTAGTTTGATTAGTTTTTTAACTGGTTCTTAATCTTACTAATATTATAAACGTAAAAGTTTAGATTTTTGGATATTTGGTCATTGATTGGTCATTTGATCACGAGAGAACGACTGAACTGCTCTGGATGGGCACAAAGATTGATTATATTCTGTAATAGCACATTCTACTTTTTATCCCGAAAAAATATACGGTTTCCGTGGTATAGATATGTTTTTGTTTTTCTAAAGGTGAACCCGAGCAAAGCGAGAATAAGCCGCTAGTACAATCTATATCTATACTAATATATTAAGCTGAAAACCTTTGTTCATTCATTTAAACGCGCTAATCTATGGGAATATATAAAAAAACTTTTTGTATTTAATAGCCTAATTATTTACAAAGGTCACGCTATGTCCTTTAGGAGTGGAGCAATTACAAATAATAATAATTGCGCAGACGGACCCGAGGGAAGTACTAGTATAATATTAATAATTATTATTAGTAATGTATATTAAATATTGACCGTATAAGGTCAATATTTAATATATATTATATATATTAAATATTGACTGGACCGTATAAGGTATAGGCAATATATTTAGTTTATATTTTGTTATCCAACTACTAAGCCTAATAACAAAAATGAGACGTCTATTCATGTAAAATCTAAAACTAACTTCATAACATGACGATAAAAAATGAATACTGAATGAGACTTGAATTATTATATAGTCATACAGAGTCAAAGTATGGGGCTGCTAAGTATCCATTTCCATGATAAAAACAACGATAAAATTCAGTTAGGTTAGCCATGCTTTAGTGCACAATAAAAATGAGAGATATTATTTATATATCTATTTTCAGTTAAATTTTATCATTTTATAACTTAAAAAGTTGTCTGTTTTTTATAAATATAACTAATAGTTTTTCTTAGGATGATTCTATAATAGAGTAAAGCAGAAAATATGATGATAATGATAGATTGCTATCAATTTAATATGTTTAGTATATTGGGATATTAACACACAACACCATCTAGTTCCATGGTAAGCTACGAGGCTTGTGTTACGGATACCAGATAGTTGATACACTACACATATATAACTTTAAATACATATATATTATAAATATAAACACCCATGACTGGAGTACAAACATTCGTGCTCATCACGCATATGAGTGCCCCCAGCGGGACTCAATCCCGCGACCGCTGGCACGGAAAGTAGGGTCACTTTACGTGTCATCATATCAATAAATAAATATCAAGTCAATTTGCTTACAATTTTCTATATTTAAAAGCCTAGGTAGATAAATATGTATGACTAATTCTGTGTTGTTCGTGTAGAGTGTAGACTAATCTAAACGTATTCAATGAAAATCGTTGTTGAAATTTCGTTTCATTTTGAAATCTGAACGAATCAATCCTACGTACACGCAATAAGACTTTTTACCTAACATTTTTGATAGTGCAATATTGTATACATAATTTTTTCTTAATTTAATTTTTTATTTTTTTTTATTTTTTGTTCATTTTATTTTTTTACGTTAATATTATCTCAAATTAACCTAGTAGTGTAATTTTTTGTCAAATCAAAATCTCAAAAAAGCTTGATTCTATTCTAAAACAATTATATCTGTATCGAACTAGCGACCTCTTCTCTATCTACATATGTGCATTCGATGTTTTACATGACTAAAGTCAGAAATAAAACTGTATTCAGCCCTTTTAACGTCCCACTGCCGAGCACGGCCCCCCCTATAATACGAGGGGGATCAGACAAAAATAAAATTAGTTTCAAGCAATTACACTGACCAGCTCTAAAACTTAAGTATTATTTCTAAGATCAAAAAACACATTAAACGTTTTCTCGTTGGCTTAACACCCTTTTATTATCTTAAAATAATTAAAGATAGTAGTTTTGAGCTATTAGAGATGTTACTCTAATCGTAGCTTTGTTTTAAGAAACTTGATAATATTTTCTTTTCACGTATATATTCAGAAACTACACAACTAAGTTTGGCAAATACATAATTTTAGAATATTGACTTTTTCATCAAAAACATTAAAAACATTAGTAACAAAACAGCCTACGAACTTTACTTGCTTATATTTACGGAAATCATTATACGATTCTCTAGTTTTTTAGAAAAAATCTAATGTGATGAAGAATAATGAAAGAAAAATTTCTAGTAGAAAATTTAGTAGTATTGAGAAAAACTACATTTTCTAAGAAGAAAAAGAAACAATGAAGAAAAAAGTATGAAGATTTTAGTATATTAAAATGCGGTTTGTTTTTTTTTATAATACATACCATTTAAAAAAAATATTAAAAAAAAATACAGCTTCACTTGAAATCTTTTTAAATGAAATTTTTAAGCCGTTTATTTTTAAAGAAAAACGCACCCTTTTCATTTAAAAATACGCTGCTAACGTTCATAGCTTAATCAGAGTTAACCCGTCTATGTCCTACTTACCTGTCCGTGTACAATAGGTCACTTATATATAGAAAGGCTAAGGGATATTAATATAAAATGAAAATAGTGTGTTGCTATTTCTCACAATAAAAATTTCATTGATTTTTCCGTCATAACTGTATTGCCGTGTCTGATTTATAGTTCGCCATACTGTCTAATTCAAGGTCTGTCTTTGTATTTAGCCCTTTTTAACGTCTTTCTTTGTAACTGCTGGACACGAGCCTTCCTTCAATATGATCAGGATAGGGATCAGGCTATAGTCCAACACGCTGGCCAAGTGCAGGTTGGCGGACTTCACATGTCTTTCTAAAACTTGCTAGGTTGTCTCAGACATGCAGATTATACTTATGACTTTTTCCTTAACCGTAAGACAAGTAGTAACCATGTTGGTAATGATTCACACATGAAAATATCAGAGGTGCGAGACCCGGAATTTACACCCGCTTCACTCGGTTTCCCAAGCGAGTGCGTTGCCACTGGACTACTACCACTGCTGTTTTCAAGGTTTGTCTATGTTTACTTATTAACTTAGCGTTGGTGCCTGAACCAATAGTGATGAAATTTGAAACATACATAGTGGCATAGTGAAGAAATAGGCAAAAGAAATGTCCTACCAGTTCGTCAAAGTGTGAACAGGTCATTTTCATCAAAGTTCTTCTGTAACGTGACTAGATCATATGTCGTTGCTATAGCAATAAAATTTTAACAACAACAGAGTGCTCTTGAAGAGTATTTTAAATTTTATTTTGCATCTGGCGCACTAGCTATATTTTAAAATTCCTTTAAAAGCGTTATTGGAAATCCAGTTCGACGCTCCTTCTTTGAAAATATTTGTCAACCGTCTCGTGTAGTTAGACAGGTACTCCGTCTCTATTACAGAACGAAGTTTTGAATTTCATAGATAAAAAATTGTATGAGCCCCACAAGTATTTAATATAGTTTGGATAAACATCTAAACTATACATATAAAAATTATACTAATATTATACATGTAAAAGTGTGTTTGTTTGTTTGTCCTTCTTACACGTCGAAACAAAGTGACGGATCGGCGTGATTTTTGTGCGAATATAGTTGGAGGGCTGAAGAGTGACATAGGCTACTTTTCACCGCTGGAGATTATCTCATTCCCATGGGAAAACACGTCTTAATACAACCCATAACAACTCATAATACCTATGTAATATATAAGCTATATATTCCACATAAACTATTAAAACATATCTAGATATGTTAATGAAAAAAAAATATGTCACTGAAAATATAAGTGTAAAATTAAAGCAGAATCATTACTCTTAGTGTTATCATAACATTTTCGATTTTTATACTTTCATATACGTAATGTTTTAAAGAAAATTTTTTTAGACGATATTTAGCATATGATAAACGATATTTTACTTCTTTCTCTAAGCAAATATTCATATAAATAAAAATTAAAAAATGTAAAGTACAAAAATATGTAAAGTACAAGCTTAAACATACTTAACAAGCTTAAAATATATAAAGTACAACTTAACAAGCTTAAAATATTTAAAGTACAACTTAACAAGGTTAAAATATGTAAAGTACAAAAATATCATATTCATATTTATCTCAAGACTTACAAAACTCTATCATACCAGCCTTGAAAACAAAGGACGGGATAGGCATTGCGAGTTTCAAATTAAATTCTGTTATTTCCATTAAAAATTATACAACCTTTTTAAGTCGTGCCGCTATCAGAGGATTCTTTGTGGCCCGGTAATATTATGTACAGCTATGAAACGACCAAACGATTAGGCGTCTTATAGTTTACATAATAAAGCTGAAAATGCAATGAAAATATGAGAATAAGTTTAAGTACGTCGTTAAAAGTTAATTTTTTCACGGTAAGGCAGCTGAAGTATTAGGTTGCACACAAACGATAGCAGTGATTGGTTACCAAATTGACATGGAAAAGGAAAATGCAGGACACTTTTTGAATCAGGTTTCGTCTAGTTAACTTACTTTACTAAAGTTGCACTGCTAAGTAAAAAGCTTTTTCTAAAGGAGAAGAATAGAAAGCTTCACTGACTTGAAAATTCTACTACTTTTTTAGAACTTTTTATGTTCCCCTCTCAAAGGCTGAAAAGTTGTATAGAATGATGTATTTTAATTTAATTTTTCTCTTAATTGTAGATGGCTCGGATACTTTCTCCAAATATGATCGTCAGCATCTTGTTCAAAAGCGCATTAATCAAAAGTTCGTCGGCGCGATATATGGGACCAAATACGACATATTATTTCAAGACATTTAAATATTTGTGGCATATTTTATCCCAATTAACGGATTTGAACGGAACGGATTACTCTTCCAGCAAAAACATTACATAGGCACAAAATCATTTTTATGTTACTAGTTTTTATCCGCGGGTTTGCTTGCGTTGTTGATTTATATGTAATTGCTTCGTACCTTAACAATGATTGTAGAGAACTTTTTTCAATAAAGAGGTTATAAAATCCAAAAATACTATTTTGAATTTCACTAGCCAAGTTAAAGTAAATAAAAAAATGAATGCGTGTAACCCTTTCACGCGGTTGAAGGAGAACTTCTTTGACGATGTGACAGATACCGCAATTAAATAGTATTTTTTATAAAATTATTAGTAATAAATATATATTTTTATAAATAGTAATTATTATAAAAATATAAATATAATACGTTTTTTATAATTATTAATAATAAGTTTGACTCTCACTTCCGCAACACTCATTTTTCCAATGTATTGACTTACCCCGCAGTCACAGAAGTTTTACTTCAAAAATTGTATTGATTGTGACAAAACTTCACTTAGCGAATATTTTTCTTAAAATATGATTTACTTAGAAAATAAAAAAGGTTATATATTCCTATCCTATCTAAAAGTTCCCTACCTAGTATCCTAACTAAAAGTTTTACAGCGAGTTCACACGTCATGGTTTACCGAAACAGTTTTCAATAACCTGCGGCAACTGCAATTGCTCAGTCAAAAGAACCTGAACGCTTATTCAGTAAACCGTATACGAAAACCGATTCGGTTAACAGCATCGTGTAAAGCAACAATTCACATATCACAATCAATGACCTTAAATAATAAACGTATTAATGCTATTAATGTTTTTTGCCGATGTGGTTAACCGTATACGAAATCCGATTCGGTAAAACCGTAAAAGTGTTAAAAAAACCGAACCGACTCACCACTGTAATAATGAATTCAAATTCACTTAAATACATGTAGCAGAAAGTTTTGTTTCTCTTAGTAATTCTCGTGTTGATATTTGATTGGCATAAATTAAATTATCTCGAACGAATTTGTTTACTAAGACTTTATCTTGATCAAATTGTTCACTTAGATGGATACGTTTCTCTTCATAGTATTGTAATAAATTATTATATTAGTACCTGGGCAACCGAAATTTGCTCGGAGTCCTTTTTTGTTTAATCTAATAATAAATAATTTTTTAGATAAAAAAAAAAAACTAAAAAGTTAAATATATAAAAAAAAAGTTTTTACTTTCTATCCGACCGGGATTCGAACCCGAACATCTGTGAATGTCAATCTTACACCTTGGCCGCTTGACCACGATACTTATGCCCGAGCGTAAGAAATTATTGACCATATTTTGCGGGAATAATGCGAAAGAAAACCGCATGAAAACTCGAAAATATGCGTTGTTTTCTCAGACATAAGACTAATCTAGATCGATTTTTCGCCCTCGAAAACCCCCACGTACCAAATTTTGGCGAAATCGTTCGAACCGTTTCCGAGATCGCCGGTACAAATAAATAAATAAATATACAAGAATTGCTCGTTTAAATATATTCGATAGATAGAATAGATATAGATGTTATCATCCTCATAGACTTTTGAATCTATAGTTACCAAACCCTCAATTTTATTTAAATGTCATAAATATATTTAGCAAAGATCGTTTAAAAACATTTAAATCAATTTAAGAAATTCGATGCCCTTAAAATCAGAACTGCTGATTTCTATAAATAGTAATAATTCACGGTAATAGAATTTCACGGCAGGTTTCTAAAAATGGCATTTTAAATCAAGATTCTTTCAATTAATTATATAATCTATACTAATATTATAAAGCTGAAGAGTTTGTTTATTTGTTTGTTTGTTTGAACGCGCTAATCTCAGGAACTTCTAATCCGATTTGAATAATTCTTTTTGCATTAGATAGCCCGTTAACTGAGGAAGGCTATAGGCTATATATCATCCCGGAAAAACGTACGGTTCCCGTGGGATAGATTTGTTTTTGTCTAGGGACGAACCCGAAGCGAAGCGAGGGTAAGTCGCTAGTATATTATATATATATATATATATATATATATATATATATATATATATATATATATATATATACATATATATATATATATATATATATATATATATACATATATATATATATATATATATTACAAATATAGGCTAATGCCTTAATAAGCTGCATCTGGCCTATTCAGTAATATTTCAAACGTGAGAATATTGAAACAAAATTTCAATCTAATTACATTTTACACTTTCCATATGGCTGAAGATAATAATCAGAAAAAGGAATATATAGAGTAAAGTCACTTCTAATAATATTTTATATAATATTTTAACTATGTATTTAATGGCATATCTTCGATGTATGTACGAATTATTGAAAATCTTTAATCAAGATCTTTTTTCCTTACCGCTTTACTCAAATCTTGAAATGATCTTCAATTATATCGTCGAAGTCCGATTATTGAATTCCGTAGATCGCGGTCTTCCTAGGCTTTTCGTTTTATTTCGCCATTTTACAATTTGACTGCTAATTTATATACACAATAAGCTTAATAGAAAAAAAAACTGTTCAACGAACATATTTATTGATATACCCAACTAGCACTTGGCCATATTATGACGCGACGGATTGCTTGTTTTCACGCGTTGTATATATTGAACTAGCGACTCACCCTCGCTTCGCTTCGGGTTCGTCCCTAGACAAAAACAAATCTATCCCACGGGAACCGTATATTTTTCCGGGATGATATATAGCCTATAGCCTTCCTCATTTGACGGGCTATCCAGTGCACAAAGAATTTTTCAAATCGGATTAGTAGTTCCTGAGATTAGCGCGTTCAACCAAACAAACAAACAAACAAACAAACAAACAAACTCTTCAGCTTTATAATATTAGTATAGATTTAAGCTTGAAGACAGATTAAAGATATGGTAGGAAGCGAAGCGTTACTCCTGTTGATAGCTTTCATGTTAGATATTTTTTGAACTACGACACCCATATTTTGTCTCATTGTCTAAGTTAACCCTACATTGCCATAGCAATTTGCCTAAACGTGGCAGGACAAACCGTTGAAAGATTAAGTTAAAAGATATGGTGCATGCTAGATTACCGAGTCATGAAATGGCCATCTATCATGAAAAGCCTAGACAGATTACAATCTGGCGAATTTAATGATCGGACATAAACACTTTTTTCAAATTCAAATTCAGCATTAAATTATTACAATTTTTTACTGAAACTTATAAATCTACCACCAGTTCTAAAAGAAAAAGCCTAACCTAAGAATAACTGGCGAAAAAGGCGGGACCTACATACATACCTACTATATACACAGTTAATACTTTCTTAGATTTACGCGAATATTTAACATTTTAAATAAAGCTATCTGTTCGGATTTTTTCCGGATTTATTTTGATTTTTGGTTCCTGAAGTTTCGAATGCTTTACAGCAATCATGGTCACGGGAGAGACTAAGATTTTAGATTTCTCCTACATAGTTACTTGTGAAATTAAGACTTGTCAGGTAAAATAATTGGTTAGCAGTATGTCTAAACATTGCAGAGTAAATCATTGAAGGGTTAATATTGTTGAACGATATGGCGGGCTCCAAATTGCCAAGTAAAAAAAAGGCGACATATTGCAAAACATTTGCATTTCTTGTAGAATATGTATATAGAAGAAATCAAATTATTACAAACTATTGGACACTTTCTATTTTTTTCCCAAAAGAATTTTGCAACATATAATTTAAATCTAAAAGTCATGGTTTTTAGTTATTTTTATTATCTGTCTATTACAATCTATTTTATTTATATTATTATATTTCGGTTTGAACCTATTTTCTTTTAAAAGTAAAATAAATTTTCTCTCACTAAGCCACCGAGTTCTCATTTTCCTTAGGGAAAAGGCGTTATCATCTAAGTACCCAGTTATTATATGCATCACGTCTTCTGACCGCTCTAATCTCAAGAGAATCCCTAATGATTAAGTTAGCAAAGGAAATATTTGTTTATATGTAATTTTGTATAGGCAGTGATAGCCCAGTGGTTACGCACTCGCTTGGGAATCCGAGCGGTCGTGCTCGGATTCCCAAGGTTCCCAAGGACCGAACGAAGTAGGCACAAATCCCAGGCCTCGCACCTTTGATATTTTCATGTACGAATCATTTCTGACATGATTACCGCTTGTTTTACGGTGAAGGAAAACATCGTGAAGAAACTTGCATGTCTAAGGGAAATAGCAAGTTTTCGAAAGACATGTGAGATCCACCATCTACTATGGTCTGATCCCCCTTCGCATTGAAGCCCGTGCTCGGTAGTGGGACATTAAAAGAAGTGAATATAATGTTTTAGAACTTGAATTTATTTATTTCTATTAAATACTACATGCAAACGTAATGTATGGTTTGTGTTACAGGTAATTCCATACTAAATTTAATTGTGCCGGCGCGTTAATCAAACGGTATTATGCGAGCATGGGTGTGCAACCTACGGCTTAAATGCAATCAATCAAGGAAGCTTAACAGTAAACAAAAAATTACTGAAAACTGATATGTCATCTTTACTAATATAATAAATGTAGATATACTGATTTGTTTATAAATTAAAAATTAGTACATCAAGTTGTTTCCGTTAAGTATATTGAGAAAATAAATTAGCGTCACTAGTTACACGTTTTTATTATTTAATCGTCTGTGGACCGTTTTACTCTTGTAAATAAGTCGAAAAAAAAATATCAATAAAGTTTTTATTTTTACTTAGCTAAATTAGGACGTAAAAATCAATCCAATAGTTCCTATTAACCAAATTTCTAGCTTTCTCTAAAGTCATAATAAATCACTTACGCCTACTTGAATATTATATTAGATAAATTATTAACATGGGTGTAGATGGAACAAAATCTAAAACAATGAGATATATCTAAAAATAGAAATGGAATACACTAACATATACATATATGACAAAATTATTTTTATTTTAATAACTTAAATTTAGTCCTTATCAATCAATATTGACCTCGAAATTCCTAGATTTTTGCCATTGATAAAATAATTATCTGTAATTTTTACACATTCTACTCGTTGTGTAAGCTTAAAAAAATTTTGCTTACATTTTATATAAACTCTGAAAAGGTTAGTCACACCTGATGTGGGATGTTTAATGTACCAGTGCATACATCACGTGAATTGATTACGCTGTTTCATTGCAACCGTATATAAATCTTGCATAAATCATTGCCTTATTTGACTATGAATTAGATCGGAATAGATCATACTGAGGTAGTGGTAGCCCAGTGGTAACGCGCTCGCTTGGGAAACCGAGTGAAGCGGGTTCAAATCCCGGGTCTCGCACCTCTGAAATTTTCATGTGCGAATCATTTTCTAACTTGATTACCACTTGCCTTACGGTGAAGGAAAACATCGTGAGGAAACCTGCATGTCTGAGAGAACCTAGCAAGTTTTCGAAAGACATGTGAAGTCCGCCAATCCGCACTTGGCCAGCGTGGTGGACTATGGCCTGATTCCCCTCGTCTTGAAGGGAGGCCCGTGCCCAGCAGTGGGATGTTAAAAAGGGCTGAATACTACTACTAGATCATACTGTCTTAATGATTGGTTTATTAATTTTAGAAATATATCAATTTATAATCTACTTTTCTATATATTACTTTTTAGACTCTGTGGAAATTTGAAAATAAATACATTATTTCCTACAGTAAACACAAATTACCAAAGAAGTGGAATCTGCTTAATCACATAAGGATAAATCAAGAAAATCAAATATATCATTTCATAAAGACTATCGTTTTTTCTACATCATATATATTTTCCTCATTCAAACAATAGATACGAGAAAGATATACTGTTTTAGCGAAAATTTAGTATTATTTTTATACGAAATGTTTCTTACTCCTTAATAAATACTCCAGTTAAATCCTTTAAAAGCAGCTTCATTCGTGAGTAATGATCGTGCAAATGTAAAGAAAATTCTAAGTAAAATGCATTAAAAAATACGATGTATCTAGCGTTTACATACAACTGATACAACTCGGTAAAAACATCCGTCTACGGGTTAAATAAACAACGTTTGTAAAGAAATCCATCACGAAAGCGCTATTTTTAAAATATCATTTCCTGCAATGATAGAAGAGAATGCATTTTAAAGCTATATCTTTTAAGGCTAATCGTTTTTGAAATCAAAAATAATATATTGAGAGTCGGTAAATAGTAGAAAAAAATATAAAAATGTTGGAACACTATCACACAGCACCATCTAGTTCCATGGTAAGCTTAGGCTTGTGTTATGGATACTGGATAGTTGATACACTGCACATATATAACTTAAAATACATACATATTATAAATATAAACACCTATGACAGGAACACAAATATTCGTGGTCATCACACAAATGAATCCCCCCAGCGGGACTCGAACCTGCGACCGCTGGCACAGCAAGTAGGTTCACTACAAACTGAGCCAATCATATCGTCAATGAATTATCATAATATATAGGCATAGTATTTTTCCATATATTTCTTCAAGCTCAAATGTAAATTAATAGATTCTATATGATATATTATTAGGAATCCTTTCGTAGCATGAAAAAATGGAACCCCTATAGGTTTAGCCTAATTCTAGTAGTTGTTTGCCTGTCCATATATTACATGCAGTTTACTTGGGGACTGATAGTTGTCATTGAGCCCTTGTAATACCACAGCTAGGCACGAGCTCCCTTGCATTGAAAATTACGAGGGGATCAAATCATACTTCACCACACTGACCCATTGCGGGTTGGCAGATTTCACGTCTTCGAAACCTTACGAGGTTACCTTACGAGGTTTCTCTCAGATATGCAAGTGGTAATCATATTGCAAATGATTCGCACCTAAAATTATTGTGGAATTTGAACCAGCAATTGATTTTCCAAGCGAGCATGTTGCGATTGACTTCCATAGTTTTATGTGGTTAACTAATAACTATTAGTCCTACATAGTTGAATTTTGGAAAGTAGTTGTTTAATATGTACCACTACTTAATGCTAAACTCACATTAGAAAACAATATATAATACACCAGTATTGTTCATTCTAAAGGCTGTATTATAAGGAGCTAATATTATTATAGACATATCTATTATTCAAATACACTATGAAATCTTGTTATATCACAGCCATGATTAAAATAATTTAGAAATTTACAAATCGTATCTATTAGGGCTCATCACATCTGTTATACATTAAAACGTGTTTAGCACAAGGAATACAATATAGAGTATCAAAGCAATGCGGCACGCATAAAAGGCTCTCATGGAAAATTCAAGATCTAACTCATATGAATTTACATTTAATTTCAGAAAACAACATGCTAGTATAGAGCGCGGTCAGCTAACCGACTCCAAAGGAACTTATGTATCTGAATTTGTAAAATAAATGACCGCCATCACTAAATATTTAAACTAAGTGTTCAAAGTTAGCCAAGATTATTATTTTATTGAAGTTTTTAAAGGGAATAATAAAAAAGAAAATATGAAGGATATGAAGTTAAAATCGATTGAGGTTACTCCACCTCGCTTTCCCTTGGCTCTAACATCATATCCTATGGGAAGCACTTCATGAACTGTGTTAAAAATCAATCTGTATCATTCTCCATTCCGCAACTATATTATCTACGATATTTATCAAGTTGGTTTTTACTTCATTGCTGAGTAAAAGGCAAATTCTTAGATTTACGTGAATGTTTGACATTTTAAATAAAACTATCTTTTCGGATTTTTTCACGGATTTGTTTAGATTTTTCGTTTTCGACGAGTTTTCGAATACTTTATAACCATCATGCTCACGAGAAAGACCTATGATGATGATGAGAGATGGTTTTATTTAAAAAGGCAAATAAACTTTAACAGTGATTATTATGTTGAGTAAGATAGCCAGTATTTAATGTTTTTCTAGTTTATATAAAAATCGGAGTGAAAAAGTAAAATCTACATGCAGAAGATTATGTGGAAGTGTGAGGATAATTCTGTGTTTCTTTGGTACAGAATATTAAATTTCTTTTGGTTGTTACAAATAGGTACTCTAAAGGATAACAAAAAGATTTTTTTTCCTAAACTGTCTTTATTATAACACAAATAGCGAATTACCCTTGTTTCGCTCGAGTACGTTCCTAGGCGTCAAACAGTAGCCTATGAGTTACTCCAGATCATAGTCTACCCCCCTCGCTCCCCCGATGTGTTCTTGTCGTGGTGAGGAGGGCTATTATTATCCAGCAATCCCACCGGGCGTGAAGCCAAGACACACAGGGGGGAGGTCCACTTCGGTGGACGGTGTACGAAGAGGGTTGTTCCTGGTACTTCTCTGACAACAGAGTGTGGTCTGCTTCGGCAGACCTGCCATCGGAGCGTCAAATACATCCATCCATTTTAACGTAACGGAATAACAAACATATATACACATACCCACAAACATTCGCAATAGTAATAGTGGTCAGATTGTAAAACTGTTCATTTTATATAAACTAAATCATTTATAACCAGCTCACTCTACATTTCCCCTGTAGTATTTACGACGTCGAGTACTGCTCTATATACGTCTGCTTTGCGAGCCGTAACGTATACTTTAAAGCCACTTAGAAAATTTACTATCTTGTTGCTTTACAATGATAAAGAAAATTATTGTGAATTTGTTGTTAGTAATATTAATTTATTAGTCGAAATCAAATAATTTTAAAGTTCAGTATGACTAAGTGAAGAATTATTGAATAACTTAATTTTCTAACTAGTTATTACTATTGCTTTGCCATGAAATAATCAGAGACGAATTTACAAAAGAAAATTCCTAAATAAAAGGTATTTACAAAGTGCAGACAGCGAACTAACATGAATTTAATAATATTCACGTATGTGAGTAAACTGCGAAAAATATCAAAAGTAAAAAAATATTATAAATAAAATAATTACAAATTTTGGTTAAAAATGGTAAGATAATATAGAATGAACTGCCGTAATAACATAATTTTGGGAATATTTCGGCGGACTGCCTGTTACGGATTAAAAGATAAAGAAGACACCCCTTTAAAGGTGAGATGGTGGAGCCTGGAGAAATTTTGTTTGCTTGAACGCGCTAATCATTGGCACTACCTCGACTTGAAAAGTATTTTTTGCATTTTTCAGTGTAAAGGAAAACTTTATTATATCATCTCATTGATCTGCGATGTACTTAGGGCTGACGCATAAATAAATTAAGCGAAGCGACTGAAGCTGCGGGCAAATGCTAGTCATTAATAATTGTATTTATAGAACTTGGAAGGTTGTAAACTTTGTATTCTAATAAAAAGTCATTGAAATTTGATGTAGAATTAGCTGTTCAAATGATTATAATCACAACTTTTCTACGGAATATGCGTTAAATATAATTTATATTATATTTAAAATATAATTTATATTATATTTAAAATATAATTTATATTATATTAAACTAGCGACTCACCCTCGCTTCACTCGGGTTCGCCTAGGTACATTTTAACGGTTACTATAAAATAGACTATATGCTATATATACATATTATGTACTACATAGGTATATAAAAGTAAATACTTTAAAAAATAAAAAAAATATATCATGCAAACTTCCATCCTCCCTTTTCGCCCCCTTAGAAGATGATTTCCGGGATAAAAACTCCTACGTCCTTCCCAGGGTCTTAAACTATCTCTCTATCTCTATTCCAAACATTGAAATTGCTTCGGCGAATTAAACGTGAAAACGTAACAGACAGACAGACAGTCAGAGTTACATTCGCATTTATAATATGAGTATGGATTTACTAACCACGGCCCAACTATCTCTACAACAGAAAGAATACACTTTCATAGTATGAAGGTTAAACATCTCCTTGAGGATCAACATGCTAATTTCCAAATAGTAAGATTATAGAACAGTCTCAAAAGTCGTTACGTTATTCATATTGTGACTCAACTCTTGTACTCCTCTAGAGATGTAGTAGCGTTAAAATTTAAGCGGAATAATGTTCAAAGCAGTCCCATAAATCCTTACCCGTGGGTTTCTGACTTTGCGAATTTTACCCCTTGTTTTTGCCCAATTTTTAAATTTGTTCTTGAGATGAATGTACACAAAGTTTAGTGATCTCTCAAATTATAACTATATAGAGCACAACAAAAGCTATATAGAGTTTTAAAGTGGCAATTACAGTATTCATGTGTCCTTACTAAGCTACTCTAATTGCTTACTATGAAAATATTTTCATTGAAGCACACTCAAAACTCTTAAATCTCAAAATGTATTTCTTGATCCGTTCAAAAACGATAAAGTTACTAACAATCGGTTCGCATTTTATAATATTGAATGCACAATTTTTGTTTGTATCTAAATTTTACTTCGAGTACCTTGGAAACGATTCTAACAATTTGGATCAAACTTTGTATAGAGAAATTTATTTGCTTTTAAAGTTTATCCATATAGGTATCTTTTCTAAAGAAACGTAATTTTTTACAAAAAAAAATATTGCTAATTATTATTCTTTTTCTGTCTGCTCTCACGATGACAATGTCATATAGCGCCATCTCAAAAAAATTTTTTTTTATAGTACTCAGTGATAAACGAGCAGACAGGCTCACCTGATGGAAAGCAATACCTGTCGCCCATAACACCTACGGTTCATGCACTTTTACGTAACAAAACTGCAGAACCGTTACGTTATCACTGTGAGGACTAAGATGATATGCTTCTTGCCTGTAATTGCGCTGACTACCTTATCCTTCGTACCGGAACACAACAATGCAATCATTGTTGCTTGGCGGTTGAAATAGATAAGGGAGAATAGAAATTTGTGATACTTGCATTGTTACCGATTATTGATAACCCTACTGAACGAGCACCCACACTATCGCCCAGTTACTATTTATTAAAACTATAAACATAACACATATTGAGCAATACTACCACTACATCTAAAACTCAATGTTACTATTTGAATATCTTTTCAGTATTAATTTATACCTAAAAAATAAGTCCAATACAAATTTCGATATTTGTGTTTCTAATTAATCTAATTTATAAAGCACCGCCCAAACCGGAATACTGTTACACTCAGCGCTGCATTTACACTAGGGGCACTTTGGGCTAGTGCTCAGGGCGGGCAATTTTCAGGCAAATTTTCAGAGGAAGCAAAATTCAGAAAGTGAAAAAAAAATTATTTAAGATATCGTTATCGAAAATTCTTTTTGTATTTTCCAAAAAAATATTATTAAAAAGGATTACTAGTACTTTTTACGAAAAATTGAAAACATTTATAAATATTTTTTTTGCATATTTAGAAAAAATAATTATTTAAAGAAATTACAGTTTAAATTTTCGATAATAGGGCGGCATTTTTTACAGTGCCCAGGGGCGGCGCTAAGGTTGAATCCGGCATTGGTTACACGACTTGTGTGAAACTTATTTATTATTCGATTCAAACTGTAACTGTATAAAAAATATTTAGAGAATACGATATTAAGCAAGCAAATCGAAGTTCTGAAATTTTATGTCAATTGTAATTCTTACATTCTTAAATCTTAAAAAAAACCTTTTAAAATGTTATATAAATATCAAACATAGCAAAATGAACTGGGTTAGACTGCTAGTAATGTATATATACCTGTATGTATGCATACAATCAAAAATTCCAAAGCGTTACTTCATTCGAAGCGTGATATATTATTTCGCTCCTTACCTCTGAGCCGAGCTCATGAAATTTTTACGAGCCATCTTAATATTAACGACCTTTATACCCATGTCTTGTGTCTTTATTGAACGCTCTTATAAAAGTTAAAGCTAGTGTACAAAAATGATAAAAATAAATATAATTGTATGTCTGTTAAACTAAACTAAGTTAAAGTCAAAATATATAAAGTTAATAATTTTGATGACACGTTTGGCTCAGTTTGTAGAGACCCTACTTGCTGTGCCAGCGGTCGCGGATTAGAGTCCCGCTAGGGGGATTCATTTGTGTGATCAGCACGAATATTTGTATTCCAGTCATGGGTGTTTATATTTATAATATTTATGTATTGTAATTTTAAAGTTATATATGTGTAGTGTATTCAGTATTCATAACCAAGCCTCGTAGCTTACCATGGAACTAGATGGTGCTGTGTGTTAATATCCCAACATACTTATTTATTTAATTACCTTAACAACAACATATTTAACCTCTGAATGGAAGGTAATACGCTATGACCTATCTTATCTATGACGTATCTTTGTTTTGGCTTTTTGTATATTGCTTCAAAAGTCTCACATAATCTCTTGTCACGTCACAAGCTTTCAGGCTCTACGGTTAAGTCACGGATATCGATTTTACACTACACATATATATCTTTAAATACATACATATTATAAATATAAACACCCATGACTGGAGTGCAAATATTCATGCTCATCACACAAATGAATGCCCTCAGCGGGACTCGAACCCGCGACCGCTGGCACAGAAAGTAGGGTCACTACAAACTGATCCATACGTGTCGTCATCATTTTTTGATTCAAGTATAAAAAATATCTGACTACATAAAAGCTTATTGCATCCAATATTGACACCAACGCATATTGCAAATGGTAGCCCACGCAAAATAAATCTTGTTAGCAATATATTTCGTTCTTGCTGTCAAATCTATCAAATAGAAGCGGTTTCAGGAAAATGATTGTGTTATTGTAATATCCTTCTCTTTTTAGGGCTTCATGGAGTTACGGCTCAGTCACTAAGCTCTCTGTGTTATTTATTCATCCGTATTTCTAGGTTTCCGTAGGTTTACACATCTACATATGTATGTCTTTTAAGCTATAATATAGGGCTTCGTGGAGTTACGGCTCTATCACTAAGCTCTCTGTGTTATTTATTCATCCGTATTTCTAGGTATCCGTAGGTTTACACATCTACATATGTATGTCTTTTAAGCTATAATGTAGGGCTTCGTGGAGTTACGGTTCTATCACTAAGCTCTCTGTGTTATTTATTCATCCGTATTTCTAGGTATCCGTAGGTTTATACATCTACATATGTATATCTTTAAAGCTATAATAAGGTAAATTTGTTAACAGAACACGTAGCACAGTTACTATATGAGGGATGGAGTAAAAAGTAATAAAAAAATATATAAAATTTAAAGGAAGTTTTCCATACAAGAAACGCATTTTTAGGATTGTTTTATTGATCTATCGTTAATTCAAACGAACTATTGAGTTATAATTTTATAAGCGTAAACCTTAGTGTGATCCGTTGGTCTAGTAATGAGTCCTGAGTCTGAGTTCCAGGTACATACATATGTATATATTCGAAAATGTGGAGTTTTGCCTATGTACCAGCAAAGAGGTGGTAAGTTGGCAGTATCACATAACCGTGCCTCGGTACAACCGTCAGTGCTGATCTCTTGTTATGTTAGTTGTGCCCTACCAGACTATGAAAATGAAAAGAATTGAGAGTGTACTCGCATTGGTACAAACAGCAACACCCTTAACTGCCCATTAAATATGCAACTGAGGGAAATTATGACTGTTCGATAGGGTTAGATATATGTTAGTCATTTTCAATGTAGTCATAAGTTTTCCAGTTAATAATTCTTAAAGCAAAGCGTAGTACACTGTTCAAGAGTTTCATCTTGATGAAAATGTGTGGAATTAAGTATTATTGACTTGCTGGCTATTTATATTGTTATGTTAATAAAATAAATGTAACTTCGATATTTTAAAGAGCAACTGTTGAGTTTCTCGCCGGCTCTTCTCAGCAGAACTGCTTTCCGAGCCTGTGGTAGCTTCCTCACGGACAGACTACACCGACGCTTACATTAAATTGACGATTCAAAGTCATTTGTACTAAGTCTAATTGAATAAAGTTTATTTCACTTCATTAATTCGATCGGTATGTTACTCAGCCACTGGCTAGGGTTCACAATTGTCAATTGTCAAATGTGAGTCTCTTTCCTGCGATTTGTCAGATAAAATTGTGTATAATTAAGTGTTGCTGTTCGTACGAAGTAACATAATTTCGTCAGATAATTATCAAATTGGGCAACATCGGTAAGAGTCGTTTGTTTTTATTTTACTATAATACGACGACATTTAGACATCTAGATTTATTACTATGTAATGACATTAACAATTTGTTACTGTTCAAAACTTTAGGAATTCAACATTACGGGTCTAAAGGATTTTATCGACTTTCATAAACACATGTAATAAAACAATTATTTGTAATTATTATATTATATAGGCAGTGGTAGCCCAGTGGTAACTCGCCCGCTTCGGTATCCGAGTGAAGCGGGTTCAAATCTCGGGTCTTGCACCTCTGACATTTTCATGTGCGAATCATTTCTATCATGATTACCACTTGACTTACGGTGAAGGAAAATATCGTGAGGAAACCTGCATGTCTGGGAGAACCTAGCAAGTTTTCGAAAGACATGTGAAGTCCGCCAACCCGCACTTGTCCAGCGTGGTGGACTATGGCCTGATCCCCCTCGTATTGAAGGGAGGCCCGTGCCCAGCGGTGGGACGTTAAAAAGGGCTGAATACATACATACATTATATTATTTACAATTTCAGTTCTACTGAATTTAGCATGTATATATATTCTTATTTCATTTGTGGTGAGACATAAATGAGTATTCTATTCTATTATATTCTTATCACGCATAAACAGCAGGACCACTTTGCATGACATATGGACACGGGCCATTAGTTGAAATCGAATCCGCCACGCTTACTATCCCTACTCGCATTTCCTCCACCATGGTCCAGGACATTTTGTTGCCTCTTAACAATTCCCAAGTGGAATACACCAGATCTCATATATTGGTCTGATTACGCACCTCAGTGGGATCCCAATTGAAAATCATTTGTGCCCAATGGGATTTTCAATGGGGAAAGATTTTCAATGGGATTTAGATCGGGACTTTTTGCTGGCTATTGTAAGATTTCGAGATCAAGATGTCTCGTCAACCATTATTGCACAACTTGAGATCTATGAATGGCACTATTATCCTGAACAAGATTAATAGTGTCTTCAAGATAAGCCGAAAGAACAGCCGGTAAAAACATTCCTAAAAAGTTCCATATATTGATATTCATTCATCCGGCCACTCACTTCAACAACTTCCCTTGGACCCATGGAACTCATACAATCCCAAAAACCCAGACTTATTCTTCCACTTGACGTATTAGGCAAACTATTAGCTACATAACGGTTACGTGCAGACATTTTATCAAATTATTGTAATTTATTGTAGATTTTGAAAATTATTATAAAAGATCTTGTGTCAAGTAGACAGAATTGACATCAAGATCTTTGTTTTTAAATTTAGACTTCTTCCATTATCCGTGCAGTTTTTATTTAGAACAAACTATGAGTATTTAAAGAAGAGTTCCAATACGACCGAATTAGGAATTATTACCTGGAAAACTTATGACATTGAAAATGACTGTGTGTTACCGGTGGTAGGACTCTGTCAAGCCTGAGGAGTCCGACTGGATGGGTACCACCCCCTTATCTATTTCTGCCGCCAAGCAACAATGATTGCATTGTTGTGTTCCGGTTTGAAAGATAAGGTAGCCAGCGCAATTACAGGCAAGAGGCATATCATCTTAGTCCTCACAGTGACAACGCACCTGTGGTTCTGCATTTTTGTTACTTAAAACCTAAATGCATGAACCGTAGGTGTTATGGGCGACAGTTACTACTTTCCATCAGGTGGTCTGTCTGCTCGTTTGTCACTGAATCTCATAAAAAAAAAAAAAAAAAAAAGTGTTCAGCCGTTTTAACGTCCCACTGCTGGGCACGGGCCTCCCTTCAATACGAGGGGTATCAGGCCATAGTCCACCACGCTGGCCAAGTGCGGGTTGGCGGACTTCACATGTCTTTCGAAAACTTGCTAGGTTCTCTCAGACATGCAGGTTTCCTCACGATGTTTTCCTTCACCGTAAGGCAAGTGGTAATCATGTTAGAAATGAATCGCACATGAAAATATCAGAGGTGCGAGACCTGGGATTTGAACCCGCTTCACCCGGTTTCCCAAGCGAGCGCGTTACAACTGGGCTACCACTGCTACTGCTTGAAAATGACTAACATACATCTATCCCTTTCGAACAGAAATCTCTCAGTTGTGTGTTTAAGGGGAGTCAAGTGTGTTGCTGTTTGTACGTATACACAACAATATCTGGTGGTTGACAGGACCGGAAAATATTAATTAACTATACTAATAACTATTTTAACACAATGTTATATTATAATTATTATTACCAAATCTTGACATCAATTAGCTTTTTCATGTATTTTTTTTTATTTTATCAGTAACAATGCTACCGAAATACGAGTGTAGTCTGCGTCCAATTAATAAAAATATCTCTATTCGCTCGGGAGATGTCACGAACACTTTCATCGCGTAATTAATACAGTAGATATATTTTTTTTTAAAGAATTTACTACATTCCAATAAGAATTAAGTTGGCAATTTTAAAATATTATATTGATATATTTTTGTTGATGTACATAAATCAAAACGAAATGCTTCTCGTTTATAAGTGTATCAACTGGATCGATTTAACTGATTTTAATTTTAAAATTTTCATAAGACTGCAAATATTGTTTAAGGGAAAATAATTTATAAAGTATCCTGGAAAATTGGGTCATTCGGGAAAAAACTATTTCACAAATAAATTAATTAAAATTTGGATCGGACAACATCTTTGGGGTCAGCTAACATTTCGTCGCTTGTACGTTTACAGATTTCTGGGGAGCTGGCTGGGATTTTGCTACATAACGTACAAAATGAATGTACACAATAAGTGTATATTTTATGTATAGAATATTTATTGTATTTTTTTGTAAATAATGTATTCAATCATATTCAGCCTTTTTTTTAACGTCCCACTGCTACAATTTACTATAAGAGAGGATCTGGTCATAGCCCACCATGCTGACTAAGTGTGGGTTAGCGGACTTCACATGTCTTTCGAAAACTAGCTAGGTTCTCTCAGACATGCAGGTTTCCTCGCGATGTTTTCCTTCACCGCATATTGTAATCATATTGAAAATTAGTCGCACATGAAAATATCAAAGGTGCGAGAACCGGGATTTGAACCCGCTTCACTAGGTTTTCCGTGAGCGCGTTACCACTGGACTACCACTGCCTTATAACTATATTAATAAAATTTTAATTTGCTCATTTAAAAATGGTCGGACCCCAGTGGTTGTCACATAACACCGATTGGAAAGAAGAAAAAGAAGCAGGTCCATACGCTCTTTTCTTGATGTAAAAAAATCTTATAATAAAAAAGAATCGGTTTTCGTGTTATCTTTCAACTATCTGAGATTTCACACACGTGTACCTATTTTTATGAAATTCAGTAAAAACTGTAATATCAGCTGCTTTATATAAGTTCATAACCGGAAAACTTAAGCTGTATTTTATAGCCTTAAACGTAAATTAAAATAAAACTTAATAATATCATGGCTAAGAACAAGATAATTAAATAAGATTTATAAGATTTATACAACAATAGCGGCTCACCCTCGCTTCGCTCGGGTTCGCCTCTAGGAAAACAAAACCAAATCTATCTCACGGAAACCGTACATTTTTGCGTGATAAAGAGTAACCTAAGTGCTATTCTACTATAATCTATCTCTGTGCCAAATTTCATCCATATCCGTTCAGCCATTCTGGCATGATTGAGTAACAAGCATCCAAACATCCAAACTTTCGCATTTATATAGTAGTAGGATAGTGATGGACTATGATCTGATCCCCCTTGTATTGGAAGGAGGCCCGCGCCTAACAGTGTCACATTAAAAAAGGCTGAATACAAGAATACAAGTGTAATCGAAATCAATAGATATATATGATTGTGAAAAAAAAAACAATTTAGTCTATACTAGCCCATTATAGTATGGAATAGTACAAAAGCTACTTTTTATCCCCGAAAATGTACGGTTCCCGTGGGATAGATTTGTTTTTATTTTTCATTAGGTACGAACCCTAACGAATCGAGAGTAAACCGTTAGTGTCTATATAAATACTAATATTATGTACTACTTGTATTAATTCAAATCATACTATCTCGTCAAATAAATATTAGTATCTGTAAGTAGCCATAATGTACATTTAACGGTTCCGGGGTGGGCCTCAGTGGTGCAGAAAATAAGCTTCACGAGTGGTCTGTCGCTAAAGCTTTTTGTTTATTATTTTTAAATAAAAATCTATTTGTATTGCTCGTTTCTGTTTTTTTTTTTTAATAACGTTTAAAAGTATTGAGTATATTGCTCCTTGATTATTTTAAGCCACAATTAATATTCGATACTCTTATTTGAGCTTTTCTCCATCTACATTAATATTATAAAGAAGCAGAGTTTGTTTGTTTGTTTGAACGTGCTAATCTCAGGTACTATTAATCCGAATAGAAAAATTATTTTTGCATTAGATATCCAATTTATGGAGGATAGGCTATATATCATCCCGGAAAAATATGTTCTCGGAATCAGCAGTCGAGTTACAGAAAAGTTCTTATAGAATAGCACTAGATATACTTGGTTTGATAACCATAATGGATAAGTGAACTAAGAGGTATATCTGCTATGTTTCTTTATTTCTTATAAGTATTATCTATACATATAATAAAATTCTAACTGAGTCTAATCTGTACATAATTTTTTTTTTTGAAAATCTTATTGAAATAGTTATTATTATTGATACATATGACGAATCTATAGTTTTTTAGAATTTTTGTCTATGTGTCTGTTTGTCTGTGAACGCATCACAAGAAAACCACTGGACAGATTTTGATAAAATTTGGTGTGATAGCTGGTTATTTGAGTCAACATACAGAATACTTTTAATTGCGGGAAAGTATCTCATCTCTGAGATATCTATACTAAACGTTAAAAAGTAATTACGGACGAACCCTATATTGGATTAAATTTTATTTTATTACTTGGCTGTATGCGATGAGTTTTTGCCTGTTTATTTTTATAATATAACACCTGATGGCGCCACTATGTTTTCCGGTATTGTCAAAGCGTTTACTTTATATTGTGCAAATAAGATTTTGCCTAAATGGCACTACTAGGAGAAATTGAACATAAGAATTGAATTGAAGTGTGATTTTACTAAATAAAACCTTTTGTCGAGTATAAATTTAAAAAGTCTTGTTTATTACCCTAATCTCAATTCCCGAGCGGAACGAGAGTAAATCGCTAGTGTTAGTATAATAGTGTAAATCTATGCTGCCAATAAACGTAAGTAAATAGATGTCTGAAAATAGGGTCAAACTTAGAACGTTACATTTTTAACTGGTCTAGTTATGGAGCTGTGGAGCATTAAAATGAAGCAAACTCAAACAAAAACTTCTCTGCTAACCTATAGTTTGTTCAGTAAGAATAATTAACGACCATTAATTTTAAGGCTTAACGGGCTTAGAACTTATTGAGTGACCTAATTTTAAAGTTTAATGGTCAAGTTAAATATCGACGTCTATGTTATACGAGCGACATAGCCTCACTTCACTCAGGTGTGTCCCTGGGTGTCAGTTATTATTTGATGACAGTAGCTACGCTTCATTCCAGACCATAGTCTAAGTTTTATCTATTTTTTATCTAAATTTTATCAAAATCTGATTAACCGTTACAGTGTAACGGAGTAACAAGCATACATACCTATACACATATACAAACTTTTGTATTTATTAAAGATATCTAATATACCCTAATATGTGGAACCGTGGATAATATTTAACATATTTTGATGGAATGTTAACGGAACTCGGATGAATGTCGACATGTTTTTATTAGAAGTTATGAGGTCTGTGCAACAGTATCTTGGCTTGCCCCTTAAGCAAGCAAGGATGCTGTGAACATTGCTATTTGCGACACGTCATGAATAGGTTTATAGTGTACATTATAATTAAGAATGTGCTTAATTTTTATAACGGGGGTGACATAATCCCTGAGTGATAAAGTTTTTCTGGGAGACGAAAAATCGATCTAGATTAGTCTTATGTATGGGAAAATGCGTGTTTTCGAGTTTTCACTCTTTTTTTTAGTTTGCATTATTCCACGCAAAATATGGTCGATAGTTTCACAATTTCGAATTCCCGGTCGGATACAAAGTTTTTACTTTTGTTTTTTTTTTTTGTATTTATTCAATTTTTGAATTTTTTAATAAAATACGATATAATAAAAAAGAACACCCGACAAAGTTCGGTCGCCCAGGGGGTCAAGTCTGCTATTGCAATTGTGTGACAATTGTCTATCAATGACATCGTAATTGCTACTTTTTGCAATTTTGGTAGTCTACTAGTTCAATGGTTTTCCGATGGTGTGTCACTGACACTCCAATGATACATTTGCAAACAATTGTTAGTCGCGTACATAATGACAAGTCAATGATCGAATGTGTTGTGTAGGCTGTTAATATTTTGACAGTTCTAATGACCATTGAACTATCATTGAAGTGCAATTGTGCAGTCATTGCATAAAAGCAATGTTTGTTTAATGGTTGGATCACAAAAACAATTATTTTTAAGTTGTGAAGTGTGTGTGTGTGAACCTAAATAAAATGTTTAGTCTAAAGTGGAACATTTTAAAATTAGCTAACACGATTGACGCTCAAGAACGCCAGCGTTCGGAGCGAAGAAACCGCCGTCGAGCCCGCCGCTTATTAAGGAGCAATATTGACCCCTTTTAAGCCGTTACACTTTAAAAGTTATTAAAAAAATCGTTAGAAGCTAGTTAATAATATTCTGAGAATATATCATATAACATGTTTAAATAGTGCAAGTTTTCATTACTTACTGCTCGCCATTCAGTTGGTGATTTACTGGGGCAGTCTGCCGAAATAGAGTTTAAAATTTGGGCGCACTCCACCCAACGCCGCTTCGCTAGACTGCGTCCTTCGATACTTCGACTATAGTGCCCTCGCGCTAGCTCGGGCTGGCTCTCCATAAAATCCAGCAATGCTGATATTTGTTCGAATAAGACCATAATTAATGATTTCAATTTTTAGTTCTCTTGTTAATGACTATTACAAGTGATCACGAAAGAATTGAAATATCAAATGACATTGTTATTTAATGTCAATTTGATAGTTACAGATAAAACTTATTAATTTTGGACGTTTTATTTTTTAGATTGCACTTAAAATTTGTCTTTTTGGCTTTTTATGATAATTTTACATAATGCTTAGTTTTAAAACATAGATTTATCAATTATATAATTTATTATAATTACAAATATAATCGAATCTAGCCTAAAACTCATTTAGGCGAACGCTTTTTGAACTAATGGCAATACCGATTACCTTCCTACTGCAATTCAACTACAATCCAATTACAAGACCATTGATCGACCATTGTAAATTTAGTAGGCTACGAAATTTTGGACCAATGGTAATTGAATTATAATTGCATTGTTCCATAATGACAATTCATGTAAAGTAGCAGACTTGACCCCCTGATACTAAATATAAATCATCACAGTTGACAATTTGTAGCTCGTTATAACTTCACTAACATGTAACTCACGGAGCAACTACGCTTAGATCAGCTCTACGAAATGTACATTTAAGTACTCTTAAAATTATATGAAGTTATCTAAAACAGTTTATGGATATCGCATTGTTAGTTTAAATATTTATGTGAACCATACGTTTTTTTGTTACCATCTTTTAGTTCAGATTTTATTCTGCTATATTTTTGGCCTTCGTAATTTAGACAAAGTGCCTAATTGACCGATATTCCCTCAGCATTTTTCGGAAAAGATATAAATATGGCGTTTTTTTTTTTCCAGAAAAGACCTATAACCTAATTAAAAAGCAAAACCATATCTAAATACAAAATTTGGTCCAAATCATTAAAGCCTTTACCGAGATACACAATAAATTTATACATATTGCCCATGTAATATTATATTTGCCCATGTAATATTATTAGATAAAATTTTAATCTGTCAGCATTTTATACAGATTATAAAAAAATATGCATGCGAATTCAGCGAATCAGGAGTAGAATAATTATATGGTTTTTTTAATAATATTTTCACCAACTTTAATAGTTATTTTACATTTTATTTGACATAAATATACAATAACAACTGTCGTTATGGCAACATGGCAATGTATTCCATCTCATTCTCTCGTTGGCTTAATCTTATATATTTGTGTTTGTCTCTTTTTAGTGTCGCATTTTCGTTTCATCGAGTTTCACATCACAATGACTCTAAAGAAGTTTCATTTCAAATTTATAGATGTTACATTTATCAAAAACTCAATGACATTCAATTAAAATCTTTTTTTTTTTTATTATATGTGACTTAAATCATAAATAATCATCCTACATATCTATTACTTCAAATGCATGAACAAAAACTTTCCAAATATTCTTTAAATACGAAAACTTTACTCTATAATCTTCAGCCATCCTGTTATTATTATGATCTACTCACGTTTCAGTGAGCGTAACCTACCAACTGCACTAAAAACTTTATTTATATTTTAGTTAACCCAACTAAAATCAATATCCATACGAATATTATAAATATAAATGTGAAAGTTTGTTTGTTTGTTTTTCCTTTTTTTACGTTGAATCAAAGTGACGGATTAGCGTGATTTTTGTGTGGAGATAGTTGAAGGGCTGGAGAGTAACATAGGCTTCTTTTCACAGCGGAAGATTATCTCATTCCCACGGAAATAAAGATATAAATATACAAGAACTGCTCGTTTATATATATACATATATATATATATATATATATATATATATATATATATATATATATACATATACATATCTAGGGACAAACCCGAGAGAAGCGATGGTTAGTCGCTAGTTAGTATATAAATAAATTAAAGTTTTCATCATTTACCTACGGAACTGTAAAGCTTACAAACCTGTAAGCTCTTATCCAAACATGATTTATTCCACAAGCTTTTATATTAAAATTTAAAGTAATATCATAAAATATCTGAAGTAGTATGCGACGAACCCATTCGTATCTTACAGAAGTTTTAAACCGATGCCTATATCGTATTTCAGATCATTTATTCGGTGCCGATGAGAATGTCTTATTGAAATGTTAATACACCCTTTGAAGGCGTAATATGTGGATTTTGCGAAGTAGGTTTTGTATTTATTTATAAGATCTGAGTGTATTTCTATTTAATTTGTCTTCTATTTAACCGAGAATTTTCAGTACGAACCTAGTGATATTAACAGTGCCGGATTTAACCTTAGCACCGCCCCTGGGCCCCGTAAAAAATGCCGTAAAATGTTGAAATTTAAAATTTTTAAAATTATGAATTTTTCGAAAAATGCAAAAAAATAATTTATGAATAATATCAATTTTTAGAAAAATGTACCTACTAGTTAATCTTTCATTTTTTGGAAAATAAAAAAAGTTTTTTCGATAACGCGAAGAAATTTTTTTCCCGCCCTCCGAATTTTGCCGCTCCTAAAAATTTTTCGCCCTGAACACTAGCCTCGAGTGCCCAGTGTAAATCCAGCGCTGAATATTAAGCACCAAAAAGTGAAAAAAATAGTACTCTTACCGAAGTCATTAACTACTTATTGCATGCCCACGCAATCCATCCTTTATAAAGATGGTGTTTGTTTGTTTAATGTTAAAACGGAACATTAAATCGATCTGATTTTACAGTGATAGCTGGAATACTGGAGATGGAAAAAATACTTAATATTTTTAATGAGAAAGGTACCATCGTAGTTTACACATATTAAAATACACAAGCATATCATTAATAGTGATGTACCTGTATTTTTTATTATATTGGATAGATGTCAAGTGATTTTCATGGGATACTAGTAAAGAGACATAAGAGACTGATGACTAATGTTCTATTAATAAGGGACTAAATATTTTATGACCTAGATTTTATTTTAGACCTAATTATTGTCACATCAGTATTTATTAATTAAATTAAATATAATTAAACGAGCAATTCTTGTATATTTATTTATTTATTTATTTATACTGGCGATCTCAGAAACGGCTCTAACGATTTCGCTGAAATTTGATATGTGGGTGTTTTTGGGGACGTAAAATCGATCTAAATTAGTCTTATGTCTGGGAAAATGCGTGTTTTCGAGTTTTCATGCGGTTTTCTTTCATATTATCCCACGCAAAACATGTTAATGTTATCTATACATGTAATAAAATTTTGAGTCGAATCTGTACATGAAATATTTTTTGGAAAATCTTATTGAAATATTCATTATTATCAATAGAGAGGCCGAATCTATAGTTTTTGAATTTTTTGTCTGTCTGTCTTTCTGTCTGTCTGTCTGTCTGTTACCGCATCATGGAAAAACCAATGGAGGGATTATGATAAAATTTGGTATGATGATAGCTGGTTATCTGGGTCAACATATAGAATACATTTTACTGCAGGAAAATATGTCATCTCTGAGAAATCTATGCTTAATGTTAAAACGTAAGTAGGGACGAATCCGAGCGGAGCGAGGGTGAGTCGCTAGTATGTTATAATTTCGCACGCTCGGGCACAAGCGTCGTGTTCAAGCGGCTAGGACGCAAGATTGACAATCAGGTTGATTGGTGTCGTCCGGGTTCGATACAAAGTTTTTTCTTTTGTTTTTTTTTTTTGTATTCATTCCAGTTTTTAGTTTTTTTTTAATCTAAAAATCGCGATATAACAAAAAAGAACTCCGAGCAAAGCTCGGACGCCCAGGTACTTAAAATAATTTTAAAAGTCATTAATTTTACTGTCAGCAGCAATGTTGACCTTTAAATCAGTGTGGGCATCTTGTGTGGGCAGGATCCCTATTACAATTTCCTCCTTAGTCCTTACGCCACTTATATTTACTGACGGGATATATCTATTTATCTTAGAGATCTTTCTGAGCCGGAGTGTAACATTAATCTATACATATAATAAAATCCTAAGTAGAATCTGTAAATTAAATATTTTTTGGAAAATCTTATTAAAACAGTCATTATTATCAATACAAAGACCGAATCTTTAATTTTTAGAATTTTTGTATGTCTGTCTGGGTATGCATTACGAGAAAACCACTGGACAAATTTTGATGAAATTTGGTATCATGATAGTCGGTTATCCGGATTAACATATAGGATACTTTTTTCTGCGGGAAAATATCTCATCTCTGAGATATCTATACTAACCGTTAAAACGTTCCTAGGGACGAAACCGAGCGGAGCGAGAAAAAATCGCTAGTATTAATATAAATAATTTTATCAATAACAACCGACATATCCCAATAACACGTGTAAGGCACACAAAACTCTATTATGGAGTTGGGTTTCCAAATGCCAATAAGATTTGTATCGATCATCTTATCATTAACCACACTCTCTCTCTTCCCCAGTATCTTTGGGTCTCCCTTCATTTATTTTACTTGTGTTTATACAACATAGATATAGTTTTTTACTATTCTTAACAACTTTGTAAAATGTTTGAGTTCACAGAAAATGTTTTATATTAAAATATTTACTTTCTTTAAATTGAGCTGCACCTTAAAGAATTTCATCAAACCCTTGTTTGAAGCTGGCTTTAAATGAGGTCAATCGAGCCCAAGTTTATGCTACGCTGGCTACATAAGTCGGTGAGTTTATTTCTTTTCGAACGAAATGTTCTCAACATGCCAAAATACTATACTCGTTATAGCCTGCAACTTTATACACAGCTTATTATTTACAATTCTTTAAAAATATGCTGTATAATATTTTCAATGTACTAAATTTTTTATCATAATCGCATGATATACTTTACTTAGACCAATTATTTAAGTTTTATATGCTGTAAATGCAACTATCATGATTTTTGATGTCGTTTTGATAAAAACAGGAAAAACTTAAGACGTTAAAAATGTAAAATCAAGAAAAAATACCTTAGAAATTGATTTAGACCTATGTTTGAATTATTTAACGCCATGCCATCTAATTATGATCTTATCATTGTTCAAATTACTCTAATTAAGGGCTGAAAACTTATTTGTAAAACACTTAATATTCATTTTACTTTATTCCCTATTTATCAACCCTATAAGCAAAATTTTCTCGTCCAATTTCAATGGGTCTAATTATGATGCATTCCCTATTCAAGCTACGCGTGGTTATATAAATATGTGCATGGGTATAAAAACTTCTTCCTTTTATTCGTTGTTTAGATAAAACCAACTTCCTTTTACCTGGCTTGCTCCAAAAAAAAAAAATTCAGTAGGTATAGTAAATGCACATAGATCAAGAGTGTACATAATAATTAATTATTGGTATACTAGCGACTCACCGTCGCTTCGCTCGGGTTCGTCCCTAGGTACACACGTTTTAAGGGTAAGTACATAGGTATAGAAAAGTAGGCAAGTTATTTTATATTTTTTCTCTTTATTAAAACTTTCCATGTACCTTAAGGAACATACGAAAAGAAAATTTGCTGAATTGGTCAAGCCGTTATCGAGTTTTGCGCTTAGCATTATTCATTTTTATTTATATGTATAAGATATGTATGGCTCGTGTGAGCGAAAGTACATAATTTGTTGGGTTAAAAACTAAAGAGACAAGCACAATGAAACCATGCATTAGTATTATATTTGGTGTAACAGTTTGATATACGAGTATATAAAAAACGGATGGCTGAGTGCAAACTGCTACGGTTGACGTAGCAGCTCTACAATGCCGCCCGTATATTTTTTCCAGTTTTAGTCAGCTTGAAAAGACCAAATATAACGTACTGGTGACACGTTTTTGCTTCATATGTCCCTATAATACTTTTGAAACAGTAATATCACGCGGAATTGCTTGATAAAAAATTGCCTTTTCCCTTTCTAGAACATAAACATATCTCTACAGGTGCCGTTACTGCGTAAACGTCGGACAAATAAACAAACACTTTTCAGTTAGTAAGGAAGTTCAAAAAATACTATTTACGTTTCATTTCAAAGGTACTCTGCCATTTACTCACTTTGCTGATACTAATTAACCATAAAACATAAAACAAGTCAACAATTACATAACAGATTATCGTGCCAAAATGACGTTGGCCTGTCGGCTATTCTACGGTTCCTAACATTCGGCATTCCGCCAATCGATTGTTGAACGCATTTCCAATACAATCATAATGTAACAACAAATGAAAAATAGAATTTTACGATAATTTTTATTTTTAATCTAAAATAAATTTAGTTGTAAATGGACTTAGGCAGAAGTATATTTAGCCTTTTACGTAAGGGTTATTTATTAGAAGTTAATTAATCAGAAAATCTACCCATTACTACGGTATAAAACCTACCGGTGGTAGGACTCTGTCCCCCTTATCTATTTCTGCCGCCAAGCAATAATGATTGCATTGTTGTGTTCCGGTTTGAAGGATAAGGTAGCCAGCGCAATTACAGGCAAGAGGCATAACATCTTAGTCCTCACAGTGATAACGTACCGGCGGTTCTGCAGTTTTGTTACATAAAACAGGTATCGCTTTCCATCAGGTGGACTGTCTGCTCGTTTATCACTGAATACCATATAAAAAAAATACTACATTTCATTAGAAAAATAGGTAAAAACTATTTGAAGTATCTGTCTGTATTTCAATAAGGCAAATCCATCATAGTTTGTTTGGTTATTTGCCTGATACCAAAGCTACATTATTATTATTTTTAAATCACTAGCAAATGATCTGATTAAAAAAAGAAGTTCAGTGATAAAAAATGAACTCAACAGCCTTCAATCGTAAGTGACAAACTTTTTTATGTACGTAAGAAACAATTAGTATAGTCGCAGGCAAATGATTCCCTAAACAGGAAAAGAAGACTAGCACTTAGTGCAAATTCGTATGATGTATTTGTTATCTATTTAATAACTACACCAATTATTTAAATTCTATATGATATGAATACAACTGTTTTGATTTTTGATATCATTTCGATAAAAAATGGATAAACCTAGAAAGGTTTTTTGAAGATTTAAAATCTTGAAAAATACGTCAGAAGATGATTTTAAAATATCGTTGATTTATTTAACGCCATCTACTTATGACCGCATCATTATACTTATTTATATATTATACTTCTTTACTAATATTTATATTTTTTGTTTGTTTGTTTGTTTATACCGAATAAGCTCCTAAAACTACTGGACCGGTTTAGATTAAATTTGGTAAAAAGATAGTTTGAGACCCTGAGAAGGACATAGGATAGATTTTATTATGGAAATCAATCCCTTACAGTGAAAATAAGGATAAAAGTTTGTATGGGGAATCAACCTAGAGGCGAGGGTGAGTCACTATTGTTCAATACAGTAACTCCACCATATAGTTTATTTGGCTATTTGCTCGATACTAAAGCCAAATTAAAAAAAAAAAACACTGAAAAAAAATTGAAAAGAAAGAATTTCAGTAAATAGGGGATAAAAAATGACCTCAACAACCTTCAATGGTAAGTGACATTAAATTTTTTATAGACATAATAAACAATTAGTATAATCGCAGACAAATGACCTTTAAACAGGAAAAAAACACTTGCACTTAGCGCATATTCAAAGAGTAATTTTGAATGTCTAAGTTAAGTTGAGTTCCCGAGTTTTAATGTGACTGACACAAAACCACACCTGACGCTTTATTAAATACACCATATAAAACGTGATTTTGAAAACATTCTGAAACGTTAGTAATTTTGACGGGGAGCGCTGTAATCTCATTTATTGAGCAAAATTTAATTAGAGCGTTCTTAATGGAGGCTGAGTACAATCGGTTACCTGTGTAATCAACACATCTGTATAAATAACTGAAATGTCTTTAAAAATAATTTAAATTAGTAATAACCGAATAGTACACTGGAATAAGACGATGCAAGGTCAATTTCAATGATAGGATTGAAAATGTGTTTAGTGATTTAGAAAATTTCAAGCCCAAGTATACAATATTCATCGCATATAAACACCAGACTGAAAGCACAGAGTACTCATAAGGTTTATTATTTTTACCTATGCATTACTAAAATTGAATTAAAAATAAATATTACTAAATTAAATTAAATTAAAAAAAAACTTTATTTTACAATAATTATAATTTCTCAATTAAACTCAGATCCAAACATTCGAGTTCCTTGACATCCGTTATTTTGTATTATAAAATATTATTAATTTCATGTCATGTTATTTTTAAAAACTATAAATCTAAAAGATTTTGCTTAAATAAGTCATTTTAAGCATTTAGAATTATATATAGTGTATTTCTACCTTTATGTGTACCTGTATTTCTATCTTTTTAGGTAACAGGTTCACATATCCACGTGTATAATCATTCGTTAAGTCATATTGAGGATAGACGTACATTTATAGATAAAATATTATTTTTTTTAATTTCTGACATCCCGTATACTAAAAATTAAAAAAAAAATCATTTGAAATATTATTCTTTTTTTTATACGCTTCTGCACCTTTCTAATTTTAACAAAATGTTACTATACACAAAGTATTTTGAACCTTTTCAGTCTCACTTGTTTCATTCATTTTTTTCTTAAAAGAAAATAATTTTAATATATACATATATACATAATATATGAATCGATATAATATAATAAAGCACTTGAAAATGAAAACATATAAAAGCGAAGTTAAAAGACCCTATACTTAACTTAAAGATTTTAGCACCTAACATCTACAGTAAATAATCATATATTACTTTATATATCAAAATAATATATAACAAGTTATCATTAATATTTATTATTAGGCGCGGCAATTGTCTATACCAAATTAAATAGACATTATTAATACAAATTAAATTAGTTCACTCGAAATACCATAATTATAATACAATCATACACAAATACCTGTTCTTCTATAGATAGGACGAAAAACTGCCCAATATTTTGACGCTCATTTAATTTTTTTAGCGTTACAATTATACACTTCTATAATAAGAATGAATTAAACATAATATATAAATTAAAGCACGTGCCGATATTAAAATCACTGTTGTTAAAACCGCATTAAAATCTAGAAAAAAACGTACATACCAGAAAGAAATCTCTAAAAATTAATGAAAACTACCGAAATTTCAAATCACATTACACTACCGACAAATCACAAGAGGACATATGAAGACCGATTCTATAAAATTGACCTTGGGATCACTCACCTATAGTTTCACACATGGTCGGTAGCCGGGCTCAGGAGAGCTGGCCATCTCTCCTTTCACGTCCCATCACTGCACGACATAAGGTCCAAGTTAGAAGGCGTGTGAACACTCCACGGTCTCCCCATTCACTGCCCGGGCGTATGCGATTTGCGCAAACTCGGATGCTGTGACGCCAGAGACATCTACGATCTTTCTCATTTTGCCGGGTTGGGCTCTAGAGGTCATAGGGTCGCCACAAAGTAAACTGTCCTAAGTTTATGCGTACCATTGTGACTCTACCTGTACTACGATCACACTGTGTGGTCAACATTCAGAAGCTTTCTATCAATGGATTTAAGCCATGAATGCAACCTTCGTATGTAGTTTTTTTTTTTAATACACAACTTGATTGTTGCTTTACTTTATTTCTTAGCGTATAATGGGGGATATTTAAACATGTAAAAGTAATTGCCTAACAAATTTATTCAATTTTAAAAGCTTATGCGTTTCTTTTACAAACCAATTATTTAAATCGATTTAAAAAATATTATTGAATTATGTTGATATGTAACTATATTATCTTTGTTATCATTTTTGTTAACTAGAAAAACATGATTATTGTGAATATAAATAATTATTATTTAACTTCCATTTTAATAATATGTAGAGACAGTAATTTGTCCTAAAGACCAAGGATAAGCCATTTCACATTTAATTTTTTTAGAAACTTGGCTGATAATATGCAAATTATAAATCCGTAAGGTAATATTAAAAAATAAAACTGTTCTAAAGTATAATTTTCTCTTTCATCATTTCTGAGGGTCAAGTCTGCTATTTTACATGAATTGTCATTATGGAACAATGCAATTATAATTCAATTACCATTGGTCCAAAATTTCGTAGGCTACTAAATTTACAATGGTCGATCAATGGTCTTGTAATTGGATTGTAGTTGAATTGCAGTAGGAAGGTAATCGGTATTGCCATTAGTTCAAAAAGCGTTCGCCGAAATGAGTTTTAGGCTAGATTCGATTATATTTGTAATTATAATAAATTATATAATTGATAAATATATGTTTTAAAACTAAGCATTATGTAAAATTATCATAAAAAGCCAAAACGACAAATTTTAAGTGCAATCTAAAAAATAAAACGTCCAAAATTAATAAGTTTTATCTGTAACTGTCGAATTGACATTAAATGTCAATGTTATTTGATAAGTCAATTTGTTCCTCTCCGCCGATATTCCATTCCGACGTGGTCTTGGAATAAGTGGAGTTAGCTCCTCCACATATGAGAAGAAGTAACCACAGCATTAATACATAAGAATATGTTAAATAATATATTCACTCTCCTGACACTCCAAATGCCAGACAAGCAGTTAGTCAAAATCCCGATATCACGGGTATGTATGGAATTTCAAAAAATATTGATATGTAAGTTTAAACTTTTTTATTTTTGGACATAAAATTAATATAAGTTTAAACATATTATACCTACCTTTGTTTGTTTGAAAACTATTAAATATTTATTCTAATAGGTAATTAAAGATTTTACTATAATTTTTTTTATATTCAATAACATACCTAAAAGCTATTTTTATTCAATAAAATAAATTAATTAATTTTCAGTTTTGGAACATGTTAACATGCAAGACCATAATGAGAGGATTATCACTGAGAGAGAGAGAGAGAGAGAAGATCTACCACTGATTTAATTAGAGGCAAGAGTATTAAGGGATCAATTAGTAAGAAGATTACAGCAGCAATAATTATTACCTTTTATGTTATATGTTTATTTTAATATTTGGTGGCAATCAATCTATTGTACTTTACCACAAAAAATATTGTATCACCTATATGTATCTATGAATAGTACTTATGCATATAAATTGGGTGTTAAATAAAAAAGAGCTAAATAAAATAATTTGAACCATTTTAATGTTTAATTTTTAATCTTAATAGTTTAGAAGTAAGAAAATTTGAACTAAATAACAGTTAACTAATAAGGTTATTTAAAAAATAATCTAATCATAACAAAAAATAATAAATAATTTAATTATTTTCTAATTTACCAATCTAATCTTCACAAATCTTATTAGCTAGTTTATCTTATATATCTAACATTCTTAAACCTAAAGCTTGCCATTCCCTCTGAGTCTGCACTACCATTTCTCTTATCCTATTTTGCTCCTCCATATAATCTCCATATAATCTCTATGTTGCTGCATTCTGAATGCTCTCCATTCAAAATAAGAATTTACAAACTGACGGGCAGCCTGCTTTGTTTGAACCTTGCATGTCTTCGAGGTGAGATTGTATTTGTGAAGACCTCTCACTATGGCATGGTGTAGATTTGATTTGATTTGATATCACGATTGATGGGCCATTTAACATACTTGTTAAATTTGGCATTGAGTGCCTCCGTAACTTGCCTCACAGCTCTTGACACTGTCTTCTGTGAGACATTGTGTAGGGCACTCTGCCCAACTAAGGTCTGGTAAGATCCAGATGCATAAAATGCTAAAGCTATCAAAATCTGAAATAGAAATATGTAGGTATATATTTCTTTAATATCAACATCATGTATTCTTAGACTATAGTTATGCCTTTAGTGATAAGCAATGAAATTGAAGTTGTTTTCTAACCTTCGTCTCCGCCGATACTCCATCATTCCGACGTGGTCTTGGAATAAGTGGAGTTAGCTCCTCCACTAGCCCCCTTACAGTTTCCTTTCCGAGGCGAAATGTTTTCACAAATTCTACCTCGGAAATATCCTGAAAGGGTATTAATATTGCAATATTGCTCCTTAACAAGCGGCGGGCTCGACGGTGGTTTCTTCGCTCCGAACGCTGGCGTTCTTGAGCGTCAATCGTGTTAGCTAATTTTAAAATGTTCCACTTTAGTCTAAACATTTTACTTAGGTTCACACACACACACTTCACAACTTAAAAATATTTGTTTTTGTGATCCAACCATCAAACAAACATTGCTTTTATGCAATGACTGCACAATTGCACTTCAATGATAGTTCAATGGTCATTAGAACTGTCAAAATATTAACAGCCTACACAAAACATTCGATCATTGACTTGTCATTATGTACAAGACTAACAATTGTTTGCAAATGTATCATTGGAGTGTCAGTGACACACCATCGGAAAACCATTGAACTAGTAGACTACCAAAATTGCAAAAAGTAGCAATTACGATGTCATTGATAGACAATTGTCACACAATTGCAATAGCAGACTTGACCCCCTGTCATTATTACTTTAGAAGATTAAAAATTATGAAAACTTTGGTTTTAATTATATGCCATTTGAAATTAAATTCAGGGCTGCGCGATGTTTGCATTAAATCAATTACTTTGTTTAAAACCTTTTGATTGTATGGAGAAATTCTGATTCTATAATAAGTCTTGAATGAAAACTATTTCCCAATTTTCTTATTTCATGGAAACACCTTGGCTGATCTTAACCAAAACTCAACTATAATACAGAAATAAATTAAATGTATACTTTCTGGATTTGTAAATAACACTCATAAAAAAAAATTCAGTGGATATAAAACCCATCAAAAGAATATAAAGATTTTAAGGTTATTAGCGACCCTACATCGCTTCGCTCTATCCTTGCCTGCATATCGCCTATTTAGTACATAATAATAACCTTAACAATGTTTTTCTACAACCGATATATTATTTGGATAGATCTTTAATTATCTATAATCTTTCGAGGTGTTATGAGTTTAAAAAAAAATATAAGGTTATATGGAGGACGGAAAAGGACTGTAAAGAGCTAAATTTTATTGACTTGCTTTTGAACGCGGCTCCTCTCGCATAGTTTATTATGTATAACTACTCCACTTTTAAAACTGCAGCATAATCTAAGTTTTTGACATTCATCAACTTTAACGAAACTGTGGGACCGATTTAAAAATACTTTTTACATTTTATAGTCTACTAGCGACTTGACTACTACTACTTACGTTTTAACGTTTTGTATGGATTTCTTAGAGACGAGATATTTTCCCGCACTAAAAAGTATCCTATATATTGACCCGGATAACCAGCTATCACCATACCAAATTTCATTTTCTGTGATGCGGTAACAGACAGACAGACAGACAGGCTATAAATTCGGCCTCTATATCAAAAATAATGTCTATTTCAATAAGATTTTCTATAAAATATTTAATGTACAGATTCGGCTTAGTTACAATTTCATTATATGTATAGATATATTGAGGTATGTTACATGCTACTTATGTTACTTGGACAAAAGAAATTTTGAGTTCAAACGTAATGAATACGGGGTGTAAATATCAAAACAAAACTAATTGCATGATTTAAAATATTCAAACAAAAACAACACATTAACTTTATTCATGTTACGTGTAGTTTCTTTATTTATAGATAAATATTAGTAAATATTTCATACTTACCATTCACGATGTCATTATTGTCGGACTCTATAGAAGCTTGTTATCAAGCACTGCGAGGCCGCACGCTGTTGTCGCCGTACACCGGAAAAATCTCACGGCGCAATGCATTTTGTATTGTACGGTGAACTATTATGATGCCACTCGTAGCAAAATTATGTCATTAATGTGTTTTTATTATAACAAAAGAATTTCTTAGAGCACATGTAGTAGATGTACAATTTATCCAAACCAAAGAATAAAACTCAAAAATCGTAAGTTTTAAATAGGTATAAGCTTAAGCTTAGTTGAATACATACTTTTGAATAAAACCTAGAATAGAGTTGATGTTGTTATATTTATTGAAGTTATGCTTCTTTTGGAACTTTTGGAAAAATTATGAGTAAAAATTTTAGGATGCGCGCGCACACCGACAGCCAAAAAGCGAAATGATGAAGTTAGCTGATAACGGTTTGTTGCCACGGTAACCGTTGTTATTGTCTAAAAATTGATAATATATAAGTACAACACACACAGGTTTTTTTTTATAAATATATTAAAAAAATACTACAGAAAAAAAATCTTATTGTAATGGCTTTCACCATTAAATATTACAAAATATGTACTATATTATAGTGCATTTATTTCATATAAACGAAAATACATAGTTTAATTATTAAATAGTTCGTAACAAAAAATATATGAAAATGAACAATAAAATCCATACCTAATAATAATTGTCTATCTTAAGTTTTTGTATAACAATGACTTTTGTAAAGCAGTTTCCCCCCAATTGTCAGAAACCATAATAATAATAACAGTTTATTAATAGTTAGTTTAACAATTCAACTCTTTCGTATGGATTAGTAAACAGCTATAATGAAAGACGATGATTTTGTTTATTATGAAATCTATAGAGTACCTAGTTTCTTTGTAAAAATAAATTTTAAATTTTGAACATTCCATATTGAATGTTTTTATTCAATATAGCATGTAAAACCAAAAATTAAAAGAAAACGTACATATAACAATGAAAGATCGTACAACTCTGTGATATTATTTACTAGCGGCTCACCCTCTCTTCGCTCGGGTTCGCCTCTAGGAAACCAAAAACAAACCTATCCCACGGGAACGGGATTAATGAATAATGATGTATATTGTATTCAGCCCTTTTTAACGTCCCACTGCTGGGCACGAGCCTCCCTTTAGTACGAGGGGGATCAGGCCATAGTCCACCACGTTGGCCAAGTGCGGGTTGGCAGACTTCACATGTTTTTCGAAAACTTGCTAAGTTCTCTCAGACATGCAGGTTTCCTCACGATGTTTTCCTTCACCGTAAGGCTAGTGGTAATCAAGTTAGAAATGATTCGCACATGAAAATATCAAAATTGCGAGACCCGAGATTTTAACCCGCTTTACTCGGTTTCCCAAGCGAACGTATTACCACTGGGCTACCACTGCCTAATGATGTATATATATAAAAGATATATACATCATACCTAATGATGTATATATAAAAGTAAAAAACTTAAAAAAAACGGATATAACTTTTTAAAACAATAAAATATTATAAAATATTCAGTCTTTTATATAGCATTTTTAGGAATATAGGTTAAATAATTGTAGTATTCTTACTTATTAATAAATAAGTTTACATATTTCAGCTTAAGTTTGGTCTCTTGTTATGGAAAAATAATACGTTATAGCAACTGGCAAGAGAATGAACACAATAAAACCAATCCTTATCTAGCTTAAATAAATAAATTATATATATTTAAAAACTTTGTTTAAATAATGATTTATGACATATTAATTTCATAAAAAAATATTTAATTTAATCTATACCAATTTTATTTTTTGATTTAGCAACACTATTGAATAGACATGTCTCTGTGTTTATAATCTGTATGTCTTTTTTAACTTGATTCTTTGCCGTGTCGTTTCGGGTACGTTAAATTAATCCGCAAAAATCTTCGTTAGCAGCACATATTCATATTGTTCAAAGTTTTAAAATTAATCTAAAAACATGGTTTATAATAAACTCGTATATATTTCCCATATATTATGTTTTTGTGAATTAAAAAACCGCCGCGGCAACTTGACGTTTAATGCACATAGTAATAACCTTAATGTATTGCAAACAGTGAAATAAAACGTGGTTATTTTGGGTTTTCAGTGAAGACTACCAGTATGAAGTACAATAGGCTGGTAACTTCCTCCAGGAGGAAAAACAGGAAGAGGCATTTTAGCGCCCCTTCTCACATCAGAAGAGTTTTGATGTCATCTCCCCTTTCCAAGGAGTTGAGACAGAAATTCAATGTTAAGTCTATGCCAATTCGCAAAGACGACGAAGTTCAGGTAAATAATTGAATTTTTCAGATATATTTTTAGGTTATTATTAGGTATATTTTTGTTTTCATCTTAATAAATCATGATGTTTTAATATGTTATGTTCAGCCCTAACTTTAATTTTTGTAAATTTACAACCCTGATAAAACTAGTGAAAAATTAATTACAAAATTAGTACAAATTCTGTTTATTTATCTCTAGAAAACATTGTCTAGAGAAAATTGTCAATGTGCTCATATGCATGTAGTATTTTATATGTTTAAAAAGTTTCCAAAGCTTAGAATTTGCCTTGTTTCATGTGTAATAAACTAAAATATAATACACATATATTTTCATATAATATTATTATATAATATTTATTATATTGTCATTGAAAACTAGCTATCGATATTCACATTTAAACTATTAAACATATATGGTAATAATATAGTGTTAATTAATATGATGACGACAAACCATTCACAGACTACAGATGTTTGCTACCTCTGAAAGAGAGTGCTAGAGGTTTTCTCTAGTGCATTCTGGAAGGGAAAGCAATTCTGTACCATGGTTCAAACTATGGCTCTGATTAATTAACTGGCGATTTAGTAAATTTTTAGAAAAAGATAGTAAAGTATTACGATTGCTTCTAAATTCCACCTTCATTTACTATGTTTTAGGTTGTCCGTGGACATTACAAAGGCCAACAAGTTGGCAAAGTAGTCCAGGTTTACCGTAAGAAGTTTGTTGTCTACATTGAGAGGATCCAAAGGGAGAAGGCCAATGGTGCCAGTGCGTATGTTGGTATCCACCCCTCAAAGGTATGTAGATTATTTAAAACCTTTACCAACTTTATAACTTACATTCAAAACAATATATATTAAATATTGAAATGTACTTCTTGTCTTTTTATTAAGTCCATTTTAAATGATGATCACTTTTAACTTAGACTGTTGTTATCATAACTAAGGCATGACCTCTGTTATAGACACAGTTACTGCTGAAACACTTCCATGGCTCTGAAATACCCAATACTTCATCGATACTAGCTTTGAAAAGTATCAAAATTAATGTAGACCTATTATTTTCAGTGTGTTATTGTAAAACTAAAGATGAACAAGGATCGTAAAGCTATCTTGGACAGACGTGCTAAGGGCAGACTAGCAGCACTTGGCTCTGACAAGGGCAAGTACACTGAGGAGACCGCCACCGCAATGGAAGCCTCGTGAACATAGATTTAAGATTAATAAAAATATGAAAAAACTCCATTTCTACTTTCATTTGTATCTTAAAATTCCAATGTTTTGATGGAGACTGTTTATAGTAGGGGAGCCCAAGAGGGGATTTTGGGATTTACTAAGTGCGGCAGATTAACATAAGGGGGGATACCTTGCACTCTTTTGAGTACCTCCACCATAGTATAAATCCTCTATATAAGGCCGTGTGTCTAGGGCAGCCGATCAAAATATTAAAAAAAAAAATGTTTTATATTATATCAATAATCTGCCGATTGCTACAAATTGTACATAAACTTTATAGTCAATTTTTCTAGATGAGCAGCTTTCATCATACCAAATTTCATCAAAATAGGACCAGTGGTTTTCTCGTGAGGCATTCCTAGACAGACAAAAAAAATATAAAAACTAGATTCGCCTTCTATCAATAATAATGGCTATTTCAATAAAATATTTAATGTACAGATTCGACTAATTTAGAATTTTATTATATGTATAGAATTCATATTAACTTTATAAAATTAATCATACTCCAGGAGAAAAAGCGTGTACGGCTGTTGTCTATCTGTGAGTTGGCTTAGTTAACATACAATATCCATGTGCAAGAATTGGGCCCAAAAATTATAGCCTAATGCGTGTCAATCCTATCTATACTTAATATTATAAAGCTGAAATGTTTTCGTTTGGTTGAACGCGCTAATCTCGGGAACTACTAATTCGATTTGATTTTTTTTTTTGCATTAGATAGTTCGTTAACTGAGGAAGGCTATAGGGCATCCCAAAAAAATGTACGGTTCCCGTAGGATAGATTTTTTTTATCTAGGGACGAGCCCGAAGCAAAGCGAGGGTGTCGCTAGTTTTTAATAAAAAGCTTAGTATATCGAATTACGTCCCACTGCTGGGCACGGGCCTCCCTTCAATACGAGGTATATTGAATACGCACCTTGAATTAGAGACTACTTGGGAACAATAAATTATTATAACACTACATTAAAACATAATATACCTATATGGTAATTTTATTTTCAACATTACATGTATAATCTATCAAGCATGGCTAAAAGCTCATACTCTATACCAATATTATGAAGAGGAATTTTTTTTTGTTTGTACCGAATAAGCTCCAAAACTATCGAACCGATTCAGATGAAATTTGCTAAGATAGTTTTGAGACCCTGAGAAGGACACAGGATAGTTTTTATCCTGGAAATCATCCATTAAAGGGGATGAAAATTTGTATGGGGAAGCAAACTACGGACGATTCGAGCGAAGCGAGACTTTATAATAAAAAAAAAGTCATTTTTTTTAAAATTGACTTAACTAAAACAATGCTTCAAAAACCAAAAAAAAACTTACTTTTTTTTAAGTAAATACTTAGATTGCAAATTACAGTAATCCAAAACCTTGTAATATCTAAAAATGCTTTAATATCTCAATATTTTCTAGTTATTGTCTTATAAACTTGTTCCCATTTTGTTCCCAAAACTTGAAACTGAGATGAGAGAAAAATAAAAACAGCCATATGTCCTTATATTATTTATATTTATTTCTGAATTGCATATAAATTTGTGGACTTTCTGTTACAATAGTACTCTTGAATGATATTTTGTATAAAACGCTAATGTACGCTATTGTACCAGAGGACCAGTCAACATTCGTCCCAAACAGAAAATGCACACAATAATTTAAACTAAGCTTATTTCTTTAGAAATTAACCTAAAATACCATCTAAATTTAGGTACTTAGTTTGCCTAAGATTTGCACACACACACTCCCATACAACGGTTATAAGCCCCATATGTGAACAAGATGTGAACCCATGATGGTGGTTTCAACAAAGTAAACAACCGTACAACACTAGTGAAATAAAATGTGCGTAGAATCGAGATAACTCGACTGAATTGTACGTAATCCGTACAATTTAATACACTTACAGAAGGAATATCAAAAATTTCAAGAAACTACATTTTGTATATGAATGAGTTTATTGAAATATTTTATTGATTTTTCGCGTCGCTTAATAAAATATACTAAATGTTCTACGTTACTAACATAGTTCTTTTAAAATGTCGTCAGATAAAATTGCTTGATAACGTTAAATGTCTATTTACATTGCAAATAGAAATCGAAACTTTTGATATGCCTCCCAAACAAACTGTATCCAAAACGCCGTATCCATATTATGTTCTAATTCCATGTATTTTACAATAGGCAGTGACGCATTTGACATACAAATGTGTACTAGAATGATTGGTCCAGATTTTGAGTTCATTCCCGTAGCGTTTTTCAATACACTAATTTAAAAATAAAGTATCAAAATAATATCCTTAAGTTTCTATAATTTAAACAATTTAGATGCTTTGTACCAATATACAATTCTTCGCATTAAAATTGAATAGTTTAGAAAAGTTTTATCTTATACAAAAAAAAAAATCAAACTTACTTATTGCTTAACTAGAGGCAAAACACCCCACAAATATAACTTCCTTATTATGGACCAAGGAGCGACCCCATTCTTTCACTTCCGATCGAATGCAAACAAACAGAGTCTCTCCTTACACCCAACTATAATTATAATATGATATTTTTTGTTAATTTTTAAGTATTTACATTGACTGTTAATAATCTGTTAGAAAAAATAATCATAAACCGAGTTTATTTCACATATACGTATGTAAATAATAAATTTGTGATGTCGTATCATTCCTATAAGTATCGATGTTTTAACATTTTCAAAGGACATCTTTATAATTTGAGAGTTCTGCACTATTCAGACCACATCGTGTACAATATTTGTGCAGAACCCATAACAAAAAAGAAATTATAAACTATTTAATTTACTGAAACATCTTGTGCTACCGACTTGATCATTCCAAAATGCTCTAACTTAAGCGTGATAATAACAAATTTTTTACTATTCCATAGCAAAAATTGTTATTATATTTATCATATTATAATAAAATAGAAAATTAAACAGGTTTTTTTTTATTAAGCTAGCAACATTTTGATATCACCAAGCCTTTATTAACCTATGTACTTTACTTTTGCCACAAACAAATCACAACTTAAATAAAACAATGAGACAACATTTCAAAAGTATTCATAAAAATAGTTACATATTGAATATCTTCTAGTTTTGAAAAAAAATGTCTCTAAAAAACTTCGAAATGTTGTCTTTTGCCCATAAAACAAAGGTACAGACAACTTTATATGTATATAGATTATAAAATGAACCCACATCGCCAAGATAACAATAAATATGTCATCGAACAGAGAGCTTGTGTAGGGAAAAAATATATTATTTGTAAATTTAAAAATATTGACACACAAATATAAAAAAAATATCAAAAATCTTATGAACATGTGTTCGGGCACACCGCCATTAATTTAACATGAAACGTCTATCTACAGCTCGAGTTAAGGCCGACATATTAAATTTTTATATTCTTTATACACTGGTTATTTATCTATACTAATATTATAAAGAGGTAAAGTTTGTTTGTGACGATGTATGGGGGTATCTCTGGATCTGCTGAACCGATTTAGATGAAATTTGGTAAGAAGATAGTTTGAAATCTTGGGAAGGACATAGGGTACCTTTTATCATGGAAATCATCCCGAATGGGGATGAAAGTTTGTATGGGGAATCAAGTCCCACGAAACCAAGTCGCTAGTTTCCTATAAATTTTGTCCAAATTACAAGTATTTTTATTTAAATCGATTAATCAGAAATTATTATATTAACACATTATAAAATCATGGTGATTATAAAGCTATGCTATTATAAATATTGTGCTGCTAGTTATATTCTGCATATTTGAAATCAAATTAGTAAAAAAAGGAATCTTTGAAGATAGCAACGGAAAGATGTATAATCATTTATATAATATATATCCTTTTTCAGACAATAACAACGGTTACCATGGTTCGTTATGGTAAACTTTTTTGACCTGGCAACCTTTGCATCTAGGACTCATCAGAAGCGGACGTCAGAAAAGTCAGAATTCTGATAGTATGCGGGCTCTAGACCAAAGCATATGAACCTTATTTATGCTTTGCGGCGGCCGTCAGATATTTTCAGACAAAAACAATAGTATTTCTTTTTCTTCTTTAGTGACTTAGAGTTGCGTTAAAAAATCTTATAATATGCGGCCGGCTAAGACATTTCACGTCAAAAAATGTATTGACGAATTGTTTGTTTCGTGTATCAATACTAGTCAATGTAACGTTAGAATATAATTTATTCAATAAAGTTTCAAAAGTTCACTTTTCTAACAAAAATAGAACTATGAACTATCGATTTCTATACAATGATCACAATAAACTGAGGGTCTTAACACACTCGGTTAAAAATTTTTGCTATTACATAGTTATTTTATTCTTTATCAATAAAAAAACATAAAAGCAAAATGACAATAAAAAACTCATAAATCATTCATGTGTGTGGAGACCCCCATACAAATTATTATTACCTCAATCCCATAGTGTAACCAAAAAAAATTCACTTCAATTATAAAGAGAACATTACTAATTAGTTTGTCATATATTTAAAAAAAAAACATTACATTGAATTCTAAAATTGAACGAATCAAAAATTAGATAAAATTAATTTATGTTTTAACTAAACATGTATACCGACTTCAAAACCGCTTTCAAAGCTATCCACCACCCTTAAGGGTGCAATTCCGAGACATAGCCCACAGACTAAGGAATAATATAGACAGAGTGTCATAGAAATTAAAATATGAAGCCAAAAAAATAAAATTTTAAAATAAATAAATATATGTTAGAACATTAACACACAGCACCATCTAGTTCCATGGTAATCTACGAGGCTTGTGTTATGGATACCAGATAGTTGATACACTTTAAATAAATACATAAATATTATAAATATAAACACCCATGACTGGAGTACAAACATTCGTGCTCATCACACAAATTAATGCTCCCAGCGGAACTTGAACCCACAACCGTTGGCACAGCAAGTAGGGCCACTACAAACTGAGCCAAACGTGGCGTCCAAATGATACATGATGTTTTAAATTAAAAATACTATTGAAATGATTATTTGAATACTGAGTGATTTATATAAATGAGAAAAAGAAACAATGCTTACAAAATACAAAAGAATATATTATTATTCATTATTTATTCTCACAAAATTTCTTTTAAAACCAAACTATCCGTATGGCAAAATCGAAAATAGTAGCATAAACAACGAATCACGCTACTATTTTTGTATTCGACAATCATTTTAGTTCTATATAATTCTTTAGTCTAAGGCATAGCCATAAAAAAAAATCTTACCAAGAAACATGAACCCTCCATTTTTGAAGTCGGTCAACAAAGTCATAATTTAGACATAAAACTATGGGAGTAAGGTATGGTGTGACCTGTGTGCTAGCTATATACAGGCTCTCTGTCCGAGAATGGTGTAATATGTTATTTCTTTATAGGGCGGCGAGTGCGACTGGTTTTGCCGGTGGATGTGGACGGCGTGGGCACGACTGGGGATGGCTTGTTTTCTGTAATGGAAAAGTTTTATGATGTTAATATCTTATTTAACGCAATGGAATTATAATATAGATGAAAAATAATAAATGAGTAAAATTTTTGTTGAAATCTACACTTATAAAAATTCTAACTAATTCGAATACATAACTTTTTTTTTGGAAAATCTTATCGAAATAGTCATTATTATCGATATAGAGGTGGAATCTATAGTTTTTAGAATTCTTGTCTGTCTGTCTGTCCGAAATCTATACTAAACGTTAAATAAATGACTGAGAAATTAGTTTATGTTTAAGTACTTTAACGTACGGCAATTGCGGTCTTTCACTCTAGTGACGTCATTTCACCTAGCCGTGATCGTCGCACCACATAATATCACTCAATTGCTCAGTAGGGAACGAATTTAGAATAGAAAAACGAAAAACGAATTTAGTGTAAACATATTTTTAAATATTACACATATTCGATACTTTAAACGCCCACCATCTTGGTGTTGGCGTGACGTCATAGTCTATGACAACGTTGCAATCAACGAACTGGTCTAGATTGTTAGTACCAATCGCAAACACCAAACAACAGCGCTCTGTTATAGTAGACTTTGACGTCACATTCGGTATGACCAATGGATGTTGCGTTTCAATTACTTTGAATTTCCCACCCATTTTTCCACTTATTAACTCATATTTTCTTAATGAAAATTACATTAAAAAATATTGATATAAGCTTAATTCAGAAGCAATTATAAAAAAAAACACCTTTATTTAAATCACCCGCATATTCCCTATTAAATTGAAATTCGGAATTACATTTTTACAAACAATATTATATCCTACTCAATACATAGAAAAAAACAAAAAAACCGTCTTTTCGGGGATTTATTTTGATTTTTTTACTTCTCGATGCGAATTTACAAATGCTTTACTCGTAAATGTGGTCACAGAAACCCCATTATATAATTTTATTGATAAGTGTTGTCTGTAACAACTATATAATTCCTTACCAACTAGTTAAAGACTAATTAAAGATGTCTGAAACCTTAGTCTCTCCCGTGACCATGATTGATGTAAAGCATTCGAAACGCCGGGAACCAAAAATCAAAATAAAAATCAGAAAAGATAGTTTTATTTTAAACAAGTTTTAACGGGTTCGTTTTAACGGTTAGTATGGAATAGAATATATCAATACTCCATACTAATATTATAAATGTGAAAATTTATAAGTATGATGTATGGATGTTTGTTACTCTTTCACGCCAGAACGGCTGAACGGATCTGGATGAAATTTAACATAGAGATAGATTATAGTCTGGAATAGCACACATTCATTTGGGATTCATTCACGTGGGATAGATATGTTATTGTTTTTCTAGAGGTGAACCCGAGCGAATCGGGGGTGAGCCGCTGGTATTGTATATACACACTTATAATGAGTTATTGCGGGTTGCATTACAAAGTGTTTTCCCGTAATGAGATAATCTCCCGCGGTAAAAAGTAACCTATGTCACTCTCCAGCCCTCCAACTATCTCGACACAAAAAAATCACGCCAATCCGTTTCGACGTGAAAGAAGGACAAACAAACACACTTCCACATATATAATATTATTAGTATGGATTTATTACCTTTCGCAGTACGCCGTCCCTTTCTGGGAGTAGTCACTGGTGTTTCAACTTTCATAGGCTTGACGGGGGTTCGCTTCGACGGCGTTTTCGCCTTGGCCTTTTCCGTTAGTGCCGTTGCGGTCTGAAAATAGTGTTAGTTCAGTAATTTACCTCTAATAATTATATTTTTTATTTTTTTTAAATTGTTATTTGACATGTAATATGTATTGGTTTTTATTTGTTTGAATTAGAGTTTAATTTATTTTTGTTTTTCAACCGACTTCTTCAAAAAGGAGGTTCTCAATTCGGCTGTATTTTTTTTTAATTATAGATTGTATGTTAGTAGTGGTTAAATTATACATAAATAAAGTAATAGAACAAGGCCATGAATAAAAGCGAAAGTAACTAAATTAATTGACTGTGATATATTTTTTTTTAATTTTATAATTAAATATGTTTAGAATTTATATACTGTACATTTGAAATACATTTTTTTAAGATGAATTCCTCAAAAGTTTTTTTATATGAAACATTATTAACTTAAAAAAAAAACACCAACAACACCAACACATTTTACAATATCAAGTTCATATTTTAAATATAAAATAGAAACACATAGTTTAATCATGTTTTAAAACAAAACTTGATTTATCAAATAATATATGATATATACATATTTCTAAATTATACATGTATGTGTTTCTATCGGAACGTTTTTTTTTTTAATTTGGCATGCAATAGTCACATGCGTAAATAATTAAAAAATATATAAGAAATCGCAAATCACCAATAAAAATTAAAAGAAAAAACACGAAAAGCAAGCGTGATAAATGAAGATGGACGATATTATTTCGTTATATTAATTATCTGTTATATCTATAATTCAAAAAGGAAATATGCCTTATATCAGGGGTTCCCAAATGGTGGTCCGCGGAACCCTAAACCCTAAACGTCCGAGAGTCAAATAAAACGTCAAACATGAAGTCTAATTTTAGTGTTAGTATAAGTAAATATGTGAAAAATTTTCATAAACTAACTACGGTTATATTTTTGGTACAATAAATATTATTATAAGTATTAATATTTTTCATTTATGATTTGTTCTTTCAAGACAAACAAGAAATTATTCTAACTACAACACAATCAGTTGAGTTATTATCAAAATGAAGAATCATTAAATTATGATCAATTAGGGTTCCGTGGCCAAAAAATTTGGAAACCGCTGCCCTATTCACTTTTGCCCACACCTGGGAATCAAGTTACAGTGGGCAAAGTTATCATAAATCGCGGTGTGTGATCATAATGGGAATGATATGCAATGGTTCATGGAATAATAGAAAATAAATTGTACCTTGACCCAATCAACTTGCAATCCATTACATTCGTACTATAGCATGCATATATAAGTACTTTCACATCACATTCACTAACTAACTCTCAGAAAACACTTCATGCTTTTCTTGAACTGGACTTTAAAATGAGTCAATAGTTTTTGAGTTATAAAAAATTAAATTTGGTGTTATGAATGATGGATTGAAATAATTATTATTTTTCATAGTGTCATCACATATGTAGAAATTTTTTTGGGGCAAAAACAAAAAGATAATTGTAACATAAATCAAACATCCATACAATAACATGCGTTTAAATAAAGGCCAGTCGTATACTTTCAAATCACATTCATTCTTTGTGTCACTGTGTTTATAGTTTATATTGTTGCATATTTTTTTTGAAGTAAAACTTCTTTAGGTTTGACTGAGAGGTAAGTCAATACATTGGAAAAATGTCGCGGAGGTGAGTCAAATTTATCATTAATAATTATATATATATATATATATATATATATATATATATATATATATATATATATATAATTTATAATTTAATAAAAATTATTATATTTATACATATTTTAATTTGTTATCTGCCACAACGCCAAAGAAATTTTACTTCAACCGCACGTAAACGTTACACGCGCTCATTTTTCTTTAAATGTAAACAGATCGGGCAATAAGTATCGGAGACAAGTTAAATATTACTTTTAGGGCTTTTATATACTTTTTACTTAACAGTAACCTAATAATAATAATGTCAACTTTCAGTCTTTACATTCACAATAAAACATGCATATTTAGTAGTGTCTGACTGTATCTCTTCTATTTGTTTGTGTCTGTCCATCCATCAGTCACCCTTTCTTCCCTTTGCCCCTATGTCTATTTGTATGTTTGTTTGTCAGTCTGTCTGTCAGCAGGACTACCTGTCTGTATTTCCCTATCTGTCTATGTATGTATATCTATCTGTCCGTCTGTATATCTATCTATATGTCTGTATATCTATCTGTCCGTCTGTATATCTATCTGTCCGTCTGTATATCTATCTATCCGTCTGTATATCTATCTTTCTGTCTGTATATCTATCTGTCCGTTTGTATATCTATCATACAACTGTATGTTTGTCTGTCCGTTCATCCCTATGTATCTGTCTGTCTGTTGATCTGCCCGTCAGCCGAACTATTCATCTGTATGCATCTATTTGTTCGTCTGTTCGTCCCTATGTCTGTCTGTCTGTCTGTCCGTCCGTCCGTCAGTCGGCGGCACACAGCACTCGTCCACACCAAGCTCACGTGTTAAGTAGATGGCAGCGGATACGTACATTTCTATATATCCGTCGTACTATGCCTACCTTGCTAGAGGGCGCCACAGTGGGCGTACTACCTTGCCGCTTGGCTTTTGGTTTGGTTACGCTTTTCGGACTGCGCTTTGGCGTCCGCGTTTTTTTGATAGGCGTCACCTCTTCTTGCTGTGGAATGTTTCATTTGTTATATGCTATTTTTATATCTCCCCTTTGTTTGGAGAAGGAATGATAGTGAACATGACTGTTATAACTAAAATGAGAATAATATATGCATTAAAGTCGGTGTAAATATAGACCCCGTGCGGGAATCGAACCTTACACACTCTGAAAGAAATGAGAAATGATTGTGCCGAGTCATATATCCCAATGGCGTATTTAAAAAATACACAAATTTTACAATTCTGAAAACTTCGGAGTTCAATTATATTTCTTCATACAGAAACATATCTACAGAGTTCAGTGCAGCTCTAGCAGGTAATATAATATCCTGGTATACTTTTAAATTAATTAATATCTGTGTATGTTTTTGCATAACTGTCTCGATGGTGTAGTGGCTGACATGTATGACCGAGTCCTGGGTTTTAGTACCGGACCGGGCTTAGTTCAGTTTTGGAGATTTTCCGTTAAAAAAGCCCCAGTAATGGCCAGTAGTTTGCAGTTTCACCCACATGCCTCGAGATTACGTAAAGCCGTCGGTCCTGCCCTCTGGATTTGATCTCCGATCACATTGAATTGTCATCCCACCGGAGTAAGAGAATGACAGGAATACAGTGCCAGGAATCGAAAGTGCACTTGTGGTAGTCTCAGTGAGTGGCCACCGTGAGCGACTTCGCTTGAGACAGAGCACGGAATACGGGGGATTCTGGGCTCAATTTTCTTGGGGGTCTACACTAATTATTTTGTCTTTATAAAAACTATCATGATAGATGATACCAGAAGAAATTAAAAAGACGCTATTGTTTGGTTCCTCATTTCAGGATTTTCCTTCAGGTTCTTAATTATTATTATTATTATTATTATTATTATTATTTTGATAAAAATTCACAATATTATCCATTGTTTTCAACAGGCCCATCGTTATATAGTTGGGAAGACACTATGTATTTATTTATGTGTTTTGGTGTGTATGTGTGTGCGTCATACCGCAGTCTCGCTAGTGTCCGCGCTCCGCGAGCTCTTCGAACTGTTACGTTTGCGCGACTTCTTTTCGAGCTGCGACTCGTCCGTGTATAGCGATAGGTCCACTGGAATTAAATAACATATTATGAGAATGTATACATATAATATACTAGCGACTCACCCTCGCTACGCATAGGGTTCGTCCCTAGACAAAAACAAATCTGTCCCACGGGAACCGTACATTTTTCTAGGATGATATATAGCCTATAGCCTTCCTCAGTTAACGGGCTATCTAATGCAAAAAGAATTTTTCAAATCGGATAAGTAGTTCCTGAGATTAGCACGTTAATCAAACAAACAAACAAATTCTTCAGCTTTATAATATTAAGTATAGATATGTCAAACTTAGTTATAGACAGATGTAGAGAATGAACTGTGCAATACTATCATAAAATTGACCACTTCTAGAAAGAGAGAACGCGAACGTGCGGACAATATCTGTCTTTTATTTCAATTTGGATTTAAAAATGGAATGTAAAAAATATATAATATATATATATGTATATATATATATATATATATATATATATATATATATATATATATATATATATATATATATAATAAAAAATATATAATTAAAAATTACAATATAATGGAATGTAAAATGGTTATAAATATCTATCTTCACTGTATTTCAATAAATACAGAAGAAAATAAAATAAAAATACTATATAAATACATATGTATGTATATACAAACCCATCGTCTGATTGCTTAAATTTCAATAATCAGCAAAATTATGCAAATGTGTGTTACAGTCGATTTATTTCGTTTCACTTATAATATAAATTTTAATTAATAATGTAATTTTAATTATAATTAATAATATAATATTCTAAAATATTAGAATATTTTTTTTAAAACGGACACTTCTTGGGATCTATTTCTATATCTTTTATTAAATTAACACAAGTTTAATAACAAATCGATACATGTAACATCTATGGACATTTACTAGAACCAATTTTTACCCGACTGCAAGGAAAGGGTTATGTTTTTCGCGCCTATCTTTATATGTGTATGTTTGTTGTTTGGTCGTGATGTGTATCCGTGGCGCGGGCGCAACACTCACGTCCGTCGGGGTGCTCCTCGGTGAGCGGCAGGCAGCCGGCGCCCGCCTCGGCGCTGAGCGCGCGCTGCAGGATGGAGGCGGCGCGCGCGCGCTCGCCCGCGCGCAGCCGCAGCGCGCCGCCCGCGCCGCGCGCCAGCGACAGCGTCGTCAGCACGCACTCCATGTCTGTACACAGACCCATCATCGTTATAAATAAACTAGCGACTCGCCCTCGCTTCGCATAGAATTCGTCCCTAGACAAAAACAAATCTATCCCACGGGAACCGTACATTTTTCCGGGATGATATATAACCTATAGCCTTCCTCAGTTAACGGGCTATCTAATGCAAAAAGAATTTTTCAAATCGGATTAGTAACTACTAATCCTGCGATTAACGCGTTCAAACAAACAAACTCTTCAACTTTATAATATTAGTATAGATATGTTGGGGCATTAAAGGTGTCTGCCCACTACACCGTCTCATACTATGACCGTGCTATGAACGTATCAGGAACGGAAACGAGCATGGCACGGATTACTATATCCACTAGAACGTACCAACAGCGTATCAAACCCATATATAACGGTTTTAGTGCTGCGTATGCTCACCATTGCGTCGCCTACACGCACCGGTCCAGCAACGTCGCGTACAACGCACGGAGCGTACCGACACCGGCAAAGTAGTCTCGCTGACAATTATTACCGACCCGTGCACGACACGCAACGACGGAACCATCTAGTGGGCAAGGTCTCATACTTTTCAATACAAAGATTATTTTTTTGCCTGACACAGTCTGAGCACGGCCATGGTATAAGGCGTAGTGGGCAAACTCCTTAACACACTGCACCATCTAATTCCATGGTAAAGCTTATAAGGCTTACGTTATGGATACCAGATAGTTGATACAATACACATATATAACTTTTAAATACATACATATTATAAATATAAACACCCATGACTGGAATACAAATACCACTGGCACAGCAAGTAGAGTCCTTACACACAGAGGTCGCGGGTTCGAGTCCCGCTGGAGGCATTCATTTGTAAGCACGAATATTTATAATATATATGTATTTAAAGTTATATAAGTGTAGTGTATCAACTATTTGGTATCCATAACACAGGCCTCGTAGCTTACCATGGAACTAGATGGTGCTGTGGGTTAATGTCCCAACATATTTATTTATTTATTTATAACAATATTATAAATGTGAAAATTTGTAAGGATGGATAGATGGATATTTGTTACTCTTTCACGCTGAACGGATCTGGATGAAAGGCACAAAGTTAGATTATAGTCTGGAATAGCTCATAGGTTACTTTTTATCCCGGAAAAATACACAGTTCCCGTGAGATAGATTTGTTTTTGTTTTTCACAGAGCAAAGGATCGATTATCTATTCCATACTAATCGTTAAAACGTCGCTAATGTATAATATATAGTTATTACCTGTGATATCATAAAAATCGGGCTTGTACGTCTCTCCGGTTGAGTCGGACTTGTCCTGAGACAGCCAACGTATTTTGATTTTACGCGTAGTCCTATACACGTTTTGCAAAGCTTGGCACACGTAGAAACCTCCCTCGGCGTTACGCACCGCCAGATATTCATTCCTTTGAACAAAAATAATGATTAATAATAATAATTCTAAGGAGACATCCATTCATTACACGAGCTCAAAATGGGGCAAGGGGATCCAGTAAAATCTCATCAAAACTCAACACTTTCATACTTTTGAAGTGTCCTATTTTGCCCGCCGAAAAAATACCTGAACTTTGTATTATTTTTATACTTTATGAAAATAATTGTAGTCATTTAACAACTATAGCGAAAATCTCACGTGAGAAGAAGGGGGTGTCATAGCAACCAAATCAAACTTAATCTCACAAAAACGGGGAAGAGTCTAAATTGAAAGATAAAATTAAAGAGTGTGTGTATGAATGTGTACACGCGCAAGAAGTAAAACTTTTATCGGTTATCGGTTCTCTTTATGAAATTCAATTTATGTTTTCAATAATTAGGATAGGTGAGATACTAAAAAAATTATTAAATATTACAATCATATATTTATAGAATATTATTTAAGAAAAGAATATAATATTATATGTCATTTGTCAGACAATAACAACGGTTACCATGACAACAAACAGTAAGAAAATGTGTGCTCGCACCTCTCTCTCTCTTGCCCCAACAGTAAAAAACGAAACGTAACTCTCTCTCTCTTTCTATCTTCACTAACTTATGTCTCCCTCTCAACTTCCGTTCGCCTCGCCCGATCATACTTTTCGTAACGCTTTCGTCACGGATTCATCAGCTTACTCCCCAAGTACTCACGTAATTAATAAACTAATAGTATTTGGTAACATTAATTCCGGATAACACATTATAGTGCAGTGTGTTTACGTGTTCTCCGAGTCACGGGAATGTAACACCGTCACCTTTCCAATTCCAGGTTGTTATTGAGTTTTCCTTATAGAAAAAATCAGTAAGTCACTACCCGGAATTCGAACCCGGAAGTTGTGGATGTGTAGCCTTACATGCTAGCCACAAGACAAACGAAGTAGTCGAACAAAATGGAACAAAATTATATATGTATGTTCGGGTTCGTCCCTACTTACGTTTTAATGTTTAGTATAGATTTCTCAGAGATGAGATATTTTCCCGCAGTAAAAAGTATCCTATATGTTGACCCGAATAAGTAGCTATCATTATATTAAATTTCATCAAAATCCCTCCAGTGGATTTTCCGTGATTCGGTAACAGACAGACAGACAAACAAAAATTATAAAAACTATAGATCCGGCCTCTGTATCGATAATAATGATTATTTTAATTAGATTTTCCAAAAAATATTTAATGTACAGATTCGACTCAGTAAATTCTTTTAAATTTTATAGGTTATATATATAGCTAGGGACGAACACGAGCGAACCGACGGTAAGTTGCTAGTAGAGAATATAGAAAATGATTGAAATATTAAGGCTTAAGTAAACATAAGATAAAGTAGATTATGAAATAAGTTTCGTGGTTATTAGAACTTGTTTAGTTAAACTAATTTCATTATGCATATAATATGTTTTGCAATGTATATCGGCCTTAACTTTCTCTATGGAAAAAAATCCATCATATCTGTTACTCATAACAGCTAAAAATAGACATACCGACAAAAAAACTTTAGTATTTATAAAAGCAGCTTTAACGATTACGTTTTATTGTTACCTTATAAATAATAAAATATATTACTTGTAAAAGACGATCAGTTTGTCGTCATTTTGTTTGGTCGGTGTGGACCGTCCCGCTGAGGCCGACAGCTTAGTAGCCATCGTTATTTCAGGGGTTGGAGACTGGTATAGTTGTACCTGAAAATAATATAAAAACTATAAATATTAATTATTAAGTAATGATACATATAATATGTATATTAAGTAATGATACATATTAATTAACTAATGATATTAAAAAGTCATTTCTATTATTTTTTAAAGGCGCGATACAAAACAATTTACCTATTATCGTTCGACCACTTATTGTAAGTTTTTAAAAGTTATTGTAGGTTATTTAAATGAGATCGTGTTTGGCGCCAAATTCGCCTATTCGCAGGCTAAAAAGCCGTTTTTAAAAAGTCGATGTTCGAAGTGTATGTATATAGTGGAATACCGAAAGAAATAGTGAACCAAACAATTCTACTAATATTATAAATGCGTATAAATTTGTTACTCTTTCACGCAAAAACAACTATTTTTTTTTATGCGATTCAGTGACAAACGAGCAGCCAGACCACCTGATGGAAAGCAGTAGGTACCTGTCGCCCATAACACCTACGGTTCATGCACTTAGGTTTTAAGTAACAAAAATGCAGAACCACAGGTGTGTTGTCACTGTGAGGACTAAGATGATATGCCTCTTGCCTGTAATTGCGCTGGCTACCTTATCCTTCATAACGGAACACAACAATGCAATCATTGTTGCTTGGCGGCAGAAATAGATAAGGGGGTGGTACCCATCCAGTCGGACTCCTCATGCTTGACAGAGTCCTACCACCGGTAAACGGTACTAAATGGATTTTAATGAAACTACAATAATATAGCTCATACATCAGAATAACACATAGGCTACTTTTTATCCCGGAAAAATGTACGGTTCCTGTGGAATAGATTTGTTTTAGTTTTTATTATAATTTTACGAATTTCATATACGTATAAACATTTTAAATTTAAAAGCTAAATTTTAATATTCCCGAAGCAATACTTAAAATTTTTTAACATAAGATAAAGAATATACGAGAAAGTAATGCCTACACCTGTAACATACTATGTACACCTACATTCAGAGCAAATAAAAAAAATATTATTATTATTAAAGTTTAAAAAAATTATTTAAACAACTACTTGTATTGACGATTTTACGAAAATTCAGAAATGAGAAAAGTGTAATTTTTTGTAGATAAAATCGAAAATTGAAATTTAAACTCGTTAATAAAAGAAATTTTCAATAAGTACACATTTGAACCTTAACACGCCTCCACTAATAAAGTTTACGTCATAACAAAAAATACGAACACGTCATGTCAAAATTTGGACACGACTTCAGGTTTAATGATAAATATTTTTTTATAAAATGTAATCCAAGTAGTTCCTCATACAAACTTTCATCTCCATTTTCACCCCTTAAGGGGTGATTTCCAGGATAAAAAGTATCCTATGTCCTTCCCAGGGTCTCAAACTATCTTCTTACCAAATTTCATCTAAATCAGTTCAGTATATCCAGAGATTACCCCCTACAACGTCACAAACTTTACCTCTTTATAATATTAGTATAGATAACTGGGACTTTAAATTGTATATTTACTGGTTTTTCATTATCAATTTGCTTTTGCATTTCAATTTTTATTTGCTCAACTGTATTTTTATACTAAACTAGCGACTTACTCTAGCTTCGTTCGGGCGCGTCCTTAGGTACGTTTTCATTTTTTAAGCGAAACCCTAATTCTTTTACCTACTAAAATAAAAATAGCTATGTTATCCTTATAACATCAGCTATCTGCCAGTGAAAGCAAAATCAGTCTAGCCGTTTCGGAGATTAGTCAGAACAAACAAAGACAGACAAAAAATTTAAACATTGTTTTTTTATTAGTACAGTATATAATTTCATATACATTTAGTAGTTATTTATCTGTATAGATATGCAATGATGGTAATTTCGAAAAAACGCATTCAATTATGTAGTTTTTTTAAATGATACTCCACCATACATTAGTGGTTCTATTATTTTCTAACAAACCAGATTTAGTGATAATGAAATTAAAAAAAAATACTTTATAAATTAACAAACAAAAAACAAAATAATATTTTATGTAAAATACTACTATTTTACATTTATGTCCAACTAACTTTTATAGGTTAAATAAAATGGCAACAATAGCAAGTGTCAGGACAACGTCGTAAATACGGTAAAATGCTTTACGAGGTACATAGCATACCTGAATATATGATATGCAATTATAGCACTTATTATTCTATTCATAAAGTGCTATTTACCATATTACCATGATATTATAAAACAAAATCATGCATTGGTCTATTCAAAAAATCGATTTATTTAACTGACTCTACTAGTTTTTACTTAAGTAATATATTAGAAAATTGTTTTAATTTGAATTCTACATGTGAAGTCGAGTATACTCTATACATATAAAGTGACCATTTATAACTGGAAAATACTGCTTTTTAACTAACTTTCAAAGAGGAGGAGATCTACCTTTCATCTAGATACCAGTTCATCAATATGTATCTATTTTTAAGTTTTTTATTTAATTTAGGTTCAACTATCATATAATTTTATTAACACTAGTAGTTTATAGTTATTAACTTTTCATTGTAAAAATAACTTCCCATAAGGGAAGAATATGATGATAATATAAATGAATCTTTTAAAGTAAATTGTGTTAGTTTGAATTCTGTGAAAAAATGAATCATAGATTATAAAAAATTATGTATCACTGAAATTTTCTTAAATAAGATGAAAATTTATAAGGCTAACTAACATACTTAAATTTTTTACTTTGCAACATTTAACATGTAACTTACAATGTAATTTAAGTTAGTATAATTTTTATTTAAATTGTTTGCTTTTAAATCCAAAGACATAGCCTAATTTAAAATTGAGGATCGCAAACTAGTTAATAATACATATAATTATAATTAATAATTAGTAATGGTAATTAGCCACTTAATATGTAAAAATAATGGTTACCTTTGTCCGATTCCTTTTAGTTCTTGTGTCTGGTGTGGCATCACTTTCAGGTTGCCTCTTTGCAGGCGTTGGTCCATCCACTTTCTCTGAAGCCTGCCGTCTTTTCCTCATTGGAGGAGTCACCGTAGCCAATTTTAATGTTGATTTTGGAGTTACTTTTGATTCTAATTTTACTGGTATTTTCACATCTAATTTTTTGTCTTCAATTTTTAATTCTTCTTTTGTTGTTTGTGGTTCATGCTCTTCTTGCTTTGGAGACTCTTCTTTTTCTTCTTTTTTCTCCTCAGGTTGAACAGGTTTTTCTGGCACTTCTTCTTTCTCTTCCTTAGCCAGTTCAGGTTTGACTGGTTCAGGTTCTTTCTGCGAAGAAGGTTTTTCTTGATTTTGATTTTCATTAGCAGACTCAGGCACAGGTTTACTATCACTTTGTGTGGGTGCTACATCTGCATCGGGTGCTGGCTTAGGTTCTGTGGGTTTTGATGGTGATTTTTCTGGTACTTCATTAGCTGTAGCTACTTTAGGCTGTGAGGGGCTATCAGCCCGATTGACAGTATTCGATGTTTCAGGCTTTTGTGGAGTAGTAGGAGTGCTAGCTGCTTTTTCAGGAGGCTTTGGTGTGCTAGGTGATGTTTTAGCAATATCCTGCTTTTCCTGTTTTGGTTCAGGATTCTGAGGTTTTAGTGTGGCAGGTGTATTTGATCCTGATTTAGGCGAATCAATAGTGCCATTGGCTGGGCCTGTTGAATCTGGCTCTTTTTTCTCAGGTGTTCTAGTTAAGGCTAAAGGTTGAGATGTGGTTGTTGAGGCTTTGTCTTGAACTAAACTGAGAGGAGCACTGGTGCTTGCACTTTTACTAGGGCTAGCGGCTACATTTGCTGGAGTAATCGAATTTTGTGTTATATGTGACAAGTTTCCGTGGTGACTCATGTTTTGTGCCATCTGGGCCATGTTGGCAGACACGGGAGCCATGGACGGCACCGCGTGGGACGGCAGTGGAGGTATATTTACGGCGTGATGTGTAAGATTCTGGCCAACCAGATTGTTGGATCCGTGATGCAAAGAGTTTTGAGCGCCCTGCGGCAGTCCTACTGCGTGATTCGCGCTTGCGACGTTCCCCTTGGCGGGACTCGCCTGACCGCCAGGTTGAGGCACCCCCGGCTGGGGTAGCACTGGTTTTAAAGCAGAGTTCATATCAACTTAAAACTCACTCTCTTCACCGTGAAAAAGCTGAAACATAAAGATTGTACACTGTTGTTGTTGATTCAGAACACTGAGATGTCTTTGACCCAAAACAATAATTCATACATAATAGTTGTGTCTATGTATAGGCGTACGCGCGTAAGAACGCCGCCGAGGTAACTATGCCCGCGTTTGATACTTTTAAGGATAACTGAAGTAAAAAAGCTGAAAATAACGTTTAAAAGTTACCACTAGCAAAACCGGTGATAAATGCTCATGAAATTGATGTGTAGTGAGCGCGGCAGAGATAGCCGCAAAAAAATATGCGTTGCTATAGCTAAGAAACTTCCGCAAGATCGAGACCCCGCCGTCGGCACTGATTGGAATAATACGGACATCAAACGATGCACATAAACACTTGACCTCACTCGCGGCAGAGTAATTCCATGATTAACGTTTTTTATCAAGAATTAACATACACTAAAGTCACTTTAGTCATCGAAATCTTTCAACAAGTATTATGCACAGTAGTTTAGAGATGGCGTCGGCCTAACGCGCATGCGCCACCCTCTTTTTTCCCTCCTCCAATGAAATCATAGATTAATACGAACTCTGAACGAACTAATCCGAGAATACTTTGTCTCATTTTTCTGCTCAAGTTGGTACTATATCTATTTCATTTAACGATTACTTTTTATGAACAAAAAATATAACAAAAATACGTTTAATTTTTAGGCCACGATGTTTTTGTACATAAAGATATAAAAATTAAAATTATCTCTGAAATATGTTATATATTTGTCTATTTAAAATAAATTTAATTTTTATATAAAACCAAATTTATTTTTGTCTGCTTCATTTTATTTTGATACAGCATTAACTGATATTAAATGAAAATTATTGTGTTTCAAGTTTATTTAATAAATTGCTTATGATTCATTATAATTTTAAACTCGTAGGTTATTTTAAATTCTTCATAAATATAATTTAAAAAATAATATTTTGATAAAAATATGCGTTCTTTTAGAAATTTGGAATATTTTCTTTACAATTATATTAGTCGTTGTAATGTAACTTTATAAAATTGATAGATAAATGTTCATCAAAATATTTAATTTCAATATTTATATTTCACACGACTTTGTAATTGTCAGTAGGATTTAATTATTACAAAATAGAAATTAAAACAACGTAGTAAAATACTATAAGATATCTAAAAATAATATAGATTTTCTAATAACATAATTTCTAACATAGAAAGCGTTTCGTTCTTTATAGAGTTGTTACTTTTCTAATAATAGGTACCTACATTAAATATTTAAAACCAATAAAATGTTACTCTATATTGATGCGTTATCTGTACGTTTTACCGTCATTTGACGGTTGTTTTCAGCTGCCTTTGAGTTTTTGTAGAAAATCGTGTTCAATTAAAAAAAGTCCAAATTAAGTATTATCAACTTAAATAAACGCCGGTGAAAACAAATTTTGAGTGACCAAATCAGTACTATATAGTTTACCATGGCAAGTACATACAGTTATAGTAAAACGTATGCATAAATGAGTTTTATTATGCGGTACTATAATTTTATGTATTTCAGGACGTTCTCACCAGACCAGCTGAAGAATTTGGTAATGATGAAACACTTGAACACTTATGGGCTGCCAGAGCAATGGAACACAGTGATATTTACTTTAATGTAGGTTACAGTTTTAATAACCTCTTCTTGATGTAGCACATTATTTTTTATAATTTTTTGGTTTTTGGTTTATAGGTACTCTGTTCTGTAGATACGAGATGGCTCCGGCTAACTCCACACGATGACCTTATATACACTCACTTTAGACAAGATTTCCCCGATTTAAATATTTCATATATAAAAGAAGAAGAAATCAAAAACAATGTTAATAAAGCGAAGTGGCGCATGTTTTGCGAAAAGTTTAAAAACATTGTTGAAGATTACAGTTTTGGAACTTTATTGCGTGCAGACACTAAAGGAGATTATTCAGAACAAAATACAATATTAGTGCCTAGAGTTCAGTTCTATGCTATAGAAATTGCAAGAAATCGTGAAGGATTAAATAATGAAGTCAAAAAACATTATAAATGTGCATCCAAAGCTAATATGGAGGCGCAACGTAATGCAAGTGAGGTTACTGCATGATTTGAGCACTAGAATAAATAGCTATGTTCTTCATATTATTTTTAACTGATTTGAAATTTAAAACTTGGCAATTCATTACACATTATTCTAAACAAACCCCACAGGCAGCTCTACAAAGCTTTGGCATTGAATATATTTATATAATATATGATGTAGGTATTCTGTATTTAAAATAGAAACTTGCCATAAGTTTCATTGCTATTAATAAATCAAGGTCTTTTGTAATAATTAATAGCATATTTCAATACTTGACTTAGGTAGTCTATTATTACAAGTCACTTGCTTGCTATTAATTGGAACGGTTGAAAACTGAATAAATTTTGTTGGAGATGAAGACAGTAAACAACATCACAAAGTTGTTCTCAAAAAGGAAACCTAACCATAAAAGAAGTAAATGTTGAAAAGCATAGATGAAAAAAAGAATCTGAAACTTTAGCGAATTAAAGCCAACAGGTGATATTCAAAGTTAACAAAATGGCTGTTGTTAGAAACCAAAAAGTCCAATAAATATGTTAATCACAAATTATTTTCAACTGAACCTCATCAGTCAATGTTTCAAGTCATAGAGTGAATTCTTTCAATGAAAAATATCAATGATAAAGAGCATAGCTATTTAAATTTAATTGAATTCTAAAGAATCACAGAAATTTCAACACATATTTTTGAAATCTGTGATGGGACTATAAGGCAATAATATTTGTTTTGTAACTAAATATAAGCATCCATATTTTCTATGTTGAACTTATCATCCTCGCCAAAACCTATCATTTACTTAAATGTGTAGCTGTTAAATATTGATCCTAATAGAAATACTGTATGTTTAGAATAAGCAACCATAGGCATTGGATTATGTTTATTAAAAACATAATAGTTTACAAAAAAATTATATAAAGCAAAAAGCTAGCAAATGAAAGGAGAATTTAATCAAATAAAATGTTAAAATAAAAAAAAAAACAACCCAACTTCATAAAAAGCAAACCAAAATGAATAACACAAATAAATGATGACATACATGTACTTGTTTTATAGTAGTTCCTTGTCTCTCTTTGGGTCAAAGACATCTCTTTGACTGCATAATACTATGTTCCTTTGTCAACTTGTTTTCATCCTTTTAGTTTGCTTTTTGTGCAGTTGTTTTTTATTTTGTGAATAATTTTTTTTATTTATTATTTTTTAGCATCCTTCATTCCAAATTACATTTAAATATATAAATTGTATATATCTTTGTAAACCATTTATAAAACTCTTTATTTTGATGCCCAACTTGCTAGGGTTTGAGGAAAAAATTTTGAAACTATATATGGCGCCAAAAATCGGCCAATTTAATTTTTTAAATTTTGATATACCCAGTGTCATTCCTAACTTAGGAATCCTAAGTCATAGTGTCACAAAACAAATCTAACGACACTTCTCAAACTAAAATCCATCTAGCCATTTAGGCTACAGATCGTGCCAAAGAAATATACATACATACATTTGAAAAACATACCCCTCTTCTGGCGCAGTCGGATAAGTAAGCGTGAAAAAATTTATAGTGCTATATATTTTTCAATGGTTGTGCTTCGAATAGATAGAATCAGATTTGTCAAATACATCAAGAAAAGTTTATTAAATAATCCAATGCCTATTTAAAACATTCTTGTTAATAATAACCTGCCATTACTTATTGTTAGTTTGTATATGCCTAAGTAACTCATTATTGTAAGCTTGTAGACCATTGAACTTAAAAAATGAATGGGGTGCTCAATTTCTCATACATTTTTTGATAATAAATTTTTTACAGTATTTTTGAGTTTTATTTCCAAAATACATGTTAAAATAAACACAACATGCTATTAAAATAGACTTATTGGGCTTGTTAGTATGTTTTTTTTATTTATCCCATATAATCTGGTTCCTTAAATAAAATTTAAAAAAATGGGTAAAAAAAAACAAATGGCAAGTTTTAATCATCATCTATATTTTCTAAAGGATATTCAGTCATAATTAGGCCTCGGCTCCATAAAGCATCTGCAATTTGTAATTTATCTGATTCACTTGGCACATCTAAGTTTTCTACTGAAACATATTCTGGGTATGAAGTAATTAATGTTTCAATAGCAGGAGCCATGTCTTCCTCAATTTCTAAGAATGGTAATTCATTTCCATGGTATTCTAAGGAGTTCTCTGCATAATAATATATTCTTATGCGATCCTCAGAAACCATCCGTAATATATTCTTACGTAACAATCTTATCTTTGTGTCTAAGCTTATTTCTACTCTATTGGTTACTCTTCCATTTTCTATCATAACATCAGTATCTCCATAAACTGTAACTGCTTTCTCTAAGTCATTTAGGACTGGAGGTAAAGCATCCTGTTGGAATTTCTTACTCATTTGATCAACAGCCTCATCAATTGGTAAATAATCCTTAATTTTATCAAAAAGATCCTTTATAACTGCCTGAATTTCAGTTTTTCGAGGTGTATTTGAGTCCGAGTGTACTAAACCAAAGTTATCATAAATATCAAATGGCAAACCTTGCCTTAGTTCAATATTTTCATTTATGGCTATCTGTAATGCAGCAGGAATCATTTTTTCAAATAAATCTGCCCATGCATGCTTTTGATACATACTAACGGTAACATGCAAGGAATGTTCTCCATCTATTGTCACTCCCTGATGTATATATCCTCGAGGGAAATACAACATGTCACCAGCTTCTAAAGTTACTTCTAAAATTGGGTCACCAATTTCTTCATCTGAAAAATTCTTCGATGAAGTTCTTGGTAAGACTTCACTGTCATCTCTAGGTTTATAAATTCTCCAATGTTTCTTGCCTTCTGCTTGCAATATAAAAGCTTCAATATCATCATAATGTGGTGCAAATCCTTGACTATCTGGAGGGGTAAGGTATGCATTAGCCCCAACAAAACAGTTAAAAAATTCCTGCAGCGTTGCATTTAGTAAATGTAGTCGAGATATATAAGTTTGTGGATTTAATAACCTAATACTGCAACCATTTAAGTAAAAATCCCATACCAAATGGGGGTGTGCTCTACCTTCTGGATTATGAGTTTCTCTTTTACCATCAACATAAGAAGTGATATCAATATTTTTGGTAAATTGAATATTTTCTGTTCTCAACATAGTATCAATAGCTGGAGTTGAAATGATATCATTATAATAATGTGACTTTTTTCTTGCAATATGTAGTGGCTTCTTTTCCCAAATTTGATTTAGGAAATCTTCAGGGCTAAATGGTGCTATCATCCATTTAAATACCTTTAGTCCCTCTTCACTACTATCGGTTTGGACAGGAGTAAATTCAAAGCTGCCATTGCTTGAATTTAATGAGGTGTTATCATCATCATATGTAAATTGTTCTTCTTTATTTTTAGTTTTAGAAGTAGACGAAATTAGTTCTGGAATATTATCACTTTCTGAAGATTTATTACTGACATTTAATACTTTTGGCGAAACACTTATTTTTTTGCTACCATTTTTTGTTTTCTTCTTCTTATGTGACTTTCTCTTTATAATATTTTTTGATTCTTTGAACTTCTTCTGTTTTTGCTTAAGTTTTACCCCAATTTCTTTCATAACATCTTCACTAACATCTTGAGTAGTAACTTTTGGCGAAACCGGTATAATAGATTTATTTTTTTTATTTCTTCGTTGTTTTTTCTTTATTTCATTTTGTTGCTGTTTAGACTTGTATATAGCAAAAGCAGAGATTGGTGTATCCATTATTGTAAGCACTCGACGTTATCACTAGGCTTACTTTATAATGAAAAAAATGCAAACCAAAAGGACATAACCTTTAATTACTAATTTTGACAATTTTCAAAAGATTATTTGCTATTCGTTTAGATATTTAGATATAAATTAATTATTATAAGTTTAAATTCACCTTATTGTTTTATTACAGTTTAACGATTTCATAGAGCACCTTATGAAGTGAAGTTTTAAGGTTATATGTACTTTTTTTTTCAACTTCAAACTTCACTTCTTTATCTGTGTTTTAAGATTTGGAGCAAAGTTTATTTAGCAGTTGTAGTCGTTTTTGATCAGTGTTGTCAGCCTTGTCGCAGTAAAACTGCATAATATGTCCGTAAAAAACTGTAGAAAACTATATTATTATAGGTTTAGAGCATGGATGACAAATACAATTTATTTATTTGTCATACATTTTTTTTTAAATAGATAGATATGTTAAACCTTGCAAATATAATCAACGTTGATAATATTATACAAACATGGTATTATTGCATGGACAAATAGTCAAAATGATCCATTTTGAAATGAAGAAAACAACTAAAATTATTTATAATGATTTTTTTATATAAATTTATAGGTGAAATGAGAAATAAAATATATTTTAGGCCATATATTTTGTTCAATTAGATTGAAATATTATATAATCGGAAATAACATTTGTTTTGGAACTCAACTAGCTTCAATACGGTGGTGCTATTCATTTTGTGCGTATTTTTATGGGTAAGTATTTGATTTCGATATCTTCTCGCCAATGGATGGCTCTCATAATTCTTTTGAATAAATAGGCCTTTACGGTTTCTTTAACTAAACTTGGTTTGCTTGGGACTAGAACACAACACCTTGGTTCTATAGTTGAATATACTAGCAACGAAATTCTCAACTCGGCAAAAAATCACTTCTAGGGCTATCGCAAACTGACAGATTATATTGCTTGTTGATTGCTATCGCATTGCTCTCGAAAGTCATACGTAATACGAAAAAATCATAATTTCATAGATTAAAATGCACATTTAGTTCGCCGATTGTTCGACAGAGGAAGCACTGTCACTTTTTTGCGATTGTTTCGCTATTGCCGATACTTAATACGATTTTGCGATTGGACAGCAATTATTGTACGATTCTCGCTATCGCGAGTGGTTTGTTCGATACGTAATCAGCCTGCTGACCATATAAATTCTTATAATAAAGAGAAAATGAAAAACGTTTGTTTTTTATCATTTTATTTCAGATTTGCATCGAATACAATACACATTTTATGCGGTTTACCATTAAAGACATTATGTGTTCAATTTATAATCATTAGTATACTAGTGTCTATTCTTCGTCACCTATTATTTTTAAATAGTAATATTTCTTCTACAATACAATGATTTATCTTGTTGTTTTCATAACACAGTACGCTTAACTGACCTACTAATTTAACACATGCTAAATAGTTGATTAAATTTGGTTTAAATTTAAATATTACGCAAAATTTTTTTTTTATAAATTGATTATTTATATTCTTTATAGTGGATTATTCCCTGTAAATTATTACGAAGTATAATAATAAATATATTTACTTTGATTATGATATAACATTCCAGCGAATAATGTAAATAACAAATAGAATGTATGAATAGGTATTATCATAAAATTATTAGTTTATCAACTAGGCCAAGAATTTAATAAAATTTAACAGGGAATAGAAATCTTCTTAAATTACTAAAGCTACATACATAATACATTAGGCATATATTTTGATGGATAGCTCTTTGTATTAGGTACATAATAATAATCTTATTATAAGTAGACAAATAGAAAAAGTATTAAAATAAAAATATATGTATTCTGATTTTCTTAATCTGTGCATAAGCTTTTATATATTGTCATTGATTACAATTTAAACAAGATTTAAAAGGGAAAGAAATTATTTCGTGTGAATAGAAAAAATAAACGACTAAAGGCTCTACATTCTACAAACCCTACATAGTTATTGTTTTTCTTTCGAATAATTCAATATTTTTTATATTTCTATAAACATTAAGAAATATAATATTTTATGATAAATATGATATTTTAATATTCAATATACTAAATAAAATAAAATTAAATATAATAATTTATATTTGGCTAAGTCAAAATTTTATTGATTTTCAAATAATTCTCTTCATTAAATAATATACACTATGACAATATTCTAATATTAAAAAAACAGTAGTTTTTTAGAGCGTTTTTAAAGGTCATGTAGTGTCAAAATTTAACAGAAAATATATTTCTAGATAAATTGTTTATAAAATGTATTCTAAATATTTGATATGCCGCTGATTGGAATAGTTTTCGATATTTCAAACGTATACAGTACAGACTATAAAGGGACAGGTTCTTCAGTCTGTTATTTATAAAACACTATGAAATTCGTTTTTTTTCTTTATTTTTTAGAATTTATTCTCTGATATAGAAAAGTGAGAAAATTTGAAAACCTCCCTCAGTCTTTTAAACGAACTAAATTCGTTTTGCTAAACAAAAAGAAAAAAAAAACTGTGCATTATAAATGGCTACATGAAATTATGTATTTTTAAATTGTGAAGGACGGTAGCGAATAATTATGTGAAAAAGTGAGTAACCACTTTTATTTTTATTTTTTACCCATTTGATTTTTAGTATTATATGAAGTCATTTAATGTAAGATGTAAATGTGATGACTGATGATCATATTAAAAGAATGTAATTAAAATTTTAAATAAAACAAAGTTAAGTAACAACTAAGTACATAGAAGTATTTTATAGAATCCATCAATAAATATATTTTATCTGTTGTAAATATTATGCAAGATAAACATTGATATATAAGATTTTTGTATATCAGTGAAGAAATATATATTAATTACTAAAGCTCACAAACTCAACAGGTGAGCAATACACATTTTTTTATGTGAATAATTACTTATTTAAATTTTCAAATTTATATACTAGTTAGTTACACACAGAATTTCTAATCCATTTAAAAATTACATTTATTTTACCACCGAGACACAAAACTACTGTTCAAATGAAAAGTTTACAAACGTTTAAACTAATTGATGTGAAATATTGAAAAATAAAAGCTAGAACATAGTATTTCTAAATCGACTACTATGTTGGGACAAATAAGTTATGTCCAGTCATTACAAGCTCTTTAATGTACTCGAATATCACGTGCATGAACTGGCGTAGTGTCCTCAGGGCTAGGGCTGTCATCGAGATGAGGCCTGATGTGCACAACAGAACGACGTTGGTCATGATGATAGTCATCCCTCATCACCAGTCCCCCAATTCCGTATCCTGGTCCCATAACTCCTGATCCACTTAATCGCATCTTTTCCGGATCTTCATCGAGTTTCATTGAAGAAAATACGGTACTTAGATTTAATTGGGGTATATCGTAGAAGACCGTCAGAGTGAGCATTAAGAAAGTCAGGCCGATGATTAAGTAGACTGAAAATAAAAAAAATATATGTTGAGTTTATTAAATAAGGTTTCATGAATCGGTGGAATGATTTTGATAAATCGCAACACTACTTAGAGCCAATAGCCTTACATCCAGTCCAGTTATTAAAAAGTAAACAAAAGTTAAAACTTTTCAATTTAAAAATGAAGCTCTAAAATGGAGGGAAACGTTGATAGTATAAAATGAGAAACAAATCGAAGGTAATTTAATTTCTATTCAATACAAAACTATTTGATTTTCTAATCATTATGATCATACCAACAAAAAATTGTCTATCCCTCTCCATCTCTGAGAAATCTATTATCTTTATCATCTCTAAACATTATGATCATACGACGCACGTCCAGGTATGTTTTACGTAGAAAAAAATAGTTATTGTGAGCGTACCTTAGGAGCTAGACCTGCTATTGCGGACTTTTTTATAGGTCTTGATCTACAATTTTCTAGTACATTATTTTGATGTATCTCTTAACTTTTAAACCAGCGTTAACCATGTAATTGTACGTAAACAGTTTTTTCCCCAAAAACCGACTACGCCTGAGCCGAGACGGTGTTGCGAAAGCGAAGAACATTTTGTACATACATAATATTTTTCGCTCTTTCTATTAGTGTAAACCGTATCAAAATCTGTTACTTAGTTTAGAAGAAGTAAGTGTAGAAACAGAGAAATGCAGACAGTGACTTTATTTTATACTATGTATAGATTAACACTTACATGTAGCAGCGACTTTATAAAACGGCCGGTATGGTTGTCCCGGGTAGTCTCCAGGTATATAATCTCCGAGTCCGATAGTAGTTAGGGATATGAAGCAATAATAGAAGGAATCTAAATAGTCCCAATCTGGCTCCATCGCGTCAAAAATGGCTGCTGGCACCACGAGAAAGAATACTACGAAGATTGTAACTGAAAAAACGAGTGTTTTGTAAATAACAAATTCAATTTTACAGCTATATAACTAGGCAGTATTGCTTAGTTGATAAAAACTAAAATATGTGTCATATATTTCATGTTTCTAAATGCCATTATCTTGCCAAGTTAGTGTAGCTTTTGACTCATTTGTTGGTGTTATGTATCGAGAAAAGACGTATTATATAGGCAAGTATAAAACCCTAAAGTTTTGTTATTTGTCACGCTTTATTTTAATAGTTACGTCGATAAATAGGATATAAGTTAACCTATGAAGACGGTACTTCTAACTCAAATTAACACGAAGCTGGCAACACCAAAATATACACTAATACAAAAATAGTTGTACTTTAATGCTTATAACTCACCCGTAATCATAAGATGTATTAAACGAATCGTGAACGGGCGGTACAAATGTCCCAATGCAGCATTCAGTGATCTTAGAAGAGCAGTCACTGGTAACAATAGACGTTCTACCAAAGCCGATAGCAGGACCAGGGTTAAAGGAATGCCGAGGAGCGCGTACACCATACAAAACAGCTTGCCTGGTTGGGATAATGGTGTCACGTGACCGTAACCTGGAAATTATTAAATTATTTTTGTTAAAAAAATATAAATCTCGTTTCTCACGTCTGATATTTTTATATGGAAAACATTTTCAATATTAAAGTCACGTGTGAAGTCCGCCAACTCGTATTTGACCAGCGCGGTGACTATGGCCTGATTACTCTCACATTGAAGGGAAGCCTAGAAGGGGGTCATTAAAAAGGGCTAAATTTAGTACGCTAATATTCTAGAAACCATTTTTATACCGAATAAAAAGCTATTAAATAAATCATTTATAAATGTTACTAGACGGACTCACCCTCGCTCCGCTCGGGTTCGTCTCTCTTTACGTTTTAACATTTAGTATAGATTTCTCAGAGATGAGATATTTTCCGCAGTAAAAAATATCCTATATGTTGATCCGGATAACCAGCTATCACCATACCAAATTTCATCAAAATCCCTCCACTGTTTTTTCTGTGATGCTACCGCATCAGACAGACAGACAAACAGACAGACAAAAATTCTAAAAACTAAGAGAAAGATAGCTCAAATTAATCAAAGAATTTTCTGAATCGTATCTATTTCGGAATATACCTCCCACATCCACACTACCTCCTTATAGTATTAATGGAAAATTAAAGATTAAAAGGATACGTTTAAGAAATAGTATAATAAAATACAACAAAGAAAGATATTATATTATAGAAATACATAAAACCTCCTAGCTTTTTTATAAGAGCAGATAATAAAATCAACACGCGACACGACGGCAGCGCTTTGCCACTAATTGATTCAGATTCCATTTTATATTGGCCATTTTTTCTTTTACGTTCTATCCCCGTCCAAGTGCCTACGCCCCGTGAGGACAGGTCCGTTGTCAATCTTAATTAAGAAGTATAGTAGATACCGAATTTTGTGCTGTGAATTGTTTATTTGCTTTGAAATTCCCATTCTTATTATTTATAAGTTACAATTAGTATATGTATTTTTCTATAGTTTATGTACAAAATATAATATATTCATTGTGCAATCTCTCGCACTTACAGTATTATAGTTTTGTCCGTGATAAAGCAACCAAGAAGCGCTAGAAGCGCTTTCTGCCGATTCCGCCTTCAAAAGAATCGACATTGCCATTCAGCGGGGGAAGCTAGCATTCTTGCCACAATTCCAAACAGACATTACTTGTACAGTAATATTTTATCTTGTAAATATATAATTAATGGGTAAGTACCTAAGTAGTTCACGAGGTAAGCGCATACATACAGACACATTTTGCCGGGGACTTCCCTTTATATGTGTGGATTTATATATAAATACAAAAGCCTCACCTATAGTGGTGACCACAGTAGACGAGAAGAACAATGATTGACCAAAGCTCCAGTTGGGTCCTCCGGTTACATTTTTAGAGGCTGACACACCGCGGTTACTCGCTCGAACCACTTCGTCCAACAATGTCTCCAAATCATCATCTGGAATTAAGTTAATCAATAATTAACCTTACATAGCCAATTAGATATCTTCTAGAAAAAAACGTTGGAAGTATGTTGGATATGGTTTAAAACTTTAGAAATAATTTAGGTACGTTGAAAACATCAAAAAACCCATTATTTTTTCGCAGATTTATTTTGATATTTGGTTCCCGACGTTTCGAATGCTTTACAGCAATCATGGTCACGGGAGAGAAAAATTTTTAAGAGTTTTATCTACACATCTATACATATTATAATAAAATTCTAACTAAGCCGAATCTGCACTAAATATTTTTTGGAAAATCTTATTGAAATAGACATTATTATCGATACAGAAGCCGAATCCATAGTTTTTAGAATATTTGTCTGTCTGTCTGTCTGTTACCACATCACAGAAAAACCACTAGAGGGATTTTGATAAAATTTGGTGTGGTGCTAGCTGGTTATCTGGGTTAACATATAGGATACTTTTTATTGCGGGAAAATATCTCACCTCTCAGAAATCTATACTAAAGGTTAAAACGTAAGTATAGAGATGAACCCGACCGGAGCGAGGGTGAGTCGCTAGTTACCTATATATCCTTATTGATAGATTCATAAATTCATGAAATTTAATGGACTCATTCGTTTATGCAAATCGGTGTCACGAGAGAAAATTGAACAATCAAACTTTAAGCAACTTTAGATAAGCTTTCCAGATAAAATTTATTTATGTTTGGGTTGGCGACCTCTTAAATCTAAATTAACTTATTCTGTATTTAACTGATTATATTAATTAAAGTTGAAATGAAATTAGCTTAATTAAATCCTTTACGATGCGCAATTTAAATGATTTTTTTATAATGTTGCAACATCATAAAATAAAACACATTTAAATGAAAGTTAATTAATTGTGTTCTTTCAATCTTTCAAATTTTATTACTAAAGTACCTAATATTTGAATTTAATATGGTACGGCGTTAGGCTTGCACTTGATTTTTATCCTGCATAAGCAAAAGTTCGCACAGAATGAATGAATGGAATGAACGAAATGAATGAAATGAAATCAAGTTTATTCAATTAGACTTATTACAAGTGCTTTTGAATCGTCAATTTAATGTATGCGTCAGTGTAGTCGGTCCGTGAGGAAGCTACCACCTGCTTGGGAAGCAGTTCTGCTGAGAAGAGAACTGCTTCCCAATATCAAAGTTAAAATGCGCTATGAACAATCCATTTATGGACCAAAACTATTTAGGTACGATATGATTAACTATTTTCCAACAATAATAACAACATTTAGGTAGGTCTGTAATTATGAACTATAACTGCGAGTAGGATATTTGTGTTATGATTCATTAATTTTAGTGCTAATATTGTTAGACATATTTAAAGTTACCTATATTTCTTGTAATTAACTAAAGTTTCAATGAAATTATGTTTTATATTTTAAGTATGCTTTTATAAATTAAATACATTAATTGACTACTATGATTTAAAGATTACGCCGGAAGTAGTTGAAGTTACATTAAAATTATTAAAAAAGGCGGGTTGATTGAAATTAAAATTAATATATAAGGAGTGCTTTCTATGATTGGGATTCATTCTTGTTCAGGAAGAGTTACTGTGTAATTATGCTAAAACAGTGTTGTGTAAATTCTAGTATAAAGCAGTGATATATACAGTGTGTTGTAATCCTTGTATGTAAATCAATAATTATTATACGTTTGAAGTGTACTCTGGTGGTTTTCTTTACAGTCTGAAGTGGGAACACAACCCAAGAAAAAAGGAAACAGGAATTTGACAATTATTTTATGTTATATTTAATTTTATTTATATTTTTTTAATAATTATAATTTATAAGTTACGCCCACGTGAAATTTTTAAGCGTCATTCAGGACGGTAGTTGCGTAAAATGTCTGGTCGGGGCAACTCTCTGACGATGTTATGCGTAAATTGTGTTTTAATGTGCGAGAATGCTTGGCCAGGGCAACTCCCTGGCAGTATTTCTACATTATAGCATAATATGGACATAGTGCAGGAAGTGTCGGTGCGTGATCGGGGCTACTCTCCGATAGCATCCACCACGTTTTTGTCTATAACCAATTACTATAACCTACTGTGTGGCACTTAATTATTTTATTATGAAAAATGAACTACAAAGTATATTTATGTTAATGATGCATTTTTATTTTATTTATTTTTACGTGAGTATCATTGTGAGGTATACATGACAGGATACTATGTTACGTCTTTTAATACAATACGTGTTGTGTGTGGTCAGGGCTACTCCCTGGTAATGCAACACGTAGATTACAAGATAACGTGAGACTTCATGTATTTGTCATGATGCCCACAATTATTTAATTTATTAATTCATTTAATTTTTATTTTATTTTTTTTGTATATATATACATCTATACATTAATAAAATTGTAACTAATCCAAGTCTGTACATTAAATATTTCTTTTTTTGGAAAATCTTATTGAAGTACGTTTTTTATCAATACAGAAGCCAAATCTATAGTTTTTGGATTTTTTTGTCTGTCTGTCTGTTATCGCATCTCGGGAAGACCACTGTACAGATTTTGATGAAATTTGGTATGATGATGGCTGGTTGTCCGAGTTCAATATGTAGGACACTTGCTTGTTCCTATTTTAAGTAAAGTTTTTGAGAAAAATAATTTATAATGCATTGAATGATTTCTCCGAAAGGAACAAATATTTACAAAGGATCAATTTGGTTTTCGTAAAAACAAAAGTATAAATATGGCGTTTATAACTTTCTTTAGTTATGACGTGTCCTTTATTTATGGACTTAACGGAGGCTTTTGATTATGTTGATCATAATATCGTATTAAATAAATTTTTCACTATGGTGTTGGAGGAAATGTTTTAGAGCTCATGAACAATTTGGATAAAACTAATTTAATGTTCTTTAAAAACAGGAAAAATAAGTTAAATGCTTTGGATATCAATTTTGAGGGTAAGGAAATAAAGCAGGTGGATGTAACAAAATTTTTAGGTCTCAATATTGGTAATAATTTAAATTGGAAAAAGCATATTGAGGAGGTAAGCATAAAATTACGACAATTTTCTTTTGCACTCCACGTGTTTGCCAAAACGGTCAATGTTTCAACCTTAATAACTGTGTATCATGCTTATGTTGCTCCTTTGTTAAGGTGTTGTATTTTTTTTTTTTTTTTTTTTTTTGGGGTAATTCGGTACATAAATTAGCATTCGAAGCAAATGTATTCGAGCAATATTTAATTTGTGAATAATAGAAAGATGCAAACTATGTATTTGGAAATTACAATATAATGACGTCACCAAGTGTGTGCATTTGTGAGACTATTATTTATGTTAGAAATAATCTATATTTATTTGAAAATTGTTATGGTATAAGACATAGGGCCTTACTTCGCCACCCTCGATGTGTGACTCGACCTTTTCTCGAAGAGTATTTTCTGTACTGATAATCATTTACTTAAATGTATTCTGGAGGTTAATGAAATTAATATATTTAAGCAAAGATTGAAGAAATTTTTAGAAAAGACGTATTATTCTATTAATGATTATGTTTTGGATAAAGTCGTAACATGTAATTTTGGGTATATTGAATTTATTGTAATTATTATAATGAATTGTTATTAAATTGTATTGTTCCATGCTCTAAGGCTGAGCTTGGCTGGTTGAATTTGAACTTTTAACTGCGGAAAAATGTCTCATCTCTGAGCTGAACGTTAAAACGTAGTTTATATTTCACATAATGAATATTAGTATGATGATGATGGTGGTTAAAAACTTAAAACGTAGTTACGGTTGGAAAAGTTTATTATATTTTACATATGGAATATTAGTATGATGATGATGGTGATTAAGAACTTATGAAATGTGTTGTTTATCGGTTATGGTTTATATTTAATACCGAAAGTTCTAGGCTGGTGGCCGCTAGATTGATAGATGGGTTTGCTGGCTGGATTGAGTAACCTATGGCAGATCGCTGGAACGGATGATCTGTGTTTGATCGCAAAATTGAGTGGTCTGTTTTGCAGCACTGGATGGTGATCTATGTCTGATCGCTGGAATGAACGATCTATGTCTGATCGCTGGGATGAGTGATCTATGTTTTACCACTGGATTGAGTGGTCTATGTTTGATCACTGGATTGAGTGGTCTATGTTTGATCACTGGATTGAGTGGTATATGTTTGATCACTGGAATGAGTGATCTATGTTTTACCACTGGATTGAGTGGTCTATGTTTGATCACTGGATTGAGTGGTCTATGTTTGATCACTGGATTGAGTGGTATATGTTTGATCACTGGATTGAGTGGTCTATGTTTGATCACTGGATTAAGTGGTCTATGTTTGATCACTGGATTGAGTGATCAATGTTTGATCACTGGACTCGATTGGAAGTGCTTCAATTATGACCCAAGTAAGTATGCCTGGATAACGTAAATGACTGTATGATACAGCCATGTATGTATATATGTGTGCTGTGGTAGCCATGTATGTTGACCTTAGATACTGGACATATAGGTGTGCCGCAGTAGTAATGTATTAGCATTATAGCTATAGTCAAGAAGGTGATGTGTGATGTTAGTTGACATGTAATTTTAATACCTCGGTGGTGTAGTGACTAGCACACCCGGAAGTCCTGGGTTCGAGTCCCGGGTCGGGCCAAGATTAATTGTTGAGTATTTCTGTATTGTAAGCCTCGGTAACAATTAGAAGTTGTGAAGTTAGTTGTGTTTTATCCCTGTGCCTCGGAGAGCACGTAAAGGCGTTGATCTCCCACCGGTCGAGTCGAGTAGTCGTCCCACCGGAATATGAGTGGCAAGAATAGTGTACTTGTGTCTGCGCATACACTTGTGCACTATAATATCTTCTGTGCATTTGGCTAGTCTCAATGAGAGTGGCCGCCATGGCCGGAGTCGGTCAGGAGAACATTAATTTTTATAGTGTTATTTTAGTGTATTGCATTAAGTTATTTTAAAGTTACAAATACCCTTAATTTCAAATATTTTCTTTAGAGATATATAGTTAAGATTAAACATTAGCAGAGGTTAAGATTAGAAGCTTAAGTAAATTTGATATCTATATCCAAGTATGCAGTTGTAAAGACAGATTTTACTGCGTTAAAAAAACAATCCTCCAGGTGACAGAGATGGATCAGAGGGCTTTACTCCAGAAGGGCCCAATCGACGTCGAAGGAGGTCATCTTCTGGTGATGCTGAAGTACCAGCTAAAATTAAACGATTATCCGATTACCTAACAACCGAAGACCTGAAGAAATTTATAGCAGCGCTTCAGATAATGCAAGTAAGACTTCTACTAATGTAGTTCCGGAATTTCATCAAGATAATGGATCACAAGATGTTGAGCGATGACTAAAGAAAGTTAACGAATGTGCCGTAATTTATGAATGAGATAGAAATTAAGTTATTCTTTCAATTATATGAATCTTTACCAAAGCTCAAAAGTTAGTTAAAATTAGTAAGGCATTCCCGAAAGGTGAAAACTTGAGAATATTTTTATGATAAACTTTCATTATTAAGTAGATATGATATTGCTGGACGAAAGGCAGTTGATTGTATTATTTTCGGAATAACTAATAACTCTGTACGTAATAGAACTTAAGCTCTTAAATGTAGTGAACCAGAAGACTTGTTAAATTATTTAGCTTCACCACAGTTTAACCAGATTAAAGAGAACTCAAGAAGTTCCTCGCTTATAAATAGTATACCTTTATGAAACGAGATTTTAGAAATGGTCATAACATTTTACCAGGTAATACAAATGGACAAATAACTTCACGTGTTTTAATTATCAAGAACTAGGTCATACATATATTATGTAATAATTATACAAAACCTATTGTGAAATGTAAGTAGAATAGGACATAACTTCGATGATTGTTCTAGAAAACCCCTTCTTACGCACGAAATAAGTAGTCAAAATGAACAGAACCCAATTAAGATGTCAAACAGAGAATTTGAATCTAGTGTTAGGTGAAGTGATTTCGTAAACGCTAAACGTAATTGTGTGGAAATTGCATCTAAAGCGAAAAGTATATTTGCTTATTAACATTAAAAATGTGTGTGATATATTAAATTAAATTAATGTCAAGTTTTTGAGTGCATTTATAGATTTTGGTATCATAAAATATTCTATTGCTAATGTGCTGGACCTTTAAAAAGTAATGAATATCTGCCCGTCATTAGGGGCTTTGGTAGTTATATAATTATTTAAGTTATATAATTAATGCAGTTAGAAAAATTAAAAACTTAACGGATATTAACACTGCCCGACTTGTATATTTTAGTTATTTTCATAGTATTTTATCGTACGGAATACTTCTTTGGGGCAGTGCCGCACAAATTAATTCGGTATTTATTCTTAAAAAAAGACCAGTACGGGCTATTTATGATCTAAGAGCTCGTGATTCGCAATTATACTGTGTAATATATTATTTGTGTTAAACAATTGTATTAATAACCATTATAATTTCAAGACGAGGAAAATAAGAACACAGTAAATCAATATAATAAGCTTTATTATATCACTCTTTAACTTTATTTTATAAGTTTTATAATTTTACTTTAATTTTCGTATTTCCCTTTAATACAACAAAATTCAATGTCATTTTAACGATTACTTTATATCACTCCTATTATCTAATCACAGGAAAGCGCTTTATTTTCCACTATTTACACATAAGTTCAACACTATTTTGATCAATAAGTTTGCCAACATAAATTTAGTATTATTTTAACAACTAATACTTATCTCGTCTGTCGTAATGACCGTCTCCCCAAAAACTGCCCCTCCAAAGGTTATCTTTTGCCTTTTATATGAATCAGCCGGAAGTTTTTATTAAATAGCACAACCGTATTTCTGAATTTTTAAATGCAATAATATAACTTTAAAATTATTAATGTCTTACTATTTGATTTACTTTTTGTAGAATTTATTACAAAATTAGTAACTCGAAAATAAGTTTAATTTCAAGATATTAACTTTTTAACATCAATATAATTTAAAAGCAAAATCAATAGACATTCCATATTAATTTAAAAGTAGTCAAATTATCTCCCATGAATTATATAAATTTATCAATGACTTTTAATTAAAATATTATTATTTATGATTTTCAATTATGTATAATATTTTAGTATGTACAATCTTACGACTCCGTGTAAGCCAGTTTAACAGTTGTTCGCAAAAATCTAAAGATAGACATACAAGAAACACTAGGAATAGAAATAAGTTTGTTAGACCTAGACTTCGGCTCCAAAAGGTGAATAAATCCTTCGTGGGCCTGACTATACGCAGATATAATAAGATTCTACAAAATATCCTAGATTTATCTTTTCAAAAATTTAAAGATATAATTAAAAATATTTTATTGGGCAAAGCATATTACACGGTTCAAGAGTTTCTTGTTGATGAAAATGTGTGGAATTGAGTATTATTGACTCGTATGCGGGCTATCTACATGATATATTAATAAAATAAATGTAATTTCGATATTTAAAAGAGCAACTGTTGAGTTTCTTGCCGGCTTCTGAGCCGGTGGTAGATTCCTCACGGACAGACTTCACTGACGCTTACATTAAATGCTTTTGAATCAAGTCTATTTGAATTAAGTTTATTTCATTCTATTTAAACTAAGTTAATATTAGGGTTAACTAAATCGATGCAGAATTTATTAGCGGTATTAATAAGTGGCAATAAAACAATAGTATTCGTTATATTATTTAAAATGATAGATGAAGGGAAGTTTTAATCCCAAAATTTATTGTTTCATATAAAATCTCTAACTATGCTCCCGGTTTTAGTACCATGAGATATGAAAGCGTTTCGCATTCAGGCAATAGTTGGACAAATCTTCTGGTTCTGAATACAGCTCCTCAAGCTCGGAGAACAGTGATACTGAAAAATAAAAGTATTTAAGTTTTATCTAGTGTAGTATAATCTGGTTTATATTAATGTAACGATATATTTTTTTGCTTGTATTACATGCTGTAATTATTAATATTGTTTTGAAATTATAATAGAGAATCATGAACATACCTTACGCCGAGTGTTGTGAGATTTGCGTGCTCCGGAGATAGCACGCATGTCGATGGCCGAGTGTTATGATTCATTAATTTTAGTGCTAATATTGTTAGACATATTTAAAGTTACCTATATTTCTTGTAATTAACTAAAGTTTCAATGAAATTATGTTTTATATTTTAAGTATGCTTTTATAAATTAAATACATTAATTGACTACTATGATTTAAAGATTACGCCGGAAGTAGTTGAAGTTACATTAAAATTATTAAAAAAGGCGGGTTGATTGAAATTAAAATTAATATATAAGGAGTGCTTTCTATGATTGGGATTCATTCTTGTTCAGGAAGAGTTACTGTGTAATTATGCTAAAACAGTGTTGTGTAAATTCTAGTATAAAGCAGTGATATATACAGTGTGTTGTAATCCTTGTATGTAAATCAATAATTATTATACGTTTGAAGTGTACTCTGGTGGTTTTCTTTACATTTGTGTTTCTTCCTTATTATCTATACTTAATATTATAAAGAGGAAAGATTTGTTTGTTTGTTTGTACCGAATAAGCTCCGAAACTACTGTACCGATTTAGATGAAATTTGATAAAAAGATAGTTTAAGACCATAGAAAGAACACACACAGTTTTTATTCCGGAAATCATCCCTTAAGGGGGTAAAAGTTTGTATGGGAAAGCAACCTAGGGACGTGAGTCACTAGTAATATATTATAAAGCTTTATTAATTATTAATTGAGCAATTTTATTTAATTGAATGCAGATAAAGTCGCGTGTCGTTATATTTACCGTGACTTTCTTTAAAACGGTGATAGATCACGATATAGTTCCCATCAGCAGTAATGTTCAATTATTTGTAGTTTTACGGCGCAACTTGCATACAAAAGCGGTTTGCGGCTGCATCTACGGATACCTGACATTTAAAACGAGGCCGGTACGAGCATCGAATGCTCTCCCTACGCCATTAGATATGGTAAAGTTAGGTCACATGCGAGTGATTTAGGTTTATTTTATTTTTCGAAATGGCAATATTCTTTCTTGTAGCAATAATAATATGGCAATAGTCTCGCGTTTCGTTATTACATTAAAAAATACAGCCAAATTTCGAATCGATTTTGTTGTAGTTAGCCAAAAATAGAAAGAGAGAACATCGTAAAACTATTGTACAAAAATATTTCTATGGAATTACTGTTAAATTGTAAATTAAAAGGCAATGAACTGTTATTTATTAGCGGTTAACATATTATACGCTACTCGGGTAGTTATATTATATATTAGGGTTATGTTATATATTAGGGTAATATATATATAGACACACAGAAAATGTAAAAACTATAAATATTGTATATATAGTATATCTACAATATCTATTTATTTTAAATATTTTTTTTGAAAATCTTATTGAAATGGTCATTATTATCGATACAGAGGCCGAATCTATAGTTTTTAGAATTTATGTGTGTCTATTTGAGAACGTATTACGAGAAGACCGCTAGACAGATTTTGATGGAATTTCCTACGATGATAGCTGGTTATCCGGGTCAACATATAGGATACATTTTACTGCGGGAAAATATCTCATATCTGAGAAATTTAAACTAAATGTTAAAACATTAAACGCTACTTATTAATAATGAAAAAAACATGGATTATGAAATATGGATTATAGAACTAATATTATAATGGTTTCACACTTCAATATGGGTTGAAACCGCCACTTTACATGAAATTACTAATAAATAAATTTTAAAATATAGCATTTAAATACAAAAAAGACTGCTGTGTCTTAGACGCGCCTTTACTAGAATATTGCAGGACCGCAAACCGTTTTACAATTGCCTCCGCTCTCGTATCAAATGTCGCTTTCCCCCATATTATGGAAAACTTACAACTTCCAATATCGAGAGTATTTTATGTCAAAATAGCCCTTTTTATAAAACTTGATCTAAATGAACTTATGTTACATAAAAAACTATTTTAGTCAGAATACTTTGATCTATAATTGTCTTCTGTCTAGTCGCCTATTTTCAACTATTGAAATATTCATAACATGCCTAAATGTTATTTTACGTTACTATCTTTTTTAAAGTTTATTTTACAAACTCATTCAATTCTGCTATTTCGATATATATTTGTTGAATTCATGAATTTTATTTGCACAGTTCTAGAATGTACCTTTTATTTTCCCCTTTATGAACGCCAAAAATATAAATAACAGTTATATAATGAAACACGTTTCGCGATCGCTATTAATTTGTAAAAACCTATAATTATTTTTTTAAAAGAATGAATATCTAATATTTTTATCTTTTTTTTTATATGTCATTCTTCTGAAAATGTCGACGTTTTTATAAATATTTTTCGCAATCTGAAGTAATCAAATACGTTAGATGAAGTAAAAACACGAGAGATGAGTTTCAGAATGATCGTAGATATTTATTCAGCAAGGCTCAACAAAGTATTTATAATTATGTCGAGTTTTTTATTATAAGTATCTTAAAATAATAAAATAGATGTACAAAGAAGACATTGGTCACAACCTCTGTGTCTTAGCCACTTGCTGCACTCACAGCTTTGTCTGGCTTGGCTTCATTTCATAGTTCTTACGTTCCGTCCATACTATCTTTTATTTCTTTCCTATACTATTAATATTATTTTTCGATTTGTTTTTATAAAATACCAATTACCCAAGACTTTGGCAGTTTGCACCATCCACTGCTTGCGACTTTTTTTATTATCTGATATCAAGAATAATAATTCATAAAATACTGAAAAAAGAAAGGTTAGGTACGTGCTGGATAACATATAGAAAGTTAAAAACAGTATTTTAAGTCTTTGAAGTGGGTCTGCTATGTAAGGCATCTCGAAAAAATGAGTTACAAAACAGCTTTTGCAAAAATGAGGTGTCACTATGGCATGTGGCACATTCATTCAAATATAAGACTCGTGTGTGATATGCACTAGTTTTTTGCAACTTCGTTTTATATACAGTTTTGCCGGTTTGTTTGGAAGTAAAATGCGAGGGGGGCCTAAATGGAAAAGGCAGAAAAAAGTCAAGCAGTAAAAACAATGTTTTTGGATATTCTATAGAATTGATGAACCATACCTATAAGTAAATAGACAAGGAAAACGAAAAAAAGCGAAAAAAAGCGATTCAACGATTACTTTTTTGTTTTCGCTTTGGTACAGGTGTACAAAATACATTTTGTCCTAACGATTAACAGTTTTTGCTTGATTAAAGTTAACAATTGTACCGCGATTTTTAATTGAAGGAGAAATATTTTCTTTTTTTTTGCTATTGAATTAATTCTATGATTTGTTCATGATATTGAAAATCCAATTTCAATCGTTAGCTTAACTGAAAAATGGAAACCGTGTAGTGTGTGAAGGCAGGAAGCGTGAAGAATTTGTATTGCTGCGTTCCATTAATGATTGTTGAACAGAAGTAAGTAGGTGTATTGTCATATCATTCAGTTCTCATCTTTCTGCTTGTCCCAAACCAATATTATATTAATACATCCGTTTAGTGTACAGTTGTTCAGAGTGATTTTGGATCCATTTGACTGATTGTAATGTAGCTTAATTTGTTCTTAATTGAGATCTGTACAGCATAAACTCTTCTTATCGAGCACGAAATGAATACAGAATTTTTAGAACTTCAGACATGTCTTCAAACACAAAAATATAAATATTTAATATGCAACGTTTAGATTATTATGAACTAGCGGCTCACACTCGCTTCGCTCGGGTTTGCCTCTAGATAAACAAAAACAAATCTATCCCACAACAACCGTACATTTTTCCGGGATAAAAGTAGCCTATTTGTTATTCTGATGTATGAACTATATAATTGTAAAGTTTCATTAAAATCCAATCAGTAGCTTTTGTGTACTAAGCTGTATAAGTTACTATAGTTTTTTAACTATTCCACGGGAACTCTTTAATTTCCCGGGATGAAAAGAAACTAAGATGTTGACCGTAGATATAAGGTACCACCACACAAAAAAATCATTTAAATCAGTCCAACAGTTTCGGAGATTAGCCCGTACAAACAGACAGAGAAACAAAAAATTTGAAATTTGAAAAAAAAAAAACTGGATTCGTTCTATTTCTCTTACATCCCCCTGACTCGGTTTTTAGCGTGTTTTTCTATGTACAGACATTCGATCTCTACAGTTTTATTATATGTATAGATGATCTATTCATGTCCATGATATCATATTATGATACACAAATGCCCATGATACACAATTTCTGATATCCGGTGCAGTAGACATTAGAAGTCATATAAATGTTGCACTATACTGAAGTGGTACTATTAATTTTGTAAAACAGATTCATTTTTGTATATTTTAAGTAGTTTTTAATGAATCTCACACGCGAACTTGATACAAACTACAATTGACCCAGTTGTAATAATAAAATATTTATTGGTGCAGATGTGATTGTTCCACGATTTTAAATTTATTTTATCTACAAGAATACTTAACAAAATTGTCGTAGTCTCTACTAGTTTGACCTAATTTGATTTTAATACGCAGGTATATATACATTATAATGTAAAACTTTTAAAAAGTTAGCCATAGTTAAAAGTACATAATATGTAATTTAAAAAAAAAAAACAAAATATCATTAAAACATTAATTAAAACAGAGCAAAAATATTTTTATAAGTATTACACATAATAGCATTGGCTTTTCAGTGACATACGTTTTTTACATAACTAGTTTTTTCGTTATTCTCTTTTCCCTTAAAATGGATAAATATGGTTAAACGAAATCTATCTGATGGTTAGAGGCTATCGTGGTTTATAGACATTTGCAACATAAGTTGCGGATGCTTTGTCGGTCTTAAAAAACCTGAAGTCGAGGTTCTTAAAGTACCCTATATTATAGCGCTTAGGGAACAACTTAGAAAGAAGATCGATCTTTAACTTGCTTATAAGATGCAAAAATATATGTTGGATGGAAAGTATCTACTATGTATAGATGACATTCAACCTGACGGAAAAGATTGCGATGGCAGAAACGCGATGGTGGTACCAGATCAAAAAGTACCTCAGAACTCCCGATGGTACAGGCGGTAGGATACACACAGAAAGCCAAAATTTGTCCGGAGACAAGCATTCTAGATCATCATCAAATTCTTCGTTCGATCAATCTTTTTTTGACTCCCTTAATTATACTTCTTATTAATCAGCTTTGTAGCTTTAAAACACTACTAAATCAAATTGCCGTGGAAACGCAAAGTAACACGTTTTACACCAAAAGAGCAGAACAGAATATAACATCACTATACTCTCTTTTCAGTTCGGCAATAAATATTGAATTCCGGCAAAGTCCCTACATTTGGGCAATGTTTTAACAAAGCTCGCAATATAATTTATTATTTAGCTAAGCGGCTTATACTGGGCCCGCTGCGATACTAATTGAATCGGACCTGTAGCTTCAACCACTATATATGAACGTGATCAGCATTACTAAATTTATAAATGTGAAAATAACTCAATCGATCTGTTTGTCTATTTGCTGCCTTTAATGACGAACGGTTCTGTAAAAAACAATTCCGTATTATATAAATTCATCTTATAAAAAGACTAAGGGTTGTTTCCCTTTATGCCCGTAGTTTGACTCTCATGGTAGCGTGATATTCTATTATATATTTTGGTGGTTTTTCCGTAATGCGATAACAGACAGACAGACAGACAGACAAAAATTCTAAAAACTATTGATTCGGCCTTTGTACCTATATATAAAGTCTATTTCAATAAGATTTTCCAAAAAATATTTAATGTACAGATTTGTCTTAGTTACAATTTTATTATATGTATAGATGTACAATAAACGTATGTACCTACATTATTTACATAAGTACTTAAGCTAAAAAAAATCATAATTTATATTATTAATAAAGTCTGAAGCCTAGAGATACTACTTAATTTAATATGAATTATTAATAAATGAAGAACTAATACTTAGTATTTGAAATAACATATCATAAGCTGATTAAACGTTAGGAAAGTTGCCCATATTTCAAAAGCAACTGACATTCACTATTAAGTTTGTAAGCGGCTTAAATACTTCGTACTAATGTAATGTCGCTTTTTGAACTTGTATTGTAAATTAGAAAGCAATGTTTTCCATACAGATAATATTAAATTTATTAGGTATATGAACTAGCGATTCACCGTCGCTTCGCTCGTGTTCGTCCCTAGGTAGTTCTTTAAATTGACATAACTTTTTTATGTATGAGCCTATTGAAATAAAATGAATAGTGAAGCTTACTACAGTAAATTAGTGAAAACCGCATCCAAATCGGTTAAGCCGTTTCTGAGATTAGCGCGCACAAACGCACGGACAAACAGACAAAAATTCTAAAAATCATTGTTTTAGGTTCTGTTGCGTTAATAAAGACCCCAATAATAGTTTTTTCAAATACAAAGCCTCTTGTGCATTTACCTACCACTGTATTGTTTTTTTTTCTTCTTCTTCTTTTGTGTGTGCAATAAAGATTTTTTTATTTATTATTATATACTCATACAGTAAACTTCTATAACTTTTTCACACCAAAGCTCGCACCAAAATTCTTAATTTGATTAAGTTTTAAATATTCAGTAGAAAACGTCAACAAGTACAATTTGACAGTAACATATCTAAAATATTTATATCTTAAAAGAAGTCTTTTAGAAGAAGCCTTCAAAGGATATCTTATTTTATAATTCTGTGGTCGATGGTAAATAAAGATTTTTAACACATTTACTTTCTACCTTTTGATCTATATTCATGCACGAATCATTCGCATTTCACTAAAACTTTTAGGCGGTAGGTACGGGAACGCGTTTTTGAACTTTCTAACTCAATTTTAAGCTTTTAGCTTTACTACATTTCAGAAAATTTCATTGCTAATAAAATTATTATAGCGAAATATACGTTATATTCGTACTTTTTATTGATTTTTATATTTGTTGTGAACCGCACTGCTTTTTTTCAGTTATGATTATTTGTTTGTATTATATATATATATATATATATATATATATATATATATATATATATATATATATATAATATTGTGGAGCACGGACTTTCCATCTATGCAAGGGTTATAGGATAGTCCCACTAGTCAAATGCGGGTGGGCAGACTTAACATGTCTTCCGAAAACTAGTTATTGTTCTCTTAAATTTCGAGCAGATTTCCTCACGATGTTATCATTCATCGTAAGGCAAGTGGTAATAATGTGGAAAATGATACGCACATTAAAATACTAAAAATAAGATTTATGAACATCAATCAAGGTTCTCCAAGCGAATATTTTACTACTGGACCCCACTTCCTGCCACTTTCTTACTGTTTCCGCTAATGAAAAAAGTACAAAGCTAGCTTAGGGAATAATTACAACCTATAGTTCCAATATACCTGAAAGTATTGTAATATCGAGGTAATTAACAAATTATTTATCAATTCCCACGTGACCTTTTATTTACCTACTTATCAGTTGATAGTGGCAGAATGTTGTTCAATGTAGTCAAGAGATAGTGTGAATTTACTTACGTTGATAAATTGTGTTTTTTACATATGATAAAACTAGCGGCTTACCCTTGGTTCGCTCGGGTTCGCCTCAAGACAAACAGAAACAAATCCATTCCACGGGAACCGTACATTTTTCCGGGATAAAAAGTAGTCTATTTGTTATTCTGATGTATGAACTATATTACAGTAAAGTTTCATTAAAATCCTATCAGTAGTTTTTGTGTACTAAGCTGTATAAGTTACTATAGTTCTTTTAACTATTCCACGGGAATTTATTAATTTTCCGCGACCTAAAGTATCTAAGATGTTGATCGGGGATCGGGGGTACCACCTTAAAAAATTTCATTTAAATCGGTCCAACAGTTTCGGAGGTTAGCCCGTACAAACAGACAAACAGAAAGAGAAACAAAAAAATTGAAAAAAATCTGGATTTCTTCTATTTCTCTTCTTACACCCCCCTGATTTGGTTTTTAGCATTTTTTTTCTATGTACAGACTACAGACATTCGACCTCTACAGTTTTATTATATATATAGATATAGAGTCAATAGAGAAGCCAAAAATTATAATTTTGGGGCAGTAGTAATTAGAGTTCAGACTTCAAAGTTGGGAATCAGTGGTGTTAAGTTCTTAAATCTTTCTATGATTGTGTTACCTAGCCGTCGTATATAACAGAGAATATGCGAGTGTATATTTTTTAACTTATGATTAATTTAATTTAGCCTCAAAGTATAACATTGTACCTACTTCACGAGAAAAATTATTCTTATTATTGAATCTTAAATCTAGACACGTCGATTCTTATTAAACCTTAAATTGTATTAAAGCATATATGCTGTATGTATTTTTATTGCAATTGCCTATTAAAAAGTTGTATTTTGATACTCCACTCGATTGAGTCGACGATTTTTTTTTAACAAGACACAAATTGGCGCTTTAGATCCACCATTTGATTTGATTTTTAATTATATCTACATAATATAAACGCTATGACACTCGTGTTATCAAGATGAATCGAATAACGTATGAATTATCAAAATCGAATAAGCCGTTTAGTAATTACGAGGGAAACATACATACAGACATACAGGTCAAACACATACCTCTCTTTGGGTTTTACCGCAGTCGGATAAAAAAATGAAAATCAATAAAATTTTGGGAGTGGGTATGCATTTTTTTCAATCTAATTACATTTGTAGTAAAAATAATTTGCATTTATAATATGATTGATGATGATATTATAATATATATATATATATATATATATATATATATATATATATATATATATATATATATATATACATATATAACCATATAAGACTGATGAGATGAGTTCAGTAAATCAAATCATTATGTTTAAAATAACAAAGCCGTATTAAAACCACAAATTAATAAACATAATGCAAACGTAATAGCTTTAAATTCAACGACACGCAATGATTGCGTCTATAGAAAATCATTAAAACGTAGTTCTAGTGTATTTATTGAGTATTAACCACATACAAAGTAGCAACAATGATTGCTATTCGCCTTGTGGATATTGAAGTTGCATCATAAAGTGACTACAACATACACATAACCTACTGATTATTATTATCTATATCTATACTAATATTATAAATGCGAAATAAAAGATATGGATGTTTGTTACTCTTTCACGCAAAAACTACTGAATGGATTTTAATGAAACTTTACAATAATATAGCTCATACATCAGAATAACACATAGGCCACTTTTTATCCCGTAAAAATGTACAGTCCCCGTGGGATAGATTTGTTTTTGTTTTTCTAGAGGTGAATTCGAGCGCAGCGAGCTTGAGCCGCTAGTCAAGAATAATTTGAAGTTCTGATTCCTATATCATACTAGAGTCCTATTTTCCTTTAATGTAGGTCGTTGATATTGATCATTATTAATGAAAGAGTGTTTGGAAACAAGGCGTCGACAATATGGCATTCGACAATCTCTATCGCTAAGAGAAGACTAAACAATCTATAGACATGACATATCAAAGTATTGTGTGTACATATAAAATGTGATTTTCATATATTTTTTGTTTTTCTATAAGCTATATCTGTTATCTGGAAAATAAATATCATCAAAAATTATCTAAGACGACTGTTTAGTACTTCTTAGGTCTGCTCTTAGTGTTCTTAGATATCCTTCATACAAAATTACAAAAAAAAAACTACAAACAAAAATTATCTCCAAATAAAAATTCAAGATATAATATATTTTATATAGAACTAACATTTGTTCGCTGTTCCACTCACGAAGTTGAATTATGTGTAACCATAGAATAACTCATCTTTATATCTCTAGCATCAAAACCATAGGGCTTTCATATAAATATAGGCCTTTAGAGCTTAGACTTTCCTACCTATAAACTACCTACCTGCCAAATTTTAGCAACATAGGTCAAGTTGTTTTCGAGCTAGTTAAGTCAATGAGTGAATGACCTTTCGCTTTTATATATGTACTAGCGGCTCACCTTCGCTTCGTTCGGGCTCGCCTCTAGACAAACAAAAACAAATCTATCCCACGGGAACCGTACATTTTTCGGTATAAAAAGTAGCCTATTTTTTATTTTGATGTATGAACCATATAATTTTAAAGTTTCATAAAAATCCAATCAGTAATTTTTGTATACTAAACTGTATAATGTACTATAGTTTTTTTAGCTATTCCACGGGAACTCTTTAATTTTTGGGGATGAAATGTCTAAGATGTTAACCGGGGATATAAGGCACTACCATATAAAATATCGTTTAAATCGGTCTAACAGTTTCGGAGATTACAACGTACAAACGGACAAAAAAACTGGATTTGTTCTATTTCTCTTCTTACATCCCCCTGACTCGGTTTTTAGCATTTTTTTTTCTATGTACAGACGTTCGACCTCTACAGTTTTATTATAGTATAGATTAGATAGCTATAGTTAAAGCAGTAATCAAATAGTAAACTATAGTTTGATAAAACTGAAATAGGTATATGATTGATATCTATTATCTAATGTACATTATGTATGTTACACTACATACGTAGATAAGTTATCGGTTTGGCACTGATTTAAAGGATAAAGTATGAACCAATCACTTTATGCTACCTATGGCAAATCCTACTGCCTAATAGCACAGCCTAGACAGGGCAATCGTGCGGGGTGTGAGGGGTGAGACGCGGGTAGGCGAGCCCAAGCTACATACATTGCTGCCGCCCGAATTAGTTAGTAGTTCGGGACACGACTTTAAGGGCTATAGCGTGTTTGTTTTAATTTGTAAGTAATTAAAATGGTTCATACTACATGGGCTGTGACTTACATTATATTATATAAAATATTGTAAAACTGTTTGAATTTGTCTCCGCGAAATGCCTTAATATAATATATCGAATATCGAAGTTTTTCATACAAAATTCATAAAATATTGAAGTTCTTCATATCAACGAATACTTTTGTATCCGATAGAAGAACTTCGATAAATGACTAAACAAATAGGTATATTATACTTTAATTATATTATAAAGAAAACTGTGATAACTGTGTTTGTCGGCTGTTAGTCAAACATCTGTATGGTGCAACCGTACATAATAATAATTACAATTCAGCATTTTACTAGACACTCAGAATTCATTATTATTTTAATTCATAAAAATCAAGTCAGTTCGCGTACCGCTAGCAAGTAAGCTGCGCGTGCTCACAAGTCCATAACATTTTCATTGTCATTTTATTAATAAGTCTACAGACAGTAAATAGTGTCAAGTATTAATTCCAAACGTCTTTTATTCTATCAATCTAATAGTGTATTAGTTAACAAGAACCGGTACAACATCAAAGGCGATACTGTTATTTTTTGTACACTGTGCTAATAGGAAACATTAAATCCCATTGGTATCGCAATTCAATTCAATTCTCTTGTTAATGCCAGTTGAGCACAGATTACTTCGTCAATGTCACATAGAATAAAGAGAAGAGAAGCACTACTATCTCTAAAATATCTAAAGTCCTCTTGAGATCAACCCAATGTTACCCACACGTTTTAAAATAACATAAAACATGTTTTTTTCTTTTTTTTCTTAATTTAAAGGACTTGTTCAAAAAAAAAAAGAAACATGTCGTCCTGTTCAGACTTCTTACATGTAACATAACTATTTTAAATCCTTAACACTAATAACATAATTATGTATTAACTAGCGACTCACGCTCGGGCGCGTCCCTAGGTACGTTTTAATTTTTTTGAGCCAAATTCTAATTCTTTTTCTAAAATAAAAGAAGCCTAAGTTATTCCTTATAATACCAGCTATCTGCTAGTGAAAGTCCCGTTAAAATTGGTCCAACTATTTCAGAGATTAGATGAAATAGACAGACAGATAGACAGACAATTTTTAAAAAAAATGGTGTTTTCTTATAAGTACCGTATATAATTCCATATGCATTTTAGTATAAAGCTGTTATTTTGACATTACAAACAGACAGTTCACTTTTATTTATCTGTAGAATTATGGTTAGAAATGTATCTGATAATTGCAAGCAAAACACATAAAATATCTTAAAACTGCTACTATTGCGTTAAAATTAATTTTATAATAGGGTCTTGTTACCTGTTTAAGGGGTGTCAAAAGTACATTAGCAGGAAGTGAGCCCGTTGTATCAAAACGCTTTTTAAATCATTTTTATAGCTAGACTAGCAAAACCCGCGGCTTCGCTCGCGCTAAAACTACAACAATAAAATTTTGAAAAGGTAGGTTTCATACAAATTTTCATCCCTTATTTTATCTCCTTATGGGATGAAATTCAAAAAACGCTAAAACACGTACTTATTTAATTGTATTGAAGAGCATTAATACCAAGTTTCAATAAATTCTGATCATAAATATTTTTTGGGTTGTGTTATAACGTGTACTCCCGTGGGAATGAGATAATCTCCCGCAGTAAAAAGTATCCTATATGTTGACCCGGATATCTAGCTATCATCATACCAAATTTCATCAAAATCCCTCCAGTGGTTTTTCTGTGATGCGGTAACAGACAGACAGACAAAAATTCTAAAAACTATAGATTCGGCCTCTGCATCCATAATAATGTCTATTTTAATGAGATTTTCCAAAAAATAATTAAGGTACAGATTCGGCTTAGTTAGAATTTTATAATATGTGTGGATCAAGTAGCCTATAGCGTGGTTTTTTATATTTAGTAAAACCGCTTTCAAAAATAGACCAGCAGTTATTAACGTTGATTATTACTAATAAAGATACGTATATATATCTATTTTCATATCGAACTTTATTTAAACGAGTAGGCACAACGTAAAGGAGCAACTTTTTGCATTTATTAATTATCTTTAGAAGGACATTATTTGAAATATATTTTTTCGACAACAAGTATGTATATTGTATTCAACCCTTTTTTACGTCCCAGTGCTGGGCACGGGCCTCCCTTCAATACGAGGGGGATCAGGCTATAGTCAACCACGCTGGCTAACTGCGAGTTGGCGGATTTCACATGTCTTAAGCGCAAAGCATCTTTGGACATTGGTAGTGACGGGGTCTTACAATTTTAAATAAAAAAGTGTGAAAAGTGTTTTTTATAAATTTTACAGTATTTTTTTAATGTAATTGTAAAGTTTAATTTAATTGTTGTTAACTTGTTATTTGTTTTTTTTTAAATTGTATTTATGTATATATTTTTTTGTATTTTTAATTAGTAGGTACTTTTAGGCATTATAAAACACTGTTTTTTGCGAATGATGTGTTCTCCTAATCCAGGTAATACATATAAATATAAATTAGATTTAAGTAAGTATATTGTAAATGTTAAACTATGTATACTGTTGGAGATCCGTATAAATACATAAATAAATAAATTACGAAAATTTGCTAGGTTCTCTCAGACATGCAGGTTTCCTCACGATGTTTTTCCTTCACTATTAGACAAATGACAATCATGTTGAAAATTATTCACACATGAAAATATTAGAGTTGCGAGACACGGGATTTGAACCCGCTTCGTTCGGTTTTTACTTACTGGGCTACCACTGTCTGTGTTATGTCTATTTTATATGTAACATAAATAATGTATCTATTCCAGCTTTATTGTGCATTACGTATTATCTTGTGATCCACCTACTCAAAGATGAAAAAACAAGTTAACTACGTATTTCAAAAATCAATAGGTATTATCAAAGTATCCTTGAAAATTGTTTAAAATTCGTTTAGGCATATTTCTACATAATAATGTCATGTTTTTGTTTAATTAATGCTGACATATTAAGGCCATGAATATTTACATAAACAATATGAATAGTTCATGTAATATTTCATAATTAATTAATATATAATTTGCGTAGATACGAAGCGCGTCATCTGCTCATATTGAGAGTGTAGGAGATAGCTTTTGACCTAGGTCAAAACTAGGATATGACGTCACACATAGCTCTAGTCTAGATTTTACTTGTTTTTGAATCTTTAAATAAACACAATACACAATTATTGATAGCTTTTTCTCGCAATTTAACAAATTTTTCAAATTCAAATATACTTTATTGCGAATATGGGTTATAATACGGGATTTGAATATTAACATTAACAATGTCCAACCAAATTCAGCTTAAGAACATGCAATAATACAATTTAATAACAATTCATTATAATACTTACAATACATATAATATACCTAAAATTACATGTTAGACTTTATTCAAAATATAATCATTAATGGAATAATACGTCTTTTCTAATAAAAATTTCTTCAATCCGTTTAAATATATTAATTTCATTAATTTCTAGAATACATTTAGGTAAATAATTATATAAAAGCGGTCCAGTACAGAAAATACTCTTCGAGAAAGTCAGTCTTACATCGAGGGTGGCGAAGTAAGGCCCTATGTCTTACACTATTACAATTTTCAAATAAATATAAATTATTTTTAACATACATAATAGTCTCATAAATGTACATATTTGGTAACGTCATTATATTATAATTTTTAAAATATGGTTTGCAACTTTCTATCATTTGTAAATTAAATATTGCTCGGATACATTTTTTTTGTGCTTTAAATGCTACATCTTTATCTACCGAATTACCCTGTAAAGAGAAGTTTGCATTATTACAACATTATACTATAGCGGAAAGCAGCTTGGTATTCGGCCTATTCGACTGAATGCCGAATACTTAAGTACCTAATATGTTTTGTTGTTATAGTTTGTGCCATTCACGAATACGCGCTCCTCTCTTTATTGACAGTTGAACTCGCGCGCCTTCGTGGATGGCACTAACTATGTATATCTGATCATTGGAAAAATGTAAATATTGATTTATTATATAATAATATATATTTATAATCATTAAAGTAGTCATAGGTATATAATCAAGTTCTATATTACAATAATTAATAAAAAAAACTATCAAACATATTTCTATGCGCTTGCATTATCATAATTAAAATTTAGAAGTGACAATCCCAACTTCAGAGAAAAGATCCTGGCGCTAAACAAGAAACAAACATGTCGCTATAAGTTTTCTCTTTTTTGCCTAATATTCGACTATTCGGCCAAAAATCTCACGAAATATTCGGTATTCGGCGTAAGGCCGAATGTGCTATTCATTGCAAGTCTAATAAAAATATATGAAAATGGCATATTGTGATTCTATAAAATCATAGACATGAAAATATGCAATAGGTTTAATGTTAATTCAGTACGATTTTTTAAATTGTTAGTCTTCAAAGATTGTAGAATGATATTCTACATGTATCTAAGGTTTTCTTATATTTTATAGGTCATTCTCTATATATAACGTATATTCTCAATTCTACGCGATATTGACGAAGTAAATTGTGCCCCAAAGGCACTCGTAGAAGCCACGAAACTAAAGCATTGAATTGTAAAACGACACCTTGTCTTTGTCTAAATTTGATAAGGCAGGCTACAAGGGGAATTAATAAAAGAGAGATAAAAAGTATAGCTATTTTAAAATCACAGTCAGATCATGTTTTTTAATAATAAGATAAAGATGATCATTTAGATAATGTACCTAATAAATTAATCCCGATTAAATTTCAAAACGAATCTTAACCTTGATTTGAAGTATGTAACTGGACGAGATCTGGTTTCCTATTTTATAGATAATATGGCGTTAGATTAAATGCCATAATATTTATATTTTATAATTCCATCTTAAAGGATTTGGCTTATAATTTAATGAATAATTCATTCTCGAATTAAGAATAAATTAAATTTTATATCATATAAATGTCAAAAATGTAAAGAAATCTATTCTTAATATTATATATGTGAGTGTGTTTTTTTGTTTGTCTTTCTTTCACGTCGAAACGGAGTGACGGATTTGCGTTATTTTTTGTGTCGAGATAGTTGAAGGGCTGGAGAGTGACATAGGTTAGTTACATTTTACCGCAGGAGATTATCTCATTCCCACGGGAAATCATATTATATCATACTAGCGACTCACCCTCGCTTCGCTTCGAGTTCGTCCCTAGAGTAAAACAAATTTGTCCTACGGGAACCGTAGTTTTTCCGGGATGATATATATCCTATAGCCTTTCTTAGTTAACGGGCTATCTAATGCAAAAAGAATTTCTCAAATCGGATTAGTAGTTCCTGAGATTAGCGCGTTCAACCAAACAAACAAACAAACAAACTAACTAACAAACTCTTTACCTTTATAATATCAGTATAGATATAGTCTATCTATTCCATACTAGCCGTTAAATCATTATCTAGGGACGAAACCGAGCGAAGCGAGGGTAAGCCACTAGTAATTTATAAGTTATAGTTTCTCTAACCTTTATATATGTATAGGACGATAAGATGGTAGATAAATTGTTTTTTATCTTCCGTATTAGATAACATTTTGAGTACAATATACATTATACATATTTTATCAGAGAAGCTTTCGAGGGTCGGTACTGTATAAGCTTACGGGACGAGGACTAAAACGAATATCTTTGTTAGGATCCTTTTTTATTTCTTAGGTAATAAATATTTTATTTTTTGAACTACACGATTAACTTTTTTACATTCACAGAAAAACAACATAACAGAATGATAAACGCTGAAGTTATTGTGAAAGATATACGTATATTATATACGTATATTTGTGAAAGTTTTTTCTCAAAATTATGGTTGTTTAAATTTTTGTTTACGCCTAATAATTACGAAATGCGTTAAAAGTAGAACAGGTTGGACAACGTTGAGAGCAACTTTCATGTTTTTGTCAAAAAAAGTCTCATGGAAATTAACATAAATACATAATTACTAATTAAACGATATTATAATAAAAAAATTTGTTCCAAAATGTCCCAGAGGGACTCGAACCCGCGACCGCTGGCACAGCAAGTAGAGTCACTACAAACTGAGCCAAACGTGTCGTCAAGCTAAAAATCGTCGAATAAAACTAGAAATACAAATTAATGATACTTATAATAAAAGATATATTTAAGCTTTTAAACAAAAGCAATATTTAATTGCGAACAAAAATAGCGTACAGAAGCCTATAATAACAACATTTCTATGTTATTAGAGACTACCTACTCTGATTTCAAAATAACTTGAAAATAAATATTCCACCGTTAATTATTTTAAAAGGTTTTTTTTTTATAAAATGGTTATTAAATTAGGGAGAAGAAATAACCCATTAGGTATTTAAAAAAATAATACGAAAATCTATTCACAATTTGGGAAGATATTTCATAGTGTAACAAATAATGAATACTGTCGAACTAGCGCTTCACCCTCGCTTCGCTTCAGGTTCGTCCCTAAAAAAACATATCTATCCCCCGGAAACCGTACATTTTTTCTGGATAAAAAGTAACCTACGTGCTATTTCAGTCTACAATCTATCTCTGTGCCAAATTTCATCCGGATCCTTTCGTCCGTTCAGATGTGAAAAAGTACCATACAAATCACACACACATCCGCACAAACTTTCACATTTATGATATTACGTATTTAGACATATATTTATGGTATTACGTTTTAACGTTTAGTATAGTTTTTTCAGACATGAGATATTTTTCCGCAGTAAAAAATATCCTATATGTTGACTCGGATAACCAGCTATCATCATGTCAAATTTCAACAAAATATATCCATTATCCAGTGGTTTTGCCGTGATATGGTAACAGACAGACAAAAATTCTTAGAACTATAGATTCGGCCTCTGTATCGATAATAAAGTATATCCCAATAAGATTTTCCAAAAAATATTTAATGTACAGATTCGGCTGAGTTACAATTTTATTATATAAATATAGATACTCTATCTTTTGAAAGTCTTATCTACCTTAAAGCCTATAAAATAATAAAAAAAAACACATAGGTTACTTGTCGCTAGTGATCCATCGCCTACAACCTCTTGTCAGGTAAATCCAAACCGGTTTCAATAATAACTACGAACTAGTCAACCTTAGAACTGTATAACGACGTAGTTTTATGTAAGAAATACAAGTTTCTTAACTGTATTATTTTAGGCATGCTTATTTGTAAGGTTAACGCATATTTCGAATCAAGTATTTCGAATAATTGATTTAATATTTACTTATTTAGTTGATATTTAAATTTACATAGCTTATAGCGGTATTTAGTATTTACCAAAGGTGATTCGCGATAACCTATCTATCTTAAATTGTCTTTACTAGAGACAGAAAGTTAGAAGATCCAGATAAATTATGCTAAATTTTCATAGCTAGTAAAGAAAACAACAATCTAAAAACAAGTAAAAACAAAAACAAATCTATCCCACGGGAACCGTACATTGGTCCGGGATAATAATATATGCTATTGCAGACTATAATCTACCTTTGTGCCTTTCATCTAAATCCGTTTAGCCGTTTTGGCGTTAAAGAGTAACATACATTCATACATCCTTACAAACTTTCACATACATTATAATATTAGTAGGATTCATGAGAAATGGGATGTAGATCGGTATTTGGGACCCGCCGTCAGACAGCTGCTATCATTAGCTGACCTTCATCCAAGGTACTTGCTCAACCTGTGGATTGTGGCAATGAGGTGGTAATATAGATAATGTTATAAAATTACACATGAAACCAATTTTTATAATGTTTTAAAACATAATACAAATATTAATATAGTAATAACTAATTTGGTAAACTTATACCTAAATGTCAATTAATTAATAAAAAAAAATATTAGACAAGCTAATATTATACTATTTATATTTTCATATTTTCTTTTCTAAAATTGTAAGTTAACGACGAGGTAATACCTAAATAAGATATCCCTTATTCTTTGAGTAAAATAAAAAATCTGTATGACACAATCAAGAATAGTAGCATAAATAGATAATTTTGCTACTATTTTTGACTTCGACATTTTTTTTGGCGGGCTCCGTCTATATAATTCAGTCTAAAGCTTTATATCAATTGATTTAAAGCTTAAGATCGTATGATTGTAATGCGACCAGCTTATATGGAAAGCTTAAGGTATCCATGTCATGTACAGATATTTACTACAAATATTTATTCCTTCAAAAATTACGTATTGATAAGCTAAGTTAATATTTAATTGAACATTAGTAAATACTCGTATGTTTGATTATTAAAATATTTGCAATTTAATATTTTTATAGGGCTTATTGCTTAGTTTGCTGAAATATTTTAAAATTCACTCACATTCAAATCACTAAATATTATAAATAAGAGTTGATTTTGCGTTTAATCGGGCTAATCTCAGGAACTACCTTACGGATTTTCCCTATTGGCTATTGGTTATCATCAATTGAAAGAGGTTATATGCTATAATTTATGAAAACTATGCAAAAATAATCTATCAGTATGCTTATATTTGTGAACTAGCGACTCACCCTCGCTTCGCTTAGGGTTCTTCCCTAGACAAAAACAAATCTATCCCACGGGATCCGTACATTTTTCCGGGATGCTATATAGCATATAGCCTTCCTCAGTTAACGGGCTATGGAATGCAAAAAGATTTTTTCAAATCGGATTAGTATTTCCTGAGATTAGCGCGTTCAAACAAACAAACAAACAAACAAACAAACAAACAAACAAACAAACAAACTCTTCAGCTTTATAATATTAGTATAGATTAAGTCAAGAAATGTTTCTTCTAAGGGCGAAACATAATATATTACAATTAAAAGACACAGAAAACCTCATCAGGTTATGTTGGGAAACCTAAGATATGGCCCCAATTATATGTTCTTACCATTCATTATTAAATTAAAAGTAAACACCATTAAATTTTTTTTTTTTTTTTTTTTTTTTTTTTTTTTTTTTTTTTTTTTTTTTTCTCCTATGTTTAGACCTGCGATCAGTCGTTAAGACTATAATCAGGTGAGTTGCAAGAGGTTGGGGTTTGGCGAGGTGGAGCCACTGCTCCGCCTCCCCTTAGTAAGATAGCACATCAGCTCTCTTGAGTCTTTTAGTCGGATTTGGCTGCAGGAGCATACTGGATAAGGGGTTTGGGTGAGTTGCTAAACGGTCCTTATAGCTGGCTGAGAATCGTTTGACTTCATCAAGTATGGTTGGGATTTCCAGGTACTCATGGATTTCCGAGTTACGAGCATACCAGGGCGCCGATGAAAGTACCCTTAGTATACTGTTTTGAGCTCTCTGGAGGCACATTATGTTGGATTTGCTGGCTGTCGACCACAGTTGAATTCCATATGTCCAGATAGGTTTTATTATGGAGCAATATACCCTTAGTTTATTAGATAGGGATAGGGCAGACTGTCTACCTAGAAGCCAGAGTAGGTTTTTAAATCTAAGGTTGATTTCGTCGCGCTTCGTTTTTATGTGGTCTTTCTATACCATCCTACGGTCTAGATGAAACCCAAGGTACTTAACGCAGGTTGATTGCGGCAATGGGTCGGAACCTAGATTGACCGGAGGACAAGTTTCACGTCTCAGGGTAAATGTTATATGGTGAGACTTCGGGGCACTTGCTTTTATGCGCCACTTGGTCAGCCAAGCATTAGTGGCATCGAGCTGAGTTTGCAAGAGTCTGGTCGCTTCATTAGGATCACTGTTGCAGCTGAGGAAGGCCGCATCATCAGCAAAGGTTGCTACAGCTGTTTTTGGTGACTGGGGTAGGTCACTAGTAAATATGTTGTAGAGGACCGGACCAAGAACTGAGCCTTGTGGTACCCCGGCCCTGCAGCTAAACAGGGAAGATCTTGCATCCCGGAGCTTGACTTGGAACTTTCTGTCACTGAGATAAGAGTCCATCAGTAGGTAGTAGGAGTGTGGAAGGTACTTTTTAATTTTGCAGAGTAGGCCTTTATGCCAAACCCGGTCGAAGGCTTGTTGTACGTCGAGGAAAGCAGCTGAACAGTATTCCTTCTTTTCCAGACATTGTCTTATTGTACGATACACTCTGTGTACTTGTTCGATGGTCGAGTGGTGCTTCCGGAAGCCAAATTGATGGTCAGGTATTACATGGCCCATATCTAGGCAAGGGGATAAACGTGCAAGGATGATCCTTTCCCACAATTTTGACAATACAGGTGTCAAGCTAATAGGGCGATAAGATGAGACTTCGGTAGGCGGCTTACCAGGCTTTTGGGTCATAACAATTTGGGATGTTTTCCAGAGTGCAGGGACATGCGAAGTTCTCAGTGTGGCATTGACAAGGATGGTCAAAAAGACAATGCACTTCTTAGGGAGCTCTTTCAATAGCCTGGGGGTGATCAGATCAAATCCAGGTGCTTTATTGGGAGCCATTTTGGCAATTTCTCTAGCCATCTCTCTTGGTGTAGTGGGACTCAAAGGCAGGCAAAGTTGCAGGTCTTGTTTTAGGACTTGATCTATTTCTGGATCTTCTGGACTATCCGTATTGTTGGGTTTGAATACCTCAGCCAGATAGGTAGCAAAGGCCTGAGATTTTTCTTGGTCAGTGCGAGCCCATGTATTACCGGATCTAATAGGCGGAGAACACTGTTGCGGCTGCGGGAGGTACTTCGTTGCCTTCCAGAGGTTATGAGTCCCATTTGCATTTGGAGACATTTTCGTCAATCTATGTGTGAGAGATTCATTTGAAACGTAGTCCAATAGGTCTTTGAGTTCTTTAATTGCTCGATTTAGTCTGGTTTTATCCGCGCGATTGTGGGTTGTCTGCCAAATTCTGCGAAGGCGACGTTTGGCAGCGATTTTTTCCTTAACAACAAAAGGGACCGGCGCCCCTCGCGATGGATACTTTATCTCAGGGGTACTAGACCACGCTGCTACTTGAATAAGATTTGTGATATAGAGGCATGCGTCTTCCACTTCTTCCTTGGTTTTGAGTGGGATATTAAGGTTTATGTTTGATTCGAGGAATTCTCGAAAATATCGCCAGTCGGTTTTGTGATTATGGAGGTAGTCGGTATGGGTGTCACTGGGTATGGCCACTGGACTAACCGTAAGTAAGACAGGTGAGTGGTCAGAGCTGCCGTCGAGGCTTGCCTTTATGAGAGTATTCTGTTCGCTGATACCCTTTGTGATAAAAAAGTCTAGGAGGTCAGGTATTTTGTTGCTATCCGTGGGCCAATACGTAGGCTCTCCAGTTGACATAGCTAATAGGTGATTGGCGTCAATACTCTTTTTTAGTTCCCGGCCTCTAGTGACTGTTAGTCTTGATCCCCAGTATGAATGCTTGGCATTCCAGTCGCCACCAGCAATGAATCGGTTGCCCAATGACATAAAAAAGTCAGTAAACATTCTCTCAGTTATTATGTGTCGCGGTGGACAGTATATCGCAGAAAGATTAAGGGGTCCGGAGCGATCTTCCACCCTTACAGTAGTGGCTTGGAGATAGGGAAACGTAGTGGGTTCCAAGAGACAATGCTTTACACTATTCTTGATAATTATTGCGGTGCCGGCATGGGCTCCACCATCAGGATGACAGGTGAGGTACACGGAAAATCCTGGAATACATATTCTGCTTCTTGGTGTGGTGTGCGATTCAGAGATAAGGCAGGCATCAAGCTTGTTGGATTTGATGAACATCTCTAGTTCGTTTTTATTAGGGGCAAGGCCGTTGATGTTCCAAGTAGCAATGTGTAATGAAGTCATTATGTAAGCTTAGAGACGAGAGTAGTGATAAGACTCACTAAGGAGCCTATTTGTTGTATGAGGAGATCCATTTTCTCACTTTGCTTAAGTAGAATATCTTCCAGTTTGATGGAGGAATGTTGATTTGATTGGGCACTCTTCCCGTCAGTAACTTCAGCGTAGGTGCGTTGATGAATGGGTCTTTTGGTTCCTTCAGTTTTTGTCGAGGTAGAGCAGATTGTGTTAGTTGGCAATGCTGTGGTAGCTGGGGTGGGGTTGCAGGTTTCTCTTGGGGTTAAGTTTTTGTTTCTTCGGGCAAGGATTTCTTTATAAATTTCACAGCCTTTGTAGTTAGCCGGGTGGTCACACGAGCAGAGAGCGCATTTAGCCGGAGTGGTTCTATCTTTCTTTTTGCACTCTGAGGTTTTGTGGCCTTCTCCACATTTGACGCACCTATATGGTCTCATGCAGTTATTCTTCGAGTGACCGTAGCGCTGGCAACGTTGGCATTGAACGATACTTTTTGACCTACGAGGATCCTCTATCTGGACCTTTTGGTTAAATATATGAGTGATATTTTTGACTTCAGGGTTGTTAACACTGGGCTCTATGTTCACAAAGAAGGTCGATGTTGGTTTCTTGTCAGGTCCGTAGCGTGCATTGATGATTTCGCCTTTAATTTTATTGTTTGTTGCCTCAATGGCCTCTAATATCGCTTCGTGGGGTGTGCTGTGATGGAGGTTTTTTATGACAATGCGATAGCATTTGTTGTCCTTAGGGGTAAATGTATGTCCTATGAGACCGTTTGCTCTTATTACCGCTATGATTTTCTTGTATTCTTCAGCAGTGTTGACGAGGATGTGGAGTAGATTTTTATTGATTAGCTTGAATTTGAAATATTCTTTGTTACTGACGGTTTGGAGAAGCTTCGATAGCTCGGTAACATCCTCAATGCCATTGAGAACGATAGGTGGAGGCTTGCTGGGTTTGGGACGGTCGGTAAGGCATGATTCATCCGTAACGTCTAAAGGCAAGGTGCTGAAGCGGTTTTTAGTGGTGGTGCTCTGGGTGTCTGGAGGAGAACTGCAGTATTTTCTTTTCTTACTGCTTCTGCTATTGAGTGATGGCACCCTTTGCCATGGTGGTGGAGCAGGATGTTGAGGGGTGTCTTCCAGCAAAGTTGCTTCCGGTGAGTTACAAGTCTCATTTTGCTGCTCTGCATTGGCCGAATGGTTGTCTTGTGATGACTTCCCTAGATCAGAGAGGGATGCAGAACGTTGTCTGTTAAATAAGTCTGGGAGGAGTACTTGTTGAGTTAGCAATTTGTGTTGTGGTTGAGGGTTTTTTGGGGGATTTGTCTTCATTTTTGTTCCCACGAGAAGGGTCGAATTATTGATCGCTCACAGGGTAACGCCCATTCCTGTGAGGAGGCACTATACAACGATGTGGCCAGGTCCATCGAGGTTGGCGCTAGAGACTGCATTCCCACAGCCATTCATCCTGTCGGCGCGTTTCCCACCTTAGGATTGGGGTTATTTTTTATGGAGGTTATCTTCCTCTTGGCCCAGGCAATTAAGCCAAGGCCACCGTTCTCACGAGACATGACCGCAAGTTTACGGTTTGTAGAAGTCATTTCCTACCTCTACGGAAGCTGGCCGTTAGGCCTGCTTAGTAGGTTACTTGACCGCCGCCTACGACTCGGCGTTTGTTGTTCTTTAGCACCACCCAGGGGACACGTGTAGGGTTGTGGTTAGGTAGCTCCTACGGACGCGAACAACTTTGCCCCAAATATATTGGGACATTAACACACAGCACCATCTAGTTCCATGGTAAGCTACGAAGCCTGTGTTATGGATACCAGATAGTTAATACATATATAACTTTAAATACGTACATATTATAAATATAAACACCCATGACTAGAGTACAAACATTCGTGCTCATCACACAAATGAATGCCCCCAGCGGGACTCGAACCCGCGACCACTGGCGCAGAAAGTAGGGTCATTACAAACTGAGCCAAATGTGCCGTCAATATGGCAAGAATAGTATAAGTATACTATACCGATACGTATACTATCCATATAAGTGCTTTTAGCGCACCGTACATTGCAGCGTCCACAGCTGCCAATACCGACAAAGTTCAATTTTCCAAACCGTTTCCAGCCATATATTGAGTTTTTGCACGTGATGCTAGTACTTTTATTTTTATAAAATACTTGGTATTTCATACAGTACGCCTTATGCCCATGAGGAAAAAGTTACCAAAATTCTTTCTGAAGAATAATTAAACAATATACATACATACTTTAAGGTGATTTTGGAGCTAGTGTCGGTCATCCTATATATATATATATACATATATATACATATATACATATATATATATATATATATATATATATATATATATATATATATATATATATATATAAGATATATATATGTATAAATAAAAATGAATGTTCAATGGCTCAACCAATTCAGCGAATTTTTTTTCGTATTTTCCTTAAGGTACGCGGAAAGTTTTGATAAAAGAAAAAATATAAAATAACCTGCCTACTTTTCTATACCTATGTATGTACATTGTACTAAGCGTTAAAACGTATGTACCTAGAGACAAATCCGAGCGAAGCGAGGGTGAATCACTAGTTTTTAATAAAACTAGTGCTCGCATAGTGGTCGAAATTCGACTATAATTATTATTGAAAGGGATAAAATGTATGTATATAACTTACTTCTATATGTATCTCTATAAAAATTAAGTATCTATTCTAAATGAAAACCCCCGTTTAGTTATTTTTTACTTTTCAGTGCCTGGAAGTCGGTTTTTTTTTTAAGTTTTTATTTTTCCATTTTTAGTGTAGACGTATCATCAATACAAATTAATCAAGCCCAAACACCAGGTAATTGCTGTAAATCGTTGAGAAGTTCCCTCGACTATCTTTCGGGTCCATCATCAGATCGACTCCAGATCTTTATTAAATAGTAGTGCTTTAAAATACCTAATGAAAATGCTATCAAACGCACTAGTCGCCGCTACAATTTTCGAAAGTTCCCCTCGATTTCTCTGGGATCCCATCATCAGATCCTGGTTTCCTTATCATGGTATCATCCTGGTTTCCTTATCTTGGAATATCTCCTTTCCCACAAAAAAAAGAATTATCAAAATCGGTCCATAAACGACGAAAAAATCCCCGAACAAACATAAAAAAAAAATAAAAAAAAAAAATTCGAATCAAATTGAGAACCTCCTCCTTTTTTTGGAAGTCGGTTAAAAAGTATTTAACATTTTTTATTGATAAGACTAAAGTTCGTAAATAGGTACTAAACAAAAAAGAAAAAAAGAAAAAAAGAAAATCACTTGACTAACAGAGGAAGAAATGTACTGAGCTTAGTCTTTGTCTATTTATATGTTTGTATATAAATACTTAAATTCCGAAGTAAGAAATAAATTTATCAACTGAACGAAATGTATTTTAGGCGTATCTTTTCTAAGAACATTCTGAATCTGACAGCTACATATGTAATTTAATATTAGATCATATTTAAACGTAGATAGATTTTGAAAACTATTTTTAATTCTTTCAGCCTTTTTTATATAGCGTTCCTCATATCCGTAATTTACGGAGATGAATAACACTAAGAAATCATAAATTATATAATCTTTATAGGTTAGTACATCTACGATGGTTTCATAGAAAAGTGTCATATACTTACATATATTGCTCGTTAGAAGATTTTTTGAAACTTTCTATGAAATCTTTTTAAATGTAATTTTTAGGACCTGTGACTTTAGAAAGGTAGCTGCAGGTAGTTGATCGATGCGGGCTGCTCAAGACCACGATGGGACTCTTTGGCAAACCATCGATCAACTACAGACAGCGATAGACTGATGTTAATGTTGTTCGGATAAAAACGTACTACCTTATTTTTATGTTGTGCCCATAGAGTAAAGTATAGACTTTATCATCTATCTGTTAAAAGTCTGATAGATTATCTATTTAAAACCAAATAATTATGGCAATAGATATCTTAGACATTATTAACGAAGATATCGCCTACAAAAAATACAGACGAATAACATAGATACTTTTTGAAGTCGGTCAAACAATAGTTGGCCTACATAAAGTTCAATTAAAAGCCAATGAAGATACATGAGCTAGTTTTAAGTATAGTTAATCAATAATAATAATAATATGTTATCTTGACAATAAACTATCGTCTGATAGTAAGTGAGGTCGGGCTATCTGTGCACTGGGGGTGTGGCGAGAGATATAATATGTATAAACTTTATATTGTTATTGCTTATTACGCAAGAACTCTCAGTAAACAGCGTCGGAATATTCCAAAATAATAATTGTTATTATTATCCTTAGAAATACTAGGCGAAAGTAACTTTGTTTAACCTATCTAGCGGAAGAACCGATCAACATGTTTGCAGGATAATTTATTAGCTGAACAGTGACGTATCTATAGGTATATTCAGTGCACCATTTTGATTTTTTGAAGTTATACTTCTTTTGGCACGTTTGGAAAAAAATATGAGAGTAAAATTTTTACGACGCGCGCACACCGACGGCCAAAAAGCGACATGATGAAGTTAGCTGAAAGCGACAAGATGAAGTTAGTTGCATTCCTTTTACAAACGGAGAGTTGTGACATACGGGATGAAATCTTTAGCTATTTTTGTTCTGTTACGCCAATGAAGTATGACTTCTTACGTGCGTATATACACGCACACGTTTTTTTTTTCATTTCTGTAAGATATTCTTGTATTAGCAGTAAGTACTACATACTCGTACATCGGGCTTAGTTAGGACCAAAGTGAATTGAGGGCTTTTATACGGAAACTAAGAAATAATTAATCTATACATATTATAATAAAATTCTTACTGAATCAAATCTGTATATTAACCATTTTTTGGAAATGAAATAGTTATTATTACCAATACAGAGGCCGTATCTATAGTTTATTTAGTTATCATTTGTCTGTCGCTCTGTCTGTCTGTCTGTCTGTCTGTCTGGTAACGTATCACGAGAAAACCACTGGACACATTTTGATAAAATTTGATATGATGATAGCTGGTTATCCGGGTCAACATATAGGGTACTTTTTACTGGGGGAAAATATCTTACCTCTGAGAAATCTATACTAAACGTACCAAGGGATGAACCCGAGCTGAGCAAGGGTTAGTAATTAGTATGCTATAACTTGCATGTTTTAGCAACTGATATTAAATATCGCTTTTAATTGCAAATTTAACATTTGTGTTCATTTTTACTATAGATTTCTCAAGTTTAGGGAAATCCAAAATTACTTCAGGTAGCATCTAACGAGAGTTTCATTTTCCCCAACGCGGAGAACTAAGTTAATTTTTGTGAGCTCAGAAGACCTGAAATTAGGAGACCTAGTCTCGGCCTAAAACTTAGCAACAGTAACTATATTTCAAGTGTTAAAATTTTAAATATTTTATTGATTGATTGAAGTCAGTTCTGATTTCTGTTAAACACAACTTCAATAAATAATTTGTCATTTTTCTAAGGTTTCTAGGTTTAAAGGTATTTAGAGGTTTTAAATATTGAGGTTGTATCTTAAGTCGGTGAAAGTAAATTTAATTACGCAATTGTTATTGAGGCAGTGGCAGCCCAGTGGTATCGCGCTCGCTTGGGAAACCGAGTGAAGCGGGTTCAAATCTCGAGTCTCGCCCCTCTGATATTTCGGTGTGAATTATTTCCAACATGATTACCATTTGCATTATGGTGAAGGAAAACATCGTTAGGAAACCTGTATGTCTGAGAGAACTTGGCAAGTTTTCGAAAGACATGTGAAGTCCGCCAATCTGCACTTGGCCAGCGTCATTGCCCTCGCATTAAGATGCTAGATGCCCGTGCCTAGCATTGAGACATTTTAATAGGGCTGAATACAAATAATAGCGATTTATCCACGCTTCACGACAGTCAATGTTGTAAGTCCTGTATAACATATACATATCTATATGTGTATTAAATTTCATCCAAATCTGTTCAGCCATGTTCCAACTAGTTTCAGCATGGAGGATTAACGAACATAAAAATACAAGCACACACATATACCAACTGAGGCAATTATAATAGTAGGTATTCCGACATTTTATGAACAAAAAAGGTATAATGACATTTGGATACTTGATCCTTGAGGCAAACATCAATCAATTCACACAAAAAATGATGAATCTTTCGAATTCCGAGGTTGATTAGGTATTACTTCTCATATTTTTAGTCCGTTGATTTAGTCAAGTCATTTTTTTTTAGATAAATATTTTAATTTCAGTAATTCGGATGAGTTGATAAACCCGCTTCGATTAATAAAAATCGTGATAAAATAAAAAGAATGTGACGAATGTTATGGATATATCTAGAACAAACATAAAAGCTAGTGTATTTTTATAGTTTTTTTTTTTTTTACCATAAAAACTTTTTTTTTTAATTATAAAAATCGATTTATAATTTGCGAAGATATAGCGACACAAAAAAAAAACAACTATTGAGTATACTTTCTTTCTGAAATTGGTCGAAATTTTAAAATGATCAATTTTAATAAGTGCCACTTCTACGTTTTCTGAACTATGGAGATCCATTATTCGCACCGACGCCATTTGCGCCAAATAATAAGAGGATTTGCGATCTCACACCTGAACCTTTTTTATTTCGTGGATCTATTGATTTTTTTCCTTATAAAATATAAAAGGTGCCTAGCATATTTATCTTGCCTGAAACATTTTTATTAGACTTTTTGAATACGACAAGTTCTCGTTATTAACTATCGCTAAGCCATTGAAATTACAAATATAGGTACTTAATTACATAAAACATATATGTATATACGTAGGCAGTGGTAACCCAGTGGTAACGCGCTCGCTTGGGAAACCGAGTGAAGCGGGTTCAAATCCCGGGTCTCGAACCTCTGATATTTTCATGTGCGAATCATATCTAACATGATTACCACTTGCCTTACGGTGAAGGAAAATAACGTGAGGAAACCTGCATGTCTGAGAGAACCTAGCAAGTTTTCGAAAGACATGTGAAGTCCGCCAACCCGCACTTGGCCAGCGTGGTGGACTATGGCCTGATCCCCCTTGTACTGAAGGGAGGCCCGTGCCCAGCAGTGGGACGTTAAAAAGGGCTGAATACATACATGTATATATTATTATTATTGCATAAGTCATCTCTGCTTAGAAATGAAATGAAATGATATTCAAATAGACTTATTACAAGCTCTTTTGAATCGCCAATTTAATTTAAAGTGGCAGTGTCGTCAGCTACCAAGAAATATGTCAAGAATCCTAGCAACTATAGATAAATCAGCCAAATATTTTTCTATGTATATATTTTATGCATGTTTCGAGAATCGAATCCCCTAGCTTCGGCACAGTATTTGAAATATTAAACTTCCATGATTATTCTACCTAAGAGACAAATTGAATCGGTTGAACTAAACGTAATCCGATATAATGACGGCATAATTAATATGAATGATTTTAACGTTGTTTCAGGTATCGATATCATTTTAATGACCCGTATATACATAGTACAAGTGAAACAGTCTATGTCTACATTAATTTAATCGAAATTTTAGTCGAGTTTATTATCCATATATTAATACGTGAAGCAAAAACTTTGTTCCACTTTTTACGAAAATTGCGCGGACGTAGGAGTATGAAATTTCCCACACTTATAATTTATATAGAGAAGGAGTGCAAAATGCTAATTTTTTTTTTAATTATGCATAAAAAATACATTAAATCAATAAAAAAAACATTACACACACTACCATGTATTTGACATACACATGCATATATACTCTTTTGTTTATTGTTAAGTCTGTGGTCAAATTGAGAATAGATTAATATTGTAATATACGCAAGACAATAAATATATAACTTAATGAATTATGGTTGATTTTCAACCACGTGGCGATCACTAGTCCCAATAATGAGATGAGTCCTACATATATAGATACAATGGTGAAAATAACATTACTTTTTCTGGGAAACGTATTATATTCAATGCTGACATTTAGCTTTTGTATTCGTCCTACACGTATAGCTTTCTTTTGTTAAGGCAAACTTTTATATAGTCTGTGATAAAATATAGTATTAGTTATCGTGGTCTAAAAAATATGTATTGTTCTGAAATCTGTAAATAGATCGGTTAGTCTTATCCGTCTAGCATACGTTCGTCCAATGTGATGGACATCTATACCTAATGATGTCTTCCTGACCGATTTCGGTCACGGCGATCAATTTCTCTGAGATTAGTGAGCTGCGCAGGAGCACAAGTGCACAAGTGTCCTCTCTATCTATTCTTTTTACTCTTACATTCTGATCCACTAAAGACCAGGGATTCGAAGCCGAAACCTCCGAATATGCAGCCGTTCATCATAGCAAGATTCAAGATTTTTACTTTACCTACTCTATAAAGCTGACGTATTTTTTGTTTATATGTAACCTTAGTTTATAGTAAAATTTTGGCAGCATTTGTCGTAGTTGTTGTACTTGAGTGACCACTTTATATAAAAAGGATTTTTTAAACACCGAGACGAAGATGCACGAACAGAAATAATATAAAATATTTTACATTTATTCTAAAACTGGCGACTTACCATCGCTTTGTTCGGGTTCGTTACAATGTGATTCTTTAAATTGTCATAACCTTTTTATTTATACGATTCCTATACGAGTATGATGGGTCAATCAAAGTTTAAAGCCACAGGCTTTAGGCTGCAAACACTGTAACAAATAAAAGCTTTTAGCGTAAAAGCTTTGCTATCTAGGGAATATTTGAGCATTATATTATTGTTTTATCATCTTAAATATATCCCTTATGCCTTTGTCTTTCATGCTACACTGTTACGAAAAGATAATATATATTTGTTTGTATATAAAGAATAATTTCTCTTGTTCCAAGAAGGGCTCAGAACCGGTTAAATAAACGCTTTATTTCGGTAATATAATGGTTAATTCATCGCTTATTCTTTAATCGGTTAATGAAATCGAACGATTTAGTAAACCTAAAAAATTATAATGGTTAACGGCTATCTTTAGATAAAGGTTGGATTTCGGTTTTGATACCGAAACAAAGGTGCATACATCCTCCTACTAAGGTATTCACTATTAACAAAGCCGCGTTAAATGTAAACACACAAAAAACTCATTAATTTTGACACCCGGTTAATTTTGTTCATGGAACCTAAATTCGTCAAAAACCGTTCTCTCGGATTAATTAACCGGTTTAATTTTAAATTAAACTCAGATTAACCGGTAAAATAACGTAACTGAAACCTTAAACCGAAAAGCCTTTCCTTTTGGGGTCAATAACCAAAACCGGTTTAAAAATTGAACAGGTCTCCGAGCCCTAGACTTCCAACAAGAGAATTTACTATAAAAAATATTTTACTAATAGAAAATTGCTCTATCCTTGAATATAGAGCACTTTTTCTACATGTACAAGTCCAGTCGCGTGCAAAAACTAGCAAGATACTAATATATTATTATTTTTATCTAAATGAAACTGTGTTTACAGTTATTTATGGATTTTTCTTTATATATAAATATAAATAAATCACTAATAAAAATGAAAATTAAAAAAATTCTTTTTTTTTTGTGTTTGTTATTGTCAGGACAAGCTTTGTATAGAAGAAAATTAGAAGATTTTTTTTTTACTAAAATAAGTTTTTTTTTAATTTCATGATAAAAAAGTGAGTGAGTGAAATAATTTTTATCCTAGACATCATCCCTTAAGGGGGTGAGAATGGGGATGAAAATTTGTATTTCAAAGCAAGCTAAGGACGAACCCGACCGAAATGAGAGTGAGTCGCTAGTAATATCATAAATATATAAGGGAAATTACAAAAATCTATATAAAAATCGTTACTTGTACTTGGAATCTGGTGGAATATAATCGCATAAATGTGTCACAAAGTCTTAATAAGCACTTCCTTGTTAACTGTAAGCCATGCATTGCTCCAATACATCCGTAATGGCAATAATTTTATCTACAAAGTATAACATAATAACTATGCTCCCAATAGAATAGCGATAAAATATCGACAGCTTCTCTGTTTTGAACAGACAGAAGGAACTACTTACTACTAAGTTACCTACTCGACTAATTAAGTAATTTTTCATTAATATAACATAGTATCCCAATTTTTAGTGATAATTGTCAACTTTAAGTAAAAAAAGATATTGACCTTTTTAAGGTTTGTCCTTTGAAAGGAGAGTGGTTATTTATTATTATTTCGCATTTATCTATCAAGATTTTTTACTCAAGTCATAATATTAAAATAAATAAATCCTACGGCAAAAAACTTGCGAATCTGAATAAAATTAAAATAATGTTTCTTATACAAAAACAAAATTTTATTATCTATTTATTCGATTCATTATTAATTCAGTTATTCAAATCCCACGTTCCTAATCTAGAATTTTATATTCAGATCAGACAGATATTGTAATATAAAAATTAACGAATATTTTACATGATTATTTATTTTACCACCGCGCCGTTGGGACATAATTTACTTTGCTTCTTTCATCTTAGGTCACCGGTTGATTATAAAATTATCGTACATATATATATTATGGATTAGTATGGATTTCTATTCAATATTTGGTATGGTAACAAATATCAATTAAATATATTATTTAGCTGTCTTTATTTACGCAGAATGGCTTTCCAAGTGGGATGGGAAATCAGGAAGGTATTAACCTTTTACCCAACAATTAAGTTCAATAAATGTTGCTTAATTATGAGAATGTAATTTATTGTATCTATACTAAATATAATAAAGCAGAAACTTAGCGAAATCTGTACATGAAATATTATTTACAAACAATAACTGTAACGTATTATGTAAGTAACAAGTAGTAATAAGCAATAAGTATTACACAATGTAGATCCGAAAACAATAGTTATAATTTTTTTTTGTCTGTGTGTGCGAGTTTCACTCAAAAAGTAATGAACCGATTTCAACGAAATTTAGTGAAGTGATAACTTATTACACGGATCAACATTTAGGATACCTCTTACCTTAGGAAAATCTTTCTTTCCTACGGGAAAACACAATAACTGGTTTTATCGAGTCCTCCTTAGAAACCTTCCACTGGCTAAACCTTAAGACATACATCAAAACAATGTACTAAAAAATTGTAGGTCTTGGAAAGGCGTCCAGAAAAGTTCTGAATAGTATATGTCTATCTCCTAAGATACACTCGCAATACCTATTCTTATCTATCCTACCTATAAAAACTAATTTACTCAAATCGACATGCGCGTTTCACGCAAAAAGCACTAAATCAATCATTTCTCAAGTAAGGGATATATATTACTTTTTTAATACTTACCTACTTTTCTATACCTAAGTATGTACAATGTACATTGTACATAAATGTATATATAGTCTATTCTATATATCACCCGTTAAAACGTACCTAGGGATGAACCCGAGCGAAGCCAGGGTGAGTCGTTAGTTTATTGTAAAAACCTTAAATGGATTTACGAGAAATCTCAATTTTCCTATAATACCGAAAGTTGATGAAAAAAAACTTATACATTATAGCTTTTATAACATATAAATCTTTTTCAGCGTTATTCAAGGAAACTATTGATTCGATTCTGGCTATTTTTATTAAAAAGAAATATACTTAAAAGGATCAAAATAAATTTGATTGAAAATATAAAATGTAGGTTATGTGCCTTTGTTAATACTTATTAATATAATTGGATTAAAACCCTATAATTTGGTTATTTGTACGATACCAAAGCCAATGCAATAAGTAATAATGATGGATAAAGTGTCTACCTGTATGTACTCACTAACCTCCGGAACAACTGAAACTATTTTGATGTAACTTTTAATGGAGGGATGATAAACTATTTAAACCCTAAAATAAAAAGGCTTCTATTTTTTATTTTTTTAACATGGGGTATATTACGGAATTTAAGTTCGGTCGCTAGTATAAAATTATAATAAACTTAATCCATAAATAAATGGTACCGTGAAATGAGATCATCGCTAGATTACGTAATTACATGTTATAATTCAAAAGTCGTTGATGGCTTTAGTTACAAGGGGTCAAGGATTTGGAACAAAAGTACATTATGTCCCATCGATTATGGTATTTTTGGTAAAATTATTATATTTTGAGGTGTGTTTTAACCATTGCTACGTATCGCGAAGAACACGTATTAAATTTAAAGAAAAAGCTTTGATTTTTACATGATCATAATTCATATTATAATTTACAATAATGTCTTTTCCACGTTATTATCTAGACTGAATGCGTAAATTTATTTTTCATAACCCAAATGTTTGTTTTTTAACCGACTTCCAAAAAAAGGAGGAGGTTCTCAATTCGACCATATATTTTTTTTCGTACATAAAATACACTTTATAACTGCTCTCATCTTAACACAGGGTTGAGGGTAAGGGTCGACAGGTCTATGAAGTCGTTATCGAAGATTTGGGGCGATGTACATTATTTGGCTTATTGGGACTTAAAACGGATAGCCTGTTTCTATTCAAAATATTGATCTTATCCAAATTAAAACTACTTAATAATTTAAGTTTTAGAAGCTCTAAAAGTTATAAAGTAAATTATTTAGTATTTATGAAAGGTATGAACTTATTTTTTCTTAATAAAATACGGTTATGTCGAAAAAGCAGCGTTGAAAAATTTTTTTAGTGTGTGACTTACCAACAACAGTAGGATATTTCGCCATGAAGTCTTGTTTAGCGCGTATCACGTCGAGCCACACTTGATTTTCCAATGGAGTCTCTAATGCAGAGAACACTAAAGCCCCGGTGACGAGATACGTTACATAGAATAGGATGTACATAACTAGAAGGCAAGTAAATCTTGCTTTGCCGAAAATTTTCGTAGTTGCAAATAATGGTTGGAACGGTGGATGCTCTTCTTCGTAAAGGATTTCTCTTGGAACAATCATTTTTTTCGGATATGGAAACAACTGGCTATGGACCGTCATGTCGTCATCGCTTCTCGCCGAACTCATGCTTCCATACGACTGGATACGAGGGTACTTTGGCCGATCCACTTTCTTGTCTTCAGGCATTTTGTTTAACAAATTTAAAAATTTAACTCGTTACGCACAAAATTTAAATGTTTATTAAACTTTTGAATAGACCACAATACTATTAATTATAAACCATTATAAAGAAAACGTTCAAATATTTATTAATGCAATCTTCGTCAACTAATTTTCAAATGTCCGCACCGAAGAACCGGAACGGTTAATATTTTGGTCAACTGTACTTAAAGAACCGTTTAGGATGATTAGGCTCGAAAAATAGCGCGAAAACTTCAACTTTAGTGTTAAAAAGCAGTTTGGATGTCATCTTGATACATTTTAGTTAAACGAATGGCAATAAAATGGCAGTTAACTCTCGGTATACGTGGCCGTTCGGAGCTACGGTCGTCACTCAACTGTGTACAGTTCACGGTATTCAGTTAAAAGTTGTCTGTAATCGGTATGCGCACGCGCAGTGGTGGGTTCTTAACGATCTATGATATTAAGTAATTTGATAGATTATTTGTCATGATTCTAAATAAGTATAAAATTACTCTGCAACCAACATGATAAGTTAATGATTTTTCTTATCATTCTGTTTCTATCTTTATAAAGTAGCGCATAAATAAATTACAAAATAAATTACAATAAAAAAGTTAATTACGTTGGTAGATAAAAAGTTTTCCTTTAAAAGTTCAATGCTCTGCAGCTTTTTAATTAATGAAATTAAAATTAAGGGCTTCAATTAAAGAACTAGAATATATTGAAATGAAAACCGACCAGAGACATAAAGAATTCAAAGGTTACCTACTTAATAAATGTAAATTAAAGGGCCTTTCTGTGTTGTGATGGTCATTTGAATTATATTTAAATTACAAACTACTATTAAAAATTCTGTATGTGTATTTGTGTCTTATAGTCGCTAAAACGACTTAAATTGACGAATTAAAAAACAATAATTGATATCGATTCACACTTCATAGACGACTAACATATCATAGATTTCAACCTCCTACTTAAAAATCGGTCAAAAACGTTAATTAAACTTGTCACTTGCAAAATTTATATCAATTACGGAGAAATACACAGTAACAAAGAGTCACGAATCATGATGTGTTTATCGCTTTTATTAACATAATACACATAATTAAATATTCAGCAAACTTGTTTTTCATTAAAAATCCTATTGAAGTCATTAAGATATAATACAAGTACTTTGAATATATGTTGAAGTGGTAGCTTAATGGTAACGCGTTCGCTAGGGAAACCGAGTGAAGCGGGTTCAAATCTGCACCATTGATGTTTCATGTGCGAATTATTTCTAACATAACTACGGCTTGTCTTACAGTGAAGGAAAACATCGTGCGCAATCTTACATGTTTGAGAGAAAATAACAAGTTTTCTAAAGACATGTGAAGTCCGCCAACCCGCACTTGGCCAGCGTAGTGGACGATGGCCCGATCCCTCTCGTATTGAAGGAATGCCCGGGCCCAGCAGTGCGACGTTAAAAATGGCTAAAGTGTTGGAAAAGTGTTAAGTGTTGGATTGTGTACCGTAACGCAGTGGGAACATCTCAAAATCAAAGACAGAAAGTCAAAAGACAGAGAGAAAAAAGAAAGAAAAATAAACAAGTCACACTACTACTGAATTCAAATATTCAAGTGGTTGATTTAGAAAACAGGAGGACTTATTAGGTTTATCTCTTTGTATATATTTTGTTGCGCGATATTTTTGCCAAATGTAAACCGAATTTCATGTTTTTATGTAGGTTATATGTTAAATTTGATCTCATATAAATTTCAAGAGAAACCCCTTTAATGGTAGAATTATTTATTCCGCTCTAAGGGCAAAATTAATCATTCCATATTTATGGGTGGACTTAATTATTCCATTTATTTAAAATTATTTTGAAGAGAAAATTTTAATAAAACGTTTTATGTACAAATGATAATAATCACTGACTGACTGAAACACAATACATATCTTATATACTTAAGTATTTTTAACTTGTCTAGAAGATCTAAAAATAAACTATACAAATAGCCGCCCGTTCCGACACTCTAAGCAAAACGTGAGTCACGTTTCATGGTTTATCTATGGCTGTATGTAAACACATACACGTGGTTGTAGTTAGTTCTAAATGTATTTACTCTTGTCTGGCTGGGCAATGGTATAAGCAATGTTATTGTCCGTCACCTAGGCAACTATAAGACTGCTACGTATTAGGTATACAAAGATCTGCCTCGATTTCGCCTACGTACTTATATTAGAGTTTTGCAGAAAATTAATAATTATTTATTCTAATATTATAAAGAGGAAAAATTTGTTTTTATGTTTGTTTGTTTGTATCGTACAAGTTCCAAAGATATTGGTAAGAAGACAGTTTGAGACCCTGGAAAGGACATAGTGTTTATTTAGTTAGTGTTTATCCCGGAAATCATCGCTTAAGGGAGTGAAAATAGGGTTGAAAGTTTGTATGGGGAAGCAACCTATAACCTTGTTATAAATTGCGTCGAAAAGCACTAAACACTCATTTTCATTCCCAGCTGAACTAAAACATGACCAGAGGATGTACTATCGTCAATTTTGATAAAAAAGCACGGTACATCCTTAGTACATTTATATTAATATATTATTATTATTTTATTTATTTTTTAAATTTTTTTATTAGACTCTTTTTATTCAATTCTCTTGATAATTGCTTGAAACGTGCCCGTTGAGAACAGATTATCTCGCCAATGTCGCTAATAACAATAATATCAAAGATGAATATTATTCTTTATAAGGAATCTTACTAGCAAATTTCAAGTAGTAGCATTTATAATTTCTGAAATATCCCGATAAGTCAGTGAGTGGTATTTCGCTTTTACTAATATTATAAAGAGGCAGAGTTTGTTTGTTTGGAATTTGAACGCGCTTAGCTCAGAAACTACTAATCCGATTTGAAAATTTATTTTTGCATTAGATACCTCATTTATTGAGAAAGGCTATAGGCTATATATCATATAATATATAGTCTATCTATTGCATACTAATCATTAAAACGTACTTAAGAACAAACCCGAGCGAAGCCAGGGTGAGTCGCTAGTATAAAGATAATTTTTATGTTGTCAATTTTTTTCGCACTATTAAAAGGTGATTTCTCATATTGCTTTCATATTATAAATTGTTTAGAGGTTTGAATATTGGCTCCTGTGAGTGGTATTTTTATAGATCAATAACTTTAAGGTGAGTATCATGATTAATACCAATATTTAGCTTATAAACGCGTGTCGCGTGTCAGATAGTGCAACATTGTTTACAATATACACAAAACAATAAATATTATAATTATATGTTGAGTACTTTGTTCTGTCGCGTGATTGTGTCGAAGGGAAATTACACATACCTTCTTATCTTCCTTATCTCCAGTCAGAAGTTCACAGTTTAAATAATTAACTGTTATGTAATTTACTAGGTACATAAAAAATATATAGTGATAACGTATCCAGTGGCGTAGCGTATGGGAGGCTGGGGGGGCCATGGCCTCAGGCGGCATTTTTAAAGGGCGGCAAAATTTCGCAATAAATATTGTTCACCAACATGCAATGGAAAAAAATTGTGGTTATTATGAAGTAATTACTATTGCTGACAACTGCCTCGGTGGTGTAGTGGCTAGCATGTACGGCTGCACATCCAGAGGTCCTGGGTTCGAGTCCCGGGTCGGGCCAAGTTTAGTTATTGAGTCTTTCTGTATAGTAAGCCTCAGTAACAGCCCGGAGTTGGGAAGTTGGCGGTGTTTCACCCCCGTGCCTCGGAGAGCACGTAAAGCCGTCGGTCCTGCGCCTTAACTCTCACCGGTCGTGTCGAGTAGTCGTCCCACTGGAGTATGAGAGTGACAGGAATAGAGAGTGCACTTGTGTCTGCGCGTACACGCGCTGCACTATAATATCTCCTGCGCAGTTGGCTAGTCTCAATGAGATTGGCCGCCGTGGCCGAATCGGTCAGGAGAACATCATCATCACTATTGCTGAATAGGAATTCTGATCATGTTGCCCCCTATTTAAGCTATTGGGCTGAGATTACCAAAGACTTTTTACTTTTGAAATATAACGGTGTGAAGAAAATTAAAAAAAAACATGGCAATGAAGAACTACTCATTTTTATTATTTGCTTACTAAATTATAGGATCTCATAACTAAATAGCTCAAACGAAATCTTTCAAATTTTGACATCATCATCTTTCGTCCATTTAATTTTATCCGGAAGTTCAGTCATTTTATTCAATGACTAATAATAAATAAAAAAAAAAAAAGATCCTCGTTTCCTTATCATGGGACCACTCTTGGGATATCTCTTTTCCAACAAGAAAAGAATATCAAAATAAATATATATGTACATAAACGACGAAAAAAACCGCGAACAAACATAGAAAATATTCGAAAGGTCGAATTGAGAGCCTCCTCCTTTTTTTGGAAGTCGGTTAAAAAAAACCGTTCCGCCCTGGGTTAATCTTCATACGCAAGAGGCGTAAGAGTGGATAACATGCAAAATTATAACACACAGTTATATTTATTTGTACCAAAAACTGCAGCCCATACACAGTGTGATAAGAAGTAAGTAGTTATAGTTATTATTTATACAATACAATGTTGCTAGATGCGGCACGTTTGATTTATTGCACAATATGAATCTTAAAGTATGAAAAATTAAATAAAACTATCTTTTCGGTTTTTTCGCGGATTTATTTTGATTTTTGGTTCCCGACGTTTCGATTGCTTTACAGCAATCATGGTCACGGGAGAGAACGACAAACCATGATAGTAGGGACGAACCCGAGCTGAGCGAGGGTGAGTAGCTAGTACTATATAAAACTTGTAAATGAATTGTCATTTGTCACTCTTACATCTAAACACTCTTTCGATAAACTCAAACCTCAACAGGGGATGTATAACATTAAAAAATAATATTAGCTTATATAATAATAATGTATGTATGTATTCAGCCCTTTTTAACGTCCCACTGCTGGGCACGGGCCTCCCTTCAATACGAGGGGGATCAGGCCATAGTCCACCACGCTGGCCAAGTGCGGGTTGGCGGACTTCACATGTCGTTCGAAAACTTGCTAGGTTCTCTCAGACATGCAGGTTTCCTCACGATGTTTTCCTTCACCGTAAGGCAAGTGGTAATCAAGTTAGAAATGATTCGCACATGAAAATATCAGAGGTGCGAGACCCGGGATTTGAACCCGCTTCACTCGGTTATCCAAGCGAGCGCGTTACCACTGGGCTACCACTGCCTTAATAATAATATTATTAAATATTATTTTGTTTTGACAAAAACATAATTGAAAAGTTAATAAAGAAATTAAAATATTGTCTTTTTATCACTTACTTGAGACACAGGGGTGATTTTTAACGAAGTTGGTCTTGATCTCTGCGACGCGCCTCGCGGTCTCTCTTTCCGCCGGAACCTCCAACGCTTGAAATACTGTCGCCCCTATAAATATATGAAATAATTATTTTTCAAGTATAGTTTAGTATAGTTTATACCTGTATTATTTCAAATTATAATGTAGGTACTCTGACGAGGCGATTCTAACAATCCATCGAAAAATACATACCTAATTACTACATACTCCAAGAATACATAATATAATAAAATTCTAATTGAGTCGAATCTGTGCCTTAAATATTTTTTGGAAAATCTTATTGAAATAGACTTTATTATCGATACAAAGACCTAATCTATAGTTTTAAGAATTTTGTCTGTCTGTCTGTCTGTCTGTTACCGCATCACGTGAAAGCTACTGGACAGATTTTGATGGAATTTGATATGGTGGTAGCTGGCTATCCGGGTCAACATATAGGATACTTTTAACCGCGGGAAAATATCTCATTTCTGAGAAAAAATACAAAAACTGCAATGTGAGAGTATACTAATATGTAAAACCTAAGAATTTGATTTTTAGTCACCTGGACGCGAGCAGCCGCGGGCAATGCTAATATTATATAAATATAAAATTATTATTGGGATAGTGTGCGTGGACAATTGGTCATAATTTTTGTATATTTTCGACGACGCTGGTGCACGGTAAAACTCGAATGAGTTTATGATTGTACCTTAAATTTCAATTATTTTTGTATTGTACTTGTATGAACTATTTAATAAACAAAATAAAAAAAAATATAAATAAAAGGATAACTAAATAATTAATATTGATTATATTTCTAGTAGATTATTTTTAATTTTCATTCATTTTAATGCGGGTTTTTTAATGTGGCATTTTAATATGTTTGAAATTCAATAAAGAATAAAATTTACAAATTTAAAGCAGACCAGTGCGGTCTTGTGTCAATTTGCCCAAGCTAGTGTTTCCTCACTACAATACAATATTTTATGAAAAATCTTTTTCTGTTGTGCCACCAAGATTGTGTAACTCACTCCATGATTATATTTTCAAAGAAGATCCCTCACTGACAACATTTAAATTTAGAATTAGACAGCACTATTTATCAAATCAGACATAATAGTAGGGGAGCCCATGAGGGGATTTTTGGATTTACTCAAGCGCGGCAGATTTAAATAAGGGGGGGATTCCCTGCACTCTGTTGAGTACTTCCACCAAATATAAGTCCTCTATATAAGGCCGCGGGTCTAGAGCAGCAGATCAAAATGTTAAAAAAATATTTTAATAATTTAGAAATACTTGAAATCGTCAGATTAAGGTATGGTGGGTTGATTACATCCTGAAAACTGTGCAATTTAACAATCTACTGATTTCCACAAGCCGAAGAGGCAAAAACCGTAATAAACTTTATAGACGGTTTCTGGAAGAAATCTCTTAAAGTGATAAGTTATCCTTTGTCGACATTCTTTTACTTTATATTGTATAACATATATTTTATGGTACATAAATAAATAATAATATTTTTTTTGTTATTGTCTCAGTTCAAAGTATTTTTTCGGATTTTCCCGCTTTTTCTTTGATTATTATATATTATCTATTCCCGACAAAACAAAACCGTGGCAAAGATCCGAAAGAAAAACATAAGTTCGCGAAAAAATCATACTAGCACTATGAGATATTTTTGTTAAATTTTGTTGTCTCGGTCTACCTGGCCTTAAGCTTATATATATATAAATGACACTTTTTAAAATTAATACTTTTACGCGATTTTTTTAACACATACAAAAACTATACATTATAGTATAATATATAGTTAGACTGGCCATCTAACATTACTTACAATATTTTTAATGTTACAATAAACACAATTTACCCTAAAACGATACAAATTTTCTATTTCAATTTTCATAATATGTAGGTAGTCGATACTTATGCCGTAGACTAAGCGCCTTACATTTTATTAGAGCAATTACTTAAATTGTAATTGATACAATTTCTATAATAAAATTCACATTGCAATTATAAATGTGTAAGTTTATAATATGTGTATATATGTTACTCCTTCGTGGCTGGACGGATTGTAGATAAAATTTAGTACACGAATAGTCAATGACCTTTTTTTTAAAGTTTAGAAAGATCTTTACTCATACCACCTGCAAATATACAGGAGACTTACTAAAAACCGTACTTCCTGGTAAAAACTAACGGAACCTCCACTATCTTAATGGCCCGTCACTATATAGAATATCTTTCCAACTAACAGTACCTGAAGGTAATATCCTCCTGACTAATTTCTTAGACTAACCAGATGAGCAGCAGATTTTTTATAGTGCACAAGTGTACGCGCATACACAAGTGCACTCTATTCCTGCCACTCTCAAAGTCCGATGGGACGATACTTCTACACGACCGCTGGGAGTTAATGCGTAGTACTGACGGCTTAAAGTGCTTTCCGAGGCACAGGGTGAAACACCGCCAACTTCCCAACTCCAGGCTGTTACTGAGAATTTCTTGACAGAAATACTCAATACATGAACTTGGCCCGACCCTGGACTCGAACCCAGAACCTCCGGATTTGTGATAGTACATGCTAGCGACTAGACCTCCAAGATAAACCTGGAGGTACTGCTAGTAATAAAATTGTTACCTAGGTTATGACCTTATTAGTAACCCTTTAGCGAGGGAAGGGTAAGTCTTTCATTTTGTTAATCCAATATTTAGTGCCAAAGGTGATTAGTTAATGTCTTAAACGTGCGCTATTAAGGTTTTATGATAAATTAAGTAGTTTGTTTCTATTTACCGATTGACTTCTAATCACTGTAATTATATACATGATAACAATGATGATGTAATCTACATTTAAGCTTTATTTACATTAAAAAGTCATCTTTTTAATGTAAATAAAGATTAAATGTATCTATATAATAGGCAATATCTATACTAATATTATAAATGTGAAAGTTTGTGAGTATGTATAGATGTTTGTTACTATTTAACGCCAGAACGGCTTAACGGATCTGGATGAAATTTTGGCACAGAGATAGATTATATTTTCCTGGAGGCAGTCTAATATTATATGCAAATGTATATTGGAATTAAGATAATTAGATTTAAAAAAATAGTGATTTAAGTAAATAAGGGCAACGTCCAGGTGAAATTAATGAAGATATTATGAATGTTTTAAATATATATAAGTATACTAGGTATGTTTTAACGATTAGTATAAAAAAATATCCTTTAATAGAGAAATTATTCATTTCCCATACAAACTTCCAGCCCCCTTTTCACCCCCTTAAGGGATGATTTCCGGGGAAAAAACTATTCTATGTAACAAACAGACAGGTAAACAGACAGTTATTTTCGCATTTATAACATTGTTATGAATTTTATATGCCATGCGGATACTCTGGAAAATCTAACAAGAATTCTTAATCGTATTTATTCATACACTATTACACAAAATACCTACATTGAAACCTTATGATTTACTTAGTTTCATTTGAACCATTCCGTCATCTCTCATCACTTATATAAAGCGTGATAGTTAACTAAATAGAAACAAATGTGAGCGAAAGTTAAGTAAAGCTAGTGTTAATATTTAACACTAATAAATATATATATGTACATATATATATATATATATATATATATATATATATATATATATATATATATATATATATATAATATCAGATTATTGACTAAATAGATAGACTGACAAAAATTCTAAAAACTATAGATTCGGCCTCTGTATCGATAATAATGTCTATTTCAATACGATTTTACAAAAAATATTTAATGTACAGATTGGGCTTAATTACAATTTTATTATATGTATATATTTAACAGGGCCAGAAAGTTACATCATAAACGAACACTACTCAAATTTATTATAGAATAAACTAAATTTCACGTTCCAACGTTTGTTATAACTTCTAACTAGCGGTTACAGGGAAACTTTCATACCGGATTTTGTGAAAAAGATTTAAAACGGACTAAAATTTAATGGTTTACATAAACTTTGAGGGTAATGTATATTTTAAGTAAAACATTTAGCTCAGTGGTTACACATCGGTTATATTAGCGGGTCACTAGTTTGATTATCACCTAGTACAGTTGTGTCTCTTCAAGTAATTTAATCTTATATATTTTCTAACCCAAATATTGTAGGGATGTAATCGTCTTACGTTGGCTTATTTTTGATACGTTGTTTTATCATCCTTTTATCATTTTATGGTGTACAACAAAGTCTATATAAATAAATAATTTAGTAGCGACCCACGTCTGTCTCTAAGCTTAGACCCATCGTATCTTTTAGTCACTTATGTAAATATATTTGTGTCATATAAAATATAAAGTAGATTGCCATCCACTTATGATAGGACCGTACATAAGTATAAATACATATAACTTATGTGCCATAAAGTAAGAAAAATGACTAGCTTTTTTATTGTTTTATACTCAACTAGGGTCTCGCCCTCGCTTCACTCGGGTTCGTCCCTAGGTCGATACCCCATACAAACTTTCATTCCCATTTCATGCCCTTAGAGATGATTTCCCGGAAACAAAGTATCTTATGTCCTTCCCAGGGTCTCAAACTATCTTTTTACCAAATTTCATCTAAATCGATTCAATAGATTTAGAGATTACCTCCTACAACGTCACTAACTCACAAACTTTAACCTCATTAAAATATTATATAGTATAGATGAACTAAATCGTAGTAAAATTCTAAGTTTACAATGACAAGTTTCATTTTTTACTTTTATTTACATTTTCAAAAATATAAATAAATATGTTGGTACATTAACACACAGCACCATCTAGTTCCATGGTAAACTACGAGGCATGTATTATGGATACCAGATAGTTGATACACTACACACATATTACTTTAAATACATACATATTATAAATATAAACACCCATGACTGGAGTACAAAAATTCGTGTTCATCACACAAATGAGTGCCCCAACCAAGATTGCAATGCCCCCGCTGGGACAGCAAGTAGGGCCGCTACAAACTGAGTCAAACGTATCGTCAAATATGTATAAGGTTTGATGATGTGCAGGCTGCTAGGTCGTTACCGTACTTAGCATGTTATGAGTTATCACTAAAAGAATTTCCAGCCTTACAGGAATACTATGACTGAATCATTGAGCGGTGGATTTTAAAACTTAACTAACTAAACCCGACTTCAAAAAGACACTAAAAATGCCAGCCGATATAAATTAAAGCACACCGACTTCGAAAATATCAGATTAGTTATCTATAGTAAATGAAAACTATCAATCAGTTATTTTTTTACTTTTTAGTGTTTTTTTTTTGAAGTCAGTTTTAATTATTTTTTTTAAGTTTTTAGTATTTTTCCATTTTTATTGTAGACATACTCGTAGTAGTAGCAAATAAGAAAAAAATATTTTAAAAATTCAGTAGGTGAAAAATCAATCATATCATAATTTTCTACACTTAGGAGAGGAGTTTCTTTTTCAAATTTAAATAAGACCTACTTTGAGTTAGCCTTTTATCTATCCAATAAAAAAGCATCATCGAAATCGGACTGCACTGTAAAAAGTTATGCGTGATCAAACATAAAAAGAAAACAAAATATACATATCGAATTGAGAACTTCCTCCTTTTTTCCTTTTGGTTAATAAGTAAAATTATAAACTTACCCATATTTAAATACACAGACATAGCAACGATGAGCAAAAGTAGCTTCACAAAAGGCATGTTGCGAATGTCGCCAACGCAGCCAGGCATCACCAGCCTCATGATTTCTGAAATTAATATTACAGATATTAGTTCTACACATAATATATAAATTTTTTCAACACTTAAGTCAAGTATTTGTAAATTTGGAAGCTAGTCAAGTTTATTTATACATTGTTTTTTAGGATTCCGTACCCAAAGGGTGCCAACGGAACTGAATTAGTAAGCCTCCGCTGTCCGTACGTCTCTCTGTCAGAGGGCTGTATCTCATGAACCGTAATAGGTAGATAGTTAAAATTTTTATAGAGTATGTATTTCTATTGCCGCTATAACAAACAAACAAACAAATAATAAAAATAAAGAAACAAAAATACAAGAAACATTTTTTTTAACTACCGTAATCGATCATCGAAGTTAATATACTATATAAATACTACGTTGGTACGGAACCCTTCATGTGCAAATTCGACTCGCACTTGACCGATTTTTTTAATTGGATTTTGGTCTACAGTTTATATATAATTTCTCCGCTTTTAAGGGCCGAAGCATGATAATATATAGCTTGCACCCAAATTCAGTAAAAAGGTTTTAAAATATAATAAAAATGTCGGTATTTTTCAAAAATTCGGATTTTTCAAAATTAAAAATAGGGGTGAAATAGGGGATAAAAGTTTGTATAAAACTTTTTATTCCTTGGACGTTACGTATTTCGACTTTCCAAAATTCAATCTCTAAGAGGGTAAAATAGGGGATGAAAGTTTGAAAGAAACCGATCTTTTCAGAGATTTTTTTGTAGTTTTAGCGCGAGCGAAGCCGCGGATTCTGCTAATATAGTATAGATTGTTTATTTTACTAAAATCTCATTTACTTAATATATTTCATTAGTTTACCTGATATATCACTACACGGACGGACATGTACAAACTTAAAAGAGCAAGTTAAAGCAATTACAAGGGAGGATTAACATAGACACAATTGGATAACATTTTGTTGAAATTCAATTTGTTTGAGAGCTGAGAGTGGAGAGTGGAAGCAATTTGCCTCCACCCTCCGTCCTCACTCAATTATCTGCCATGTTATTAAACGAGGTATTGATCAACAAGCGACTTTAATCCTGGAAATTATGAGAGATTTTCATTTTATAAATCGAGGAGATTAATAATTTTATATCAATGATGTTGGAAAAAATTTATTGAGCAAGTAGGAACTTCATATTGAGCTCGTATTTAATAAGAATTAGTAGTAGACCCCACAGATTTTGTCCTGTCCACATTATAATAATTTTGTTTGTGATCATAGAAAATACCTTTTCCAATTTTTGGACCAATTTTCCCAAATTTTTTTCCCAAATAAAATAAAAATAAATGAATAAATAAATATTCAGGTGTCTTAATACAAGTTCACGTCATAATGATATGGTTTATTAACTTAATGGGAAATTGCTAGCAGAGCAAAAGATGTATGATTGTTGGTTTATCAGTTTGGTCGAATTAAGTACCCGGTTCTTCTTTTTTTAACTAACTTCAAAAAGTGTGTATTTGTTACACGATGATGTTTGTTGCCAATCACTACATTTTATAATATAAAGTCCTCTGCCGCATTTGTCTGTCTGTCTGAATGCAATAAACTAAATAAATACTGAACGGATTTTCATATGGTTTTTACCAACAGACTGAGTGATTCGTGAGGAAATTTTAGTTCATTAAGGTTTCGGCTAAATTATGATGATTGTGAAAGATGTCGGAAAAAATCATGCCGGCTGGGAGCTTTATTGGCGTGCGCCGCGTAAACTGATAAAGTTATATGAAAAGAAAATAATGTATTACGGAGGTATTCCTCTTGAACCCTTCAACCCAAATGAAGAGAGAGTATCCTCTAGATTTTTTCTTAAATATTTGAAAAACTTAATCATAACCTTTTAAAGTAACTTAAATAATTTAGAATTTAGTGTATACTTATTTATGTTAAAAATCAATCATTGAAGTAAATTAAAAAGACGCTCGCTCACAAAAGCTTGTAATATAGAACGCTCTATGGTTAATCTATACACTAGTATAGTATTATATGATCTGTGAACTATAGTACATTTAATAAAACTGTAACTAAGCCAAATCTGTACATAAAATATTTTTTAGAAAATCTTATCGAAATAAACATTATTATTGATACAGAGGCCAAATCTATAGTTTTTAGAATTTTTATCTGTCTGTCTGTCTGACTGTTACCGCATCACCAAAAAACCCACTGGAGGGATTTTGATGAAATTTGGTATAATAAGACCTAGTTATCCGGGTTAACATATAGGATATTTTTTACTGCGGGAAAATATCTCATAATTGCGAAATCTATATTTATAATACACGTTAAAAAATAAGTAGGGACGGAACCCGAGCGGAGCGAGGGTGAGCCGCTAGTAATAAATACGAATGCAATATGAAGTCTATACAGATGTGCAGATTTCTATCATTTTATACAAAAGCGGATCGCTAGTTTGTCATAAAATATAAAGTTTCAAACCATTTCCATTCTAACATACTTATGTACTTACTATGCTTTTGTTCATACCATTATGTATGAGTTAATTAGCCCTCCTTCCCTTCATCTCAAGCGATTTCCATATTCCAAGCGATTTCCATTAGCCATAATGAGCTTTTGTATGAGCTCGGCTCGGTGGCTGTAGCCTTTTACGAGGTTGGTTTTAAATTGATTAGTATTCTATAGTTAGAAAGATACTGATAGTGTCATTTCTCATACATTTTACCTATGTATATTTTTAGATATAAATTAGCATTAGATCATTTTAACGCATTTAGACGACGTATGCGACAAAAATTTTGTTTTTTATTTATTCATTACTAGCGACTCACCCTCGCTCCGCTCAGCTTCATCCCTCGATACATTATAAGGGTTAGATAGATTTCTCAGAGATGAGATATTTTCCCGCAGTAAAAAGTATCCTATATGTTGACCCGGATAACCAGCTATCATCATACCAAATTTCATCAAAATCCCTCCAGTAGTTTTTCGTGATGCGGTAACAGACAGACAGGCAAAAATTCTAAGAACCATAGATTCGGCCACTGTATCGATAGTAATGACTATTTCAGTAAGATTTTCCAAGAAATATTTAATGTACAGATTCGACTCAGAATTTTATTATATGTATACTAGATGTATAGATTAAGCACACTAACAATACATATGTTAAAACAATTCAATACAATTAAAGTAAAAAAAAACAGACATGCGTATCAATTAAAAGTGTACACAGCATTCATAATAATAATATTTCAACAAGGTAGTAAAGTAAGAAAAATAACAGACTTTGTCTTGAAATTGTGTATCTAAATCTTTTAGGTCTTCTTACATTAAAAACATAAAAACATGCTATATTTAGAAAAGTATTCAATAAATATAAAAGTCATTATTCCCCAGCCAATTTTAGTTCGTCCAATCTGTACAGAATTTTTATACCGACGGTACGCAAGCGTCGAGTATTCACTTTTACGGTTGTTTTTCAATTTCAAATCCATTGATTGGTCACGTTTCAAGGGCGTTTCTATTTCAATTAAAGTTATTAACTTACGCCTACGAGTTTTTTTCATAAAAAAAACAAGAGCAATACAATACTACAGTGATTCATTAATTACATTCTGATTTTGATATTACATAAAGATAATGTTTTTATTACTATTATATTGTTGTGATAGTTGCACTGGTTCAGTGGTAATGCGTTCGCTTAGAAGAAAAGGTGAAGAGTATTCCAACCCCTAGGCCCTACACCTGTGGTACCTTTAATTTCATATTCTCATTCGCGAATCGTTTTTATCATGATTACCACTCGCCTCGCCCACAATGTGAAGGAAAATATCATGAGGACACCTGTGTCTAAAATAACCTAACTAGGATTCAAAAGACATGTGTAGTTCGCCAACATTCTTCACTGCGTGAAAACGGTACGTTTAAAAGGGCTGAATACACTCAAAACCAAAAGTGCAAGGCATAGTTCATACAAGTCGGAGTTAAGTGAAAATGAAAGAATTCTATACAATGTATTTTGTATTTGCTATTTCTTTTATTTTATTTAAGTAAAAATGCGATGTTTATAGTCTTTTATTGCATACAAAAATAGATATTGTAAGTTTATTTAGTTAATCGGCTAATATAGGATATCGGGGTGCTCTAACTACATGATACGTCTTATTTATACATTCTACTTATAATTTACTTAGACCAGTCGAGTTAGCATTGAACCCTGAAAAAAATCTAGGATAAAGTTTTATTTCACCAGCCTTTACTTTAGGGGTTACTGTCAATCAATTTTGTTACTGTACATTTAGTCAATAATAAAAACTACACCAACGTCCTAGCCCCCCCCCCCCCCTGTTTTTCCCCATTAATAAGCAAAAAATAAAATGTAAAGAATTCAAATAATAAACAATTTTAGTTTTTATAATTTTTCTCGAAAAGTTATAAAAGCCCCAGTGAAGCCCTAAAGGCTGATGAAATAACATTTTTGCTTAGGATTTTTTCGGGACAAGGTACTTTTTTTCGACAACCCGACAAGCCTGTCAAGCCTGAGGAGTCCGACTGGATGGGTACTACCCCCTTATCTATTTCTGCCGCCAAGCAACAATGATTCCATTGTTGTGTTCCGGTATGAAGGATGATAAGGTAGCCAGCGCAATTATAGGCAAGAGGCATATCATCTTAGTCTTCACAGTGACAACGCACCTGTGGTTCTGCATTTTTGTTACTTAAAACCTAAGTGCATGAACCGTAGGTGTTATGGGCGACAGGTACTGCTTTCCATCAGGTAGTCTGGCTGCTTGTATGTCACTGAATCGCATAAAAAAAAACATAGCCCATGTTAGCGATAACGATTGCAGAAATCAGATTAAAAAATCTTTAACTTTATTTATCAAATAAAAGTAATTAACTCAAGTGTAGGGCAAATATTGTATATTTTCGTTTTATTAAGATGAATTTACACATTCATTTGATTGACATAAAGACTTGTCAAACGAATATAATATGCGGTTTCGCGCGTGAAGTTGCTGTCATGGAAATTCTCGCTTAAAATAACTCAGGGTAGGATTAATTCATCCTTTTTAAATGTACACGCCAGGGATTACGTTAAAAGATTAGGCTTTGAAAATTTCAAGTATCCTGGCTCTCCATCATCAGATCAGCTCGATGATACCAAGTTACCGTATTGTTATTCGGATGAAGGAAACTTATTCAAATATAAATTAAAACTTCCAAAATTATGTTTTATTTTAACTTATATGTGAAACTAATGATGATGTCATTCTAATGATTTTGTCCATGACGACGAGGCACGGAGGTGAAACACTGCTAACTCCCCAACTCCGGACTACTACTGACAGAATTTTAACAGAAGAACTCAGTAACTCAGACCAGGAACTCGAACCCAAGACATCGAATCTGCAGCAATACATGGTAACCACTTAACCATCAAGCAGAAGTGAGCTAGTATAGGTTAAAACATAAAAGTATAAACATATTTTGTAGCTATAACTTTAAGTTATTTTTAACTCATAAATATATAATAACTAGGTAGAGTTTCATTGGACGGTAGTTTCATATTGAAAATACATAGTTGTTAATAATAAGTGCGTGGGAGTAACGAAGTGTAGGAGTTTATGAAGTTCAATATTGAACGTCGAAACTCGGGGGCGGATGACGTGCAACCGGTGCTCTTATTTAATCCAATTATTCATGAAGCTTAAACGATAATTAAGTTTCCTTTAAATGAGTTAGATATTATATTTATTAAAATGTTATTTGGTTCAGATATATTATAAACTAGCTGACCCGATATTTTTTACCTATTTGGACTTTTATAGAATACTTTTTACTGCGGGAAAATATCTCATCTCTGAGAAATCTATACTAAACGTTAAAACGTAAGTAGAGACGAACCCGAGCGGAGCGAGGGTGAGTCGCTAGTACTTTAATAACTTAATTTCTGTGCATGCTGTGTTTTTCTGTAAGTAATCACTACATTTAGTTACTAGTTCTTAGTTCTATTTTTTATTTGTGTGTATTATTGTATGTGATTGTAAAGAAACCTAATAAATACGTACATAAATACTGAAATAATCATATTACATGTCATACATATATCAATATTTAAATTAACTTCATAGTTTTTTATTGAATCAGGCGAAACAAGCGAACATATAAAAACTCTTTGACAGTTTCGCCAAATGGTGACTTTTAAGCGCTTGTGTAGACTTTTAAGCAGGGTGTTCCTTGTTTAGTCTAAAATAAGTATTAAACTGAATTATTATTAAACTAATAATAGTAATTATTATTTACGCCACAGAATTCCTAACTTCCAACACCCTACTCTAGGGAATTAGTGGTCCAATTCGTAAAATTACTTTTACATTTTGAACACAGACCTGTTTTCACGCCAAAGAACACGTTTATTTAAAAATGCCTTCCGTTTGTTTAATCACTCGTTATTAGGTTTCCAACTCTACAATTAATTTTCAGAATTAATCCTAATTTACATGTGAAATTAATTTTAATCATTAAGGTATTAATTTCATCAAACTAGTTACAACAATCACTCAACTTGACAGACAGACGGTACCGATTTATATGTAAACATGTAATCTATATATAAATAAAAGTGAAATGCTGTTCGTTAGTAAACGTGTCACTTGAGAACAGCTGAACAGTTTTAGCTGATTTTATTTTAAATATTTTAAATATTCATAGCAGTCCGAATAAGATTTTTAGGAAAAACATAGGAAAAGTTCGGAAATGTAAAAAAATTTAAAGTACTTTTTTCTATAGGATTTTGTTTGAACTCAAATATCATAAACTTTACTTGTACACAACAACACCTGTAGGGTCAGCTAGTACATGTATAATAAGTATATTAATAATAAGCAACTTATGTCGTTACAGCCGGATATCGACACGTTCTCAGTCGGTTCCGGTAGTCAATGTAGGCCATCGATTGCCGCCGAGTGCACTGCAATCTCTATTTTAATGTTACTGCTATTCGTGACGATATCACGACCTTAGTCTATCTATATGTATAATCAAATTCTAACTGAGTCGAATCTGTACATTAAATATTTTTTGGAAAATCTTATTGAAATAGACATTATATATTACAGTCTGTAATATACATATAATGTCTATAGATTCGGCCTCTGTAATTTACAGAATCTATAGTTTTTAAAAGTTTTGTCTGTCTGTCTGTGAACGTCACAAGAAAACGACTGGACAGATTTTAATGAAATTTGGTATGATGTTTTACTGCGGGAAAATATCTCATCTCTAAGAAATCTACACTAAACGTAAGGTAGGGACGAACCCAAGCGGTGCGTTGCGTAAGTGATTCTTAACGACGCCTCATTTAGACTCATTCAAACAGGACGAGTAGGAATGTTCCGTTGGGTTTTAGTGGGTAGTACTGACTTTTCTAGTTGGTGAGTCTCCACATAACCACCTTTTGGGTAAAAATGCAAAAAAAGTTAATTTTACGCGAGGTAAGGCGTTTTTCTATTTTTTCTTGGGCCTAATATATAAAAAGCCTTAGAGTTCAATACTTGCGATCTTTATAATTTCTAAAAATCCAGACAAGTGCGAATCGGACTCGCCCACCGAGGGTTCCGTATAAATTTGTAGGAAATCTGTAAACGAAAACAAAAAAGATTTTCTACAAATCCGTACGGAACCTTTAATTTTCATAAAAATATATGTTAAAAGCAAGGTCTTATAGCACAAGTAAAGGAAAAATTCCGAAAAATAAAAAAAGTTGAAAATTAAAGTAAATGGTACTTACAAGTTTTTGCGAAAATCTAAATTTGCCTATATCTTTTTATCGTGTTGACTCAGAACCTTGATTTTTTTACACCTGGTAGGCATCTGGTATAAATTTCAACTTGCTAGGTCCACCCATTCCTGAGAAAATAGGTGGTGACACACGGACAGATTATCCGTCGGGAATAAGAAAGTGATTTTATAAGGGTCTCTTTTTTACCTTTTGATGTACGGAACCCTAAAAATCATCATCGATATCGTTTAAGCGTTTTAAACATTCAAATATGACAAAATAGGAAAATTTTCCCACTCATAGAGCTCTTTGGCCCCAATTTGAATGAAATTTGAATTATTAGAGACTACTTTAAAAAGCCACTTGTTTGCTTTCAACTAACAGAAAATCTTCGGCCGGAGACTGAAGGGCTCTCAAAATATAGCGCAGGGAAAAGATAAAACAGAAAAGTAGAACTTCTCTTAGCATTAACAAGACGATATATTTTTAGAATGAAAATTATCTTTATTGCAAGATCTTAAGTAAAGTATTTGTGTTAATTTTTCTGAGAAAAATTGTTTAAAAGTTGTTTGTAAAAGTTCTTTTCTTGATAAAGTTTTCTCATTAATCAAACACTCATAGCTTATGTCAGGTATTTTAAAATTTTATGTACTTTAAAATTATATATATATATATATATATATATATATATATATATATATATATATATATATATATATATAGATATAATCGATGGATGTATGTATGTTCCCTGTGGTGTCTAAAACAACTGCAATTTTCAGATTAGCCCAACGGGAGATCCTGTTTGGTAGCGATCGGAAGTTTGAACGCGAGCTAAGCCGTGGGTATTGCTAATTTGTTGTACCTAAACTTTGTGTCTGAAAACCTATGTGTTGATTGCCAGTCTGATTTAAGATTTTAAGCTAACATATCGCTACGACCCTTACAAGAGGAACAATCTATATAACTATCTATACATATAATAAAATTGTAACTTAGCCAAATCTGAAACATTAAATATTTTTTGGAAAACTTTTCTTGAAATAAACATTATTACCGATACAGAGACCGAATCTATAGTTTTTTGAATTTTAGTCTGTCTGTCTGTCTGTCTGTTACCGCATCACAAAAAAACCACTGGAGAGATTTTGATAAAATTTGGTATGCTGATAGCTGGTTATCCGGGTATAACATATACTTTTTACCGCAGGAAAACATCTCATTTTTGAGAAATCTATACTAAACGTTAAAACGTAACTACGACGAACCCGAGCGGAGCGAGGGTGAGTTGCTAGTATATAATAAAGTAAAAAACTGGCTGGCTGACTTATTCACTGATTAATCAATCAACGCACACCTAACACCGTTGGGTCTAGAAGCATGAAATTTAGCACAAATGTTCCTTAAATAACCTAAGTGTGCACTAAGAAAGGATTTTTGGAAATTCATCCCCTGAGGAGTTAAAATAGGGGATGAAAATTTGTTAGAAACTTCGTCATTTTTTAAAGTTATAAATGTAAAAATTGATGTATAACACTTGTCTAGAGAAAAAGGTTTACAGTATCACTTTTATATAAAAAATCGTTCTTTAAGGGGGTAAAACAGGATTCTATGAAACTTGGAATTAATGATCTTCAATACAATTAAACAAAAAAGTGTTATAATATTTCGGTAATTTACCCTGTAAGGGAGTAAAACTGGGTGGTAAAGTTGGTAAGAAAATCCGCCGTTTTTATTTTTAAAATTAAGTATTCAAGATAAAAAATAAGCAAAACGTGTTATCAATCAGATTATTCGAAATTCGTCCCCTGAGAGGGTAAAAATATTACCAGGGTCGAGTTGATTTAAAAATCAGCATTAATGATATTAACGCTTAATTAACAGTCAAATGCTTAAAAAAGGTTTCTATTTTAAATAAAAAATGCTTTTGGCTAAATTAAGTAAGCGGGGGTTGGTATTAGCTGTATGTAGGCTGTGCCCTCATCTTGAAATGCTACTACACTCTTCATTGAAATGATACAAATCGATTCATCGATCTATTAATCGACCGGATCATCGATCGATTTATCGTTCGATCGATCGACCGATTGATCGACGGATTGATTGATTGATTGATCAACTGATTGATTGATTGTTTTTGCCTTAGATAGCCCGTTGACTTGATTTTTTATAGACTCATATGTCATATAATATTTAGTCTATCTATTTCATACTAAGCGTTAAAACGTACCTAGGGACGAACTCGAGCGAAGTGAGGATGAACCGGTAGTAATTATATATAAACTAACGACTTACCCTCACTCGCTCGGGGATATCCAAGTACCTCACAGTATCTTATGTGTTACTCCGGATTATAGTGATTGAAAATATCAATGAACTAAATTTCATCCAAATCTGACTAATTTCACACAAATGTACAGAAGCATACACACAAACATACATACGTACACACAACTTACATTCATACATACATATACATATATTATATATTAATAGGCGCAAAAAGAAACCTATACATATAAGAAAACTGTAGAGATCGAATGCCTGTACATAGAAAAAAAAATGCAAAAAACCGAGTCAGGGGGATGTAAGAAGAGAAGTAGAACAAATCCAGATTTTTTATTTTTTTTTGTTTCTCTATCTGTTTGCCTGTTTGTCTGTTTGTACGGGCTAATCTCCGAAGTGTTAGACTGATTTAAATGAAATTTTGTATGGTGGTGCCTTATATCTCCGGTCAACATCTTAGATACTTTTCATCCCAGAAAATTAAAGACTTCCCGTGGAATAGTTAAAAAACTATAGTAACTTATACAGCTTAGTACACAAAAACTACTGATTGGATTTTAATGAAACTTTACAATAATGTAGTTCATATATCAGAATAACAAAAGAAAAATGTACGGTTCCCGTGGGATAGATTTGTTCTTGTTTGTTTAGAGGCGAACCCAAGCGAAGCGAGGGTGAGCCGCTAGTTTCATAATATTTTTTTTGTATTCGGCTAAAACTTTTAATATTTTTAATTAGAGACGCAAAGACATAGCAACGTATATGTATGGTTATTATTGTGTGACGATATAACAAAAGTTATTTCTACTATTTACTGAATATAACAAACAATAATGTCAAAATTATACAACCCACGTTTATATTAAATTCAACGTGGAACAATTCGTAATTTTGATAGAGTGAACTGCTACTGAAATATAGTGGCTATTATACTATATTGGTATTATATAGTGGTTTTATGAAAATGTCAACTGTTTTTTTGGTTCCGTTGGAACCCTATTACTATGCGGAACTCTAAAAAGTATTTCATTGCTTATATATAGAAAATAACTTTTAGAATTATAAAAAGAATTGTAAAATGATTTTGGTTTTAGACAATTAACCTCTTCTTAAAGACTATTTTAACGACTCTCTCTATAACCTTGCCTATAATCTACACATATAATAAAATTGTAACTAAGCCGAATCTGTACAATAATTTTTTGTCGAAAAATCTTATTGAAATAGACATTATTATCGATACGGAGATCGAATCTATAGTTTTTAGAATTTTTGTCTGTCTGTCTGTCTGTTACCGCATAACGGCAAAACCACTGAATGGATTTTGATGAAATTTGGTACGATGATAGTTGGTTATCCGGGTCAACATATAGAATACTTTTTACTGCTGAAAAATATCTCATCTCTGAAAAATCAACACTAAGCATCAAAACGTAAGTAGGGACGAACCCGAGCGGAGTGAGGGTGAGTCGCTAGTACTTAATATGAAAATTAAATACTCTAACCAAAGTTAGAAAATAGGAAATCCCGAGTCGCGACCAAAATAGACTCAATTTACCCTATTAAAATATCAGCTTTCATGTAATTAAAGCTCCATTAGTAGCGGAAACCTTTTTTATATATAACGAGTGTTATATTTTTCGTTTCATTCACACTAAACCAAAAAATACTTGTGTCTGAGAACAATTGAGCATAAATACCTTTAAACATGTTAAGGAACTTTCATTAAAATTATTAAGGTACCTAATAATATGCAGAAGATATATCCATACTAATATTATACATGTGAAAATGTTTTAAATAAAACTAACTAGTAGATAGTTTTATTTAAAAGCTATTGATGATTTTTTTTTCAAGATAAGCTATTTTTAATAGTTTGCGCAATATTTAGTAAGTTACCTTGCTAAAATGTTTATAGTATCATCGTGGTTTTATTCTAACCAGTTTTTGTATTTTTTCTCGGAAATAAGATATTTTTCCGCAATAAAAAGTATCCTATATGTATTGACCCGGATAACCAGCTATCACCATACCGAATTTCATCAAAATCCCTCAAGTGATTTTCCGTGATGCGGTAACATACAGACAGACAGACAAAAATTCTAAAAACTATAGATTCGGCCTCTGTGTCGATAATAATGTCTATTTTAATAAGATTTTCTGAAAAATATTTAATGCATAGATTCGACTTAGAATTTTATTATATGTATAGATATTAAATATTCACGTAAATCTAAGAAAGTATAATGTGAAAGTGTGTATTTTGTTTGTTTGGCCTTTTTTCACGTCGAAACAGTGTGACGGATTGGCGTGATCTTTGTGAGGTTATCTCATTCCCATGGGAAAACACTTATAATACAACCCACAACTACTTATCATATCTACGAGTATATATACGTAATAGTAATATATATACAGTCTATCTATTCCATTACTAAACGTTAAAAGGTAGGGACGAACCGGAGCAAAGCGAGAGTTAGTAGCTAATAATAAATATTTTGCTTTTGAAAAGAATACAATTATTTATAAACTTTTTAATATTATTTTTTTCAAAATTCATTTTCATGTCCCTAACCTCGTTTTATTTTATTCGTGAATAAAAACAAACGAAAATAACTTTTTTTCTTTCTTTATGTTTCTAAATTTATGTCTTTAAGCATTTGGGGAAAAATTAAGTACATATGTAAAGGAAATGTGTTATTAATGGTTAAATATTCTAGCCTAGCAACACATTCAATATTGCTAGGCTAGAATTAACAACAAACGATTTCTGTAATTACATAAAATATTATTATTAAGCTTCACAGTCGTAGCTTAATAAGAGCTTTACTTAAACTTAATCTATCCGTATAATAAAATTCTGAGTAGAATCTATAGATTAAATATTTTTTGGAAAATCTTATTGAAATAGTCATTATTATCGATACAGAGGCTGAATCTATAGTTTTTAGAATTTTTGTCTGTCTGTGATGGCATTTCGAGAAAACCACTAGACAGATTTTGGTGAAATTTGGTATGATGACAGCTGGTTATCCGGGTCAATATATAGGATACTTTTTACTGCGGGAAAATATCTCTTCTTTAAAAAATCTATACTAAACGATAAAGGATAACTAGGAACGAACTCAAGGAGCGAGGGTGAGTCGCTAGATATTCAATATGTTTCGTAACTAGAAACTAGACTCGTGTCTTCGGATGAATATAAAGTCATAAAAGATTTCGGAGCAAATATTAAACGAGTAAAGCCTAACTTTATTAGTTTTTCATAGATAAGTTTTATGACTACAATATGTATGTATAGATATTTCTATACAATATGGAAAGGCTCTTTATGAGGCATGAAATCCATTATACGTAGCAACGCGATATTTTGGTAACAAAATCGATAAGCAATGAAAAGTTTATTTAAAAATAAATACATTTTCTAACTAAACTCGGACTGTTATTAATTTTTTTCTTAATTTGTTTATGGCTATTCCCAAGATTTGATGTATATTATACATAGACATAATAATTACCTAAAAATTGCAGATGATGATTGCATACTAAAATATAGAAACGTTTCAATACGAATATTCATACGAGTATACATGCTTTATTTGAAAAGGCCCTTTATTTTTGAGCTGCCAATTTGGCCAATATTATAACAGTATGTAATTAGAACTTTGCGGTAACTATTTCATATGAAAACTATACATAATAATAATAATCTAATAATAAATTCTTGTTTAATAGCAAAATTTATTAATTACAACTTAATAATATTGAGGCTTTTAACGTACCCATATTAACTTCTCCCTATAAAAGAACAATTTGGTAATTTTAAACTTTTGATGAGAAAGTTTTGCGCTATTGGCTAGTTATTATTATTTCTATCTTTCTGAATAGAAATAATAATAACTGCCTCGGTGATGTTGTGGCTAGCATGTACAGCTGCACATCCTGAGGTCCTGGATACGAGTCCCGGGTCGGGCCTAGTTTAGTTATTGAGTCTTTTTGTATAGTTAGCCTCAGTAACAGCCCGGAGTTGGGAAGTTGGCGGTGTTTCACCCCCGTGCCTCGGAGAGCACGTAAAGCCGTCAGTCCTTCGCCTTACCTCTCACCGGTCGTGTCGAGTAGTCGTCCCACCGGAGTATTAGAGTGACGGGAATACAGAGTGCACTTGTGTCTGCGCGTACACTTGTGCACTATAATATCTCCTACGCATTTGGCTAGTCTCAATGAGAATGGCCGCTGTGGCCGGAATCGGTCAGGAGGATTCTTTCTGGATTACGCAAATCATGGGTTCAAAGGTGCCCGGTCCTTTGGCAGGCTAGCGTGGGGAACCAGATCCAACACGTAGAGGCCCCTTAAGAGATTCAAGTTTGTTTAATGTGACGCATCAGCCGGGATCCATCTCTGAGAAACCCATAAGGAATTTCCCAAGATGGTCACCGGATAAAGCGTAGAGACTATAGAACACTGTAAAGCTATGGAGTGGAGTTCTGATGAGCAGAAACTGGATTACTGAATGAGACTACCGTACTTCCTTCTTCCCAACATTAAACATTTGATGGATGGTGGCCTCTCACAAGAAGGGCTTCGTAAAAAGGGCGAGAGCGCCATAGTTGCTCGGAAGCAACATCGGCATGTTCAGTTAAGAGTGTCGAGAGATGTGAACTGGTTTACCATCGCGAGGGTGCTCGTGAGCAAGTTTCGCCGTTATTACGATTACAATTGACTACTTCCATCCTATTAAAACTAAAGCCCCTTATTATTATTCCGCTACTTTTAGCTGTATTTTATTCATTAATCATTACCTTCTTTAAAGATATCAACTAACAATTTCGGGAAAAAAGATAGAAAAACGAAATAATTAAGAACAAAATAAATAATCTTTGCTTAATATTGTCTTTTCGTTTGTTTGATCGCGTTATCTCTATAACTACCTACTGCCTCGGTGGTGTAGTGGCTAGCATGTACGGCTGCACATCCTGAGGTCCTGGGTTCGAGTCCCAGGTCGGGCCAAGTTTAATTATTGAGTCTTTCTGTATAGTAAGCCTCAGTAACAGCCCGGAGTTGGGAAGTTGGCGGTGTTACACCCCTGTGCCTCGGAGAGCGCGTAAAGCCGTCGGTCCTGCGCCTTAACTCTCACCGGTCGTGTCGAGTAGTCGTCCCACCGGAGTATGAGAGTGACAGGAATAGAGAGTGCACTTGTGTCTGCGCGTACACTTGTGCACTATAATATCTCCTGCGCAGTTGGCTAGTCTCAATGAGATTGGCCGCCGTGGCCGGAATCGGTCAGGAGAACATCATCATCATCATAACTACCTACTAACTCTTTGATTGTATTTTATAGCACATTTATTAAGGGTGGTTCAAGGTTGTAACTTGTAAGAGGGAAGGAGCGGTGCAATTATGCATAAATGATCTCCGCTAGTGGGGCCGTCGGTAAGAGCTTCTTATTATAATATGATTTTTAGTACATTATAATAATTGATTGAATGCTTAAGAATTTACTTTTTTATATTAATACTCTGATATTAATATTATTATTGCTATTTATACATACATATGTATATACTCGTATATTTGAAAAGTCTAATACAAGATAAAATATCCGCAATATCCTAACAAAATAAATTAATGAAGAAATAAAAATACATTTATATATTATATTGTATTATTAGTGAAGTCTCGACTGACCTTTCTCAATTCATTTATTATTTACGGCGTCGAACTTGGATCAAATAAAAATGCAATGACAAAAATCGATAGAAAACTGTAAACCGTCGCTTCTCTTCTAAAAGTCATAAGAACTATCCCGTATCCCGCGGGAATTCGCAAAAATTAAGTTGATCATTTTTTTATAAATTTCATATACATAGCATAAGTAGCTCAGTGGTAACGCGCTCGCTTGGGAAACTGAGTGAAGCAGGTTCAAATCACAGGTCTCTATTTTTATGTGCTAATCATTTCCAACATTAATACCACTTATCTTACGGTGAAGGAAACATCGCAGAGAACATGCATTTATGAGAGAACCTAGCAAATTTTCGAAAGACAGGATCCACTAACCCGCATTGGCCAACATGGCGACTATGACGTCCTGATCCCACATATAATGAAGGGAGGCCCGTTCCCAGCAGTGGGACGCTTAAAAGGGCTGAATATAAGCAGATGTCAATGCTATATGGAGAACATTTAGCGACTCAAATTGCGAGACGAAATAAAAAATAAGAGCCAAAAGTATCTATCGTTAATCTTGTCTTTCGTTATCTAAGTAATTATTACTTTCGATCTTAAAAGGAATATTGACACTACTAAATACTTCTTCTACTTTTACTTTCTTAATAGAGGCTTTAAATAAAACTATCTTATCGGATTTTTTGCGGATTTATTTTGATTTTTGGTTTCCGACATTTCGAATGCTTTACAACAATCATGGTCACGGGAGAGAAGGTCGGGAACCAAAAATAAAAAAAAAACCGATAAGATAGTTTTATTTAAAATGTCAAATATTCACGTAAAGAAAGTATTGTAGAAATCTTTGTTTATAATGGACCACCCTTGATAGATAAATTAATTCTTTAAATGACCTTTCGGAATTCTGTTAATAATCATCAAACGGTTCTCAATTCAAACAAGCAACCCAAGTCAGTCAAATATTGATTTAGAAACTAAACTTCATTGTAATTTGTAAACAATAGTCGAGGGAACGTGAGATCTAAGTTTATCGTAGAACCAGATTACGTAAATACTTCAGTATCTGTGGTAATACGCACACAAAGCATTTGTATTTATAAAATATCATTCAATATCTCTGCTCCAGACACTAAGTAATATATTTAAACGACAGTCGCAGGCTGTTATTTGTCTTCAGTTAACAACTATAACGGAGATTAAAAATTTCCGGGTGGATAGGTAATTCTTTCCACTTGTTTAGCAGCGAGCAGTTTGCTGGTTTGTCACCTCTTCACTTGACATAAAAGGACCTAATTGGACGACTATTAAAAATGTGAAAATTCGTATGCGTGGGTGTTTTATGTAAGCATGCATGTGTGATTGTTTGTGTAGGTATGGATGCGTGTGTGTGCTTGCGTGTGTTTGTTTGTGTGTATGTGTGCGTTTGTATGTGTGGATGTGTGTATATGTTACAGTCAGAATTCTTTCGTGGCCAAAACTACTTTTGACTGACAAAAACAGTTAAAAGTAGTTTTGATTGCAGGCCTTGTTCAATAGCAGTTTTCATTGGCATATCGGTCAAAACTCTTAAAATGATGGCATACGCCGGCCGCTACCGCGACACACTCGCTTCGCTCTCTTGGCTCGTGCGCTGTGATCACTGAAAGATTCTTTCTAGGTTAGAAACCTAACCTAGAAAGAAAGAAAGGGTTCTTCCGAGTAATTTTCAACCTACTTACTTTCTTAACTTTTTAAGAGTTTTGAGTCTCAGTCTTCTACTCTTTTACGCTGAAACGGCCGGATGGATTTAAATATAATTTTGTACGCGGCCGCTTTAGACCTGGAGTTACTCATAAGTTAATATTAGTAAAAAAATACCTGTATATCTCTACTTATATTATAAAAGAAGTAAAGTTTCTGAGGTTGTAGCGGGTAATCTCTGGATCTACTGAACTAATTTAGATGAAATTTGGTAAGAAGATAGTTTGGTAAGAAGTGGAAAGGATATAGGATACTTTTAATCCCGGAAATCATCCTTTAAGAAGGTGAAAATGGAGATCAAATTTTGTACTGGGAAGCAAGCTAGGTACGAACCCGAGCGAAGCGAGGATAAGTCGCTAGTAATATAATAAATTCGCTCTGATAAGCCTCTAGTCTACACTAATATTATAAAGAGGAAAGATTTGTATTTTTGTATGTTAGTAACGAATAAACTCAAAAACTACTGGACCGATTTAGATGAAATTTGGTAAGAAGATAGTTTGAGACTCTGGTAAGGACATTGGGTAATTTTTATTTCGAAAATCGTCCCTTAAGGGGGTGTAAATGGAGATGAAAGTTTGTATGGGGAATAGTAATAAATAATTTTTAATCATTCAATATTTCAAAAAGTCGAAAAAATTTAAGTAATGCAGTAATACATTTTTTGTGCCATCAAAATGGATTTCGAGCTTAATACCCTGTTCAAATATATTGTATTCGCATATATAGTTCTAGACGTTAGAGATGGAATCAGAAACAAATGAAAATAACAAGCACATATTGTAAATACCCGTAACGTGATCAAAGCCATGAAATATTGAACAATCACGATCATATTATTATATCTATTGGAATTCCTACCTCGCAACTCGTAATTACAACGCCTTTATATGCCTACTTGTATGTAGATACGTAAATTTTGGTTTTTATAGTAACATTTATTTAGTGATTTTTCTTACCATAAGGTAGTAAATTACACGCTTTTATTTAACTTACAATGAATGTTTGTTTAAGTCAAATCTTGCAAATCTGAATTTTAACTTAAAAACAAAGGATTTTAAAGGATAACTTTATCCTTATCCTCATTATCCTCAGCATACACGTTTAATTTGGATGACAGTTCATGGTTAGCTAACTGACGTCATTCTAAATCCAATAAGGCGGACTCTCCATGATATGGATATCAAATGAAAGAGTTTGCTCAATCTTCTGAGTTATTTTTATTTTAGTCGTATTCTTATACAAATAAAATAAAAACTAAAAAATAATAATAGTAAAAATATTTTTTTTAAAATGCTTCTTTTATTTAAATGGTATTTAAATAAGTAAATAAACTTTAAATTAATCAAACCCATCAATTTATTACATTAAACAATTTAAAAGCATGTCGCGGGACAAAAAAAATGATTTTTTATTAAAGGGAAGAGGATGGAAGGGGGGGGGGAGAGGGGGTTGATGATAATCCTTGCTAAATTTCATCGAAATCTGTTCAGCGGGTTAAGGGCAAAAAGATAACAGACAGATAGAATTACAGAAGAGGTTTGGAGGGTATACTCTAAATATAAATAAATACAGAGTAATAAATCATGAATCGTAGCGATCAATATTGACACAGTACTAGAAACGATGGTAAATAAATTTGTTGAATTATTTGGTATCGATCGAAATCAAGGTCACGAACACGTCCTTCCAGACGGCTATGTCTCACAACTTAGAGCTTTACTCATCTTTCACTCCGTCACTGGTAGTCGCTATCAAATTTGAAATAACTTTAACTTTAAAACTTGCCTCATGTTAAAAGTTTGTTCTTTTAAACCTTCTGTCAGTTACGTAGCTTTTAATGTACCTAACTAGTTATTAGTTTTAAAGTATCATAAAGTTATATTAAAATTGTAGAAACAATATTTTTTATATAAAAAAATTTCCACCCTTAATCTCAGAATGGAATATGACATGATGACACATTCAGTGACAAACGAGCAGACAGACCACCTGATGGAAAGCAGTACCTATCGCCCATAACACCTACGGTTCATGCACTTAGGTTTTAAGTAACAAAAATGCAGAACCACAAGTGCGTTGTCACTTTGAGGACTAAGATGATATGCCTCTCGCCTGTAATTGCGCTGGCTACCTTATCCTTCATACCGGAACACAACAATGCAATCATTGTTGCTTGGCGGCAGAAATAGATAAGGGGGTGGTACCCATCCAGTCGGACTCCTCAGGCTTGACAGAGTCCTACCACCGGTGAATAGAAACGTTTAGAGTATTTTTTCCAGAATGTTTATAAAAAACTCACTTATAAATAAGCTAAATTAAATATAATTACATCATCATATAAATAAGAATAATAATTGTTATATTTATTATTATACCTTTATTTATTTTATATTTATCTCTTAAATAAATTCGAAATATATTTATGGAATAAAATAAGTATCCATCAAAGAGTTTACGAAAAAGATTATTTGTTAAGAGGAGTATTATAGAGATATACTGTAAAAGAGTAAGTGGATAGTAAAGGACGGGGTGAACTCGGCCGCCTTTAAGGACAATAGTCTCAGAACATAGACATAGGCTAATATTAGTAACAAAAGCCACAAGGTGACGCTGATTTTTTGCCTAAAAAATAAATACGTACATATAATATACAAAAGTGGTAGCCCAATGGTAACACGCTCGCTTGGGTAACCGAGTGAAGCGGGTTCAAATCCCGGGTCTCGCATCTCTGATATTTTCATATGCGAATCATTTCTAACACTTGCCCTATGGTGAAGGAAAACATCGTGAGGAAACCTGCATGTCTGAGAGAACCTAACAAGTTTTCGAAAGACATGTGAAGTCCGCCAACCCGCACTTGGCCAGCGTGGTGGACTATTGCCTGATCCCCCTCGTATTGAAGGGAGGCCCGTGCCCAGCAGTGGGACGTTAAAAAAGGCTGAATACGATATACAAAAATCCATGTTTTTGTATCTAGTAGCAAACGAAACTGCACCCAGGCGAAGCAATGTCGAAATAATTTGTCGCACGTCGAATGCTGCGTTATATTACTCAACAATTTTGGGGGGATTTTGAATCGTATCGTCACTACCGGTGGTAGGACTCTTTCAAGCCTGAGGAGTCCGACTGGATGGGTACCACCCCCTTATCTATTTCTGCCGCCAAGCAACAATGATTGCATTGTTGTGTTCCGGTTTGAAGGATAAGGTAGCCAGCGCAATTACAGGCGAGAGGCATATCATCTTAGTCCTCACAGTGACAACGCACCTGCGGCTCTGTATTTTTGTTACCTAAAACCTAAGTGCATGAACTGTAGGTGTTACGGGCGACAGGTACTGCTTTCCATCAGGTGGTCTGTCTGCTCGTTTGTCACTGAATCTTATAAAAAAAAAAAAAAAACTTGTGATGAAAAATAGATCCTGTAGGATAATCGGAATCGCTCATCACATTGGTTAAACCCAGGGGAACCGGTCAAATCCTGCGCTAAGCGAAAGTTGACTCATCTATCTAAAATAAACTCATTTACGAGATACCTAACCGATTAACTTTTACTTATGTAATTAACCGGATGTCTGAGGAGAAACAAGTATGAAAGTTAAATGAGATTTATCGGACCTACGACGTACTCATAAGTTATACAACGTAGATGACACTGTAAGGCTTTAATATAATAGTAATCTATGATATCAAAGGCCCTACGAGCTCAAATAAAAATAACACAAAACATAATTTATACAGATAAATAAAATGGTAGTGTCTGTTTTTAATGTCAAAATAACAGCTTTTTACTAAATGCATATATACGGTTCTAATAAAAAATCAATTTTTAAAATTTTTGTCTGTCTGCCTCTTTGTTCCGGCTAAACTCAAAAGCGGCTGGACCAATTTTGACTGGACTTTCACTGACAGATAGCTGATGTTATAAGGATTAGTTCATGTTAGGTTAATCAGATTAGGTTTTATTTTAGAAAAAGAATCAAGGTTCCGCGCAAAAAAATTAAAACCCCTGAAATTGTAACCAAACCCGCGTAAGAAATAAGAATCAACCTAAGTAAACTTATTAACTCACATTTACAGCATATGACTCTTAGAAAGAAATTGAACTGTCTCAATATTATAATATACATAATTTTATAATCATACTAGATTCATACTAGAACCATATTAGAATATACATAATTTTATAAACTTTTCTAAGATTTCAGTCTGACTGACCGCAAGATAAGTCCCGAGGTCCCCTCGATTGACATTAAGACAAGTAGTCAATAAGGTTACTTTTCGGCGACTTAATAAACCCGCAACAATCTCTCACGAAAAAGAGAGAAAAGGTATGGTTGCCAAATTCTCCATAGGGATCGAAAATCTTTGGCATATCTAATAAATATAGGTACACTTATTTTTTATTGTGGGAAATGTAGGCAAATATAGTTTTTCTTATGTTTGTAGGTACGTGTGTTTATAAAACAGCTGGCCGTATTTGGATAAAGTTTACTACACAAATACACTATGACTTAGAGTAACACATGAGTTACTAGTACTGATTGCCGCGACGGTAAGTCGATAGTCCCAGATATTTTTATATTAATAACTAGCGTCTCACCCTCGCTTCACTCGAGTTTGCCTCTCGGTACGTTTTCATTTTTTTAAGCGGAACCCTAATTCTTTCTGTCAAATTAAAGTAGCCTAAGTTACTCCATATAACATCTGCCAGTGAAAGTCCCGTGAAAATCGGTCCAGCCGTTTCGGAGATTAGTCGGAACAAACAGACAGACAGACAGACAAAAAATTTAAAAATTGTGCTTTTCTTATATGTACCGGTATATACTTTCATATGCATTTAGTAAAAAGTTGTTATTTTGACATTACAAACAGACACTTCAATTTTATTTATCTGTATAGATGTATAGATATCTGAGGCAGTGGTAGCCCAGTGGTAACGCGCTCGCTGGAAAAAGTGAGTGAAGCGAGTTCCAACCCCGGGTTTTGCACCTCTGATATTTTCATGTGCGAATCATTTCCAACGTGATTACCTACTTGTCTTATGAAGAAGGAAAACATCGTGAGGAAACCTACATGACTGAGAGAGCCTAGCAAGTTTTCGAAAGGCATATGAATTTCGCCAGCCCGTACTTGGTCAGTGGTGGACTATGGCGTGATCCCTCGTATTGAAGAGAGGCCTGTGCCCAGGGGAGGGACGTTGAAAAAGGGCTGAATAATAGTATACAGCCCTAGTAGTAGTATAGACTACTAGTAGTACCTCAGCAAATTGTGCTAACTTGAAATAAGTATACAACATTATTTTCCTACATAATTTAAACGAATAATCCAAATCCCCAATTAAAAGTTTGCTAAAACTTTGAAGTTAATTGATCGTTGCTTAAAATTGCTTGATAACGGATTTTAATAAAACTTACTAAATTATGTTCACAAAAAAATGTATTTGCATAGCTTTGAAATAAGGACTTTTTGATAATTAATTTAAGGAAAATAATTTATAGGTACTTATGTATACTAATATTACAAAGAGAAAAGATTGTTTTGTTTGTTTGTTTGTATCGAATAAACTCCGAAACGACTAAACCGATTTAGATGTTTGGTAAGAAGATAGTTTAAGATCCTATAAAGGACATAGGACAAATTTTATCCCGAAAATCATCCCTTAAGGGGGTGAAAATGGGGACGAAAGTTTGTATGGGGAATAACCTACTATACTCTAACTTTTTACCTGTCCCTTTTTTGTTTAATCAGAAAAATTGAATAGGATTTACAGATGTGTAGTGTTTGCCAAAAGGTGTTATAGGTATTATGCTATAAAAATATCCGAAAGGAAAGTTTTATTTAAAACATATACTTATTCACTCTGAAATTAAATTCTTAAACTTTAACTTAATATTAGTAGGTTATTAAGCGTAAATGTGTTGGATGTAATAGAACAAATAATTAACATGATTGTTAAATTTAACGTAGGGGATGGAGATTGACATAGCCTAGTTTTATCCCAGTCGCATAATGATAACAGCGTCTAATGTGTCGGACACTCGTATGTAGTACTTTATATGTATGTGGTCGTCATTCTGGTTTTGCGATTTAAGATGATAATTTCAAGCTCGATTATAGATCCGACTCGAGCTATGGTAATTTATTAGGCCTTTTTTTACTATTTATAGCGGCGTCTACTACAATTTAATTTTCTATTTCACGCTGTTTTACCGAACATTTGTTTCTACAACCTACTGTAAGAATATTTTTTAATTTTATTATCTTGTTAGTTGCTTCAAAGCGTGCCAGTTGAGCATAATTACTTCGCCAATGTCACGTAGAATGGAGAAGACAATATTTTTGTTTACGCATTATGACATTCCTTGCGAACTACAACACATTGTTGTAAATGTTGAGTTTTTTTTGATTTAGGCTTTTTATGCTGTGGGCTTTTTGAATTAGCCAGTACAAATTCGAGCTTTTGAGAGTCACACAACATGCAATGAAACATCTATACTAATATTATAAAGCTGAAGAGTTTGTTTGTTTGCTTGTTTGGTTGAACGCGCTAATCTCAGGAACTACCTACTAATCCGATTTGAAAAATTCTTTTTGCACTGGATAGCCTGTTAACTGAGGAAGGCTATAGGCTATATATCATCCCGGAAAAATATACGGTTCCCGTGGGATTGATGTGTTTTTGTTTAGGGACGAACCCGAAGCGAAGCGAAGGTGAGTCGCTAGTATTCGATAAAAAGATAATTTTTATAGCATAATATTATATGATCTGTGATTATAGTTTTCACTTAAAACAAATTTAAAAAATATTATTTTTTTCTACTTCCTTTAAAATACATACATAATTTATAAACCTTAAGCCAAAAATCTTAATCTTTAAACGATGTTCATAAATATTTAAAACCTGCAAATTAAAAAACATTTACTGTTTGAAGACGAAACTTCTAAAAATTCCTTTCCGTTGTTTTTCATGCTTCAAAGCTTTTTCTGACTAAAGCTCACCTTTTATAGAGTATTTGAGTGGGAATAATATAACGTTAGATACGTCTAATTTTATTTCTGGCGGGCTACACGGAATTGTATTTGTTTTAATTTAAATGTTAAATATAAGTTGAATGAAACAAGATGAGTTTTACATGAAAAAATTTGAACTCAGCTCAACAAAGCTCACGCTTTATTTCCTTTATACATTTAGTTTAGTTCCTTTTTAATAGATTTCTTTTTCAGAATATGCGGTTCTTTACGCAATTAGTGTTCGACAAAATAAACTCAGTCGTGTAAAAATAAGCAGAATTCCCAAGAGGACCTTTCGTAAGGGACTTATGATCGACTGTTATAATTGGGACAAATTCTAAAAGTGTCAAAACATATTCTTCGTGGAAATAAACTTTAGAAGTTGTCTACAAACAATTTCCATTTAATATGAATATTTTAATTTTAAACTAACGTTATTTTATTTTTCTAACTTACGTTAATTATTATCTGATACGAAAAATAAAAAATTGTTTGTTCGGTTGTTTGTTTGTTTGGTTGAACGCGCTAATCTCAGGAACTACTGGTTGGAAAAGTCCTCGACAGCATATGTCTATCTTTAAAGGTTTACTCAATATAACCCTTTTTATAGTAATCAAATTTGTTCTAAAATAATGCATTACTTCCGAAGATGTTATTTTATAAACTTTTGTTATTTTGTTACTTTATAAACATGATATTAATCCTTGTCCAAATAAATACGTTATTCATCACAAGTATTTAATTTTGAACAAAATTTCCCTTGACATCATTTGATTTCAATGAATATATTAGGAGATATCATAGTTTTAAAAGATACATATTTAACTTTACGCGGACTATGGGTGAGCGCGCTCTCAGCCCGATGTAAGGCGAGGGCGGGGCGGTCGTGAGGGGGTAGGGCGCTGGCCGCCGCCCGGTACTAGCTCTGCGAGCAGTCACTAATCACTATTCCACGCGGACAAAGTCGCGGGTAAAAGCTAGTAATAAATAAAATAGAATATACATATGTATGTAGGTACCATCCACCAGCTAAAATGATTTACAAAAAGTAAAATAGATAAGTTTTAATAGCAAATACGCGAAAATGATTTTAAATAAATATTTTTATCGCCCAGCTAATATGACCGACTTCAAAAAGGAGGTACTCAATTCATGTGTATGTCCTACTTTCGGGTCATACACATGAAAGAGATTGAAATATTGATTATAGCAAATGTTTACTTTATTTTCGCTTCAACCAGGTACATCTCCATTTTTTATTTGTAAGGTAATTACTTTTTAACTACAAACAAACATCGACTTCAAAAATATTCAAAACGCTAAAAGGTTTTTTAAATATATAGGACTTGATTGATGGATGAAGTATTATTTTTGAAGTTAATCAAAATTGATATTTTACATGAAATAAATAAGTATTTTGTTTTTATTAAGGTATAAAATAAAAATAATTGTATAAAATTTTTGAAATTCGTGAGAGTTCAGCGTAGGATCTTTTATCAACGCAAAAAGTGCGAGCGACTAGAAGCTTTGGAGTGAGTTGAATGATTGATGGAAGCCGTTGTGAGACAATATTGCAGTCAAACATATAACGTATAACGGATATTATGACGAATGGTCATTTATAGTTTTGTTCGTTGGTTATAATATTATATTGTACTAGCGACTCACCCTCGTTTCCTCGGGTTCGTTTTACTTTTCCCCTACTTACGTTTTAACAGTTAGCATAGATTTTCAATTAGAAATTTTCCCGCAGTAAAAAGTATCCTATATGTTGACCCAGATAACCATCAAAATATGTCCAGTAGTTTTCTCGTAGCGCGGTAACAGACAGACAGATAAAAATTCTAAAACCTATAGATTCGGCCTCTGTATCGATAATAATGACTATTTCAATAAGATTTTCTAAGAAATATTTAATGTACAGATTCGGCTTAGTTAGAATTTTATTCAATTCAATTCTTTTGTTTAGTGGCTTCCAGGAGTGCCAGTTGGGCTAGAACTTTATTATATGTATAGATATCACATTGTTTCCTTTTTAATGTCCTCCTGCTGGTCAGGGGCCTCCCCGCAATACCAAGGGGATCATGCCATAGTTTATCATGGCTCAGTGTGGTTTAACCGAGTTCATATGTCTCTAAAAAAACTAGGTAGAATCTCAGACATGTAGGTTTTCTCACGATGTTTTCCTAGTGAGAGACTAGTGGTAATCATAAAAATAATGCGTACCTACATTAAAATATGAGAGGTGCAAGACCACGATTTTGAACCCGCTACAGTTCCGTTTCCAAACGAACGCGTTGCCAATAATATTCCTTACAGATATTATAATGAATAGTCATTTTATTAATATAATTAAATATAACATGAAAATGATACTAAACAATTATTTCAACTTCATTTGAATGTTAGCGATTTTAAATTTTTTTTTATTAAACAATTTTAAAATGAACATAAGTAATTCTTACCGAAAGAGAAAACTTTTAGTGGATATTATAGAAGCTATTTTTAATTATTATCTGTTTTTACGACGTTTTTAAACAAAGTAATGTTGTTAATTTAAATAAATACATACTATTTGATTAACACAAGCAAAATTACCACCCGAAAAGAGAATTGAGAAAAATGAGAAGCACCCCGCCCGCATATTACAGAAAAAACCATAATCGGGCTTAATACTTTCTTAGGTTTACGCGAATATTAGACATTTAAATAAAACTATCTTTTCGGATTTTTTCGCGGATTTATTTTGATTTTTGTTTCCCGACGTTTCGATTGCTTTACAGCAATCATGGTCACGGGAGAGACTAAGATGTTAGATGTCACAAAGCATTATATAGTTGTTACAGACAGCCTACCCACAATTAACAAAAATGAATTCAAAATTTTGAAAATTAGCATCAATGTACCTTACAATATTTGTAAATTTTAATTTTAAACATTTTATAATTTTAATTTTAAACTTGAAATATGGAATATTATTTATATAATTTTAGCTATTATCATTATAATTATTTCAATTTTTTAGAAAACTTATTATTATATTATTGTTTAATAATCTATATTTTTAGTGTTACCATTATTATATTGTATGTCTACTTTAGAAAATTAAGATTAATTAAAAATTACATTTACAATTGTAAAATATTAATTTGAACTACTGTTATTTTGATCTACACAGTAAGAACTTACTACATCTAACTGTCTGTTATGTTTAATTTTATTATTAGATTTTATAATATTAATAACAGGAACCCACGACGATGGTAGTACCCATCTGGGTACTACCATCGTTACAATTGTAAATGTAATTTTTAATTAATCTTAATTTTCTAAAGTAGACATACAATATAATAATGGTAACACTAAAAATATAGATTATTAAACAATAATATAATAATAAGTTTTCTAAAAAATTGAAATAATTATAATGATAATAGCTAAAATTATATAAATAATATTCCATATTTCAAGTTTAAAATTAAAATTATAAAATGTTTAAAATTAAAATTTACAAATATTGTAAGGTACATTGATGCTAATTTTCAAAATTTTGAATTCATTTTTGTTAATTGTGGGTAGGCTGTCTGTAACAACTATATAATGCTTTGTGACATCTAACATCTTAGTCTCTCCCGTGACCATGATTGCTGTAAAGCAATCGAAACGTCGGGAAACAAAAATCAAAATAAATCCGCGAAAAAATCCGAAAAGATAGTTTTATTTAAATAATCGGGCTTAATTACATGCTGATTTATATTTTTCATTAAGGTTATAACTACAGATTGTATATACTTTATTAGTTACAGTTTTTATTTTCATATAAAGTTACTAGAAAGTAAAATTAAAAGGAGACCGCCGTAAACCACCTGTTAACTTTAATATCCCTTAAAATTAACTGAAAACTTGGGTAAGATCGTAATACAAAATTAACTAAAGCATATTTTAGCATTTCTAAATAGTCATCTTTTAATAAATTTTATCTAAAATATGTATATTATAATGTAAAGGAAGCCAAATGAATAGCTTTTAGAATTTTATCTGTTTATTTGAAGATCTCTCTGTAGAGATCCTACAAATAAAGCGAAGGTTTTATTTAGTAGCTTAGGATTAGATTTACGATTAGAAATAAATGAATAAGAAAATTTTATGTATTAGTTTATATTAATAAAAAATAAAATTTAAAGACAATAAAAAAAATAAAACAAGGATTATTATTTTTATTTCATAAAGAATCCCAAAATTAAAATGATAGATATATTAATTATTATTTATTACTTTCATATAAATAGTACAAAAATATTAATATTTTTAAAAACTTTACTAAGATTAGTTTGAAACTAAAAGAAATTAAATGTATCTAAATAATAATAAAATAAAAAAAAAAACTTGACTATTAAAAAGAAGCAAACTTACCTTTCCAAAGTATCTTGCAACACTAGTATTTGAAAAATCTAATTTTTCATAACTTTTTCACAGACAATAAAAATGAAACTTTTTTAATCTTTCAAATTTTAATTCGTGTTCAGCCAGAGCGTGCGTTCAGTATTACGCTGAAACTCCGTCTGAAAACTGCCTTGCAAGCTATAATATTATTGTGGCGTCAGAGGCTGCTCTCATGAAATACGCTTTACTCTCTACGACTGCTACGATTATAACGTAAGCAAAAAATTACTTTAAAATACTCCTACGAGAAAAAAATTCGTGACTAGCAAATATAGCTATAACGATAACTTTAATTTCCTGTGGTAAATTTTGTTTTATGTAAAGCAATATTTAAAAATACTATTTTCTTACTAGGCTTAGAACGAAAATCTAAAATGGCACTATTGACAATATATCCTTAAGTAGATAGAGGAACTTCGTTAGTGGATGTGAGCGTTGATACCCAATCATTGTAAGCCCCTTAAAGTTATATCTGGATCATAATTCCCTAGCACCATGTTCCTTGACATAAGAGTAACACAGCGGACCTGGAACCCACATGCAAACATCATAAAATGGCCCACGAGCGTGTATAAAAAGAAATATAAGTATAACATTGAAATGATCAAAATAGGTACGTAGAGATCGTAGCGTTCGCGTCCTAATAATTATGTATATAATTTTGTCCCTACATAAAATATCTGAATAAGTTGAAATAAAAAACTAATTAGTTTTTTTTTAATTTTCCATCTAACAATCATCGCATATAAACATTTCATATTGATCTAATTTGTATTTAGCCATTTTTAACGTCTCACTGCTGGGCACGAGCCTCTCTTCCGTACGAGGGGAATCAGACCATAATCCATCACGCTGGCCAAGTGCAGGTTGGCGGACTTAACATGTCTTTCGAAAACTTGCTAGGTTCTCTCAGACATGCAGGTTTCCTCACGATGTTTTCCTTCACCTTTAAGCAAGTGGTAATCATGTTAGAAATAATTCGCACATGAAAATATCACGAGGTGCGAGAACCGGGATATGAACCCGCTTCACTCGGTTTCCTAAGCGAGCGCGTTACCACATGGCTACCACTACCTTTTGATCTAATTTAATAAATTTAATTAAAATAACAAAAATACGTTTTTATATACGTTTAGAGAAAATATTTACAAAATAATTTCCATTTTTATCTCAAAAATATCGTATCCTAGACCGATTCTATGAAGTACCCAATAAGCCGTATCAATGGTCGTTTGGGGTGCGCGCGCATGACGTTTTATCAATGGGGCCGCCATCTTTTTGACGTCAGAGACATGGCAGTCATTATGTTTGTTTTCTTTACCTAAACTAGGGCGGTTGCCGGTATTTACAAAGCCCGTTTTATTATTTACATCGGTGCATGTTAATTTTACAATTTTAGACTAATTCTGATGTTCCTTTTTTTAGTTAATATTATTAACAGTCCTAGTAAATGTTAAGAACTCCTACGTAGCCCGATAATTCCGCCCTACGAAATGACTGAGATGAATGGTGACTATAACATTCTGAATGTCTATAAAGTAAATACCTTTTAAGTTTTATTACAGATGTTGTATACTTTTGAATTACTTTAATTAAATAACCTTTTTTTAATTATTTTGTATTATCTTTTTTTTCTGATCCTTTATTTTGAAAATCAAACTATGTAACTTCCAAACGCTCGATATAGTACAAACTATACATTGCAGTTTTATTATACAGTACAGAATACAAAATATAGTTGCTATGAGTACTTACTTCAGGGAAAATACATAAAATACAAAGTAGCGAAACACTATCGTTGTTGATATCGTTTAACAGAAAGCTAAAATAAATCATTTAAAGCAATAAGCACATAATATAACTAAAGTATCACTAAAATAGCTGGTTTATAATCGCATTATTATTCATATGGTAAACGCCAAAAAGAATCCGCCTATCCGTCATTCTTTTTGACATCAAGACTTACCGATCGACGTTAAATTTGCCACGCGGGCCTTATTTTAATATGTAAATTAACGTACCCTACTATTTAAACTCACCAAATAATCAATAGAAATATATTTCCTATAGAAAATATGAGCAACATTTAAACAAAACGTTATGTAAAAAAAATACCCAACTGCGTAAGAAGCTATTTGCTAAAAAGAAAATTAAATACATGATACAGTGGTAGCCAGTGGTAACGCACTCGCTTGGGAAACCGAGTGAAGCGGGTTCAAATCCCGGGTCTCGCACCTTTGATATCTTCATGTGCGAATCATTTCTAACATGATTACCACTTGCTTTACGGCGAAGGAAAACATCGTGAGGAAACCTGCATGTCTGAGAGAACCTAGCAAGTTTTCGAAAGACATGTGAAGTCCGCCAATCCGCACTTGGCCAGTGTGGTGGACTATGACCTGATTTCCCTCGTATTGAAGGGAGACCCGTGCCCAGCAGTGGGATGTTAAAAAGGATTGTATACAAAAAATACATGATATACATGACACATGGTTGTTCAGAAATTCAATTTCACTTCGAGCTATTAAAAGTAAATTTAAATGTATATATAAAAAGAGTATATAATAAATAAAGTAGCACAATAGGTACATAAAGGAATATAGACGTAAAAAACTTTTTCTTATTTTGAAAGTAGTCTCTCCTAGAAGATAGAGTTTCGTGTCATGTGCACTCACAAGAAGTTATCTATCATGAAGTAAATTAGGTCGCAACTTACACTCGAAACTTGCAACTAAAGTTCAGTGTATTTTGATTATTCCTTGCAGTGACATGTTTTAACACGTAACTAATTATAAATACTATTTAACTAGCGACTCACTCTCGCTTCGCTCGGGTTCGTCACTAGATACGTTTTAACGGTTAGTATGGAATGGATAGTCGATCCCTTGCTCTGTGAAAAACAAAAAAAAATCTATCCCATGGGAATAGTACAATTTTCCGGGATAAAAAGTAACCTATGTTCTATTCCAGACTATTAATCTATCTGTGCCTTTCATCCAGATCCTTTCAGCCCTTTTGACGTGATTGAGTGACAAACATCCAAACATACAAGCTATCGCATTTACTTTATTATAATGGGATGATAATAATAATATTCAACGGGACGAGTGAGAGACAGGACTGACGGCTTGACGAGCTCTCCGAAGCATGGGAGCGTAACACCACCAGCTTCTCAACTTCTAGCTGTTACTAAGAATTTTTTAACAAATAAGCTCAATTAGTAAATTTAATCGAACCCGTGACTCGATTCCGAGACTATAGATCTACAGCAATACATACTAGCCACTAGACCACCGAGGCATCAAGACATAGGTACTTAATATTAATACGATGTAATTAAATGTTTTTTACAGCTAGTCTCTTTGTCTAATAAAACATACTCAAAGGCTGACATTATATAATATACATATTATATACATAAAGGTTCGTACCTATTGTAATATATTACCTTTATTATCCTGGTGAAAGACGTGATATATAATCAATTTTAGCTTTTTCTTTATTAATACTCGCAAAACGCAGACATTTCATAAATTAACTTTGTCTGATACAATTACAACCAATCTACATAAAAATAAGCTTCATAAGGAAAAATATTCATTTAAAAAATATTGATAATGAAAAGGGTAGGTAAGTAATAACTTCCCGGGGGAGAGCCGACTCCTACCGGGCGCGTCCCCAGGTGGCGGATAGGGGAACGCCACCCGCTTAGAGGGGCGGGTGGTACCGGAGTAATCCGGCGCGGACCATCAGCGGGGGCGTGTCTCTAACCGAGGTTAGTTCAACCACGGTTAGAGGCACGCTCAGGACGGGGCCGCTCATCGTCGAGGCTTAGGCTTCCGATGTTGCGGCCGCCGGTGGCGGGACCGCTTCGGCGATCCCGCGATCGGACGCGGTGGGGCTGCAGGGGAGAGGGCTTGGTGTTTCGATGCCGTTTCCCTGTCCTCTGCAGCCGTAGTGGGGCTCCTTCGGGGATCCCACCGGACGGTGGTCTTCGGACCTGCCGCCGGGGCGCCGTGGTAGATATGCGTAAGCGATCCTGCGGCGTCCCACTATGGCGGATGGGAGGGGAAAGTTGGGGCTTAGTGGGTAGTACCGGCTCTTCTAGCCGGTGAGCCCCACATAACCACCTGGGGATCAGGTGGTATGCGTAAATGCATTCCCCAACTAAAAAAAAAAAAAAGGTACCTACGTTATAACTTAATCACCTATATATACGTGGTAACCCAAACATACAACATATGATCTGTGCCGAAAACAATATTTTACCGTTGTTTTTTTTTGTTTAATAGTGTCAATGCCAAATTTCCTGTCGCCGATCCTATTGCTTTTAGCATAAGGCGCTTTATTATATTTATTATATCGAAACATACACTCAACCAATGAACTTACCCAAATACAACTTCGTCACTCCCTACGTCAATCATACATCATCTAATAGTCTTTTTTTTTGTTTTCGCTGGGGAAACCCATCCTGGGGACCCTACCAGCTGTCAATGGGTAGGTAGGTAGTGTGAGACTCCTACTCACTAAAACCCACAGCGGAACCCGTCGCCGCAGTGCAATAGGGCGTTGCAGGATCGCTTGCGCATACACTACAACACCCCTATCATCTAACAGTCTAACACAACTCTCATTCTAATTCTACTTCTTGCAAACGACACCTGCACTAGACAATAAAAACCATTGGAATTCTGTTAAGACAGACCAAATATAAATCTTTGAGAAGATATACAAATCTTTCTTTTGTTCATCGCGAACAAGTAAAACAAGTAGTAGTAACAAAAAAAAATGAGAAATAGGCAGTCTTTTTAACCGACTTCCAAAAAAAGGAGGAGATTCTCAATTCGACCGTATATATTTTTTTTATGTTTGTTCGGGCATTTCTTCGTCGTTTATGAACCGATTTTGATAATTCTTTTTTTGTTGGAAAGGAGATATCCCAAGAGTGGTACCATGATAAGGAAACCAGGATCTGATGATGGGGTCCCAGAGAAATCGTGGGGAACTTTCGAAAATTGTAGCGGCGACTAGTGCGTTTGTTAACATTTTCATTAGGTATTTTAAAGCACTACTATTTAATGAAGGTATGGAGTCGATCTGATGATGGACCCGAAAGATAGTCGAGGGAACTCCTCAACGATTTATTATATAGATATTTATATTTATGTTTGTCTTAAATCTTAATAATGATTTTGGTCGAATTTCGATCATCAAACGAATACTAATACATACATATAAATGAGATTGTATGTATGTATGTTATTATCTAATGCATTAATCATTGAATGCTATATCATTCGTTTGATGGGGATAAAACTTTGACCAGACCAGATGTCGCATCAATAACGTAGGTATACACTAGCACTACTTGGGATCTATATACAAACAGTACAACCAACTATTGTCTTGAATAAAAAAGGCAGAAATATCTATTTCAATTTAAATACGCGTACCGCTTATATGGTACTAGGTTTTACATTTTACTCCCTAGTTCCATGTATGGAGTGCCACCCCTATCTTTTTATTTTTTATAATTAATTTAAACCCTTCCTTTTCATCTAATCTAGAGAGTTCCACAAAGAGGACTTTAATTTCCTCTGGATGGTTGTCTAATTATTCGCCAATATTTCAAGTAGCCTTGAATTTTACAAATAAGGATTTTATTTGTATACACGTACATAATTAGTCGTAAGTACATATGAATGTATGTATGTACATATATATGTGCTTTTAATTGTAGATTATAAAACAACTAAAATACCGAAACCTACAAATTCTTTAAATAAAGTACATCTTATTTTCTCACCAATATTTCAGATTGACCTCTGATATTATATTAAATTCGCTATTTTAATTTCCTAGTAGCAAAGGAATTTAATTAAGATCGGTTCTTTGTAACCTTATGCAAGTACGCACGCCTTTCATCTCGCCTTTCGCCTTTGAATGCTTTATCAAAGTGGAAGTGCATGCATTTCCTTTCTACTCGTGACTTTCGAACTTTTCTAGCGAATCCTTGCATTGCCCTAATAAAGAGAGATTATGGAACTTTTAAAATAACTCGAAGTTATACCGTGTTATATAGAAAAGGTCATGTATAGGGCATTCAGCAAAACAAAGTGTATATTTAAAAGTCTATTCGTCTTTATGTCAAAGCGTTGCGCCGTAACACCAGTTCCGTTTTTACCATAAGGGCACACGGGGCACACGCCCCCAGCCTCACCAGGGCCCAGAAAGACAACATTTTTATATACATGGAAAGGAAAGAAGCTCAACTTTTAGTTTATAAATTATAATACAATGCACTGCACAATAAACTAAATAATATTATGTTCCTTCATCAACTTTTTCCATCTTTGTAGCTGACTTCACGCCATCGAGTTTTTTCTTTTTTCTTTTAGTAGTTTACTTAAAAAAAATATCCATTTTTTTTTTACTTTTCAAAAGGGCTCTAAATTGTTTGTGCCCAGGGGCCCCCGCATAGCTTAAGACGGCCCTGCGTAATACAGCAGACTAGATCCTATAATATAAATACGAAGTAGTATTTTTGTTGGTTTACTCTAATATGCAACAATGAAGCAACAGGTCGACGTGGTTTTTTATTTTTATACATACATAGTAGGTTCACCTAGAATCCCGGGGGAGAGCCAACTCCTACCGGGCGCGTCCCCAGGTGGCGGATCGGGGAACGCCACCCGCTTGGACCCAGCGGGTGGTACCGGAGAAATCCGGCGCGGACCAAGGCAGGACGGGGCCGCTCTCCGTTGAGGCTTCGGTTTCCGGAGTTGCGGCCACCGGGAGCGGGGCCGCTTCGGCGGTCTCGCGACCGGAGGGTGGGGACCGGTTGCGGGACTGTGAAAATAGGCTCGGAACCGGTAGAGGGGAAGGCCGCGGTGGGAGAGGAGTGCTGGTATTTCGGTGCGCCGTTCTCCCTGCCCCCCGCGGCCTTGACGGGGCTGCCACCGTCTTAGATGGCAGACGCGGTGGGGCTGCAGGGGAAGAGGAGTGTCGGTGTGTCGTTGCCGCTCTCCCTGTCCTCTGCAGCCGATTGAGGGGTGCCCACTTCGGTGGGCGGTGAGGTTTTAATGGGGCTGCTCCTGGTACTTCTCTGGTTCAGCAGAGTGGACTTTGGAGCAGCCTCATTGGTTTGGTGGCCGTCAGGCCTACCGCCGGGGCGTCGCGGTAGTTATGCGTAAGCGATCCTGCGGCGTCCCACTAAGACGGAGGGGAGGGGAAAGTTGAGGTTTAGTGGGTAGTACCGGCTCTTCTAGCTGGTGAGCCCCACATAACCACCTGGGGGATAGGTGGTATGCGTAAATGCATTCCCCAACTATAAAAAAAAAAAAAAAAAAATGAGAGTGACCAGCTTTAATTTCCGATCTCAGAGCCGAAACTCATAACAATTTTAAAAATGTCATCAACAACATCAATAAAACTGTAGAAGTCGAATGTCAGTACATAGAAAAAAATGCTAAAACCCGAGTCAGGGGGATGTAAGAAGAGAAATAAAACAAATCTTTGTCTGTTTGTACGGACTAATCTCCGAAACTGTGGGACCGATTGAAATAAAATTTTGCATGGTGATACGTTATATTCCCGGTCAACATTGTAGATACTTTTCATCCCGGAAAATTAAAGAGTTCCCGTAGGATAGTAAAAAAACCATAGTAACATATACAGCTTAGTTCACAAAAAGTACTGATTAGATTTTAATGAAACTTTACAGTAATATAGTTCATACATCAGAATAACAAATAGGCTACTTTTTATACCGAAAAATGTACGGTACCCGTGGGATAGACTTGTTATTGTTTGTCTAGAGGCGAACCCGAGCGAAGCGAAGGTGAGCCGCTTGTATATTAATAAGTTATTGTAATTCTTAAATTTAATTTAATTGTTGTTAAAGTTGTGAGTCTTGTTTTTTTTTTTTGTATTTTATTAGTAGTTTTACGCATTTTAAAACACTGTATTAATTATATATAGCGTTTATTATTATATAGCGACTCACCCTCGCTCTGCTCAGGTTCGTCCCTACTTACGTTTTTACGCTTAGCTCAGAGATGAGATATTTTCCCGCAGTAAAAAGTATCCTATATGTTGACCCGGATAACCAGCTATCATCATACCAAATTTCATCAAAATCTATCCAGTAGTTTTCCCGTGATGCGGTAACAGACACACAACAGATGAAAATTCTAAATACTATAGATTCGGCCTCTGTATTGATAGTGAAGTCTATTTAAATAAGATTTTCCAAAAAATATTTAATGTACAGATTCGACTCAGTTAGAATTTTATTATATATATAGATGTTTGTTCTCCTGTAATTGGTAATACATTTAAAAAAATAGATTTAAGTAAATTGTAAATGTGAAATATGTAAACTGTTGGAGATCCGTATAAATAATTAATAAATATCTGATGTATCGAAAAACCTATTTATCCGTGAATATCGCAAAGATAGAGAGAGTATTTAATCCATACTAATATTATAAAGCTGAAGGGTTTGTTTGTTTGTTTGTTTGGTTGAACGCGCTTATCTCAGGAACTACTAATACGATTTGAAACATTATTTTTGTATTAGATAGCCCGTTAACTGAGGAAGGCTATAGGCTATATATCATCCCGGAAAAATGTACGGTTCCCGCGGGATACATTTTTTTTTGTCTATGGACGAACCCGAAACGAAGCGAGGGTGAGTCGCTAGTCCGCTTATAAGACCTCTTTACTATTGAGGAGGATTACAAAATATTCCATTATTGTTGTCAGATTTTTTCATCTCCAAGGTTTTTCTCTTGAATCTTAGACGAAAAAATAGTGATAACGCCTGGTTATCTGCTTTTTGTCTATAAGAGAACCTCAAATAATACATATAAGTATTAACCTCGTTCCGAATCAAACCCACAGTCTTCAGCGTTGGTATTACCCCCAGGTATTATCATTACGCCACAGCCTCCATGAGTATTTAGTAAATATTTCATTTGTATCGATAGGCCAACCAACAAACCTTTTCCGATAATAATATTAACATAAGAGATATTTACTCGTTCAAAATAAACTCTTATGAAAAATAAATACCAAAATAATAAAATTTGAATATGATGATTTACTATTTTCAAAGTCCTTCGGCAGGATAATGAATTAAGTTTAGGCATTCCCACCACTCAACATTGATTGTGATGTTTCGAGCGGGGCCGCGACAAAAACTGGTACAAAAAATATTTAATACATTTCGTACAAAGCACTATTTTATATGATTTTTAATTTCATTTCCTAGCAGGCAAAGTCACGAATTTTTGCGAGAGTGTAATAATAACGTTAGTAACACAAAATAGGGTCTACAGGTGTACATATTCGCAAGCGCTTTCGCAAATCATTATACCACATCTAAAAGCCCTATACATTACGGCGCGGCGTCAAATTAATATACATCAAATTTTAATCTCAATATTCAAACTCTTCTCGCCTATACAAAATATTAAGCAAAGGAAAGAGATGGATATATTTTTGTCAACCCCTAACATCATAGCATACCCTTAGCCAAGGGTCGCAAAATCAGTTCCCGCGCTTGCGCGAATCAATAACTCGTACTATGCAATAAAGCTTTCTAGTTACGTAGTTATTATTATGTTCATAATACATTGATTATTTTACCCGTTACACTTGAATATAAGGTTAACGAAATCCGCAATGTATTTTTATATCTTATTTAATGTAGTTTTTGTAAGTGTCATCGTACCTTAGTAGCGGTCAAAGTTCGCGCCTGCGTTCTACATCCATGGACCATTTTTAGAAAGTATTACAAAATAAGTACGAAGTGCCGCTTTTTTGTGAGGAAATTCTTTTAAAATATATAATGTGAGTTGTTTAACATTATTTTTTGGTATTAATATTTTTAAGTTGGATGTGTTCGGAAATTTGTACAAGAAAATTGTTTTTCAGTAGGCAGTTAAAGGAGGAGACCTAAATTTTTTTTTCTCTTATCGATTACGTCTCGACATTTTGTTTTTGTTACAACTGTACAGTGTTACATACTAGAGTTAGATCTTTTTAGTTTTAATAATAAATATAAAATAGACGTAGAAGGAAAACATCGTGAGGAAACCTGCATGTCTAAGAGAACCTTGCAAGTTTTCGAAAGACATGTTAAGTCCGCCAATCCGCACTTGGCCAGCGTGGTGGACTATGGCCTGATCCCCCTCGTATTGAAGGAAGGCCCGTGCCCAATAGTGGGACGTTAAAAAAAGGGCTGAATACAATACAATACATACAGACGTAGGCATAATATAATTTTAGCTAAAATTATATAAATAATATTCCATATTTCAAGTATAAAATTAAAGTTATAAAAATGTTTAAAATTAAAATTAACAAATATTGTAAGGTACTTTGATGCCAATTTTCAAAATTCTGAATTCATTTTTGTTAATTGTGGGTAGGCTGTCTGTAACAACTATATAATGCTTTTGTGACATCTAACACCTTAGTCTCTCCCATGACCATGATTGCTGTAAAGCAATCAAAACGTCGCGTCGGGAAACAAAAATCAAAATAAATCCGCGAAAAAATCCGAAAAGATAGTTTCTTTTAATTGTTTTTGTTTTTCTAGAGGCGAACCCGAGCGAAGCGAGAGTGAGTCGCTAGTACCACCATAAATTACTTAATAATAAGCCTTACATGCAATGGAACTGTAAAAAAGTTATAAGAAACAAAAGCTCAACAAACAGACACACATACTTTTATGTTTCTCCGTTCTCCTCCTTATTAATGCTACGTGCTAAAAATGCGAAAGTTACCATCGTTAGTTTGTTAATTTGTCCTTCTTTTACATAGCACCGACTGGCATATCACATTATATTTTTTTCTAAATAGCATAGATCATATTATAATATAGGTACTAGTAGAAATAGTTTAATTACTTTTCAACAAAAAATGTACACTAAGTCTAAAATCACTTTAAAATAATAATGTTATTTATAGGGGTGGTTTTTTTTATTGATTAGTGGATGATATGAAGCAAAGAGATGGGAAGTCAAAAGTATAAAAAAGTAATACACTAACTGCTTACCCTCTTTGCTTATAAGGTATCTAACACTATCTTGTCTCACCAGCTCATAGTATATATGCGTATTAAATCGTTCAGCCGTGTCAGAGTGAAGAAATAAAAAACACACATACACACAATCATACTTTCGCATATATAACAGTAATTCAATTTATTTAGCTAACTTCAAGATTTTTTTCAAAGCATGTCATGCGGGGCGGAATGCCTGTCTCTGGGTCCCCCGCCGGACTCCATAGTGCACATGCCCCCGCCCCCGCTGCCGGCCTTCCTGGCAAACATCGCAAACCTCACGCCCCCCTGCAGAGCCTCTAAGTGTCCGCCAACACCGAACAGTGAAGATAATGCTTTGTTCCCCGGCGTTGAATATCATGAATTGCCTAGACATGGTAAGTTTGGTAAGCATCCTGATTCTTAAGTTACTCAAAATAGTTACTCAAAAGAGTATTGTCTAAACTTATTACATTTTTAAATCTGTACTTACAATGCATGAATTGAAAAACTTTCTTGGCCTATACATAAATAAATAAATATCTTGGGACATTAACACACAACACCACCTAGTTCCATGGTAAGCTACGAGGTTTGTGTTATACATACCAGATAGTTGATACACTACACATTTATAACTTTAAATATATTATAAATATAAACACGCATAACTGGAGTACAAACATCGTGCTCATCACACAAATGAATGCCCCCAGCGCGACTCGAACCCGCGACCGCTGGCACAGCAAGTAGAGTCACTATAAACTCAGCCAAACGTGTCGTCATATTCCTAATATTAGCGATTTAACCTCTATATGTTGTATTTGTAACTAGCGACTTACTCTTGGCTTCGCTCAGATGCGTCCCTAGGTACGCGGATTTTGATTACAATTTCATGGGTTTTCATTTTTTTGCGTAGAGCCCTAATTCTTTTTTAAACTAAAAGTAGCCTTACAATTAGTTATTCCTTATGACATCAACTATCTGACAGTGAAAGTCCAAAGTTGTTTAAAATCAATTTTTCTACAATTTTTGTCCTTAATAATTTTTTCGTAGGATCGATATTTTTTGATTTATAATATATATTTTTGCGAGAATTTGAAAATAAACGTGATAATACAATGATAAGATTTCACCCCCTCCTTTTGTCAAGTAGAAATTCCAGTGACCCCCAAAGAATTCCGAAGGAAAATTGCAATTAAAAAGTTTTGCATTGTTGGCCCCTTTTTTGAGCTAATTCGACTAGGCTATGTTTAACCAGCGACTGACCCTCACTTCGCTTCGGCTCTAAAAAAACTAATCTACCCCACGGGAACCGTACATTTTTCCGGGATGAAAACTATGTGCTATTTCAGACAATAATCTATCTCTGTTCCAAATTTCATCCATATCCATTCAGCGGTTCTAAAGTGAAAGAGTAACAAACATCCATCCATCCCCACAAACTTTATAATATTAGAATGGATGAAATATATAAAATATATTAGTGTCACCACATATTGCTAAACGCAATTTTAGACAGCTAGGTTATATATATCCGCTTAAATAAATTACATATAAACATTTTAATTATTAATAATATCAGCTTAAGCTGATAATTGATCCAGGAATTAGATAGTGACACTCTATAATTTGATTGATTGGTTTTGAAGAGCATCACAACTTCATTTTGCCAAAAATAATTATCTTTGTATTGGAAATCTTTTTTAATATTACAATTTGCATATGTCTTTTTATATTAACAGAGCCGGCCACTAACGACGACACGTGGTTCCTAGTAATCATCACTTGTTGTATCGCCGTTCTCTGCATCGCAGCTCTGCTGGCGCTCTTTTTGCTCAAATGTAGAGAGTAAGTATTAATTTTTCATTAAGTAATTCAATTCCAGATAGCCTACCAAATCCATCATCTATCTTAACATTAAGAAAAATAAACAACAAATTAATTAAATTAAAATATTAGCAAATCTACCTATCTATCGGTAAAGCACTAAACTTCAGCTATTAAAGTATCTGTGTATGTATTACAATTATATTTATTGTTTCTAAAGGTACATTTTACAGTATCAATTGACAATAAAGTGAATAACTTTTTTGTTTTTTGGCGCACCACGCCAATGTCACATAGAATGGAGAAGACACGATCTAAATTAATCGGTATAAATGAGAGATAGTACCTAATTAGACTGACTCTTAATAAGTGAGTAGTACTGTAAACTACTGACGGTAGTTTTCCAAAGTCACTAGGAAATCTAAGCACTGCCATACCTATGTTTACCTAATCAATATGTATGTATAAATAAAAAATGTAATAATGTCATTAGAGCTCGTGGTGGCTGCAAAAGCGGAACAGGAAAAGCGAGCGGTTCAAACGCCCTCTATGGCAGCGCGGCGCTTGACTCGCGCGTGCTGTGGGCGGCGCTCACCCCGCGCGGCACGCGACACTTCGTCGCCGACACCTACCCGCACGACGAGACCGAGGACCACCACTACGAGTGTGTGGAACCTCCATTATACAAGCTCGGACCGCCAGAGGACCTCACTATCACGAGACACTTCAACGTCGAGTATGAAGACCCCGCCCCATTAATTGAAAGCTATTCTGACAGAACAGAAGAGTATTTTAGAAATGGCATCGAGACATTGCGACGTGGCAACCGTCCGTTAGTTTCATCTCCTACTAGAATTGAAAGGCCCAACCTCCCGCCATTGAACCTGCAACCGCGCACTCTCCGCCGCGCGCCACACTCGCGCCGCGTTAGTGATGCGAACAATTCAGAGAAATCGGCCATCTGAACCGAAAATGGCGCGGTTTTTTCCGTCGCCGATTCAACAGATATAGATTACGAGTGGATGATCAGCGACTCTAACGTCGATCGGCTCGTCTGAGGACCACTTACACACTTGCTCACCCCGACATTTAACTTAGATCCGCTTAAATATGAACCGTTAATGAAAAACCACAAGTTTTAGTAATAATTTTTTAATTTAACTGTTTATTTTAAAGATTTTTTTTTAATATTTTACGTATCTGTGCCATAGTATTAAGGATTAAATTATACTCAACCTAAGCGGAAAATTTATAATATATAAAATTTCTTACAATAAGGGTTAAAAGTGAATGTTATTATTTAATTCATTTATACAAGATGATTTTTTGTAAATAAATATATATTTATGATACCTACCAACGATGTGCAATGTAAATAAATTTTAACCCCTAGACTAGATCTAGAATAATTGACTAACTTTATATTCATGAATCTCTCTAGTCATACATTTTAAACTGCAATTTACGTGTTAACTGTAATGTAACTTACTGTAAGATTACTAGCAAATATTCACTCTGTATTTATTTTATATTTCCACGCAATAGTTTTCTGTAATCTAAAACAAAACTTTTTATACAAAATAAAATCATAAAATCACTAATAGTATGAGTGTTTTATTAAACAATTAATAATAAAAAAAATACTTATTTAAAATATAGTATTCTTTGGCTTTTAATAATATTAAAGATGCTTTTATGTCTTTATTAACAGGGTTAACAGATCTTATAAATATTTACATTGAACAATTAAATATGAGAAATTAATAATGATACAATTAATTATTACTTATTTAAAATTTTAAGAACAATATACGATTAGATCCCATTAAAAAAATTTCCTAATTCTACCTTCTACCTTCTAGAGTCTGCCCAGCGAGTCGCTGCACAAAAAAAAGGCGGCAAATTTAAAAAAAAAACATATGGTAACCCAGATTATACTAGGAAAAACTTCCTTGATCGTTGAAGATTTTATTAATTTTTTTTATACATATTTTATATATAATAATAATTCAAGCACGTTTTAATGTGATTATACTGTAGAAACTAAGTGAGTAGACTAAAGCGGCTATAAACTTATTGCTTAGCGAAATGACAACTGGGGGGAGGGGGTTAGGGTGAATTCACTGTACAACTGACTTGGGCGTAATTGTAACTAAGCACACTAAAACCCAGGCCTCTCCTCCCATAGGTACATCCAAATTTTTGGGGGAGGGAGAAATTATTTAATAAGTTGGTAATGTCATGTGTTTTGTTAGCTAAAGAAATAGGGAAGCACTTATTATAAGTCAGACTGTAGGTGTCATGACTATAACACATATAAACAAAAGATTAATAAGAATAACAACATAAAACAATATTCACATCTTTATTTGCTTTTCACAGCTAATAACATGCTATGCTACAAATAGAGTACAGAAATATAATAAGCAATAATTACTTCATTACAAAATTTGAGGAGCTTTTACATTTATTATGCAAGTCATAATTTAATTCGATTCATACTCAAAATCTGACTCTAAATATTCCACACCAGAAAATGATTCAGCATCACTGTCACTATCATCATCACGAACATTATAATAAATCTTTCAATTTCTATTTCTACACCATCTCTTATTATATAATCCTTTTCTACATTTATAATGTGGTCTGTACATTTTTTCCAGTCTTCAGGTATTATAGAGAGAAAACTCTCCAATATTCTTACTAGCTATTCTTCTCTTTGCTAAACTCCAAATGAGCTCAATAGCATTCAGGTCACAACGATATGGTGGCAACTTGAGTAATATATGACCATGCTCTTTAAGCAGCTCCTCTGCTTTGTATTGAGGAGCTGGCTTGCTGTCCTGTACAAGACATAAAAGCTCAGACTAACGATTTTAATGGCAACGATATACTTTCTTCGTCCATAGTGTCTGAAAATAAACAAAAAACATCTCTGAAAACGGTTTATATGATAACAAAACCAGTAGATTTTAATGTAATATACACAAAATAACAAATGCTTTAATTATAATATGAAATGTATCAAAATTATTTACCTCCAATTGCTATGATTTTATCTAAGCGCTCCATTTTTTCTTTATAAAGTTTATCTGCTTCGCAGATAATATCTTTATATTAGTAATCATAGTAAATAATAATTGTCGACAGCTATTTCGATAGGTTTCGACATTATTCCTGTGATCTTTATTAAAATAAACAAAAGAAATACCAGGTGTTTTACAAGTTTGACAATCGACTTATCAGATGTTTGACATTTCAGCAAAATTGCCATATAAAAATCTTATAAAAATACGTTGTGCAGCGACTCGCTGGTCAGACTCTAGGTAGATACACAAAATATCTTGTTAAATTGACCATAGATATACGTATATTTTAATTTAATTACCTATGTTATTGCAGTCTGTGGCTCGAGTGACTTAGACAGTAAAGATGAATTGACATTTGACACTTGACAGTTACAAATTGAAGACGAGGTGGACGCCGAAAATCGAAATTGTAAATCATTAAATAAAAACATACAAGAATTAAAGTAATAATAATTTTGGGGTTAAGCTTTAATAATATGTTATAGCAGTGGTAAATAATTAATAAATTAAAATGGCAGACGAAGTTATTAAACATTCTGTGCACACACTTGTGTTTAGATCTCTAAAAAGATCTCATGATATGTTTATTTCTAACCAAAGTATGCTACCGCCAATTGATGAAAAAGCGTAAGTGTTATTACAATTTTAAATAATACTAACTTTACTATGTGAATATAATTTATAAACGTCTTAAACTATTATATTTTACACTCTATTATAAAATAATTAGAAGTGTATTTTATATTGTTTTTTTTTTTTTTAATTATAATTAAATAATTAAAATTGTAATATTAATAAAATTTAGGCAAAGTTTTCCTCGTTATATTTGAATCGACCTGTCGAACTTTTTACAGTGAAAAAATATTGCGAGCAGTAAAAGCTAGAGACAGTTATGGACAAGTAATGTCAGCAGTTCAAAAGGCACAAGCAATTAAACAGCAAGAAGCTTTAAGTAGACCAGAAACTCCCCATGATACAGGTAAGAATGAAGATATAATTAAAGAGAATCTGTCTAATATATAAAAAACACAAATAATATATTAAAGAATCGTTTTGTAAACACTAATAGGCTGTAATAACATTTCAAATACATATATAAATTTTTCATACACAGAAATAGCAGAATCTGCAGCCCTTGCATCTGATGGAGCAATGCTTCCATACAGTGCTCCAGCAACACCAACACCTACAGCCATAGTCCCTGCACCAAGAAAAGCACCCACCATGCCTCGACCCAAGTGGCATGCTCCCTGGAAATTGTTTAGAGTTATATCAGGTCATCTTGGTTGGGTTAGATGTGTAGCTGTCGAACCAGGGAATGAGTGGTTTGCTACAGGTAATTATTTTAAAAATATAAGTTCACTAGCAACTCACCCTTGCTTTGCTCGGGTTCGTTCCTAGGTTGGTTTATCATACAAATTTTCATTCCCATTTTCACCTCCTTAAGGGATGATTTCTGGAATAAAATATATCCTATGTCCTTTCCAGGGTCTCAAACTATCTTCTTACCAAATTTCATCTAAATCAGTCCAGTAGTTTTTGAGTTTATTTATTACAAACATACAAAAATACAAACCTTTCCTCTTTATAATAGTAGTGTAGATTACTTTAATCTAGTAAGAAATACATTTTTCATGTCTGAGGCAAGCAAAGCTTTTTGATTGTAACAAGGGCAAAGGTTGTAATTAATATCCTTATTTTATATTGGTGTTGTTAGAAAGTGGAAATCTTACTGAAAATTGATTGTGATTCATGATTTTCTCTATTTGAAACATAAATGATATGACCATTTAAATATTTACTACTAGCAGTTCACACTCATTTTGCTCGGATTCACCTCTAGGAAAACAAAAACAAACCTATTCCACGGGAAACATACATTTTTCTGGGATAAAAAGTAGCCAATGTATGTATTCCAGACTATAATCTATCTCTGTCCCAAATTTCATCCAGATCCGTTCAGCTGTTCTGGCGTGAAAGAGTAACAAACATCCATACTCACAAACTTTCACATTTATAATATTAGTATAGATGTAAATAGTCAAATAGCAATATATTATGGTAATGCAAAAAGATGCTCATGCATTAATTTAGAGATTTAATTGGAATAACACAACACATCTATTCAAGTCAAAACTTATTTTCTCTAAGTTATATGTCTATTTTTTTTATTTACACATTTTTTTATCATTATTAATAACCTTATTCTAGGTGCTGCTGATAGAGTTATAAAAATATGGGATTTAGCCAGCGGTAAACTAAAAGTGTCGCTCACAGGACATGTCAGCACTGTTAGAGGTAACATACAATTTTTGAAATATCATGTGCTATTTTATATTCTTTAGCTAAAATTAATACAATATTTGTTTAAAAATATAAGATAGTAAACAAATATTGTGAAATTTTATGTTAAATAGTACATTACTGTATTATGTATAGGACTGGAGGTATCATCTCGACACCCATACTTGTTCAGTTGCGGAGAAGACAGACAAGTCAAATGCTGGGATCTTGAATATAATAAGGTAAAATATAGTTTAAAATCTATAAATATGAATATCTATCATATTTACTATATATTTTTTTAAATCAATTGTAAATTATTGGTGTAGTTCATATACGTTAATTACTGTCAATAACGTTATAAAATATATACTATTATTTAAAAGACAGTAAACATTTCTAATTGATCAAATTCGAAAAAGGAAGAGAATTTATCTTTATATTGCAAAATATCTTCGCTAATTTGAACAGATTTTTTTAATTAATAGATGAAGTTTTAAGGATGAATTTATTTTCAAATTCAAAAAAAAAAATTTTGCATATGGTTATTACAATTTTTACTGAACATCACCAGACCATGAGTCACCAGTTCGGAAAATACCTTAGTTACGAAAACTGGTGAAAAAATTACATTTCATAACAAAACAAATTCCATGTAATCTGTCCATTTGATAAAAAAAACTTGTTCAGATGACGATAATAAATTTTGCTCACTCGACAACTAACCCTGTTCATATGATAATTAAATACAGGTAACCCACAACTGCTTTTACATAGAATATAACCTGCTCGTATAATAGTTAAAGTGATTGTAAAATGAAGTTCACATGATAACAATCAGCTCATATGATATTTAAACTCATGGTCTACGGGTGATCCGATACTACTATGTTCACATATAACATACATATACCATATATAGATAACATAATCTGCTCTGCTGTCGGTGGGCAGGTGATCCGGCACTACCACGGGCACCTGTCGGCGGTGTACACGCTGGCGCTGCACCCCACGCTGGACGTGCTGGCCACGGCGGGGCGCGACGCCACGGCGCGCGTGTGGGACCTGCGCTCCAAGGCCAACGTGCACACGCTGGCGGGCCACACCGACACCGTGGCCTCGCTGGCCTGCCAGGCCGCCGAGCCACAGGTCAGTGCACGCTAAATTATAATTTCACTATTGTTTCCCCATACAAATTTTCATCCCCATTTTAACCCTCTCAAGGAATGATTTCCGGGATAAAAACTATCCCATATCCTTCCCAGTTCTACTAAATTGGTTCAGTAGTTTCGAAGCTTGTTCGCTACAAACAAACAAAAAATCTTTCCTCTTTATAGTATTAGTACACTATCACAATCACTCACAATATCACTGGATGCGTTTAGTGAAATTATAATATACCTATAATTGTCCCGTGATATTTAAGTAAATTTAATTTCACAGGACTTACAATTTACCTTTGATATATATTTTATATGAATTACGATAACAAATCGACAATAATAACTATTTTATTAGCCACATAATGGTCACAGAATCACCAAATCGTAATATTCTAAACAATACACTACTAAGCTTTATATGACCTCCCTTCAATACGAGCGGGATCGAGTCATAATCCACCACGCTGGCCAAATGTAGGATGGTGGACTTCACGTTTTTCGAAAACTTTCTAGCTTCACTTACGGTGTAGGAAATCTTGAGGAAATCTGCATGTCTAAGAGACACAAGCTTTCTACTAATATCAAATCTGTACATTATATATATATTTTTTTAAATCTTATTGAAATAGACATTATTATCGATACAGAGGCTGAACCTATAGTTATATTTTGTCCATCTGTCTATCTGTGACCACATTACAGAAAAACCACTGGAGGGATTTTGATGAAATTTGATATGTTGATAGCTGGTTATCCGGGTCAACATATAGGATACTTTTTACTGCGGGAAAATTTCTAATTGAAAATCTATACTAACTATTAAATAAACGTTAAAGCGTAATAAGGGACGAACTCGAGCGGAGCGTGTGAGTCTCTAGTATATTTTTAATTGAATCTAACATAAAAACTAATTTCAGATAATAACAGGGTCCCACGATTCGACAATCCGTCTGTGGGACCTGGCAGCGGGCAAGTCGATGTGCACTCTCACCAACCACAAGAAATCAGTCCGTGCTATAGCAGTGCATCCCTCCCTATACACCTTCGCTTCAGCGTCCCCAGACAATATAAAACAATGGAAGTGTCCCGAGGGAAAGTTCATCCAGAATCTGTCCGGACACAACGCCATAGTGAACTGTATGGCAGTGAATCCCGAGGGCGTTCTGGTCAGCGGAGGGGATAACGGGACCATGTATTTCTGGGATTGGCGCACGGGATACAACTTTCAACGGTTACAGGTATGTTAGGTTTGTTAATTTGAAATGGGTTTTTGTTTTATTTAATGATTTAGTGTTTTATTATGTCAATATGTGCTATATGTTGGATGATAAAGCTAATGTTTTATAATTTTCGTCTCTGATCTCTTCATCGGTCGTGTCGAATTTTCGTTAAACTGGAGTTAGTGAAAGGGACCAATGGTTGCCTTGTGACACCTGTGCATGACAAAATCTCTTGCACGGATGGCTAGTGAATAGATGAATGAAATTAAATTCTATTCAATTAGATTTTTAGATAGTCAATTTAATTTAAAGAGCGTCAGTGTAGTCGGCCCGTGAAGAAGCTACCACCGGCTCGGAAAGCAGTTCTGCTGAGAAGAGCCGATGAAGAAGCTCAAGTCGGTGGACAAACTTAAGTGTGCGTATGCGCAGACATAAGTGCGCTCTAATAAGACATTCCTGCTCTGCTCTAATAAGACACTCCCAGTCTGATGGGACGACGCGACACCGCCACCGCCAACTTCCCAACTCCAGAGGATACCTTAACAGAAAAACACAGTAGATAAAATTGGCCCGACCCGGGACTCGAACCCAGGATCTCCGGATTTGTTGTCTTATAGCATAGCCACAACACCACCGAGGCAGACAGATAGACCAGCGGTTGCCAATGTTTTTGGCCTACGGGACACTTACTGATCATAATTTTATCAACAGATACCCATTTTGATAATAACTAAACTGATTGTGTTGTAGTTAGAATAATGTCTTGTTTGTCTTGAAAGAACAAATCATAAATGAAAAATATTAATACTTATTATAATAATATTTGTACCAAAAATATAACCTTAGTTTTATGTGATGAATGAAATTTTTTCACAAATTTATAATAGCACTAAAATTAGGCTTCATATCTGACGTTTTAACTCTCGGGCGGAACTCGGAACTGTGAACCTTACACGGAACCCTAAGGTTCCGCGGACCACTATTTGGGAACCCCTGAGACAGATTAGATAGTAAGGCCCTCCCCCTCTGCCCGCAGGCGGCGGTGCAGCCCGGCTCCATGGACAGCGAGGCGGGCATCTTCGCGCTGAGCTTCGACCGCTCCGGCTCGCGCCTCATCACGGCGGAGGCCGACAAGACCGTCAAGATATACCGCGAGGACGACTCCGCCTCCGAGGACACGCACCCCGTCAACTGGAGGCCCGATATACTGAAGCGGAGGAAGTTCTAGCTTTCTAGCTCGTGTGTGATGGACGTTATTATGATAATAAATGATTTTTTGTATTATAATTATTATAGTGTTTTATTTTTTGACGATACAAATGTACTAAATAGAGATTTCTTAATATATATCGCGATGACAACGCCGCCACTGCGGACTCTCATCCCGTCAGCGGGATATATGACATACTGAAGCGGACTTAAGTTCTAGCTTTCTAGCTCGTGTGCGATGGACATTATTACAATACTGATTTTTTTGTATTATAATTATAATGTTTTATTTTTTGCCAATACAAATCTATACTAATATTATAAAGAGGCAAAGTTTGTTTGTTTGTACGCGCTAATCTCAGGAACTACTAATCTGATTTGAAAAATTCTTTTTGCATTAGCCCCTTCAATGAAGAAGGCTATAGGCTATATATCATCCGGGGAAAATGACCGGTTTCCGGATAGATTTATTTTTGTCTAGGGACGAATCCGAAGCGAAGCGAGTGCAAGTTGCTAGTGTAATATACGAGAGAGAAGACAAACTCAAGATCTACCGCGAGGACGACGTCGCTACTGCGGACTCTCACCACGTCAGCTGACGATCTGACATATTGAAGTAGATTAAGTTCTAGCTCTTATTTGCAGATGGACATTATTATATTCCGGCCAAATCAATTAAAGAAAGTTTATACATAGTGTAACATTTATTATCTGTGACAATTTTTGACAGATAATGGTGGAGCTAGTGATGTTGTTCACTTATCAAAGTTTTCGATTGGTTTATCATTTAATATTGATAAATAAGTTTACAAATTATCGCTAAAAATTGTGGATTAAAAAGATATAATATATTTTTAATTTTTGCTTTAAATATCGAAAGTTCAAACCCTAAAGTAACATACAAGTGAGTTAAAAAAATGTATTAAGTTCTTCGGGAAAATAAAATATTTTATCGAACACATCATTGTTTATATTCTTTTTTTAGTAGAAATTGGGCCAGAGTTAAAATAATAAATATGTTTTTTTTATATTGATTAGAGTTTACTAGAGATTCGCTCTCATTTCGCTCGTTTGCGTCTTAGAAGGGTAATGCCTATGTGTTGTTACTCTAGAATCTCGGTCATACTCATAAACTGTATGTGTACTAAAATTCATTTAAATCTATCTAGACAAGACTAGACTAGATGAATTTATAAATTTAAGTAGTCTACATCTATATATACTAAATATTTTAAATAAAAGAAAAAAGTAGTTTTTTTTGTATATTTTTTTAATGGGTAAACTAAAAACCCGCTGAACCGATTTAGATGAAATTTAGAATGAAGATAGTTTGAAACCCTGGGAAGAACAGGATAGCTTTAATGCCCGAAATCATTCTTTTATGATGTGAAAAAGTGAAGGACTATAAGTTTATATTACAAATCAATCATTTCTCAAATAAGGGATATATTTTTTTTAAGTACTTACCTACTTTTCTATATCTATGTATATAGTCTATCTATTTCATGCACTAACCATTAAAGCGTACCTAGCCTATCCTAGCCCGATATAAATAAATAAATAAAAATCTTTATTGGAACATATTAAAGTTATACATATTATATATTTATAATAAGTATGTATTTAAAGTTATATATGTGTAGTGTATCAACTATCTGGTATCCATAATACAAGCTTCGTAGCTTACCATGGAACTAGATGGTGCTGTGTGTTAGTGTCCCAACATATTATTATTACATATAGATTGTACGATAAACACTACATTAGTTAAAAACTGTGTTGTAGTTAATGACGCCCACCTCCAAAAAAGTTTGTATTAATTTAATACAACTGAGTTCCAATAGCTTAGTAAAATTTGCGAGTAAATAGTGTAAGTGTGAATGCGTGTGTATGTGTAGGTATAAACGTATATTGCATGCCGTCATGCCCCACGTTGGGTGCCATAAATAAGAGCATATCACGTTTGATTATTTTTTTTCATTTATATTTAATTTTATACCCACATTTGACATTCCCTCCTGATTATGTACAAAGTACTACAAATAAATTCAACTTATTCAAGATCATCGAGTTTTCGAGACACCATTAAAAGTTGTAAGTCTCATATTTTATTTAAAAAAAATATCAAGTGAAGAGCATATATGGAATCAAACAAACACAAAATATTTTATAATTTATTTCAATCAGATTATAAAATTAAATTACAAAAGCAATATCATAGCTCGATAAGTATTATCAATTTTAAGGACAATGGTAAAAAAAAAAACATTTGAAATCTTCATATTTAGGTGGAATGTTTTAAAAAGCATTTACTGTGTGAATTTATAATGTAATGTAACAAGAAATAGAATATTAAAATATAACTCGCCAAGCATACTATATAATAATTCAGTCCTTTTTAAAGTCCCACTGCTGGGGTAACCACTAACCGTGGGCAAAACAATATTTTAACATAATAATATTTAAACAATATACTTACTTGTATTTGTACAATACAATATAATTATAACCGATCACAAAAATATATATTTATTTTTAATAATACTTTGCGTGGTCTTTTGGAGTTTCAATTTCTTTTTAAATTACTTAATATAGATGGCGTACTACATGGAACAAGAAGAACAATATTATATTTTATAAATATTTAATTCTTAATTGTGAAGCACAGAGGCCATTATCTTTACCATAATGAATTTGAATAAAAATTATTAACATACATGACTTTATAATTGACAAACCATATAAAAAAAACTACAAAAGCTATAAAAATAATTCATCACTCCCATGATTCTTTTTTAATTTTTGAAAATAATGTAAAAACGAAAACCGTAATTACTAAGCAAAATCTTTCAATCAACGATATAAGTATTAAAACTATGATTATAAGCACCTAGCTGTCTAAATAAAAATATATGTATAAAAAGTTGCGTGTCCGTCGCGACATAGCCAGCGAGATCGTGGGGTTTTTTTTAATTGGTTATTTGGTATTAATAATAAATTTCAAATTACATAGTAAAATGATATCATTTTCGTGCCTCGCAATAATATTTTTTTGAAATTTGTAGGTAGTCAGTATTATCGTTACAGAGGCTGAATCTATAGCTTTTAGATTTTTTTGTCTGTCTATCTGTAACCGTATCACGAGAATAAAAAAAAAAAAGAAATTTTGATGGATATGATGATAGCTGGTTATCCGGGTCGACATATAGGATACTTTTTACTGTGGGAAAATATCTCATCTCTGAGAAAGCTATCCTAAACGTTAAAACTATAAATACAAAAGTTAAATAAACTAACGTTATCTAAATTGAAAGAATTTCAATGGAAATTCGGAAGTGAGATATCTTAGATGCTAATCTTGAGCGTTAGGGCCTGCTGAACAGCATCCCATCCCATCAAAAGCGACAAAAGCCACATAGAAACCAATAAATATTTTATCCTATTGGATATATTGATCCTATTGGAGTATTTCAACAGGAATCTTGCCTATTTTTTTATTTATTTTTTTAATGATTTACAATAAAGTGTATTATTATTATTAATATGCAGGCATTTTCATTTACCCCGAGTACAGCTGCGGTCAAAGCCAGTGTTTGTGCATAATCTAAAGTTTACTCAAATCAAAATTTTTATTGTGGCCTCCAATGTGTTATGTCGTTTAAATATTACATTGTAAAATCTCCATACCATTTATAATATATAAAGAGAATCCTAAAAACAAAGTTATTGTAAGAACGGGTAAACTGGGGATATTTTGTGACTGTTTCTCTAACTTTGGGACAACCTTTTTGACAATCAACATGACGTATCATGAAATCTTTTGATTTTGAATACGTTGTGTTTTTGCTTAAAAGTTTACTCATTACCTATCTAATTTCATTAAAAATATTATTACAAAGAATGTCAGTATTTTTTTTCTCATCAACATTTAGTAGAATTTCCAGTGTAATTTTTAGGTTGTTTAGAAATTTTTCTTCTGGTAAGATTGGGCCAATGTTAGTTTTACAAAGAACTATTGAACGTTTTTTGGTGTGTCACAAAGTAACCCCATGCATGAGAAAACTATGGTACAGATTTTGGAAGGGTATAAATACTAAAAGATATATAAATTAGGGAAATATTTTTCTTTGAGTGGATACGCCAAATAATCTAGATTCGGCTCAGCTTTAGTATACGGGATGTGCAGTAGATTCTTGATTTTATTTTTTGTGCAAAGTACTTATTATCTTGAGTAATGGATACAAACGTTTCAAGTGGAGGAAATAAAAAATTTTCGGATTTAAAAAATATCAAAGTTTGATAAATATAACCTCAATCTGCACTATTTTATTGCTTTTGGCGTAATTTTGACAGAAGTGTTGCTATTTTATGGTGTTTTAATTATGCGTTTTGATTCTGCAAGGCAAAAGTGTTTTTTTTTTTTTTTTTTTTTATTTTCGCTCGACAAGATGACTCCATGTCGCCTGATGGTAAGCAACAGTGGAGTCCAAGAATGAGATCGATCGGTTCCGGGACATGATCTCGATACCGATCAATCTCACCTCGTCGGCCCGCATAAGTGCTTTTTCACGCTCCGTTTAAAAGACCCAGGATTGTAAGAAGAGGGAAACACGTGAGACGGCAATGAATTCCATTTCCTAATGGTGCGGCACAGGTAGGAGTTACCAAACCTTTTGGTACGAGATGGTATGGGTAGTACCGTGTGAGGATGGAATTTCCGACCAGCACGTGTGGTCTTGGAGAGGAAAGGAGAGGAGGGTATAAGATGGAAGAGCTCTTCAGAACACTCGCCGTAATATAGGCGGTAATTGCCATTTTAGGGAGTTTTAATTATGCGTTTTAATTTTGCATCATTATAACAAATATGTGATAGGAATAAAATTTGCCCTTTACATTAAGTTATTCATTTTGACAAGTTAGGTAAGAAGTTTGTGATTAGGTTAGAACTTAGGTAATTGTCGTCTGATTAACTGAACAGTTACAACAATGCACGAGCCGAGCGAGCGAAGCGAGCGTCCCTCGGTAGCGGCCGGCGAGTGCCATAAACTCTAAATTCCATAAAATTCGAAAAATCGAATTTCACGCAAAATTGAAGTAAACACTTAACAAAACATATCCTCAAAATGAGATTTTTAAAAATTCACAAAAAAAACTATGAATTTCCTCCACTTTTCCTTTGTGAGGGGGGATTATCTACACACCCCTTCCCCCAAATATATAGGTATATGACTACCCTTATTCTAAAGTCCTTCCCTAGATTCTATAACAGTATTTTATTTTGATTTAAGTTTAGAAACAAAAAATTATATCTTCGAAAAGTCTCAAAATGTCTCACAAAGTATCCCCAGTTTACGTATTATAAAAATATTTCTTACGAAAAAAATATCATTTTACTATATGTACTTTCTTATTTTAGTTATAAATATGTCGCGGCGGTATATAGTTAAAGCAATATCCACTCAGCGCAGTCGAACGGCTCATATCTCATCGTCCAATTCGAACTCCTCGACGGGGAAGTCCCCGACCGTGACGTACATGGGCTTAACAAACCCGCCGTATTTGGGTGGGCATGTGAAATATCTCTTGCCATTTACTCTGAAACAAAAATATATACATGTACTAAAAGCCGTCGCCGCCGTTTTAGCCGTCACTCGACCGCTTTGTTGGGCGTACGTAAATGTTACTTTTGATCTTCAGAGAGAGACCTTAGTGAATATTTAGGTTTTTCGCATATAAATTAAGTAAAACTATGTAGGTTAAATAAATAAAAAACAAATGAATAAAATAGTGTAACATCTTTCGTTATTAATAAAATTTAAAAATTAAAGTTAAAAGTAAAAAAAAATGTATGTAAAAATGGTGAAGTGTACGGGAATCAAAAATTTAATAGCCTAAAACGTAAAAGATCCTGCGTCGATTGAGTCCAAGTCCCATACCGATACGTTCAGTAGTCTTTACGTGATGGCGTGACAAAGGAAAATCGTTTTCATTATATACATAATATATAGATCAATGAACAGATGGGCCTATCTTCTCAAATGCCAACTGTGGCTAACTTCACTCATGTAATGACAGTGACAGCTGTCGGTACTCACTCGCCGTCATTCTTGCCGCGCGGCTCGTCGTACTGCACGCCGATCCAGAGGCCGCGCGCGCCCTCTAGAGCGCCATTGTAGCGCACGGTGGCGCGGCGCGCACCCTGCCCCGGCATGCGCACCTCGCAGCGCGCGCCCACTAGCACCGCCTCTGCCAGCCTGCACGCGGAAGGGACAGTTGACACCAACATGATCGGACAGTTGACACCAACATGATCGGACAGTTGACACCAACATGATCGGACAGTTGACATCAATATGATTGGTCAGTTGACACCAATATGAGTGGTCAGTTGACACCAATATGAGTGGTCAGTTGACACCATTATGATTGGACAATTGAAACAGTTACGATTGGACAGTTGATACCAATATGATTGAACAGATGAACACTATTAACCAATAATTCCAATACACAACCTAAGACAAACACTTTACTTTAACCCTATTTTTTTTTTATTAACTGTAAACTTGAATTTTTACTAGCTTAAAATCAATAAATAGTAAGTAAAAAACTTAGTCAATATTATTTATCATTACCCACATTATTTAAAAAAAAAACGAAAACATTAGTTTATCTCTATTTATGTTATTCATCAATATAAAACCAAACAATGTTCAAGTTCAATTACAATAATGAGTAATTATTCAAATCAAATCAAAATGTACATTATTTAAATAGACTTTTACAAGCACTTTTGAATTGTCAATTTTACATTATAAATTTAAAGTAAATGTCAGTATATAAGTCCGTGAGGGAGCTACAACCAGTTCAGAAGGCAGTTCTGTTGAGAAGAACCGGTGAGAAACTCAATAGTTGCTTTATTTAAGTATCATAACAATTTATAATACCTATATATGGACAATTTAAATTTGTAATAACATTATGTCATGTATGTTCATTCTATGCAATATATTCAGTATTGCATATGTAAATTGTACTTAAGTAGCACATTTAAAAAACAGAGACCTGAGAATTAAATGGAAAATATCAAAATAAAAATATCATCCAAAAACTTACTTAGCCTCTTCCTCTAGTTCTTTCTGCTGCTGTTCCTTGAGTTTCTTCATGTCTTCCTCATTATATTTGCCCAATTTGTTACGTTGGAGAAATGAACGAAGAGTATCTCCTTTCTTCTCATATTCCTCTTCAGACAAACGGAATCTAACAAAAGTAATTTTTTTTTATAACAACACCTATACACATAATTATTTTTGCCTTTAATTCTAAAACAGTAGCCCATATAAAACAATTGTAATTAAAAAAAATTGCTTTACAAGTATGTTTTATTTCTTGAAAATTTTGATATTAAAAATATAAAGACATTATATTATCTAAAACATTTATGGTAAAATCTTACCTTTCAGCACTATCTGCATCAGCAAAATCTTTAATCATAGCAAAATTGTCTATAACATGTATCCTCATTCCATCATCAATAGGATAAGATCCAAGTAAGGCCTCATCATTATCAATATCACAAAGAAATTTATTTTTGTTGTCATAAAGTTTTAACTTCATTGTGGCGGCTGAGCCACCAGTAACCAGTTCCAATTTTGTCTGCAAATATTATATTTATCTATAGATTTTTAATAGTTTAAAATTGTCTTAAATTGTATATATTCAAAAATGTATTCTTAATTAAAAAAAAAAGTTGAAACTATTACTCAGTATTCAGTATATTTTCTTAACTATATAAAATTAGAGAGTAAAGACAATTTAGGTTTAACTGTGTTAAATACAAAATAGAAAAGTATTTCAAAGGAATAAATAAATGAAATGAAATTTCATTTATTTGTAAAGTTATGAAGTTAATCACAGTGAATAAGATAAAATAATCCGCAAATATTTTCTTCTAAATTTATATGTTTAAACTAGCGACTCACCCTCGCTTCGCTCGGGTTCGTCCCTAGGTTGCTTCCCAAAAAAAATTTAGGGGTGGTCCACCCTTAACATTTGGGGGGATGAAAAATAGATGTTGGCCGATTCTCATAGATACCGGATAAGCACAAAAAATTTCATCAAAATCGGTCAAGCCGTTTCGGAGGAGTATGGCAACGAAAACTGTGACACGAGAATTTTATATATATAAATAAGATAGATAGATAGAACAATCACAGAATTATCGCCAGTTTGTGATGAATTACAATAAAAATAAAAAAGTCTGTGAATCATAGTAACCTTAAATTCGTGAATAGTGATGCCTTTTTTGAACCGGCGTTCCACTGGTGCAGCATCTTCGCAATCCGATTTCGTAATATGTACATTAACGAAATCTTGAGTTACAACTTGTATATTTTCCATATTTTAAAGCTAATACTATCACTAACAAAGAATCGTATTAATTTAAAAAATATTTCAGCGATCGCTCAAGCTTTAAACTTCACTTCCATTACAGATGACGAAAAAACAACTGTCAAAGTCAAATTAGGAGTGACTCAAACAGAAATACACAAAGTCTATACATATAATAAAATTGTAACTGATCACTGTCTGTACATGGAAGATATTTGAGAAAACCTATTATTGGGGATCTTTATTAACGCGATAGAACCCAAAACAATGATTTTTAGTTTTTTTGTCTGTTTGTCTGTGCGTTTATGCGCGCTAATCTTAGAAATGACTTAACCGAATTGGGTGCGGTTTTCACTAATGTACTTTAGTAAACTTCACTTAACATTTCGTATTTGTTTTATTTCAATCGGTTCTTAAATAAAAAAGTTATGTCAATTTAAAGGATTATCTAGGGCCGAACCCGAGCGAAGCGAGATTGAGCCGCTAGTACTAAAATAAAAATAAAACACTATATAGCCGTCTTGTAGGCTTCGCCATGGTTGGATAAAATTTCAGTTCATAAAAAAAGTAAGATAAACGCGGAGGAAGAACACAAGGGAAGTGCTATATTACTACGTTTGTAATGGGGAAGATTTCTTGAAAGGCGGACGTTACACGTATGCTGTGTTTACATTCAGTCTGAGGTTAAGCAATTTATTATGATATCTCTTTTGAACCTGGTTTTGTGCTTCTATTGCAATGTATTGCACCTGGAAGTTAGAAAAGCTGAAGGAAGAATTGAGAAGGAGAGGTGCATCCTGCGGTGGTCCTGACTAACTGATGCATCAACACACAGCCTAAACCGCTGGTCGTAGTAACGTGAAATTTGAAGGACATAATATTATTCCTTTTTATGTTGTACTAGTGTTACAAAACATATTTCTAAACACATCTTTTGTTAAATAGAATCGTATTAATAGTGCTGTAGGCATCAATCGGCTATTTAATTCGTTATTTATATTTACTTAATTGCTATATTTAATTAATACTAAATTATATTTCAAATATCTTAAAATAGATTAGCGTTTTGTATTATCTTTCCAATTCACTCGTGTGTTTTATTATTTTGTATAAATAATTACTATTTATTACAGTTATAAATTATTTGCAAATTACATATCCAATATTTAATTAATGTTAAACTTATATTCAATATTTAATAATATAACAGAATGTATTATTTCTAATAAGTTGCTTTTTGATCATTCTGGCGTGAGTGCGGGTACTTGTATTTAAAGCCGTGTAATGGTGAAATCAGGGTTGAGTTGAATTTAGGCGGTGATAATAACGTTTTGCTATAACGATCCATAAGTGCTGTTCGCCACCTTCGACTTGCTGTCTCGCTGCGCGTTTCACTAGCGACTCACGCTCGCTTCGCTCGCGTTCGTCCCTAGTTACGTTTTCCCGGCTAGCTATGTTTAGGTATACATAAATAGTAGCTTGCTACTCCTAAGATATTCATTTAAATTATATATTATATAGCGATTTACCCTCGTTTTGCTCGGGTACGTAGGCCGTACGCGGATTTTGTCCATAATTTCAGGGTTTTAATTTTTTTGCGGAACCCTGATTCTTTTTCTAAAATAAAAGTAGCCTAAGTTACTCCCTATAACATCAGCTATCTGCTAATGAAAGTCCCGTCAAAATCGCTTCAGCCTTTCCGGAGATTAGCCGGAACAAACAGACAGACAGACAAAAATTGTAAAAAAAATGTTGTTTTGGTATATGTACCGTGTGCATTTAGTAAAAAGCGGTTATTTTAATATTTCAAACAGACACTCCAATTTTATTTATCTGTATAGATAGGTATCCGATAAGAAAGGACTTTTCAAAATTTATCCCTAAGTGGGTAAAATAGGGGATTAAAGGTTATATGAAACTCTATCATTAATACACAGAAAGTGGTGTTTAACTTTAAGATAAAAAAACAAAAATATATTTATTTGATTTTTTCGAAATTCATCCCTTATAGTGGTACCTAATAAAGTTTATATGAGCAAAGAATTATTTATGATAAGAATTACTTGAAACTTGGTATTAATGCTCTTCAATACAATTAAATAAATATATGTTTTAATATTTTTCAGAGCTTTAAAATCACTTTCTATAAAATGATGTCCACATAGCCTACAAATATAAAGATAAAATAGACTTTATTATCGATACAGAGACCGAATCTATAGTTTTTAGAATTTTTGTCTGTCTGTCTCTCTGTTACCGCATCACAGAAAAACCACTGGAGGGATTTTGTGGATTTTGTCACTAATCTTGAAAAAAAATCCGTCCGTTCGAATCAATCGAGTGGGGCATAAAAAAAGATTTTTATGAGGCGATTATAAAAATATATACAACTTAATGTTTAACTGACCAAAACTAAAAAGCTGTATATAAAAAAATAATTTACAATAATAAAAAAACCCGCGTAAAAAGTGAAATAAAAAGATGAGAACACAGTCTGTTCCTTCATCAAATGGGTTTCATCTTTTTGGTTCACTTTTTACGAAGTCGGGTTTGTTATTTTTATAAATTATTATATCTAGTATTTCATTATAATTTTAAGGAATGTGTTTTACAGAAGATATATTTATTTACATTACGATCTCCATATAGATCAAAGGTTCAAATTTTGTATATTTTTTAACTACTCTTGGATATTAACTGCTGTGACAAATATCTAAAAACTGTTTTGAAATAAAACAGAAGTTCAGTCTTTATTTTACCGTACTAAATCGGATAGGACGGTTTTTAACAATAAAAAACGTGTGTATGCACTCACGCATTAGACACGAAAGAAGTTATACTTCTTTGGCGTAACAGAACAAAAATAGCTAAAGATTTCATCCCGTATGTCACCACTCTCCGTTTGTAAAAGGAATTATAAATAAAATATATTTTTTTAACTCCACTAATATAAAACACGTGTTATAGATTTATGAATATTTGAGAAACTACTTTGAATATATAGTTGTGTTTTCACAGGAATCGGAGACACAGTAATCAGCTAACTTCATAGTGTCGCTTTCAGCTAACTTCATAATGTCGCCTTTTGGCTGCCGGTGTGCGCGCGTATCGTAAAAATTTTACCCATAATTTTTTTAAACGTGCCAAAAGAAGTATAACTTCAATAACAAATAGAAATTGTAATTTTTTGATTGATAAAATTATTGCTCTTCGTCGTCATTTGTTTCTCGGCATCTTACGGTGTCTTAGTGTCTCGTCAGGAACAGCTAAATGCTGAAACTCAAACAAGAAAACAAAGCAACTATACAATGCGTGCAAACGACCCCGACGAAGAGTAAATTTAAATGTTCACTGACATCACAATCCCTGAAAATGTTACCTCAAACAAAAAAATCTCGATGAAATTTTACAATTTTTTTTATTCAAGCACAAGTATGACAAACATTAAGCATGCATTTTTATCTGCTTATCTATATAATGAGCTATTATGTGATTCCTCATGTTTTATTATTAAAATTTCTAAGCCCCCTAATTATAATTAATATATATTTTACATATTATATGAACAGTTGAATTATCTTATATTTTCAAATGTAAAATATTTATAAACACACCTAATCTAATATATCTTTACGATGAATGAATAATAAATGATACATCTATCAATTTATTTGTTAGTATCTATGCATTAGATTTATTAGAAGAAATAATGTCCTAAACGTGGCCTACCTTCACCAAAATATGATTATAAAAGGGAAAAAAATAATATAATGAACTATAGCTCGTTTGAAAAATAACCTAGGTAGGATATGCCGATTCATATACTTAGATACAAATTTGAAAAAAAAAATCTACTTCACATAGTCGTATAAAATATACAAGTTTTTTTTTTAAAGTATTGGCGGCGATTAGATTTCTCACATCTTACAGTACCATCGACTTAAAAGTACGTGAGTTTTCTAATAACGTTATCGTGTGTGGATATTTTTGTTTACTTTTAAATATACTAAATAATGATTTAGTTGTCCGAAGTTAGTTCAGCAAAGTGTCGGTAGGGGGAATCTGTAAACCGCCAATAGGAGAGCGAGATTTCATCGCTCGACACATCTTGAGTCTTCTCGGTTTTGATCGATCGTTCCAGATATTTCCAGTTGATTCGGGTGACACGAGCTCCGTCGAGGCCTTTGCACACATTGCTAGCGATATTATTATCATGTCGGAATGAAATATTAAAATAAAAAATATAATTATGTAAAAGAATTCTCGGTTGTCATTCCGACATAATAAAGTAAATATAAAAATAGACGCGCGCCAAGTACAACTGTGCCAGATTCCAATAAAAAAATAAAAAAAAATGTTGCAGTGTATGAAAACAATATTTAATTAATATCCGATTGAATTTATTCAACTTTCATATTGCAAAATTTTCTATAACCCTAATTTTATATACTTTATTTGCAGCAAAACAGAATCATCTTATATTTCATAATGCATCACAAATTCCTAAAATTGAATATAAAAACTATTTAATAAAATAAAAAAAAAACTAATTTTCGTCCAACTCCTTAAACTAAATCAAATATTATAGTGTAAATAATAAAAAAAAATCAACATTCCAGTCAACTTTTACCACATTAAATCCCATGTCAAATATAAAAAACTTGTCGGACACTACATTTTTTTTTATTATAAAACAATCAAATTCTCTGCTTTAGTAATAATATTATTAATATCTCTATATTAAGTTCTTAATTATATAATATATTTCTTTACTTTAATATTTTTTTTATAAGTGATGCATCGTGAAACACAAGAGATGTATATAGTGATAATATATTATTTACATATATGTGTTGAAAGAAACAGATGCGTCTGTTATATATGTATATATAATATATAATAGTGCAATAATTGTTCTGGACGCGCGTCAGACAGTACCTGGCCCGGGTCACTCCACTTGAGCGCCGAGGCTTGTTCCTCTTCGAAGCCGCTCCAACAAACAAAACATCGTTACCAGTAAGGCACTCGTATATTTCATATATAAAATAAAATCTTTGGCGTTTGTTTGATTTTACTGTATACACGATGTACAGAGATACGGTTGCTCGGACTGTAATTTAACATTTTATGGCAGAATGATTTCAGCTATTGTCATCGCGTTTAAAAAATCACTTTATTTTTAATCTATTATTTATTAATATTAAAAATAAAAACAATCCGTATAAAATTTAATTTTTTTTTTCAACAATCGAAGCAACGGTAACTTTGCATTTCGCGCATTTTGAACTTTGTATATCGGCATCGCGACCCGCGGCTACAGTACTATAGCGGTGAGCGTCGGACGTGACCGCGGCTCAATGAAGCAACGACAACGGGAACGGTAACAGTAACGGTGACCGTGACCGCGCGGTACGGGAACAGTAACGGTAACCGCGGTTCGCATTCGGGTATCGCGTCACCCGAATCATTTCCACTGGAAATATCCACATTTCCACCGTCTTCGGTGTCAAGCGTCTTTCTTCTCTTCAATAGTATCCATTTGTTCTACTGTCGTTTCCTCTGTTTCCGGTTCCGGCTCTGGTTCTGGTTGTGGTTCCGGTTCCGATTCCTGTTCCGCTACAGGTTCCGGTTCTTGACTGAATATATCTACAGATTCCGTTGTCTCTGTGTGTTCATGACTTGTTTTATCCAGTTCAGGTGGCGGCGACTCGTTACGAGGCGGTATCGCGAAGCTAGTGTCTATGGCTTCGTTTGTATCATAAAGGTCTAATGGTGGATGATTATTTTCTATTGGCTCAACAGGTTCTCTTTCATAATTTTCTTCACTGCCGCCACTGTCTTGTTTCTCTTCACTTTGCGTAACTTGTTCAGTGTCATTAGACTCTTCGTCATCCATTGGATCATATTTATCATTACTCTCCTCTGGTTGTTGTTCATTTTGGATAATTTCACTAGCAATATCTTGTACACTTTGTTCTTCTTGACTAGGATTGACTCTATCCTCTTTGTCCGTCTGACTGTCACTAGGGTTCTCATTGACTTTGTCCTCCCCTGGTTTCTCTTCACTTGTATTACTCTCTTCAGCGGCCCCCCACCTTGACTTTCTGTCTTTATCTCGTCGTGGGTTCCTCTCGTCTCGGGGCGGCCTACTGGGCTGGTCTCGCGCCTGTTCCTTGGGCTGATCTTTAAGCTGGTCTCTAGGCTGTGGTTCTCTAGTCTGGTCCCTGGGCTGTTGCTCTCTAGGCCTTTCTTCAAAGGTGCGTCTTCTATCATTTCTATCTCTAAATCTATCGTCGTGTTCTCTTACTCTCCTATCTCTCCTTCTATCATCCCATTCATTTCTTCTATCCCAATCTCTTTCTCTATCCGCATTCCAGCCTCGATCATTGAATTCTCTATCGTCGTATCTTCTATTGCCACGGTCATAAAATTCTGGCGGACCGTCGTATCTCGGTCCATCGAAGGGCCTATCTCCTTCAAAACCATCAAATTGCCTAGGCCCGTCAAATGGAGGTCGTGGGCCATCAAATGGTGGTCTTGGACCATCGAAAGGTGGTCTCGGTCCGTCAAATGGTGGTCTCGGGCCGTCAAATGGTGGTCTGGGTCCATCGAACGGCGGTCTCGGTCCGTCGAATGGTCTGGGGCCGTCAAATGGTGGCCGTGGTCCATCAAATGGTGGTCTTGGACCATCAAAAGGTGGACGATTTCCATCAAATGGCATGCGGTTGAACGGTGGTCTTTCAAACATTGGAGGACCTTCGAAAGGTGGTCTTTCGAATGGCGGTCTATTGAATGGACCCATTCCATTGAACCTTGGTCCGAAAGGTCCAGGTCCGGGTCCTTGTACATCCATCCATGGACCTGAAATTAGATAATATTGGGTTTATCTAAATGATGTTTACACGGTATTGCGAGGTTAGATTAAGTCATACCTCTCATTGGCTGCCGAGCCGGTGGCCCTCTCATTCTTAACTCTGCAAATTGAAATTACTCGTATCTTTATTCTAATATAGTTCCATTATTAATGTCAACTAAAGTGAGATCGATATAGAGCTACTTAACACAAAAGGGAGACAAACAAAAATATATTTGCAGAGTGAAATTAAAATAGCTTGCGGTTAACAAGGTCAGTTTTGAGGTTTAAACAGTAGTGTAGATGTGACACAACTGAAAGCCTAGACAAGTGGCATAAACTCTAGTAGAATAGAGAAACAATGTATGGGATTGACATGTGTTTACGACTTCAAATATGACTCAACGTATCGAATTTTTAATTGGCTGCCAAATGTTGATCTAACCTATTCGATGAAATGAAACGTCAGGGTAGTACATAAATTAAAAAAAAAAACAAACTCACAAACTAAACCTCATTACGTTCGATTATTGTCGAACAATCGAATAGACTGAGCGTTCGACAAGTCCTTGTACGTTTGGCTACCAAATTGTTATGGAAATTGCCAAGGCGTTAGCGTTTGTCGAAAGAGAATCGATATGGAGCATTTGCCACTTGTCTAAGCCTTCAGGTAAGCTAAGAATGAAATTAATATAAATAGGGTATCTGTAATGAAATGAAATTTATGAATATTTTTTTAAATATGACATTAGATCTCACCAGCTCTAAACGCGGGTGGTTGTAACGCTCGTGGCGGCGGTATTTGCGTCCATCCTCCTTCTTCTGCAGGCCCTTCGTTATCTGTAATAGATTTTTTATATTTATTACATACGGAAAATTCGCCATAGTCTAGTCGCTTGTACAGTCATTATAACTATCTGTCAAATTCGCCATAAACCTAACGAGTATAAAATTAAAATATTTTGACGATGTTTTGAAATTTTTAGAGGACAATCCTGACGTACGTAATATTGCTGTCACGTGACGCCTGAAGTAAGTTGTGTTGCTGTGTAGATAAATAACCGATGGATAACTCGAAGGTTTAAAGTACCCACTGTCCACACTTGTCAGAGGTTTGCCAGAATGTAACATTCAGCACCTTACTGCACTTACAAGTCAATTTTGTATTATTTGCTTCAGAAGTATTTTTCTTGTAGGTTTTTTTTAACGAAAAATCGTATTTTTAGGTATCAGGGACGTTGTGTTACTATCCGGTATCCGGCTCGATAGCAAAAAAAAAACACCGGTTAAGCCGAATACCAAATATTTGCCGTGTATCCGTTTCTCATCTCTAGTATAAATAATCTGACAAGTTATAATACACTAGCGACCACGTTTTAATGTTTAGTATAGATTTCTCACAGATGAGATATTTCCCGACAGTTAAAAGTATCCTATATGTTGACCCGGATAACCAGTTACCATCATACAAAATTTTATCAAAATCCCTCCAATGGTTATTCCGTGATGCGCTCACAGACAGACAGACAGACAGACAAAATCCTAAAAACTATAGATTCGGCCTCTGTATCAACAATAAAGTCTATCAATAAGATTTTCACAAAAAAATATTGAATGTACAGATTCGGCTTAGTTACAATTTTATCATGCGTACAGATTAGTATACCGTGTAGGGTGTAGGATGTAGGGTGTACGGTACCTGCGGGGGGCTGCGGGTGCGCGGGGTGCGCGGGGTGCGCGGGGTGCGCGGGGTGCGCGGCGCGCGGCGCGTCGGCCGCGTCCGGCGGCGGCTCGGGCGCGTCCGGCTTGCCGTTGGCCATCTCCCACAGACGCTCCTGCAGACTCTTCTCCGACGACGCCTCCGCGTTGGAGCGCAGGGGCGACTTGTCGCGACTTGTTCTTTCACTGTTTTTTTTTTAATATTATATTATTATACAAACGTGGATAAGACATATCAACTAAATTTTACATATTTTATTGAATATAGCAAGTTTTGAATTTATGCAATTTAATTTTTAAGCGTCGATCAAAAAAGTACTAGATAGAGAGCGCATTTGAACATTTGAGCGCACTTTTGATTTTATTTTGCATAAACAACTTTAAACGTTGCATTTAAGGTTCAATTTACATCGTTGTATATTTATATCAACTAGAATAATCACCTAAACACAATTGGTGACAGTTTTAAGGGAACTTTTGCATGGGATTACATATATATGTATCTAGTAATTTTTTGATCGATGTGTTTAAGTTAATAGTACTCCCACCGACCACCGACTGACGACGACCGACTTCAATCCAGGCATTTAAACTCGCTTAACAGTAACCAATCACGCAGCTGATGTAACAATGTAGATGTGTGAAAACAAATAAAGTGACCAGACCACTTTTTGACTGTATACATGTTTTATTTGCTTTCTCTGCAAAAACTCGAACCCGTAATCACTAGTTTAAATAACTTCATACTATCAATACTCTGACTAAGAAATAATATCGACACAATATCAAACAAATAAACATGAAGTCAAAAAAAAATTGTTTTAAAATTATATGTAATGTTTTAAATTACAAATGATAATTTCTATACTGAGTGATAAGTAAATAAATGTTAATACATAACAATACCTAACAAATTTTATTATGATACAAGAAAAAAGCTAATTACAGAGAAATAATACTTAAAAAATGTAGTATAATTTTTGTTATTAATATTTTATTTTAATAAATTATATATTAATTTAACAAACACATATACATATAAAAGTTTCCTTATTATTTAAAGAACGTAAACGGCCTGTATGGCAAAATCTAAAATAGTAGTAGCATAAGCAGCAAATTATGCTACTATTCTCGATTTTGCCATACGAATTATTTACTTTCTTTAAATAAAAAGGGAAATTTCATACACGTATAGTCATTACTTATCATTTTTGAGAAGAAAGTATGGATTACTAGCGACCCATCCTCCCTTCGCTTCGGGTTCGCCCCTAGACAAAAACAAATCTATCCCACGGGAATGGTACATTTTTTCGGTATAAAAATTGCCTATTTGCTATTCCATATTATAATCTATCTCTGTGCCAAATATCATCCAGATCCGTTAAGCCGTTCTGACATGAAGGAGTAACATCTAGGCATGGAACATTTCATGAGTAGCAAGTGAAAATTCACATGAAATGTGTTTTCATACGTCGCACCTGCTACTTAAGTTTTCATTACTTGCTAAAAATCACACTCGATGAAATTTCATATCGTGTTCGGATTTCATCGTAGAATGAAATCGTCGTCATTGCTAATTAGAGAGCGAGCGAGTAGGCATGAAATGGACATGTGGGCGAGATAGAAAGAGAAAAATATATGTTGTTGATGCGTTATTATACCAATTACCAACGGCCACTTACTTGTAAACAATAATATACCGTAGAACTATGACTTCTTGATCTTTTAAATAAACTTTAAGTCCAGGGGAATAAAGTTTAGATTTCCTTATTAATTTGAATTTGTAGCAGGTCACAATTTATTACAAATCACAAAATGAAATGAATTATGAAAATAACAATAGTTGACAGTAATGAAATATCACTTGTGGCGCTAAATTTAATAGTCGAAATTAAAAATCATTGCCTGTGAAAAGTAGCAGATGAAATGACTGTGAAAAATATACGTAATTTCATCAAATGAAAATGAATTAAAAGTAGCAATCATTTCCATGCCTAGTAACATCCAACAAGTATGGGTAATAAACACTAAAAATAATATTAGATTGTTTTGTATTCTTAAAACATGCCCTCGAAAGAGATAATATAATAATATCAGCTTATTTATTTACTTTTATTTAGTAATGAGTATTCCGACGTGTCCGTAGACGACACGTTTGGCTCAGTTTGTAGTGACCGTACTTGCTGTGCCAGCGGTCGCGGGTTCGAGTCCCGCTGGGGGTATTCATTTGTGTGATGAACACGAATGTTTATAATCCAGTTATGGGTGTTCATATTTATAATATGTATGTATTTAAAGTTATATATGTGTAGTGTATCAACTATCTGGTATCCATAACACAAGCCTCGTAGCTTACCATGGCACTAGATGGTGCTGTGTGTCAATGTCCCAATATACTTATTTATTATATTTTATTTATTATTCCAATATTTCTATGTTCATAATATTATTGTTTGGCTTCATATTTAGTTGAATGGCATTCTGTCTGTATAATTCTTTAGTCTAAGGGTTTTCGCATAAACCACCTACAAATAGTACGCGTACATGCATTTCCCAACTTTAAAAAAGAGGATGGAAAGCATGGAAGTTAGAAATTTTTGATATCTACACAATATAAATAAATAAATTCGAAGTGTCTGTTTGTAATGTCAAAATAATAACTTTTTACTGTATTCATATGAAAGTGCATTCGGTACTTATAAGAATAAAACAATCTTTAATATTTTTATCTGTTCGTCCTGGTTAATATCCGAAACGGCTGGACCGATTTTGACGGGACTTTCACTGGCAGATAGCTGGTGTTATAAAGAGTAACTTTAGGCTACGTTTATTTCAGAAAAAGAATAAGGGTTCCGCACAAAAAAAAATTGAAACCCGTGATATTGTAAATAAAATCTGAGTACATATGGACACTCCGAGCGAAGTGAGGGTAAGTCGCTAGTTTACATATAGAAATGCGTGTTTATGCTTTTCCTTATATTATCGATGCTTTGCCAACTTGTATCAATTACAACTTTTATATGTCGCAGGGAAATTGTAAAATCTGTTCAGTTATAATTTCGCTAGCATTGTTGCCACTATTTCACGCGGACATGACTTCTGCAATAATAACTAAGTGTATATTTGTTTTGTATAAATAATTAAGTATATTTGTAACTAGCGTATGTTAGGTACTAGGTACGTTTTCACGGTAGCTATGTTTATACATAAATAGTAGCTTGCTACTTCTAAGATATTCATTTAAATTATATAACGATTTAAGTTACGTACGTACGTTATTGCGTACGCCGTACGCTGATTTTATTCACAAATTCATGGGTTTTAATTTTTTTTCGCGAAAGCCTGATTCTTTTTCTAAAATAAAAGTAGCCCAAGTTACTCCTTACAACATCAGCTATCTGCCAGTGAAAGTCCCGTCAAAATCTGTCCAGCCGTTTCGAAGATTAGCCAGAACAAACAAACAGACAGACAGACATGTCTGTCTGTCTGTTTGTTTGTTCCGGCGGTAGTTTTTAACAAACAGACAGACAGACATGTCTGTCTGTTTGTCTCTTAATCGTCTCTTTTCTTACAATGTCACGGAACAATGTTAGGTATATTATAATTTCACTAAGCACATTCAGCGACATTATAATTTCTCTAGTTAAATTGTCAATAGTAGCAATATTAGGATGTGGCGGGATGTCTCGGTCCGTTTTGATTGGTCGATTTATGGCGATCGCGACCAATCAAAATGTTTTTAAAACCAAAAACTTTCACTAGTGAAATTATAATATCACCATTTTTACAACTCCCGTGCGATATATAAAAAAACACTGACCGATTGTTGTCCCTGGAGTTGAACCTCTCCCGGTCGCGGTCGCGGTCGCGGCGCCCGCGCTCCCTGTCCCGCTCCCGCCTGTCGTCTCTTTCCCTGGCAGATTAAAACAAAAGATCATGTTAAATAACATAGTATGTATTTAGCCCTTTCTATCGTCCCACTGCTGGGGGTGGGCCTCCCCTAAATACGAGGGGGATCAGGCCATAGCCCACCACGCTGGCCAAGTGCAGTCAGACTGAGCATGTCTTTAGAAAACTAGCTAGATTCTCTCAAACATAACAGATTGTGCTACCACTGCCTTTTTACAAATAACATAGCACGTTTAATAAAAAAATATTTCTATTTTCGGATTTTATTGCGTTTTTTAAATTTTCGTACCTTATTCAGCTATCATATTTATATTCACTCTAATGTAAGAAAGTATTAACAAAGAAATTAATAATTAATTTTTACTATAAAGATACACACACTAAATATTTTTTTATTAGAAATTCATATGAAATCAACCTTGAGATATTTTAATAAAACACACCACATCAGTAATACATCCCAAAAACAAACATCTTAAAAAAACCAAATAAGGTGCATCTCGATAATTATAAGCAACATGATTCATTTGGACATACTTTTTATATAGCAATAGCAATAGTCACTTGTGACGACACTTATTCACAGACTCAATTGACTATCCATTTCAGAACAACTAAAAAACTAATTTTACAGTTAATTGAAAGTTACTCAGGTTTTTAGGGCTAAAAACAACAATTGCTTTCAATAAGTTGGTTTTAATCAACTGTACCAACCAATTATGACCTACTAGCGACTCACCTTCGCTTCGCTCGGGTTCGTCCCTACATAGGTTTCCCCGTACAAACTTTCATCCCCATTTCCACCTACTTATGGGATGATTTCTGGGATAAAACTTCCTATGGTCTCAAACTATGTCTTTACCAAATTTTATCTAAATCGGTTCAGTAGTTCCTTAGATTACTTCCTACAAACAAATTCACAAACTTAAAAATTTTACCTTTTTATAATATTATGTATGACTAGCGACTCACGCTCGCTTCGCTCGCGTTCATCCTCAGGTACGTTTTCACGGTAGCTATGTTTGGGTATACATAAATAGTAGCTTGCTACTCCTAAGATATTCATTTAAATTATATAGCGATTTACCCTCGTTTTGCTCGGGTGCATACACTGCACGCGGATTTTGTTCACAATTTCATGGGTTTTAATTTTTTTTCGCGGAACCCTGATTCTTTTTCTAAAATAAAAGTGGCCTTATGACATCAGCTATCTACCAGTGAAAGTCCCGTCAAAATCGGTCCAGCCGTTTCTCAGATTAGGCGGAACAAACAGACAGACAGACAAAAATTGTAAAAAATGTTGTTTTGGTATATGTATCGTGTATACATCCATATGGATTTAGTAAAAAGCGGTTATTTTAATATAACAAACAGACACTCCAATTTTATTTATCTGTATAGATAGATTGACCATAGCTATTACTCTTACCTATCTCCTTCTCTTCCCCGCTCACGCCCTCTATCCCGATCCCTTCGGTCGCGATCACGCGTGTCCCTCGGCTCCCTCGTGTCGCGCGCGTCGCGCGTGTCGCGGGCGTCGCGCGTGTCCCTCGCGTCCCTCGCGTCGCGGGCGTCACGCGCGTCCCGGGTGTCGCGGCGGTCGCGCTCGCGCCTGTCGCGGTCGCGGTCCCTGTCGCGGTCGCGCCTGTCCTTGTCGCGGTCGCGCCGCTCGTCGTCGCGCTTGTCGTCCGGCGGGGGTTGCGACGCGTCGAATTGCGGCGCCTCCTGCTGGGGGTTGAAGCCCGGTGGTGGTTCTGACGAGTTGAATACCGGTGGCGGTTTTGATAGTAACGCTTGTATCTGTTAGATAGATATTTTGTTGTTAATAATAATATAATGAAACTAATAATTTTTATATGGATTTGTTTGATATTATTAAATATAATTAATAGTATTACATATAATATTGAAAAATGAGTAGCGCAAAATAATCAGAGCCACAATTTATAGCATAGTACAGAATCGCTGTCCCTCCGGAGAGTGCTACAGAAAACCTGTAACACTCTCTTTCAGCGGCAGCAAACATCTGCACTCTGTGAATGGTTTGTCGTCATCATGTCATTTTGCACTCTTTATTTAGCATAGCAATATCTTGAAAGTACCATCCAATACATTGTGAAAAATCCGTAATTAACTGACAGTTCAGACAAAATGAATCGTCATACATAATACTCAATTCTAATATTAAACGCACCAGCAATTAGGTTTTTCTGTCAAGATACTATCACTATAGCTTGGAATTTGGAAGTTGACGATGTTACACCACGTGATTTAGAGAGAGAAATCTCTCATTGGTCATGTCGAAATTTCATTCCATTAGTGATAGGAATACAATGCACATATTATATCTATTTGCGCACACCCTTGCGCACTGTGAGATACTATAATCTCATGCATATTTATTGCTAGTCTCAATGAGATTGGCCGCCATGTCTAAAGTCGGGCTAGAGGATAACGTTATTATTAAACTAGCAACTTACCCTCGCTTCAAATTAAAATCCGATACTCGGTTTAGAAGAAGTATGCGGAGAAATAGACAGACACAGAAAGCTACTTTGTACATTGTACATATAGATATATACAATAGATACACCATACCTGATCTATGGACATGTTGGCGACGTCCCCCAGGGCGGGCAGGGCGGCCAGGGCGGGCGGCGCGGCGGGCGGCGCGGGCGGCAGGGCGGGCGGCTCCTCGTGCTCCTCGGTGTCCAGGTCCATGTTATCGTCCGGGGCCTCGGGGCGTCCCGCCTGCACAGTTAAAACGGTAAATCACATATTTGTTTTATATTATAGAATGAATATATAGGGTGGGTTGTAGCCAATATTTGAATGTTATTGAAATTATACGAATATTTTTAGATATAATCTAAGCTTTCTAAATTATTTAAAAAGAACAACTGGTCAGTTTCTCGAAGGCTCTTCTCCTCACTGCCTTTCAAGCTGGAGATAGATTCCGGACTTACATACTGACATTAAATTTAAAATGTAAAATTGACGATTCAAAAGTGCTTGTAAAAGGCTATTTGAATAAAGTATATTTTGATATGATTTTCAGTGATTGTATCAATTTACTCATTTACTTTCATTTAATTTAATATAATTATAAAATAAAATGATTTAAATAATATTCTATTTATAGCTGACTATAAACCACACTAGCTAAGTAATGGGCGAACTTCACATGTATTTCGAAAACTTGCCAGGATTTTTTTTCCATTATGGTCATCCCCATCGTTGAAAAGTAAACTATATCTATGTATATATATATATATATATATATATATTTAAATTAGCTTACAACAAAATATATCTAGAATACTATTGGTATACAGTATACTGCGATATAGCAGAGTACTTACAGGGGCATGCTGCACGGGCGTCGGCGGCAGGCCGTGGTGGTGCAGCGGCAGCACCAGCCCGCCCACGTTCATGCCCACGCCCACGCCCATCAACCCGCTCAGGAACCCACCCACCATACCTGGAGACATGTACATATGAGAAATAAGAAGAAAATGAGAATTTAATTCAGACAATCAATTTTATTTATTTATACAGATAATAGAGCAAAATAATCAGAGCCATAATTTATAGCATAGTACAGAATAGCTGTCCCTCCGGAGAGTGCTACAGAAAACCTGCAACACTATCTTTCAGCGACAGCCAACATCTGCACTCTGTGAATGGTTTGTCGTCATCATGTCACTTTGCTCTCTAATTCATTGGTTCTCATTTTTTTGTCCACCAAACCCTATTTGATAATAACTAAACTGATTGTGTTGTAGTTAGAATACTTTTTTGTTTGACTTGAAAGAACAAATCATGAATGAAAAATATTAATACTTGTAATATTTACTGAATCAAAAGTATATCCTATTTGATGTGATAAATAAAAAAAATCACATATTTATTTATAATAGCACTAAAATTAGGCATAAAGCCTTGTTTGACGTTTTATATACCTGTCAGACGGAACTCGGAACCCTTGTGAAAGTTCCAAGGAACCCTAGGGTTATTGTAATGTTTTTACTTTTTATCTGACGAAAAAAAAGGGGGAGTTTCTTAATTCAACACATATATTTCTTAGACCATAACGCATAACTTTTTACAGTGTAATCCTATTTCGATGATTCTTTATTCTTTATACCTCACATTGGTCTCATTTCGTCAAACTTTAAAAAAAAACCAACTCTCAAGCGTAGAAAATAGAAGATGATTGATTTTTCACCTAATGAATTTTCAAAATACTTTCTTCTTACTTTTAAAATATAGTAACTGTCATTAATTAAAAAAGACGATTAAATAACTAAACAAACAGTACTTTAATACTGAACACAATATAACCTACATAGATGATAAAATAAAACATAAAATGATAATAACCTGGCTGCGGCGGCATGCCGGGCGGGAAGCCGAGCAGCCCCGCCTGCTGCAGGCCGCCGTCGCGCTGCAGCCCTGCCACTGAACAAAATATACATAATTACTGAAGATGTGCTATTCTTGTATAATATATTTATATAGTACCTGTGCGACCGAGCTTCGCTCGGAGTTCTTTTTTATTATATCGTATTTTTAGATTAAAAAAAAAAAAACTAAAAACTTGAATAAATACAAAAAAAAAAAACAAAAGTAAAAACTTTGTATCCGACCGGGATTCGAACCCGAACCTGTGATTGTCAATCTTTCACCTTGGCCGCTTGACAATGATGTCCAAGCGTAAGAAATTATCGCATCATATTTTGCGCGGAACAATGTGAAAGAAACCCCCAAAACCCCGAAAACCCCCACATGCCAAATTTCAGCGAAATCGTTAGAGCCGTTTCCGAAATCACCGGTATAAATAACAAAATATACTGACCAGGCACCGGCGGCCGTATCGACTGCACGGCGCCGCCCAGCCCCGGCGGCAGGCCTCCTCCCATCCTGTATAACATATATTATATACATGAAATTTGCCTTTCTTTAAATAAGTTTAAAATTGTAACTAAGTGTCTGTTCGTGATCGTTTCCCTGTTCTTGTTATACACTTAGATTTTTAATAAGCTAACATTATATCTACCTTAACAATTTGTAAACTGCAAAGACTTAATTGGTGTATGTAAAGTTTTTTATTTCTTTTGTTTTATATGTAAATAATTACAGTTTGTCTTCCAAATAAATAAATAAATAAGTAGATAAATAAATAAATAAATATTTTTATTAACATCATTGTCTAGTTCGACAGTTTGTCGATCAATCCCATTTATGGTGAAATTATACAAAATAGCTAAGGGGAAAGAGATTTGTTAGTATTGACTGGGGTGGGAATGTTGGGAAATGCATCTACGCATACCACCTGCATACATACAGGTGGTTATGTGGGACTCACCGGCAAAGTCAGTACCACCCACTAAAACCCAACAAAACTATGTCATAATGGGGCGTCGCAGTATCGCTTATGTACTCAACCACGACGATGGTATATATATATATATATATATACATATATACATACGTTATCCTCCTGTAACGTTGCATTACGAGGATACAAATTTAATATTAAATTTAATAAGTCTCATCATAGTGCCCTGTCTGTTGGCGGCTGGCAGACACTCTATGATGGTTTATAAAAAACAACGTATTACTATTATATATATTTATATATTTTCTATTCATATCAAAATTAATTTAGTGATTAAGTATCAAAAAAAAAACAACATTACTTTTTACCAAAAGTATTTTTTTTAAATTGACGACAATATTTGATTTAAAATTGTAACTAAGCCAAATCTGTACATTAAATATTTTTTGGAAAATCTTATTGAAATAGACATTATTATCGATACAGAGGCCGAATATATAGTTTTTAGAATTTGTATCTATCTGTCTGTTACCGCATCACAGAAAACCCACTGGGGGGATTTTGATGAAATTTGGTATGGTGAAGACTGGTTATCCGGGTCAACATATAAGATACTTTTTACCGCGGGAAAATATCTCATCTCTGAGAAATCTATATTAAACGTTAAAACGTAAGTAGGGACGAACCCGAGTCGAGCGAGACTGAGTCGTTAGTTTTTAATAAAATTATGTTTTCGGACTATCTCTCCCGTGACCATGATTGCTGTAAAGCATTTAAAACTTCAGAAGCTAAAAATCAAAATAAATCCGCGAAAAAATCCAAAATGATAGAGTTATTTGGACATAATTATGCAAAATAGATGCAACCACAAAAACTTATTTTTGAGGAAATAGGGATTTTAGTACAATTGATATATATTAAAATAAGAAAACCGTAGTTTGTTTTGAAATCCCTCTTAAATATTGGGTATTTATCTATTTTCCGTATATAAGTTGTTTTATAGTCATTTTCTGTTAAATTTTTTTTTTTTTTAAAGTTTAATTATCAGGTTTACTCTAACTGTGATATGTTTATAGGTGGAAACGTTACTGGCGTGTGAATGTTTAAGTTTATAATTATTTCCTTATTTCACTGTTTGTTTAGCAAAAATAAATAAGTAAATATATAAATCGATATGTAGGTGCCATTTATGACAGTAAATCAAGAAACGGTTTCGGTGGGGTGGATGCATGCAGCATACCCGGGCGGCGGCGGCATGCGCACGGGCAGCGCGGGCAGCGCCGGCAGCGGCAGCGGCAGGCTGCTGGGCGGCAGCGCCGGCAGCAGCGGCGCCGGCAGCGGCGCCAGCAGCGGCAGCCCCTCGCCCAGGCTCTTCGGGATTATCTGCGCGCGCACACACACACGTTACGACACACCTGTACGTATTGTTTAGCACGCACACACGTACACACGCACACGCGCACATGCGCACATTGAGATTTGCTTTCAGATATTTCGACTTAATAAATACAGTGTAAAAAGATCGGGCTCTTCGGGATTATCTGCATACATACACGTTACGACTTGTACGTATAGTTTAGCACACACACACACACACACACATCTATTGGAGTTTGCTTCCGGATATCGGCTAATGTCGACTTAATAAATACAGTGTAATGAAGACATTAAAGAGTTTTAATGAAACTCATGGGGCCAAGCATCTGTCTACGTTATTTTAGAGCTTTTATTTTAGAGTTATTATTAGAGCTTTTATTATTTCGAATGTCAAAGTATATTCAAATTTCAATAATCACAATATTTTTAGTAATAGGTTATCTATACAAATAAATAAAATTGGAGTGTCTGTATGTAATATTTAAATAATCGCTTTTACTAAATGCACATGGATGTATATATACCACATATACCAAAATATCATTTTTAAAATTTTTTTTTTATCTGTCTGTCTGTTTGTTCCAGCTAATCTCCGAAACGGCTGTACCGATTTTGACGGGACTTTCACTGGCAGATAGCTGCTGTTATAAGGAGTAACTTAGGCTACTTTTATTTTAGAAAAAGAATCAGGGTTCCGCGAAAAAAAAATTAAAACCCATGAAATTGCGAACAAAATCCACATACGGCGTACGCAATAATGTACGTACGTAACGTAAATCGCTATATAATTTAAATGAATATCTTAGAAGTAGCAAGCTACTATTTATGTATAAACATAGCTAACCGCGAAAACGTACCTAAGACGAACGCGAGCGAAGCGAGCGTGAGTCGCTAGTTCTAAATATATGTAGTATGTTAACGTTATCTGATAGTTTTTTACTATACCATGGGTTCATTTTGATTAAACAATAAGAATTTATATTAATTTAGCAATATCAAGTACTTCTTAAATATTTATTGGTGGTTCAGACTCATCCACTTCATAACCTTTTTCATCTTTACTTTAATAATAATAATAAATAATATTTATTTCTTGTTATATTTCAATACAATATATATTTACTGTTGTCTAAAAATGAATAAATTTTTTCGTAATTTAAGATGACTGTTGCGCTATAAGGAGTGTATAGGAGGAGGTTATAAAGTTGGTTTACCAAAATGCATTCTTTATAGAAGAGCCTATAGAACCGGTGGTAGCTTACTTACTGATCGACTACACTGTCTATTTTTAAACTAGCTACTCACGCTTGCTCCGCTCGGGTTCGTCCTTAGGTACGTTTTAACAGTTACATAGTTATGGGAGCGGTACGGACCCGCGGCGGCAGCCAGGGCGGCAGCGTGTCCTCGTCCACGGCGCCGCCGTCCTCCAGCGCGTCCAGCGACAGCGCGCCCAGCAGCCAGCGCGCGTGCAGCGCCGCCCACGGCAGGTACGCCACGCCCAGCTCCGCCTCCCAGTAGTCCTTCCACTCGCGCCCCTTCACGCCCTTGCCGGCCGCCCACGCCACCTGCACACACACACACACACACATGCGGTGCCATCATATGCAAAGCATTTGGAGACACCAATACCCCAGACACTCATGCTCAACGCATATAGACCCTATTTTTTTTTTAAAACCCCTTTTTCTACATAATTTGACAGAATTGTCTAGCAATGAACATGATATATATAAAACTCTCTGAGTAATATAACTGTAACATATGGACAGACGGACGTACAAATTATAAGGATTGCGATTTCGCCTTTTAACTACGGAACGCTAATGAAAATTACTTAGAGGTGGCATTTCGGAAACTAGCATCATACCGAGAAAATCTACCACATGGCCCTAATCCATGATGGATGGGTCCTGGTGGGTTAGTCAGGCCAGGTTTAGTTATAGAAACTTTCTTACCAAACAGTCAATAACAACCCAAAATAGGGAAGTTGACGGTTTTTCACCCTTGTCAAACACATAAAGCTGTCGGTCATACGTATAAACTTACACCGATCGTATTGAATTGTCGACCCACCGGAATGTGAGTCAAAGGAATAGAAACATATATAATATATATATATATATATATATATATATATATATATATATATATATATATGCGTACGCAGTTAGCTTATCTCAGAGAGATTGATTTCTGTAAATATACATATATATTGCAATTTGGGGGTGGTCCATTTCAGTGAGCAGTACATCATGTAGATTGCTCCTTATACTTCTCTGATAGCAGAGTCGACCGTAGGAGCAATCCCCTGATTATTGCAGATCTGCTGTCGTTGCTGATTGTGTAAGCGATCCCGAGACACCTCATTAAAAGGGAGAAGGAGGTTCTGGTGGGATGATATATGCATACATACGACCTATACATTATGTATAGGTACGTTTTAACGGTTAGTATGGAATAGATAGATTATACATAGGTATGATAAGTTTTTAATCCCTTACTTGAGAAATGGTTAATTTCTCAAACAGACTTTCAGCCTCTTTTTCACATCCTTAAGCGATGATTTCCGGGATGAAAACTATCCTATATCCTTCACTATCTCAAACTATAATCATACCAAATCTCATTTAAATCAGTTCAGTTAATTTTTAATTTATCCATTACAAACATATCTCTATAATATCAGTATAGCTGTGTGATGTGTGACGTGTGATGTGTGAGCACTAACGGTGATCTCCTTGGAGTGCAGCTTGTGCTTGTTGAGCTTGGCGCGCGCCTTGGCGGCGTCGCGGCGGCGCTCCATGACCACGAAGGCGCAGCCGCGCGGCGCCACCACGTCGATGCTGACCACGCCGCCGTGCGCGCCGAACAGGTCCGACAGCTCCTCCTGCGTGGCCAGCTTGGACAGGTGCCCCACCCACAGCGTCGTGCTGCACACTGGACGGACGGACGGACGGACGGACGGAATTACGTTACTATTGGATTTATTTTGCACTAGCAGAATCAAAATACGAAATTTAATCCAAATACTTGTATGTCCAAGGAATAAAATGTTTGATACAAATTTTAATCCCCTATTTCACCCCTTTGGGGGTACATTTTGAAAAATCCTTCCTTAATGGAAGGCATCCACTAAGAATCATGACATGACATCGTCGTCATATGAAGAATGCGTGTGCGAAATTTCAATTTTCTAACCTTAATAGCCTGTGTGTTGATATGATAATGTGATCAGTATATATATATATATATTTGTGTGTGTGTGTATATAAATATAAAAATGTATTGAATTTCTTTTGCTAGAAGTATTAAAATAACATTAATTATGAATTTTTATACATATACACGGATGTAAGTCTAGCTAGAGATATAAGTTTTAATACTCATTTTATTTATAGTCTGCGCTTATATGTAAGTTTCAAAATTTGCTCTGTTGCAGAAATGCATGATAACACCGTAACCTGAAACACAGGTATTTAACCTAGTTCAGGTAGGTTTCAAATTGTATTGTGTCCTTGATAATTTATTTTGTTAATATTATATATATATATATATATAACTTTATAAAAGTTTTTTAATAAAAATTAAAATCAGTTGTGTTAACTTTTATTTTATTCATTTATTGTACTTATATTTTTTGACAAGTTTGGAAAAACTTATGAGAGTAAAATTTTTACGAAGCGCGCACACAGACAGTCAAAAAGCGACATGATAAAGTTAGCTGCATTCCTTTTACAAACAGAGGATTGTGACATACGAGATGAAATCTTTAGCTTTATATACCTATGTTCCGCTATACCAAAGCTTTTTTTTTTAATGAGATTTAGTGACAAACGAGCAGACAGACCACCTGATGGAAAGCAGCACCTGTCGCCCATAACACCTACGGTTCATGCACTTAGGTTTTAAGTAACAAAAATGCAGAACCACAGGTGCGTTGTCACTGTGAGGACTAAGATGATATACCTCTTGCCTGTAATTGCGCTGGCTACCTTATCCTTCATACCGGAACACAACAATGCAATCATTGTTGCTTGGCGGCTGAAATAGATAAGGGGGTGGTACCCATCCAGTCGGACTCCTCAGGCTTGACAGAGTCCTACCACCGGTAAAACGTCTTATGTGCATACTTAAATATACACACACATTTTTTTTTAATAATAACTTTTAGTTGGTCTCATAAAAATTGATGAAGGATAGGATAGCTCCTCAAAATGCAGTTCTTTTCTTATATAATTACTGACATAATAATCATTTCAAATAAATTTTATATGTACTATTATATCCTTCATCTCATTTTAAATTTAAAAACGGCATAAAAACGTTGTTATTAGCTTACCGCTAAGATTTTCTTTTTTAATAGGTGGTAAACCTTTTTTTTCTCTTTCCCTTTGCTTTTCTTTCTCTGCCTCTCGTTCTTTGTAACTCTTCTCTTTGTCTCTATCTCTGTCCCTAAAAATACAAAACTACCATTTTAAATATCAAAATATCAAAGAATGATCAGATTTTTGCATTACACTGCGTATTTGGAAATTGATTTATTTTGAATTAAATTTTACTTAAAAACTAACGTATATCTTCTTTATTAACTTAACACAGACACTAACAAATCAAAATATATAACGCCAGCGCAGACAAATGGGGTATAAAAACATTGCTTCGTACAAAATTTCGTACATAAGTTTTTAAAAGACATGCTCAGTCCGCCTGCACTTGGCCAGCATGGTGTACTATGGCTTGATCCCTGTCCTGATCGTACTCAAGGCTCGTGTTCAGCAATGGGACGTTAGAAAGGGCTGAATACGAACATTGTTTCACATTACTGGTATATATATTATAATTATAATTAATTTAAGGAACCAAAGAAATCAATGCATTTTTTTAATAAAGTAAAGCGGTTCTATGTAATTATTTAGAAATAAAATATTATGTCTAGACAGACATATAACTAACTATATATAATATGTATGTATGTATGTATGTCACACCTGTCCCTGTCGCGGTCGCGGCGGCGGCGCGGCGAGCGGGAGCGCGAGCGCGAGCGGCGGCGGCGGCGCGGCGACTTGGAGCGCGAGCGGTGCCTGCGCTTGGGCGACGGACTCCTGGAATACGATAGCGATATTTATTTATATACAAGAACAATATTTACATACAACAATAATATTTACTTGAGGCAGTGGTAGACAAGTGGTAACGCGCTCGCTTGGAAAAGCAAATAAAACGGGTTCAAGTCTCATTCAATTTCAGTCTCGCACCTCTGATATTTCCATGTGCGGATCATTTGCAACATGATTATCACTTGTGTTACGGTAAAGGAAAACATTGTGAGAAAACCTACATGTCTGAGAGCACCTAGCAAGCTTTCGAAAGACATGCTGCTAAGTTGCACTTGGCCAGCGTTGTGGGCTATGGCCTGATTGGCCTCACATTAAAAAAAGGCCTGTGCCCAGCAGAGGGATGTTAATAAGGGCTGAATACAATTTATTTATATGCAGTGCATAACAGCTTTATCTCTAGACAGTGGTGACTTGATAATATTACTATTAATAGCACATAATACTTCAGTTATATTTATATAGGCTTTCTTCAAATAAGAAGTTTACATTTTTTCTAGGTTCATTTTTACAAAACATGAATAAAAAATCCATACATATTATTTGAATTTTTCATTCACATCATTAATTTGAATATATTTCGATTTATTTATCACTACCTATTCACCCTCGCTTTGTTTGAGTTCGTCCCTAGTGATATGCAAAAACAAATTTATACCACGGGAACCGTATATTTTTCTGGGACTATGTGCTATTCCAGACAATATTTTATCTCTGTGGCAAATTTGATCCAGATCCGTTCAGCCATTCTGGTGTGATTGAGTAACAAACATCCATTCAAGCATTAATAATACTAATAATGGGATTAATTGATTAATTAACGGGATGTCATTACCAGAATTATTACCATTATATCCAGAACTTACCTGGAATCATTAGCATCAGGTATTTCTATAACTTGCGGGCCGGTCTCCACAAACTCTATGTCAGACTCATTGGCCATGTCATCTTTAGGCTCATTCTGTTTCTGTTGTTCTGGCTGGGAATTCTGAAATACAGACACAATATATTTAGAAAACTTATAATATTTCTTATTTATTATATGTATAAAATTATTAATATTTATTTTAAGGAAACTTACTAAAAATGGTAAATTTTGATTTTGATTCTGTTGTAATTGCATGTCTGACATCATAGGCATTAAATTCTGAAATTTAAAAAAGAAATCATTAAAAAACATTTAAACAATTGTATTATTTTATTATCAGTATCTATGCAATCTTTTAAAATACTTTAACAAGTTTTTAATGAGAATTATTCATCTTATTAATATTAAAAATGTGAAAGTTTAAACGTTTGGATGTTTGTTACTCAATCACACCAGAACGACTGAATGGATTTAGATGAAATTTAGCACAGAGATAGATTATGGTCTGGAATAGCATATAGGCTATACTTTTTTTATAGGCTTTTTATACCGGAAAATATGCATTTCCGAGGGATAGATTTGTTTTTGTTTTTCTAAAGGCGTACCCGAGCGAAGCGAAAGTGAGCCGCTAGTTTATTAAAACTAAAAAATACTTAAATTTGGTTCACTAAAAAGAAAAAAATATTTTTTACAATAATAGTTATTAATGAAAAAAATAATATTAATGTGAAAAAAAGCGTGGTGTGCTTTGTACAATATCTTTATACTAACGCTACTTTAAGAAATCATACCAAAGGAATATTTATAACAACTGAGCCTCCAAGCTTTTCTCGGTTCATCATTAAAGTGTGTTTTTTGGTATTTTTAATTTATAATTCATTTCCCATCTTTTAGTTTGATCTGTGTATTTTTTTGGTTTTTTTACTAATTAATGTATTATCATCGGTTATTAAATGTGCAAAGCTTAACTTCAATCTGAAGTTTTGGAGTGGGTGAAAATCGCGTTCAAAGATTCCTTTACATAGATAGATACAGGTAAAGCTAATAAAAGCATGTTAAAAATAATAAAATTACTTACAGGTATTTGCATTCCAGTCATAAGCTGCATTTGTGCTTGTAAGCTTTGCAACTGTCTCATAATCTCAGGATTTGTTAATATACTGAAAAAAAATTTACACCATGATTGGCAAGGACATAATATATAATAATATTATATCTATTCGTAATATATACATATTACTTATAGTAAAACAGTAAATTTTTAAAATTATTTTTTAAAAACTATGACTAACACATTGTGTACAGAATATAGATCCCCAAAACAATAGTTATTAAAATTTGTGTTTTTCTGCATGACTGTGTGTATTTCAAGCAAAAAGTACTGAACCATAAAGTAATTTTAACCAAATTCTGTATAGTGATAGCTTATTACTTGAATCAGATTATTATATGCAGTTAACAGATTCCTTTGAAATGTAGAGAAAAGTAGTAGGTAATAAGATAAAAAAATTACCTGCCGAGAGCATCTGTAGGGTTATGAGTATTATGACTCGTGTGACTTGGGTGTGTACTGTGCGAGCTGTGTGTACTGTGTGTATTATGAGAACTGTGTGTATTGTGTGTGTTGTGTGAACTGTGGGTGTTGTGAGAACTGTGTGTGTTGTGAGTACTGTGTGTGCTGTGTGGAGGCTCTGGTGCTGATTCGTCTTCACTCTCATATTCAAAGTCGTTGAGCAACTTGCGGTTGAATTTAGCTGGCTGTGGTCCATTTGAGTCATCTTGAAACTGAAATAATATATTTATTTTTGTATAATTTCAATATTTAGTTGTTATATTTTAGTATTAAGTTTATAACATTCGATGCTGTACTGTAACCTAAACCGCTCTAAATTAACTTATTTTCTTACTATTGAAGGGTTGCTGGAAGAAATCTCTTAAAGAGATAAGTTATCCTTTGTCTACATTCTGTTACTTTATTTTGTATAACATATATTTTATGGTACATAAATAAATAAATAAAAAAAATAAATAACTAAATAATTTTAAATAATACATTTTATCATTACTTAGTCACTTTAATATTTAGTTTCAATATTTAGTTGCTGTTCACTATCTTATCAAGAAGCACATGAAAACAGCATAAGGTTGCCAGCAACAAAAACTATAATTTTAAATTGTTAATAAATGATAAGTCTTACCGCATCACCCATTGGAGAGGATGTATGTGGACTGTCTTGACGAGGCATAGGTGACATTTTGCTATCTGAAGTATTGTGGGAAATGTTAAGACTACTTCCTGTAAAGTTAACAATTTTTTCTTTAAAAGATCAATTCTATGATTTACATGCAATACTTTAATGAGTTTAAATAATATTAATATTTTATATTGTTTTTTTATACCATTCTGGTACATAAATACAAAAATATAATGATGTCACATATTATAATATAATACTACAGAATATAATGCAATACAAAATTTACATTCTTAAAGTTTTTTTTATTACCATTAGCATAAACATAAACAGGTTTTTTACCGTTAGCAGTGCTGTTTTGTTGTTGTTGTAAGATTTCTTGATGCAAAGGATGATTGGGGTCCGCCATATCTAGTAATGGTTGAATTACTTCAGGGCTAAATACATTGTTTTTTTGCCACAAATTTAACACTCTTATTATGTTACGCTGGAAATTAAAAAAAGAATATGAACAATCTTATTTTATAATGTCATTGGTCAATATGCTAATAAGAAACAAAAATTATCATAAAAAAATTATTGACTGTTGCTATTTATTGTAACATAATTTTTAATAATAAACATTTGATATCATACGATTGATAAATTACTATTATTATTAAATAAGACAGATATTATTCTTTCATTGAATGGCAACTCTTTCAACTGTATGACGATTATTAAATAGCATTATTTTTAGTGCATAGTCTAGCCTTTACTATTTTTGATTTTTAACTATTTATTTATTTATCATTTAATAGCATATAACCTAAAAGTAATATTTATGTAATAATACCTTATCATCATCAGGGCATCTGAAGAGGTTGGCAAATGTCTGTTGCATGTTTTTAGCAAACCTCGGCGCGAACACATCTTTTTCTTGTCCGAATTGGTGCCGCGATTGCCTCACAATCGAGTCTATCACATACAAACCTGGAACTTTGTATTCAGGTTTACACTTTTGTATGAATTTTTCCACACTATGTACAACATGTTTGTAGAATTTTATGGCCTTAATAGCACCTCTGGTGATAGCACTCATCTTCGCTTTTGATATAGGAGGCTTATTTTCGTACAACCCGGATAACTGAAAGCAAATGATTTATAAGACGATGCCACGGTTAACTTGAATCACACACAAATTTACAACGAAAATACCTCCGCGTTGAACGCTTTTACTTCTGTCATATCCATTTTGTAGTTTGCTTCACTATTAAGTAAATATTTATTGAACTACACTACTTAAAATAATTATTTGCGTAAAGAAAATCATCTTCGTGAGCAAATCAACATGCTCAGAATTACAAAATGGCGTGCCTCTGATAGAGTAGCCATATTAAAAATTAAATTCAACAATTTAGCTGCGTTGCCAGTAACAATTTATCCAATTCCCCGACAGTCACAGTCAAATTCTCCAATTTGGTGACAAGAAATATACTAGTCCCCAACAAATTCCCCTCAAAATTATCTTAAGAAATAAATTAAGTTTCATCTATTTAAATTTTTATTTTTATTTATTTTTGCACTTTTTTCATATTTTTGTAACAAGCATTTTGCTCGATGGGTTAAACTTGACACTGCCTCCTAGTTTTTTAATCTCTTCCCTTGTTGCCATTAAAGTTACTACTAGAGACAAGGAACAACAATCATGGATGATAAATAAAGGTTACTACCTACCATTTTACTACAGCATCTGTACTTAGTGTTAGATTAACGTGGTTCTGTTTTTAAATTTTTAAAGACACATAATTTTATAAAATAATTGTAATTATTATAAGATACACGAGAATATTTTACCATTGGCGAAAGAATAAAGATGTAGAAAATTAATTGTAGTACAATGTTGTAAAAGAATATTTAAATATAGAGAATCGTTCAATATCTAGAAGTAACCTAAACAAATTGTTAAATTAAGTATTTGGAGTTCTTTTAGAAGTATTCCACCCGGCCAGAACTGTTGATAATCAAAATTCCTGATTCCACACAAGCTTGGAGAATTCCCCACAAGTTGGCAGCACATTCCTTGTCTATGGGCAGCACTGTAATTAAGGTGTAGGGCATAGACTGAAGTAGATGTTGTTTTTATCACAGACCAGGAACAAAACAAGTTTTTATCACTAAAGTTAAAAAAACTAGGGAAGTGCTAAGTAGCATGGCGCGCGTGTCACAATTAAGCGTAACAACGCTTAATAGATGCCAGCGACAACTAATCGTGTTCTAACGTCGCGCCAGTTTATCATGTCTATAAATGTTATTTGTTTTCTACAACTATGCCATTTTGTTCCATTTTAAAGTGCAAATATGATAGCAGGAAATAAATCTTAGCAATGGAGATGTTAAGTACTATCAGTTAGCATGATTTTATTTATTTTCTAAAGAAAATTAGTTAACTTCAAAATATGAATTATTAGTTAGAATATCAATTTAGTTCAGTGGTGTAGCCAAGTCGGAATGCCGATTTTATCAATAGAATATTTTTAATAATCAGTGATAGGCTATTTTACAGTGTGAAAAATATTGTTTTATTGACATCCGCATAGAGCAGGGGTTTTAAAAGTGATATATATAATAAGGCGAAAAAAATATGTTATTAAATTTGTAAAAAAAGCCTCTACAAAAATAATGTTTTTTTCTCTGTTATCACGTGATCGAAATCGATCTGGATTGGCTGACCGTACAATGACGTCACAGGCTAGTAAACCTTCAATTCAAATATATATACATAGTTTGTCAACGAGTATTGACAGGCTGTCATTGCCCACAGAATTATGTATATTAAAATTTTAATTAATAATTACTTATTTTGAGGATTCATTTTTGATCAATTATTAGAAAAAAAAAAAAAACAATTTACGGACAAGCAATTATAATTTATTATGAACAATCAAAAACAAACGATGAACAAATAATATGTGAAAATAAAAATTAAAAATTTAGAACCCAAAAAATATCCTGGGGGCTAGGTACTAGGGCTAGGTACTGGGGGTTAGATTACAAAATGTCATAATTACGTACAACTATAAAGCAAAATAAATCTTAATTATAGTGGAAAAAGATTTTTTTTTAGTTATGGGATATTGGTAATAATGCTAATTTTGCTAAAATAAAACATAGTGTTTGATTGGTTGATTGTTTGTAGTGGAATATATGAGTTTGGTGACACAGCTTCCGATACAAACTTCCGTGCTTTTGACCACGGAAAGCTAAAAATATATATACCTACGTTACCTACTTTAATTCAGGATCATTTAAAAATATTATTAGTGTAATAAAATAGAAATTAAATATTTAGTTTTCACACTATTTTTATTGTGTTGATGCCAATGTAAAGTAAAAAGGGTTACATGCTCTTATCTATAGTGTTAACGACGTCATCGTACCGTTTTCCTTGGTAGTGTTACAACTTACTTTAAATTGTCTGTATGGTGTGTAATAAGTATTATCTATGTCTTAGTAGGTAATCTGTGGTTTTGTGAGGAAAACGTCAAGAGTCAAAAATCAAAATCATAGAAATTACAAAACAAATAATAATTGGCAATATTTTTGTATTAATAACAAGATAACCGAGATTTTTTTTTATTTTATTGCTGATTTTAGTCTTAAAATATATAATGGGTGATGAGTATGCAGCTGTTAAGCGCGGAAAATTAATTTTAAAAGGCGATAAACCTAAGTAAGTAAGGTTGATTTGTATATGTATTGATCTTTAAATTACTGATGTTATAATAAATTCTAAATTATATTCATATTACTGACGAACTGAGTGCCATTACAGCAGTTTGTATTGAGTATTTTCAACTCGCCAATAGAACATCATTTAATATAACTTCAACCTTTTATTGAAACAATTTTTATCTCGAAAAATATAGCTCTTTTAATTTTACATTTTAAAACTGATTGATTTTATACTTTTATTAAAAAATTAGGACAAAAAAACGCAAACATAAGAAAAAAGACAAAACAGAAGACGAGAAAATTGATGAAGATTGCATCAAACATGCAGGATGGTGGAAAGTACAAAAATATGAAGATATAACTGGATCAGTTGCTATCGAATTTGGGAATAACGCTTATATATCAGCCCTAGATAATGGTTTATTTACGGTTGGGGCTCCACATGGTGATGGAGAAGGCCCATCTCCTGAAGAAATTTTTACAGCATTTCCTGCTGGAGAAAATAAGTTTGCTTTAAAATCTGGTTATGGAAAATATTTGGGAGTAAATGCAGAAGGTATAGTAATTGGCAGATCAGATGCAGTTGGTTCTATGGAGCAATGGGAAGCAGTTTGGCAAGATGGTGATTATTTTATTAATATTTCGTTTAACATTACTCTATTATTCATGAAAATATATTCATATAAATTATAAAAATAATATAGATAATTAAATTTAATTAAATTATTATTATTGTAATAAAGTGAATATTATGTTAATTCTAAATTTTTACTCTCTATTTAAAGAACTTTTCAAGTTAATAATGGCTAAAATATTTTATATTTTTAATTTAATTGATAACTATTACATATCTTTACAGGTGAAACAGCAATTCTTAATTCACTTAGCAAATTTATAACTATAACGGAAGATGACTCTGTGGTAGCTCGTGATTTCACAGCTGGGAAACAGAGCATGTGCAATATTCGCAGCAATAAGAGCAGAGAAGTAAACACTACTAAAATTGCTGAAGAGGAGGGAAACCTGGCAGAAGTTGAAGTAAATTATGTGTAAGTTAATTGCAAAACTGTTGTTATTGCATATAAATATCACATCACACTAAATGAAAAACTATAAAGTTGTAGATGATGTTTTTTGTTTAAGACATTTAAATTCGTGGCAAAATTCAGCCTTTTTATTTTTTATTCATTTCTTAGCAGGGGAGCCCAATAGGAGACTTGCATGGACGTAATTGTTATGGATGATTTTTGTTTGAAATCGGTAGATTATTGAACTGCACACATTTCAGTATGTAATTAGCTCACCACACCATAATTTGACGTACTCAAGTTTATCAAAATACTTTTTAAATATTTTGATCGACTGCCCTAGGCACACAACCCCTAAGTGCATGAACTGTAGGTGTTATGGGCGACAGGTACTGCTTTCTATCAGGTGGTCTGTCTGCTCGTTTGTCACTGAATCCCATAAAAAAAAAAAAAAAAAAAAAAAACACAACCTCATACTTTTATAATGGTGGAGGTACTCCTTTATGTTTATCTACCATGCTTGTAGTAAATCCCAAAATATCCCACCCTACCTTATATTATACTCTGACTGTCATTGTCAATAGAATAAGATACATAATTCATCAAAATTGGTTAACCTTTTTACAAATTAAGAAGGATTATGAGGGTCAGTCATACAGACACGTCAAATACAACTTTTTTTATCATTTTTAAAAAAGTTTGTGAGTGTGTTTGTTGCACTTGTTACACAAAACTCTTTTTGGCTTGAAACATGAGCGTTTTATAAAATTTTCTATAACATAGATCTACTACTTTATACAAATATCATATTAATTATAATTGATTTTGTTTCAGTAAAAAATTTCAGAAATTCCAAGATAAGAAACTCCGCGTAAATGACGGCAGTACTTCTGAGTTGAAACGAGCCAAAGTAGAAGGAAATCTACACGAAACTTTATTAGACCGTAGAAGCAAAATGAAAGCCGACAGATATTGTAAATAAAATCTAAATAAATAACATTATGATGACGCTTGTTCTAATTTTATTCTTTTAATTGCTTCTAATGTAATAGATATGTGGTAGCCCAGTGGTAGCGCGCTTGCTTGGGAAGCCAAGCTTCGGGTTCAAATTCCGGGTCTTGCACCTCTGATATTTCATGTGCCAATCATTTCCAACATGATTATTACTTGTCTTACGGTGAAGGAAAATATCCTGAAGAAACCTGCATGTCTGAAAGATTTCCAAAAACATGCTCATTCCGCCTGCACTTAACCAGCTTGGTGGACTATGTGGCCTGGTCACTCTCATATTGAAGTAATGAAGGGAGGCCCACCCCCAACAGTGGAATGTTAAAAAGGATGAATATAATGAATGTAACTGCTATATTATACTACTAGTAATAACAGTCAAAAACCAAATTGAATGCTCAAGTTCTTAACCAACTTTTAAATAAATTAATTATAACACTTAATTTTAGTCAATTTTTTCAAAAACTATCTACATAGTAATTAAAGAATTCATGCATTCATGCATGAAAAAAAAGAAGTTATAAGTGTGTAAGATGTTACAAATCAAAATCAATGTGGAAATAAAGGGCAAGAAAAGTAGTAATACACAACAAGTATAATTTTTAAATGATTTATTCTTCTTGCAATGACATTCGGTACAAGGGGCCTAAAATGTTTTGAGATTAATTTTGTATACACCGCTTTCTTAGAAACATACCGTATTCGTTACAATCATAGAGAATTTGAAAATACTACCTACATGTCTTATAAAAAACCATATCTACACCTAAACCTAGGTAGACTAGACGACCTAGTCTATCGGAACTTGTTTCAGAGCTTTCAGCATTGATTCATTCCAAAGCCTGTTTTTATTTCACAAATATGCAAAAATATTCATATTTTATCCATTTAATTATTATCATTAGACCATTGATGTTTTCAATCAATCAAAATGGCGCCAAATCTTCTTAGATTACAAAACCCGTCGCATCTTGGATCAAACAGGCTTGAGAACTAGGCAAAGTTACAAAAAAATGCAAATTAGTCTCTGAAGTAAGCGACACTTAAAATGTAAGCTTTCAGTCGAGTTCAATCGATAACCTATGATTAAATTTTAAATTATACTGGCATTCAATGTTTGACAACCTTCCATGCAATTCCAAAATGTATGTAATTTTATATAAAAAAAAAAACATATATATTAATAAATATAATAACTCATTAAATAAACCATTTTCATTAATAATAAATTTAATATAATAAATTACAAAGATAGTTGTCAAATGTGATCATCGATCAAAAAAATACTAGATACACAATCCCATGCAAAAGTTCTCTTAAAACTGCCACCAATTGTGTTTAGGTGATTATTCTAGTTGATATAAATATACAACAATGTAAATTGAACCTTAGCCGCAATGCTTAAAGTTGTTTTTAAAAAAAAAAAAATTTTAAAGCGCGCTCAAACGTTCAAATGAGCGCTCATTCGGTGAGGACATTTTTTGTCGCTGATTGTGTATCTGGTAGTTTTTGATCGATATATGTAATAAACAATCGGCACAAGTGCTTCGAGTTCCGGCACAATACGCAACTGTCTACGTCACGTCATCTTCAAAACTTAGAAAGCATATAATATCTCTGATCTTCTCAAATTATATATGTAATTGTCGAATGTGATAGATTCTGTGATTCGAGCATGAAATAAAAAAGTTAACAATGTTAATTAATGCATTAATATATTTTTTTTAAATTAATATAATTAAACTAATATTCTCGAGCCAGTTTATATTTGTTTACGATCATGTTATTTAAATAGCGAATACCACATCACACCTAATTATCAAAATTTTAATAATTTTAATTAATTAACTATACATAAAAATATATCCAATCATAGATTAAAAAAAAAAGTTGGAACAACACTTTTTTAATGGTCAAGTGTGATATGGCACAGACTACATACATAGAATTAATTGATATGATCCTAAACAACATTATATATTTAAGTTTTTAATGTAAATTTTACATTCTCATCTATATGTTTTATTTTACATTTCCCAATATACGTATTTAGCAATTTTTTTTCCTCACACAATTTCATCACTATATACTAATTTTGGCGTATATATAAATATATAATTTTGTCCATAATTGCAACTTAAAAAAATTAACTCTTGTACTGTTTATTTATTGGAATAATAACACTGATTCGGTGGGAAATAAAATTAAATAAATTATTATCTTATACAAAATCAATTATATTTCAGAGTATTTGAGATTGCATGTATTATAAACAATAGATACAATATTGAAGTATATAAAGCGAATTAATCTGAACCTAATAAATTACTTATACAATACATAATATATATAAATCATTATTATATTATTAACTTAACTGACAACTTTTAAAACTAATTAATGCGTAATAATGAATGTAGATTAAATGTAGCTGTCTTATTAACAACAACAAAAACGTTCCACTTAATAATAATAATAATTAAAAAATGAAACTCTTAACAACAAGTGGGGTGTAATTTACGAGGTTCAGGGGGTATGAAGCGTCGTCTGGAACGTAATATACATACATACATGCGTAATGACAATATACACTTACACCGTCAGCGACGCGCGTCGCGCCGCCGCTCCAGCTCTCCGACTGTGGATAATATGCATACATTCATATTACAAACAGGGCTCGAAATCAGTTTAAAAAACCGGTTAATTTCGGTACTATAATTAATTCATCACTCGTACATTAACCGGTTAAGTAAACCGAAATAATATGGTTAACGGTTATTGTTAGAGAAAGGTTAGATTTAGGTTTTGATATTGAAATGAAACGGTAAATTCATTCATGAATAAGAAACATACATGTATGTATCTTTCTACTAAGCAATTCACCATTAGCAAAGGTTCGTCAAATGTAAACGCATAAAAATTAAAAACTCATTTTAACCGGTTAAAGACCGTATCCGAAGTCTAATGTTAAGGTAAATTTTCATTATACTATTTTTATTAAAATATAAATAAAACTAACAATGGCTTGACCGATATCAATGTCATTTTCATAATTGTGGAGGAAAAACTAGATTATATTTAACTAGCAACTCACCCTCGATTCGCTCGGGTTCGTCCCTAGGTTGATTTCCCATACAAACTTTCATCACTATTTTCATTCCCTTAAGGGATGATTTCCGGGATAAAGAGTATCCTATGTCCTTCCCAGGGTCTCAAACTATCTTCATACCAAATTTTATCTAAATCGTTTCAGTAGATCCAGAGATTACCCCCTACAATGTCACAAACTTTACCTCTTTATAATATTAGTGCAGACAAAACGTTTCATCTCAGCTATGACAATGAATAGGAATATTAGAATAATATATAATGAGTACTCACTATCTTATTATAAAAATCCTACTAATATTATAAATGTGAAAGTTTGTGAGGACCGATGGATGTATGTTGGCCAGAACGGCTGAACTGATCTGGATGAAATTTGGCACAGAGATAGATTATAGTCTGGAATGACACATAGGCTACTTTTTGTCCGGGAAATTAAATAAAACCAAGTAAATAATATTAAATAAAAGTAAATAAATTAAAGCTAGAGATAAATAAATAATATTACCATATTCAATCATAAAACCTATTTTTTTTTTTTTAGTTTTAAATAAAACTATCTTTTCGGATTTTTTCGCGAATTTATTTTGATTTTTGGTTCCCTACGTTTTGAATGCTTGAAACGATTCAATATAGCGATTAATGTTTATTAATATAGATGTCAAATATTCGCGTAAAGTACCTGGGCGACTGAGCTTCGCTCGGAGTTCTTTTTTGTTATATCGTATTTTTTATATTAAAAAAAAAAACTAAAAACTTGAATATAAAAAAAAACAAAAATAAAAACTTTGTATTCGATCGAGGTCCGAACTTGGACACCTGTAATTGTTGGACACCGTTTGACCACTATGCTTATGTCAGAGTGTAAAAAATTATCGACAATATTCTGCGTGAAACAATGCAAAAGGAAACCGCATGAAAACTCGAAGACACGCGTTTTCCCAGACATAAGACTAATCTAGATCGATTATTCGCCCCCGAAAACCGCCACACACCCAGACATAAGACTAATCTAGATCGATTATTCGCCCCCGAAAACCGCCACACACTAAATTTCAACGTAATAATTAGAGCCGTTTCCGCGATCGCTGGTATAAATAAATATACGACGACACGTTTGGCTCAGTTTGTAGTGACCCTACTAGTTGTGCCAGCGGTCGCGGGTTCGAGTCCCGCTGGGGGCATTCATTTGTGTTATGAGCACGAATGTTTGTACTCCAGTCACGGGTATTTATATTTATAATATGTATACATATATTTAAAATTATATAATATGTATAGTGTATCAACTATCCAGTATCCCTAACACAAGCCTCGTAGCTTACCATGGAACTAGATGGTGTTGTGTGTTAACGTCTCAACATATTTATATACAAGTATTGGTCGTTTATATATATTAGATAGATATAAGAAAATATGAATCTAACACTCGTCCAGTGAGCAGTGCGGTGGCCGCGGCGTACCTGCGCGCGGGTCTCAGCTGGGCGGGCAGTCGCGCTCGCCGCGCTCCCCGCACTCCCCGCGCTCCCCACACTCCCCGCGCTCCCCGCGCAGCCACTCCACGAACTCGTCCAGCATCACCGGCCCTGACACATAAAAAAACATCAAAATATGCTTCATTCATATCATCGATCAAAAAAAGTACCAGATTCACAATCGGCGACAAAAAATGTCCTCACCGAATGAGCGCTCATTTTAACATTTGAGCGCGATTTTATTTTATTTTTTTGAGAAAACAATTTTAAGCATTGCATTAATTAAGGTTAAATTTACATCCTTGTATATTTATTTCAACTAAAATAATTAGATGACAGTTTTAAGAGAACTTTTGCATGGGATTGTGTGTATAGTACTTTTTGATTGATGATTCAAATAGACTTTTACAAGCACTTTTAATTCTCAATTCTACATTTTAAATTTAACTAAATGTCAGTATGTAAGTTCGTAAAAAATCTGCCACCGGCTCGGAAAGTTCTACTGAGAAAGGCCAGCGAGGAACTTAACCGTTTCACAACTCTTTTTCAACTCAATATACACATAACAATAACCCTTAGTCGCATACCATACACATATACATATAATAATAATAAACCACAGGCCATGCGGTAAATTTTATCAGTATGATGCAAGTTTTGGAAATGCCACCCCTAGATAATTTTCATTAGGGGTCCGTAGCTAAATGGCAAAAACGAAATCCTTATAATTTGTAAGTCCGTATGTGCATATGTCACAGTAATATTACTCAGAGACTATTGATGTTATATTGCTAAAGGGTAGTTACGTATATCATGCCAATTGATAGACAACTTTGTCAAATTACGAAGAAAAAGAGGTTCTTCAGAAAAAAACATGCATGCTTAACATATGAGTTAAGCATGAGTCTGGGATATTTGTAGCTGCAAATCCTATTTTGTGCCGTCTGAGGCGGTCGCCTCTTTGCATTAAAGCACAGCGCCATGATAATAATGTCCTTCAGACCAGTTTCGGCTAATCTCAGTGAGATTGGCCGCCGCGGACGAAATAAGTTAATAAGACATTATTATATTATAGAGATAAATTCACTATTTTAACATTTGATAGTCTTTGTTTAGTTCAATTTATTTTTTCTCGAGGTGGCGCGAAATACGATTTGGTGCATCGCTGAATAGTTTTTGTAGAAATTTATACAAGTGTTAAATAGTAAATTGTTTGATTTGTGTAATAAAATTTTTAGTATTGTTCTTTTTAATTGACTTAAAAAAAAGTTATTAATTCGACACATATGTATGTAATATAATTGGAACTGCAAAACATTCACTTATGATAATCTATTAGGGCTTTCAAACAACTATATACAATTTTATCGGTAAATGTACGTATGTATGTTAGTCATCATAAATTTTTTATTTGTTTACATTCATTTCAAGTGATGGAACAATAAGCATTAAGCAGTAAGTGTGAGTGTGTGTGTGCGTGTGTGTACTGACACGCGCCGTCCGCGTCGTAGGCGTGCAGCTGCGCGTCCACGGAGCGGCTGAACTCGAGGATGTTGGTCCACTGGTCGCGGTTGACGACGCGGTAGCGGCGGCCGCGCAGGAACTCCGCCAGCGGCGCGCGCAGCGCCCAGCGCGGCAGCAGCACGCCCAGCAGCGCGCGCGCCGTGCCCGTGTCCAGCGACCGCTGGTCCTTGTCCTGCCACACGACAGTTGTCCAAACGACCAATTTACCCAAACTGTTTTTATTGTACAACTGGCGACTCGCCCTCGCTCGGGTTCGTCCTTATGTTGCTTTCCCATATAAACTTTCATCCCCTTAAAGAATGATTTCCGGGATAAAAACTATCCTATTTCCTTCCCAGGGTCTTAAACTATCTTCTTATATATATATATATATATATATATTTATCTGTTTGTCTTTCTGTTTGAACTGATTGGAATGAGACTTTCACTTAAAGATAGAGGAGTTGGTAGAGCTATATATACAGAATATGTTTTATTCCGGAAATATTTAAGCTTTCAGCGCAAATATCGAAAACCTTTAAAAATTACGCAAAATTCGAATTTACGTTTCTAAACTACTAGGAACGCACCCGAGAAAAATGATGGTTAATCGCTAGTAAGTTATAAAATTTGCCAAAAGGTATATTATAAATCCAGAAGACACCCATAGACGTTCCTGAGCAGAGCTAGCACTACTACATACTAAATATATAATTACCTTCATTTTTTTCTCCCTTTAAAAGTATAATTATACTTATACTCACCCTTGCAAAATCATAAGAATATCTGTATACAGCCTTAAATACATAGGGGTCGTTGAGTAAGTGACGCAGGTAGTCTAGTTTGTTCTGAAGTTTGAGCACACTATCGCACTGCAGGTCCGTTAGTCCTGAGGAAAAAGCATATATGATATTAAAGCAATTATTCAATTCAGTTCAATAGCAGTTATTCAATTCAATGCAATTAATTTAACCAATGTGATTTAAAAAGGTGATGTTTGCCCAGCAATGGGATGATGTGGGTTAATTGTAACTGTAAAAATAAAGAAGAAGAAAAATACACTATATTTAATCATAGTCATTTATACAGAAAGCTCTTATTTTGCTAGGTAATCATTTTTACCACTAATCCTAATCTAACTTTTCTTCTTTTTCTCCTCCTAGACAACCAATTTTAATATGTTCCTCTTTCTTTTTTAATTTTCGTCAAAAAGAAATATTTTAAAATGATTTTCTTGGAATATCAGTATTCATATATGGCAAAATTTTGATCGGCCACACTACAAAATTATCAATTTTTCATCTCACTCAAGGATTTACAAAATTTTAATTAAATATGGTACCTTTGAGCCATTCCTCTTGTGTGAAATATCCCATCTGTTTGGCACCCATTTTATATGCAATTACCAGCATTACAACATTTTCAGGATCAACTCCGAGGTCTTCACAAAATTTTTCCATTCCTTCTGGCCCTGAAAATATAACACAATCACATCTTAATAGGTTAAAAATAATGTATAGTAGGGATCAAGTTATATTTCAGCGAATTTTAACTATTTTTATGTCAAGTGTATTCAGCCCTTTTTAACGTCCCACAGCTGGGCACGAGCCTCCCGGGTTTATGTCAAGTACTCTCTACAAAACTCTCAACTACTCTTATAATAATAAACATGATGTCCTGAAAATACCATTTAGTTAGTTAACACTAGCGACTTACCCTCGCTTTGCTCGGGTGCGTACTTTACGTACGTTTTAATTTTTTGAACAGAGTCCTAAATCTTTTTCTAAAACAAAAGTAGCCTAAGTTACTCCTTATAACATCAGCTATCTGCCAGTAAAAGTCCCGTCAAAATCGGTCCAGCCGTTTTGGAGATTAACCGGAACAAACAGACAGACAAAATTTCTAAAAACTGTGTTTCCTTATAAGAACGGTATATAATTCCATGCGCATTTAGTAAAAAGCTGTTATTTTGACATTACAAACAGACATTTCAATTTTATTTATCTGTATAGAATTCTTGATGGTGATTGTTACTAACTACTATGGATTAAGAAACAATTATGTCAACAAATGGAAATCTCATAAATTAATATTGTCTTAAGAACATGATTGCATAATTAATTTATTATATAACATAAAGTTGAATAATACCTAGAACATCTGGTTCTGAAACTGTCGTGTATTCTTTGAACCAAGCTAAACATTTCTTTACACTAAAACTTGTGTCTTCTGATTTGGAATGTCTCCTGGAACTGTAATAGCAATATGTAAGTATTAATAATTTAATAAATAATATAATTGAATCTAAAGACCAATAAATGTGTTTCAAACTGAATATAGTTTTAATACATAGGTAATTTTTCTAAGGAATCGTAATTTGAATTGATAAACCTAAAAAAAAAATATTATCTATACCACATTAAAATTAGAGTATTTTTAGTAATATATTTATATGTAAAAGTATTTTAGTGTCGTAACTATATTTATAGGTAAGTGTTTTTAAAATCGCTTAAGCAGTTCTAGAATATATCCATTAGGAGCAAACATACAAAAATTCAAATCTTTTTTCTTTATAATATTAGTATAGATTTAGATTTACAAGTTAAGATACGTAAGAAATACAAAAGAATAATACATTTTCATTAAAAATTATTAAAAACAAAATATAAAAGTAATGTACCTAGTATTTCTTGATCGTTTATGATGGTGGTGCTCGTCAAGGGATGTGGTGCCGGGTAACAGGTCCGTGGAGGGCGCGCTACTGCGCGTGCGCTTACTGCAGCGCGGCATCGCTCCACCACCCTTATACCACCACAATATACAATGAAAAGCTTTTATTTATTAACTAGCGACTAAAGGGGTGATTTCGGAGGTAAAAACTATCCTATGTCCTTCCCAGGGTCTGAAACTATCTTCTTACCAAATTTCATCTAAATCGGTTCAGTATATTTCGGAGCCTGTTCGGTACAAGCAAACAAATAAACAAATCCTTCCTTTTTATTAGTATAGATGACTAGCGTTTGGGTTCGTCCCTAGGTACGATTTAACGGTTAGTATGGAATATGATGAGTTGTTGTGGGTTGTGTTATAACGTGTTTTCCCGTTGGCTCATCCCAATCGGAAATTACTTTGCGATAAAAAGTAGCCTTAGATGTCACTTTCCAGCTATCCAACTATCTTCAAACAAAAAATCACATCAATCCGTCACTCTGTTTCGACGTGAAAGAAGGACAAACAAACACACTTTCACATTTATAATATTATATATATTAGTATGGTATATTTCTTAATAGTGAAACAATTCATTAAATTCGAAATCACTTTAAATATTATCAGCAGAAATTTAGGGGCGGAACTTTTACTAAAAAGTATAAAGGGTCAGGGAAAAAATTATGTGACAGATTTAGACTACAATTTTCAAGTTATTTACTTACAAGTTAATAACCATTTATCTATTTAGACTAAGGTTACAACCCTTAAATACAATCATGGAAGTGAATATCTTAAGCACTGAATATGTTACTTGCACTTGCTTAATAAACACATGCTTAATGCACATGAAAATATCAGAGGTGCGAGACCCGGGATTTGAACCCGCTTCACTCGGATTCCCAAGCGAGTGCATTACCACTGGGCTACCACTGCCTTAAAGAATATAATTTAACATAATTTTGGTTTCATTCATATCCTTTTACATTTGTTATGTCTTATTAAGATTCTTACAAGAATGCTCCTTATATACTTATATATTTACTCTTTAGTGTAGTTTAAAAACATATTGTTAATGAATGAGCATACATGTGTCTTCTGCACAATGTTTATTTACAGTTATCTTTTTTAGATCTCTTTTACAGATAACTTTTCCTTTGTCAACATAATTTTTTGTTGTATTTGTTTCTAAGTACAAAAAAATATATTTATAATAAAAGTATGTTATATTTACATATGACAATTTTTTGATATACTTTTGTAATATAGTATTCAGTGTATTTTAAATAATTCCACAAGTAGGCATGGGTCCCCTCAATGATCAAGCCACAGTCCAAATTAGCTTAGTTATTAAGTATCATTAACTATTGTTAAATAACTGTGAATAAATCAACTGCCACATACTCATGTTAGTCTTTAAGTTCTCTCAAGGGCTTATCAGTCTGTTGACCCCTTTAATTAACTAAGTAACATAATATTGAATAAACAGTTGACATGAATGGCTTCTTTATTTGAAAGCAATATGTAAACAATATTTTTTTGATAATGTTGTTATATAATTAAAAAAAAAAGAATATCAATACACTTTTTCAATGGTGTGAATTGGATATAAGTTTGTATACTGAAGAACTATTTTTTTTTTATGCGATTCAGTGACAATCGAACAGCCAGACCACCTGATGGAAAGCAGTACCTGTCGCCCATAACACCTACGGTTCATGCACTTAGGTTTTAAGTAACAAAACTGCAGAACCACAGGTGCGTTGTCACTGTGAGGACTAAGATGATATGCCTCTTGCCTGTAATTGCGCTGGCTACCTTATCCTTCATACCGGAACACAACAATGCAATCATTGTTGCTTGGCGGCAGAAATAGATAAGGGGGTGGTACCCATCCAGTCGGACTCCTCAGGCTTGACAGAGTCCTACCACCGGTAAGCTAATAATATATTAGATGATTGAGTGACACTTATATATACATATTAAAATGTGTTGAAAAATTTCTATGAGAAAGTATGTATTGACAAATATAATATCCTACTAATATCATAAATGTGAAAGTTTGTAAGGACGTCTGGATGTATAGGTGTATGGATGTTTTTTTACTTTTTCATGCAAAAACTACTGATTGGATTTTAAAAAAACTTTACAATAATATAGCTCATACATCAGAATAACACATAGGCCACCTTTTATTCTGGAAAAAATGTATGGTTCCCATGGGATAGATTTGTTATTATTTTTCTAGAGCCAATAGTGAATTTTTATATAAGCTTTGATTGTCTACTGAAAATCCTTTTTGTGTTAAATGATGCATTTGTTTAACCGAAAGAAACATTCTTTAGTTTATGAGAGTAATTGCTATACTATTGTCATAATTTACCTGAAAGTAAAGTCAACATTAGAATTCTGATATTTATTAAAGAATCTATTGATATTTCTAACAAATTATGATTTTAAAGTTATAGTATCAAAGTTGTAGTATCAGTGATCAAATAATCATAAACAAGCAATATTTAAATGTACTTAAATTGAATAAACATATTAATTAACCTTAAGTACTTTTGCTAAATTGTTATATCATATATCTACAAAAGTCACTAATATGATATTCTCTTACTATAATATACTTGTAGTAATTCTGTGTAGAATTATAAAGTTTCAAAAGTTTTTGTTTCTATATGTGTATGATAATACTAAAAAAACCTACACCTTGTGTAAAACTAAATTAGCTCAGAAAGATAATAGAAAATATATTCGTTTAAAAGTTGGAGAGTTTAAAAGTAAGAATTATAAGAGGAAAATGTAATTAACCTTCCTCATAATTATGTTATTATATCAAGGTTTATTCTCCTTACTTTTGACTTATTCTTGATTATTAAATTCATGACTAAATATATTAAATGTGATATTACTATTAAAATTCCACAACAATGATATAAAACAAATATAGCTGTTTTATAGTATAGTATCCTTACTTATACCTATTGTAATATATAAGCCATATGCTTGGTTATTATAGTATTACACGATTTTTATTAATAGATGGGTTATATTATGAAACTATTATTTAAAGCCTAACTCCCACGCGAGGAAAGTCATAGTAAAATAATAGTCCAATTTATAAAAGTAACTGAAATATAAACAAAGAACTGCAAAGTAATCTATGTAAGTAATGTAAACTAAATACACGGGATGATAAATACTTACTATAGGTGGCAGATTCGATATAAAACTAGAGAACTTGAATGGGTTTTCGTCTCCTATTTTGCGAATTTGCGGAGACAGCTTGACGAAAAAATGTCTACTTGACAGGTCGATAATAACCTGAAATAAAAAATCAATGTGGAGAAAAAAGGGAGAACGAGAATGGCACATATCACAATCACAATACAAGGGCATTAAACAAGTACCTGAGTTTAATATAACAAAAATGTCACAAAAAAACAAACGGTGAAATAATTCATAAATCTTTTGCAGTACTTGGGAGTCTTAGATGTTATGCAAAGGATACACATATAATAACGGGGTAATATGGAACAAACGCATGTAACTTATATTTTTAATGTTCATATAACACATTAAACATACCGTTCATAACAAATTATAATAAATTTTACAAAATCAAAGTGCAAACACAGCGGTGGAGAAGAGAAAAACTCAAAACGAAACTTTTTAAGTCACAGATAACAACAAAACAAAACAACGTTTCGTTACGCCACTTTGATCGTACATAGACAATGTTATTTATTGTTCAACATGTAGCTTACTTATAATAAAATATGTTGTAAGAGATTTTTAAATATTTTTATTGTTTAGTAGTAAGATAGATAACATTCCGTAGAATTTTATATTTAATAACAAATAATTGTTAAACTGCTGAATATTGGCCTTCTTCTGACGAGCGCTAAGGGGCAACTATTAATTACAAATAATGAGCAGTTTTTATTTTAATTTAGACTCCCTAGATAGTAATTTTTTGTTTTATCTTTTTTTAAACTATAATAGTTCATCAGCTTTGCGTTTAAAACATTTCTACTGTAATTTGCTTTGAGAATAGTAAAAAAGTAAAGTGCTTTGAGAACAGTTGTGCTGTGCTGCAAGTTAGTGATGCGCTCTCAGCCCTTCTTTGTGTAGGATGCTGGAATTTTGGTGTAGGGTGTCAGCTTTCGTTCGATTGATCAACTCTAAACATGAACACAGAAAATATTTAATTTAATAATGACATTCTGTATTAATCGATAGACTTTTAAAATTTACATTTAATAGTTCCTTTATAAAGTTTGCTTTACGTTAAAAACAAAAAAGTATATATGTTTAAAAATAATTTAGACGACGACGATTTAATTAAAAAATGCCGACTGAGGCGCGTATATGTGCTAGTTCTTAGGTTAGGTGTGCTCGCGACTCTCGACAGGTTAATGTTTCTAATGTATTCAAAATTTTAAAATCGTTAATTTCGATTAAAGGCTATTCACGCCATTACACTGTATGTTCTCCTGACCGATTTCGGCCAGAGTGTCCAATTTCACTAAGACTAGCCATCTGCGCAGGAGATATTATAGTGCATAAGTGCAGGTGCACTCTTTATTCAAGCCACTCTCACATACTTTGGACGAAAACTCAAAACAACCAGTGAGAGGCACAGGTATGAAACACCGCCAACTTCCCAACTCTGGGCTGCTACTGAGACTTTTTAAACAAAAATTTTGAACCAAGTGTAGGGCTTAACCCAGGATTCGAACCCACGACCTCCGGATGTCTGGCCGTACATGTTATAGCCACTAGGGAGGCATTTACACTGTAAAATAAACTGTAATAATTATGTTCTCCTGAACGGTTTCCGCAATGGCGACAAATCTCACCTAGACTAATCACCTGTAGGTACAGAAGAAATTATAGCACACAAGTGTGTGCGCACAGCGTGCATTATAATAAGAAAACAATTAGATACGACCGGTTGAAAATTAGGCGCACGACCAAAAGCCTTATCTGCTTTTCGTTGCATTGGTTTGTAATAACTATACGTGACCGGATCTCGAATTCGAATCCAGGACCTCTGGATTTGCAGCCGTACGTGCTAGACACTGGTATCAACGAGGCAGACAGTCAAGAGAAATACCATGAAGCTGAAAAAAGATTATAATACAATAAACATTATGTAGGTTGAACTCAGAATACCTATAGTTTTAATGATGAATATTCATATAGACGAGAGCTTAGCCTAAGGCAGGAAAAACTTTGACGGTGGATCCACAGATAACTTTTCACACCTTAAATGCAGAATAGAATTGTATATTTTAATTCAATGTTTTTCAAGTACGGCAGGGAAGCCGGCAGCCGCCGGTGAGGCAATGCATTTAAATTAAACAATCTTTTATTTTTGCTGCCCTCCGCGAAGATTTGCGATTTTCTTTAAAACTTTTAATAGCTTTTACTTTGTTATTTTGATTACAACTTTATTGTTTTAGTAAAATATAAACTAATAGTTATTGTATTGTAATTTTATGCGAATACATTTAACAGATTTTAATAAATAACTTAATACTTGCAAGTAATAAATTATTAGATACTAGCAGCTCACTCTCGGTTCGCTCGGGTTCGCGTCTAGAAAAACAATAACAAACATATCCCACGGGAGCTGTAAATTTTTCCGGGTCAAAAATATGCTACATTATGCTATTCCAGACTATAATCTATTTCTGTGCCAAATTTAATCCAGATCCGTTCAGCCCTTCTGGCGTGAAAGAGTAACAAACATTCATACATCCATATTCACAAACTTTCACTTATAGATTTGCAATAAATATCTACAGTTTTTTTACGAGTACTAATGAGTAATGACAGTAGCATGCATACTATGTGGGAATGAAACACGCGGACTTTAGTTTATACCCAGATACTTCTGACTTTTATTAGAAAGTCAAAGTATCGATAAAATATCTAATTCAGTTACCTATATAAAAAAATAATTCCTAGGTATATAACATATTCTAACAGACTCAATCATGGTTTCTTTTTTGACAAAACTTTTTTGTGTCGTCGGTCTATCGTGAAGCATGATGCTAAGTATTGCCATCCTATTTTACTTCTTACTAATATTATAAATGTGATAGTTTAGATGTTTGGATGTTTTGATGAATGTTTGTTACTCAATCACGCCAGAACCGCTGAACGGTTCTGGATGAAGTTGGTACAGAGATAGATTATAGTCTGGAATAGCACATATGCAGCATATTTTTATCCTGGAAAAATTTCCATTCCCGTGGATTGATTTGTTATGTTTTTCACTAGGGACAAGCCCGAGCGAAGCGAAGGTAAGTCGCTAGTGACACGATAAAATTCGCGGTGGTTATTTGTTAAATAATAAAAGTAAAAGTATGAAGCTCTAAAAACTTTTATACTTTACTATTAAAATTAACTTTTCTATTATCTACAACTTTTTTTTAGTACTCAGAAAGTAATTTATTATAATTATCTATTCATATAATAGAACTGTAGAGGTCAAATGTCTGTACATAGAAAAAAAATGATAAAAACCGAGTTTCCTGACTATGTATGTATGTAACAAGAAAAAATAGACCAAATCCTGATTTTTTTCAATTTTTTTGTTTCTCTGTCTGTTTGTATGGGCTAATCTCTGAAACTGTAGAACCGATTTAAATGACATTTTGCATGGTGATACCTTATATCCCCGGTCAACATCTTAGATACTTTTCATCCCGGAAAATTAAAGAGTTATCGTGGGATAGTTAAAAACTATAATAACTTATACAGCTTAGTACACAAAAACTACTGATTGGATTTTAATGAAATTTTACAATAATATAGTTCATACACCAGATTAACAAATAGATTACTTTTTATCCCGGAAAAATGTACGGTTCCCGTAGGATAGATTTGTTTTTGTTTGTCTAGTGGCGAACCCGAGCGAAGCGAAGGTGACCCGCTAATATAACTAATATAAAAACAATACTTCAACTAAAAATCTATGTATATAAGTATTGATTTAATCATTTATGAACCGAAGTAGTAATCGTGTGCCGCCAACGTAATTGCTACACGTTTACATGAGAAATGACCCCTTGGGATTTTCCTATTCATAACTTAGTTCACTCATGAAAGTGTTTTCGGCAGAATAATCTTATATCTTAGGTCCCTTTTAAACGACCTGTGAATATCATAAAACAGCTTAAGAAACCCTTTCAAACTATACAAAGTTTGTTTAAACTTAATAAAGTGAGTCGTTTATTATTATACAACCTACATAGTGGAATGAAAATGGCGACGGGTCTGTCCCATTCAGCCGGCCGTCTGTTTCGCCCCCTCTCACCCTATTTTACCCCAAGCTACCCTTCGAGTTAGTTTCTCGCCAACCCTCGTGTAGGGTGTACGTCTCTGGTACAAAAATTTTCACGCGATCTTTTCCGAAGTGCAATAAACATTTCGAATTTTCTGTCAAATTGTGTTCATGTGTTATTTGTTTTATAGTAATATTTCTTATTAGTTTTGGTGAAGTTATTATTCTATTGATTTTACTTAGAAAGTGTTTGTTATCGTCCGCTTTAACAACTTACGTAAGTATTTACTGCATTGCGATATGCTCTAATTTTATAATTTTCTATTCGAACTATTACGGGACTCATGACATTCGATATTTTATTTTCTTATTTAATATTGGTCCTGTGAAGAAACAGATTATTCTTATTGGAAAGGGGAGAGAAACTGTTAAAATGTGAAGACACGTTTTAATTATATACTAGTTGTATTTTAGTTATAGGTTAGACAAAATTTTAAACTTTTTACTTATTTATTACTTAAACAAATATTTAATGAAAAGGAGAGTCAAATATATATTGTGTTGATTAAACAAAATTTTGTTTACACTATTCATATTTTTAATAATGCTTAGTAAAGTTAAAAAACAATTTTTGATTAAGTTTGAGGACTACCAAGGGAACAATTTACCTCTTGTATTCGTTTTTATTATAGAGATATATAATAGAAGTTATTCATGTAGAACATAATCTTTATGGAAATTAAGTATGATGATGTGTTTCGATGTACCTAATTTAATATGTTGCAAAGGTTAAAAATTAGGACTGGCACTTTATTTCATTATACTTAACTAAGGGTTGATCCGCTACATGTTGTTCTGTAACATTAACTAATATTAATTACTATTGATAGCAAAAATTGTGACTAAATAAATTTTGAGATACATTTTAATTAAAAAAATAATAATTTTAAAATAACATAAAATAATTTTATTTTTTCTACCAATTAAGTGTTTAAAAAGGTTGTTTTTTAATTATGTCGAAAGTGTTATAGAGCAAACTAGCGCCTTTATATTGCAGAGTGATCTAAAATCGATATGCAGTTCAATTTTATATGAACGCGGATATTTTTCTTGAAACAATTTATACAATTATTTACTAACAAACGACCATTTGCCATTAATTTCTATGGAATATACCAGCAAATTTATTAAAATGTTCTCAATTCATAGTTAATTAAGTATTCAAACCTGAGCTTCTTACGTGTTTATAATTTATATAGCTTTATCTCTGTACGCTTAAGGAGTCAACCGAAATGTAGCAGATTATATAGGAACTTTCGATGTTTCCTTAAAACGTGCACAGGATTGCATCGTGTTTCCGCCCGATACCCACCCCCCGAGTAGTGAAAATTGAATTGAAGGACCATTTGAGCTGTTATTTGATTTCCTAGCGTTTTCGCCGTAACGCGATAAAGCTTGTTCCGACGATTCAGAAAATTTTGCTGGAATATTACTCATTTGACCCCAGTAGATTGTTAGTTGATTCAATTTTAATTACGATGGCTGCCTAGCGCAATGGTTAGGTCTGCCTAAGTTTCGTTTTCTTCGCCCAAAAAAAATACATTTTTTGGAATATATACATAAATATTTATATAATACAGTGAAGAATTAAGAAGTATTAAAGGAAGTGGGAAAAATATGTCGTAGAATTATATTAATGTCATTCCCATTTATTATTTTTATTTTATGACAAGCGACTCACCCTCACTCCGCTCGGGTTCGTCTCTACTTACGTTTTAGCATTTAGTATAGATTTCTCAGAGATGACATATTTTCTCGTAGTAAAAAGTATCCTATATGTTAACCCGGATAACCAGCTATCATAATAGAAAATTTCATCAAAATCCCGCCAGTGGTTTTATCGTGATGCGGTCATAGACAGAAAGACAGCTAAAAGTTCTAAAAACTATAGATTCGGCCTCTGCATCAATAATAATGTCTACGAGTATTTCAATAAGATTTTCCAAAAAATATTTAATGTACAGATTCAGTTTAGTTACAATATTATTATATGTATAGATAGATTGTAGAATTACATATTTATTATCTAAGCCGCCAGAATAGGATTATGATGACCTCATTTAAAAATTTTGCTTTCTTACTTCTTAAACTAACATTGATAAAATGAGAGAAAATGTTTGTTATATTCAGCCCTTGTTTTTAACGTCCTATTGCTGGGCACGGGTCCCCTTCAATGACGGGGGTCCGGCCATAGTTCACCACGCTGGCCAAGTGAGGGTTGGCGGACTTCACGTGTCTTTCGATAACTTGCTAGGTTCTCTCAGATATGCAGGTTTCCTCACGATGTTTTCTTTCACCGTAAGACAAGTTACCAGTGGTAACGCGCTCGGTTGGGAAACCGAGTGATGCGGGTTCAAATCCCGGGTCTCGCACCTCTGATATTTTCACGTGCGAATCATTTTCTAACTTGATTACCACTTGCCTTACGGTGAAGGAAAACATCGTTTTAAGACATTATTTATATTTCAAAGGACTACTCATATAAGTTTCAAAAAGAGAATTCTACCCTAAAGTATAGAATAATTACATTCGAAGTGATTATGAATTTGGTGTACTTTTTTAGTACAATTTTTTTTATTTATTTTATGATTTATGAGTTATCCATCTTGCTTAAATAATGTTCTTGCACACATACATATAACTATAGAAGTTTAGGTATACAATATTATTTTTCTTTTTTGGATTAGAAATAAAAAAAAAACTCGCAGCATCCTTCTTGTGACTTCACCTAACACACGTTGATATTTCGCTAACAAGTATACGAATCATCTCGAAAACTGTTCATTAAAACCTTTTTTATCTCTTTTTTTTAACATGGCTTTGACAATTTGTCACTGTTAACGAACAAATTTAGTCTCCGGTGTGTATGTGCTCGATACATTACCTTCACGCTTGCTCTCGTTAAAAATGACGTAATACACTGTGAATAAAGCAATCTACATATGTATCTCTGTCACTATTAATTATTATTTAATTAAAAATGCTTTTGACTGAGTTTTTTAGTATGGTAGCCTATGTATAAGGAAATTACGTGCTTTACCTAAAGCAAAATTTAGAATAAAAATTACATGGGATATAGGTACACTATACATATATTAAATGGGATTGTGTGATTTGCGCATAAATACAGGCCATTAATATCTATATATATGACTGAATGGGTGTATGAATCATGCTGTTAGAGGTTTTTCACGGTCTGTTTAAGACGATGTGTGGAGGAGCCAGGACATCTTTTTGTCTACCATGAAAAAGAAATTGTAGAATATTTTTGTTTAGCCAATCATATCTGAATATCATTAAATAAGATAATACTTTCATAGATTTACGCGAATATCTGAAATTTTAAATAAAACTATCTTTTTGGATTTTCTCGGGGATTTATTTTGGTTTTTGGTTCTCAAGTTTCGAATGTTTGACAGCACGGGTGAGCACACATGGTCATGTAACAACTGTATTTTTTGAGTTGTTTAAAACTTTAGTCTCTCCCGTGAACATGATTGCTCTGCCACTGTCTTTGAAATAAGTTAATTAATTATCAAACACAAAATTATTATTGATTTTTTTATTGATAACTTTTAACTGTGAATTTTAGTGAATACTATGTACAGTTGCAATAACATTAGTAAATAAAAATATATGATATATTAAAAAATAAAATATATTTAAATTATAATTCTAATGTATGTTGTACACTGACGTGTAAATATACTCGATACATTATAACTTCACGCGCGCTGATTCCTGACAAAGGTGACGTAGTGTACCAGACTGTGAATAAAACAATTTACATAGCGTTTGTACTTTCAAAATCAAAATATATACGCAAAACCGCTCATGTGAATAATAATTCAATATTACAGATAATTTAGTTATAATTTACTTTAAATTTCAGTAGGGATTGTTGGGTTGGTTGGAAAACTGTATTTAAATTTATTCTTTAATTAAAAATTCAACTAACGCAGAAAGAAATTGAAAAGAAACATCTTTTATCTCAGTAACTAAGGCCCTAGTATTTATACGTAATGTAAGAGCACGCCGACGCCAAATACGGGCTAATTTGTAAAACGTATTAGCTCAATTTTATTTGTTCATCAAATAAAATTGATATTTGTTCGTTTAAAAAAATAAAAACTTACTTAATCTAGTCTCTTGAAGTAACTACTACAATATATCGCATTTCAGAAGTAGGTCAGGTAGGCTAAGTAAAATTCGGTTTAACAGCACACAGCTTTTATTTTTCTATACAGTGTAACGTTTCTAACGCCATTAGGATAAAGAATCATAGAATGACGTATTGCATACGCCATACAGTAATAAGTTAAAAAACAAAACACAACGCTGTTCCCGCCCTTTTTCCACTCAAGATGACAACTTCAGAAAACTCAAATAAGTATTTTATATCAGAATGACAATTTAAAAAATCAAATAATTAATTTACAATTATAAGTATAAATCCTATTTCTATATAATTAATAATAATTTATACCTACTATTATTAGTGTAACAATCGCCTTAAATATTTATAACAAAAATTGTAATATGAATTGAACTTGTGTGAATTACGTAATAAGGACTTTCAATATGTCTGGTACACTTAAAATGCTTTTCTGAGACGGCAGTTTTTCTGTGAAGAAATTATTTATTAAAAATCTTCAAACGTTAGACATTAACTAAGTGTTCGTAACAAATTCCCTTTTATTGTTGCTGTCAAGTGTGTCAGTTGAGAAATATTTTATTCAATTTAATTCTTTTGTTTATGGCTTCAAGAAAAATATTTACTTTGCCCATGTCATACAATATAGAAGTTGATTGGAAATTTCTTGATAACAAAAGTGTACATAGGTGCATATCTACTATTTTGACAAAATACTATTGTATTACATAAAAATAATTATTAATAAATAAGTATGTGGGGAAATTAACACATAGCGCCATCTAGTTCCATGGCAAGCTACGAGGCTTGTGTTATGGATACCAGATAGTTGATTCGCTACACATATATAACTTTAAATACATACATAGTATAAATATAAACCCATGACTAGAGTACAAATGCTCATTCGTGTTCATCACACAAATGAATGCCCACAGAGGGACTGAACCCGCGACCGCTGGCACAGCAAGTAGGGTCACTAAAAACTGAGCCAAACGTGTCGTCAAATTAAATTACATTTTCAAAATATAATTTGAAAACATATACAAATAACTATATATATAATTAATAATTAAACTTACCTTTAACGATGGGTAAATTTAGAAAAGGAACAAAGGAATGTTCTATTATGAGATGTATTTACTTTGAGGCAAAACTGTACCTGACTGTCGATTTCTGGTGGTTTATTATTTTTTATTAGCATTTATAATATCACGTCATTTTATTCCTGCGACATATATGCATGAATGCTTATTAATTAATCTAGTCAGTGGAATACGATTTCCGACATGATTACCACTTGTTTTACGGTGAAGGAAAACATCATGAGAAAACCTGCATGTCTGAGAGAACATTTTTTTTTACGTTGGGAAATGCGCTTAGGCACGAGGTGTTGAACTCACCGGGAAAGCCAGTAATACCCACTAAAACCTAATGCAATCTTCCCCGTCTTAATGGGGTGTGGCAGGATCGCTTACGCACTCAACCACGACGCCCCGACGGCAGGCCTGCCGAAGCAGACCACAACTACCATAGGGTTTCTCCACAGTCCACTCTGCTATCAGAGGAGTACCAGGAGCAACCCGTATGGTACACCACCCACCGCGGTTGGCCGCCTCCTAGTGCGTTTCTTGGCTTCGCGCCCGGTTGTATTGCCGGGCACTCCTGAGCCCCTTCACCACGACAAGGCGAACGCACGCTGGGATGTCTGAGAAAACCTAGCAAGTCCTCGAAAGTACATGTTAAGTCCGCCAATCCGCATTTGTCCAAAATGGCGGACTATGAAAATTAAAAAGTACCTACTATAGGTACTGTTTTGTCTTTGCCTATATTTGTATCGATAAAAACCATATGAAAATAATAAATTCAGAATTGAGAAAAGACGCTTCGTTTTTATTTATGTGTTAAGATTAACATTATTACGCTGTTACTCACTTTTATAAGTACTTCATATTTCGGACAATATGCATTTTATAATATGTAACTTTCAACTTCTGAACTTTAATCGATCTTTATTATATCTAGTTGGAGAGACTCCAATGCTATTTAAATATATCGCCCAGATACCTAAAGGGATAGTTACGTAAAAGCTGCATTTTATTCTATCCTTGCGCCGCGTTGTTTCGAGCTTTTATTTTCTGTAAACTTTACAGATAATGTTACGTTTATGCCTAGTACGGCAATTACGTCTTGATTAAGTATCAGACATTTAAATATATCTTCAATTAAAACATAATCGATATCAATATCATTATCAATATCATCATCATAAGTCCGCTTTCCTCTACTACAAAACAAAATCCTTTTCTATAGCTCGCCACCGTGTATGAATGTACGTCGCTATAAACTATTAATAAAACACAAAATACAAAAACTAAAAACAACTGAGATTATAAATATATCTAATTTCGTATATACATATGTTCAAAGTACATTATAACACTCTTCTTTAGGTTCCCTTTACATTAGTTTATGGAAGTCTGCCTTATACCCTATATTGTCCTTGTTGACATTTATGATAACTGCTCTGCTCCCATGGGTTACTACCCATGGGTTACTGCTCATGATGATATATAGCCTATAGCCTTCCTCAATAAACGGCAAAAAGAATTTTTCAAATCGGATTAGTAGTTCCTGAGATTTGCGCTTTCAAACAAACAAACTCTGCCTCTTTATAATATTAGTAACTAGCGACTTACCCTCGCTCTGCTCGGGTTCGTCTATACGTTTTAACGTTTAATATAGACATAGAATGTTATTCTTAAGAGATAAACATATGTACACTTTTCTGTAGACCTATATAAGGTACACAATTCCATCATACATTATTTTGTAATATCTCAAAGGGTTTAGGCAGCGTTTACGTTAAAAGCTCCCAGACGGCTTATTTTTTTCCGACACTTCAAACAAATTATTATTAGTTATATTTTAGCCAATGTTTACAAAAACTTAACAAATTAACTAAAATCTTTCTCGAGAACCACTCTATCCATTGGTGAAAACATCATGAAAATCAGTGCATTCGTTTTTGAGTTTATCTCAAACAGACAGACAGACAGACGCGGCGGAGGACTTTGGTTTATAATATGTAGTGAAGATTATAAATAAATACTTAATTATTACTGTACAAGTCATGTTTGCGTAAAATTGTGGCAAGAATACTAGCTGTATTCCCTCGAATGGCAATGTAGATTCTTTGGGCGTAGAACGAGCTAGCCCTGTGGCTACCAGTAGAGCTATAAGACGAGGTGCTATATCAGTGTTTAGCACTTCGACTCTATAAGCCAGGGGTCAGAAAACTGAAAATATTATATATATTTTTAGTTTTCTGAAGACTATTATTATTAGAATGACTTGAAACACAATTTAATCTCTTTTATAATAAATTCTAAAGGATATTTCAACAAAACTGAAATATCCTAATATAAAAAGGAAGGAACAAGTTATGGAAATAAAAAAAAAAAATCGGAGACATACAATATGTATGTCTGTCTTCGATTGCTTAATACTATTTTTCTTTGATAAGAAGGGATCTTTTTAATTCGCTTTTTATTTTTATAATAATGTAATAAATAACATTTGCTAAAACATAATAAATATTTATAAGTTATATAGATTAGGATATATTAGTTTTGTTAAATGTGTATTTAGAATTCATTATGAAGTGGGCCTAATATTAAATTTCATATCGCTCCATTGGTGTACTCGTATGTACCTACTGTGTATGCTTTAATCAACCACATAATTATTTCAAATATTTTGATATATTAGATGCAGTTATATCCATTAACCTACTATTAGGTCAATAAAGCGTTATATTATCATTAAAATTTATTATAATATTATAATAATAAAATAATACTATCTAATTTAGGCAGTGGTAGCCCAGTGGTAACGCGCTCGCTTGGGAAACCGAGTGAAGCGGGTTCAAATCCCGGGTCTCGCACCTCTGATATTTTCATGTGCGAATCATTTCCAACATGATTACCACTTGCCTTACGGTGAAGGAAAACATCGTGAGGAAACCTGCATGTCTGAGAGAACCTAGCAAGTTTTCGAAAGACATGTGAAGTCCGCCAATCCGCACTTGGCCAGCGTGGTGGACTATGGCCTGATCCCCCTCGTCTTGAAGGGAGGCCCGTGCCCAGCAGTGGGACGTTAAAAAGGGCTGAATACAAACGACAGAGTCTTTTGATTACATTAACTTAGAAGTTTTATTTTTTCACAGCTCCAAGGGATTGCAGATCTAACTCCTGACTATTTGATATGAATCTGTCGTTTATGCCGCATATTTTGATACTCGCAAGGGAATTAAAATCTATAGAATACTTCCGGTTGACCTAAAATCCTGAAATGGCAAGAAACACTATCTTTTAGCAAAAATAAAGGGAAAAATCTGAAAACCGTAAATTTGTAGTTACATAACAAAAAAAAAATAACTTTAACATTTCACACGGAACCCCGGTGTGCGAGTTAGAAGTACACGTGTCCGATTTGTTTGTTTGAATGTTCCCATCTCTGGAACCGATCTGATAAGAATAGAATTCACACTGTTTTTTGTATTAAACTCAGTTGTCTTTTCATGGTTTCATTTTTTCCCGAACTTTGTTATAAGTTCAAAAAAGTTTTATTTAAAATTTCAAATATGTTCTTATTATTCGTAAATTTAAGAAATCATTAACACAATTCACAAAAGTGTTTGAAGATTATGACTGTTAAATTATTATGTCGCAAAACTTTCTTTCTTAGCAAATTAATTAAAATAATTATAATTGCTTGATTCTTTGTCGGTGAAATTATATTAGTTTTCTAATAACAAAAACATTAATTAAATAAAATGATATATTATTTTAAAAAACGTACACCTCAGTACTATGAAATAAAAAAACTACCGGTTGTGAAATAAAGAACGGAGTATTATAAACTCACTTAAAACGCAAATGCGATACTCAACTAACGTAATATCGTGAAGAACGTAATAATATTGTCTCGGGGATATGCAATAGAATATTCAGTTCATTTTGTGGGGAAGCTCGAATATTTCTCCGGAATGCAATAATGTGCTTAAAACTGGTGGTTTGCGTTATTTTATGTAAAGTTGCGAATTTTAGCTTATTATGGATGTGAAAGTTTAAATGTTTAGTTATTTCGTCACTCAATTACGTCAGAACGGCTGAACGGATCTAGGTGAATAGGAATAGTACATAGGCTATTATTATCCCGGAAAAATGTACGTTTCCCGTGGGATATATTTTTGTTTTTGTTTTTGTTTCTTCTCGTGAACCCGAGTGAAGCGAGGGTGAGCCGCTATTAAGTTATAAACGAAAAAAAGATACTATTGTTGTTGTTACAACTCATTTTCAAATTATTTATATCGTCTTCAAAATTACTTTAAAATAATTAATAATATTTATTTGATAAGACCCGAAAGCCATATTATTATTTGAGACAAAATCATCATTCAAACTGAAAAAAATAAAGCGTAAACAAAAATACATCCAAATTAAGTTTTTTTTTAAAGTCAATAAAAAATATACGGCAAGCAATAACACCTTATTTGTACTTTAATAAAACGGCGTTTGCACGTCGGAGGCGGAAATTAAAAACGTGCTCATTCAAAACATAACATCAAAAGAGGAAACAATTCGAAATCAAACCCTCACGTTCCAAAGATGTTACATCGAAATAATTCGCCAAGTTTAAATTAAACAAATAAACACATGGACGTGGCAGAAAATTGGCTCGAAAATTTGAAGGCACGAGTGGAAACAATAGGTCGCCTGCCTTTATATCTGCTATCTATCTTTACATCTCTGGATGGACGGCCCCAATTAAACTCTACCGCTTCGCATCAGAGCGGCCGACCGGCAAACGTACACGTTGGTGTTAGGGTTACCAGAAACTGATAACTAAAGAACTATAAATACCGGTCTGTTCACTTCACTTCGCTCGTATTTAATTGAGTTATCCAATATAGGTAGCAAATATAGTAACAATACTATAACGTTTGTGAACGAGTCTTGGAGTATCTGTAAATAGATCCATGTATTTCGCTATGTAATAAAGACTAGCGCCACCCTCGCGCCGCTCGGGTTCGTCCTTATTTACGATTTAATTTTTAGTATAGATTTCTTAAGATGAGATATTTTCCCATAGTAAAAAGTATCCTGTATCCGATCCGGACCAGCCATTGTCATAACAAATTTCATCAAAATCACGATCAAATCAATGATGCGGTCACAGGCAGACAGCCAAACAAAAATTCTAAAAACGATAGATTCGGCCTCTGTATCGATAATAATGTCTATTTCAATAAGATTTTCCAAAAAATATTTAATGTACAGATTCGGCTTAGTTACAATTATATTATCTATATGTAAAGATGAAGTAATTTATTTCATAATTTTCTCATATACATATAACTAGCATCATGATAGTAAATAAATTATAGTTAAAAAAACCTAAAAAAACACGCTTTTATGATGAATTGGACTAAAAAGTAATAATTTTTGGTATAAGAATAAAGTGATAAACGAAAAAAAATAATGATATAGTGAAAAAAGCGTGGTGTGCTTTGTACAATATTTTCATATTAACTGTACTTTTAGAAGTCATACCAATGGAATATGTATTTATAGCAACCGATATCGAACAAGTCATGCTTTTTTAACAATAATATAAATTTTCTAGTTAATCACTTTATATATCATTTTTTACTTCTTAGTTCGTCATTAAAGAGTGTTTTTTAGTTTTTAAACTATAATTTATTTTTTATTTTTATCATATTTTTTTTAAAAAAATTTTGTATTGTCATCTATCCTTGATAAGTGTGCTAAATTTCAAGTTAATCTAACGTTTAGAAATGGGTAAAAAATACGTTCAAAGATTCCGTTACATAGATAAATACAGCTGAAGCTAATAAATAGCCAATGTTACTAATCACATGCCTACTTCATAAAATGTATATCGATTTTCAGTCGAAATTTCTATCTGCTAGCATTACATAGATTAGCGTTAAAATCGATCCCCGGTCTGTGAAAAATGTTTTCTTTCTTAAAAGCAAAAGTGGCTTATATCATTCACGCCCGAAATTTATCCGAAATTGATTCAGTCACTACAAAAATGTAGATAGAAAGATAAATAAACAAGATGTTTAATGGCTATTTGAACTTTTACCCCCAAAATTTAAGCTTTAATAAGGTTCGAATGTGAAGATTACCGGCAAAACGAACAATTAAAAATATTTTCAATAACTTAATAACTTAACACCATATTCCTTATAGACAGTTTTTGTTGCTATTTGGGTTGCGATTTACATCGGCCTGCCTTTTTAGAAGACAATACATATTTCCCGTCCGTGAAAATCATAATCGTAGATGGAAAAATTTACACCAATAAAACAATGTATGTATTCAGCCCTTTTCATGTCCCACTGCTGGGCACGGGCCTCCCTCAATACGAAGGGAATCAGTCCACCATAGTCCACCACGCTGGCCAAGTGCGGATTGGCGGACTTCACATGTCTTTCTAAAACTTGCTAGGTTTTCTCAGACATGCAGGTTTCCTCACGATGTTTTCCTTCACCGTAAGGCAAGTGGTAATCATGATAGAAATGATTCGCACATGAAAATATCAGAGGTGCGAGACCCGCAGGCAGTGGTAGCCCAGTGGCAACGCGCTCGCTTGGGAAACCGAGTGAAGCGGGTTCAATAAAACAATACGAAGAACATTTTATTTTATGGGTAGGCACTGCCAGAAACAAGTATATAATGACTTTTGAGACGTCTAAAACCTTGGTCTCTCCCGTGACCATGATTGCTGTAAAGCATTCGAAACGTCGGAAAACAAAAATCAAAATAAATCCACGAAAAAATCCGAAAAGATAGTTTTATTTAATTTAAAATACGAAGTGTTTATATTGTCACATTTTTCACCGATAAATTGGTAGCCCTAGTTACGTTAGATTTAGTCTGGACCTCCTGTCTTATATTTCATTTTAATTACAAATGGTAAAAGAATGAAAAAAATGTTGGGAATTGAATGAAATTTGAAAATTTACCGTATAAGAATGTAAAGCAACAAATATTTGAAGTAATTTTTTTTTATCAAATATTCTTTTTTATTTGTTTTAATAACATATCTAAAATGATGAAATTAATTATAATAATGAGCCACAAAACCTTCTTCTTCTGTAACCTATGAACCTAGATAATTTAGATTGTTCTTCGACTCAAAAAGGAGGAGGTACTTGATTCGATCAAATTTGATATTTTGGCCATTTGAGAATTGATTTTCTTATTCTTTTTTAATGAATACGGTAATGTGTCATTTAAAATGTGACCAATTAAATTTCTAAAAAAATTTCCACCCCTTACGGTGCACAATTATTTTAAGGCGCACTTCCACTTTGCAAGTCGGCGTACTAGTTTTAATAAAAAGATTTCAATTGTTATATACTTTTTATTAACTGCTTATTCCATACATATTATAAATACGAAAGTTTGGATGGATATGTGTTTGTTTGTTTGTTACTCAATCACGCCAGAACGGCTGAACGGACCTAGTCGAAATTTGGCACAGAGATAGTTTATATTCAGAATAGCACATAGGTAATTTTTATCCCGGAAAAATGTACGATTCTCGTGGGATATCCATAGTAACCATGAAAACGTAGCTAGGGACGAATCCGAGCAAAGCAAGAGTGAGTCGCTAGCGAGTTAAATATCACAATATATATCATGGGCGGTTAAAAATATTACCAATATTTAATATATTTTAAGCTCTATTGAGAGGATTTTTTGCGTTCTCATCTATCAATAAAGTTTCATCAAGACCTTTTTGATTCTTCTTAAAATATATTAACAATAAGATATTAACTATTTTCTTGAATTTTACTTATAAGATTAAATTTTAAAATCAGTGTCTACTAAAATAAGGCACATTTTCATATTTTTCCTCAAAACTTCACTTCGGGGTTAACCTAAAAAGGAACGCTTTAATTAAGCCACTCAACAGATGATTAAATAAGCAAATCTATTAAAAGAGGGTAAAAGATGTCGGTATCAGGTGTATAAATTGAAGTACTTAGTGTTGTTTAGCAGTAGGTAAATTTGTTCTACTTGTCTTCTATTCATTACTATTATAGAATGGATTTTATTGAAAAACTAGCGACTCAACCTCGCTTCGCTCGGGTTCGTCCCTCTCGGGAACCCTAATTCTTTTTCCAAAATTAAAGTAGCCTAAGTTACTCTTTCGGAGTACTACTACTACTTCTGTTTCGGAGATTAGCGGAACAAACAAACAGACAGAAAGACAGGCAGACACAGACAGACAAAAATTTAAAAAAAATATTGTTTTGGTATATATATGTACCGTGTGTACATCCATATGCATTTAGTAAAAAGCGATTATTTTAATATTACAAACAGACACTCCAATTTTATTTATAGATAATCTCAGGTGAAAGCTATTTATCATGTTCGTATTCAGCACTTTCCAAATTCTGAATTGGTTTCATTAGACAGATTGCATGTTTATTATATAATGCATTGAATGTTATTTATTAAATTATATCTTAATTGAGACGATTTTTATCCCGTTACAAGTACATTAGTATCCTTTGTTCGTTATCCTTATTAGTCGGTTGCAAAAAGCTACTTAGCGAAGTTCCTCGGCGAAATGAGGACGAGACACGAAATATACATTTAGATAAATAAATGTATTTTAACAAAGTCTTATTTACAGTTGGAAAAAATATAAAATTTTTCACTCAATAAACTGAAAACCCATTTTAATTGCGCTAAGTCTAAGAAGCTTTTACTAAAAAGCTTTCATCATGTCTATTTTTAAAGAGTTCGAGTTATTCATCTCTTAAGTCGCCTTTGAAAGAAAGAATACTGTATACTTCTAAGTCATTACATCTGAACAAAGTCATCTTAGCCATAGCTTCAGAATAAAAGCATTTCAAAGTAATTATTATATAACTGCCTACCTACATTTCTATGTTGGTAGGATTGGATTTTTGTTTGAGTAAATATTTGAATTTGATATGTGAATTGGTTTGGAGTTAATATTTTTACCAATTCTAGGTTTTAAATGAAACTATCTTTTCGGATTGTTTCGCGGATTTATGTTGATTTTTTGTAAAACCTTAGCCTCTCCCGTAACCATGATTGCTGTAAACTGTAAAGCTTTCGAAACGTCGCAACCCAAAAATTAAAATAAATCCGCAAAAAATCCGAAAAGATAGTTTTATTTAAAACTAGCGGCTCGCCCTCGCTTCGCTCGGGTTCGCCTTTGGGCAAACAAAAACAAACATATCCCAGGGAAACCGTACATTTTTCCAAGATAAATAGTAGCCATATCATCTTAGTCCTCACAGTGACAACTTACCGGCGGCGGTTCTGTATTTTTGTTACCTAAAACCTAAGTGCACGAACTGTAGGTGTTATGGGCGACAGGTACTGCTTTCCATCAGGTGGTCTGTCTGCTCGTTTGTCACTGAATCCCATAAAAAATCTGATGTATGAACTATATTAATGTAAAGTTTCATTAAAATCCAATCAGCAGTTTTTGTGTACTAAGCTGTATAAGTTACTATAGTTTTTTTTAACTATCCCACGGTAACTCTTTAATTTTTCGGGATGAAAAATATCTAATATGTTGACTGGGGATATAAGATACCACCATGCAAAATCTCATTTAAATCAGTCCAACTGTTTCGGAGATTAGCCCGTACAAACAGACAGAAAAACAAAAAATGTGAAAAAAAACTGGATTTGTTCTACATCTCTCCCCAGACTTGGTTTTAAGCATTTTTTTTCTATGTACAGACATTCGACCTCTACAGTTTTATTTTATGTAATAGGTATTCGCGTAAATCTAAGAAAGTATTAAATTAAAAACTACAAATAAATCAAGTTTTTCATGTTCAGCAATATTAAAATTTATAATATCAATTTTTAAGTTATGATGAACAAAATTGTTCATTACTTATATAATTGAATTGAAACACTGTTTATGTTGATTACTTTTGAAATATTTACTATGAGTGTAAAAACTGTTTCAACATTTTTTTGTGTGAGTTTTAATCACGAACCATTCAAGAACGTTTGAACGGATTTTCATCAACCGTTTTTATTATACGCGTACGTATAATAGTCTAAATTAAAACAACCAATTAGATGTCAAATATAACGTGAATTCTAATTTCTACAAATCTATACTAATATTATATGTAAATGTGAAAGTTTGTGAGTATGGATGTTTGTTACTCTTTCACGCCAGAACGGCTGAACGGATCTGGATGAAATTTGGTACAGAGATAGATTATGGTCCGTCAAAAACAAATGTATCACACGGAAACCTTGCATTTTTCCGGGATAAAAAGTTCCGGGATAAAATTATAGTCTGGAATAGCACATGCTACTGCATATGTGCTATTCCAGACTATAATCTATATCTGAGCCAAATTTCATACAGATTCGTTTAACCGTTCCAGCGTGATTGAGTAACAAACATCCATCCATCCAAACGTTCGCATTTATATAGTAGTAAGATTTGTTTATAACCTTGTCTTTTCTATCACTGATTATTTTTAGTACGTATAGCAATTTCTAATAAGATTAATATGAAGCAGACGCTATGGAAGAAAATAGTATTTATTATGAGAATAAGTTCGATAATCCCAAGAAAGCCGTGTAATCAGATAGGCCTGAGTCATACTTCGAGACGTATTTCATTACATCTGGTATGGCTTCAACTCTTTATTCTTGTTATACTTGTACAAGGCATTACATGCAGTTTTTCTCTCAGTTATAAAGATAATATGAAGTAATTCTGTTATCTACATCTATATTAATAAATAGGAAAAAAATGTCCGTTTGTAGTCAGGAAATTCTGAAACAATAGAATCTCCCCTATTAAATAACTACATTATACCAGAGAGGTATAGGTTATAAATTATTTTGTAATTTTTTATTGGGTTTATTCGAGCTGTTGGTTTTACTTTTAAACAACATATTTCTTGATTCAATAATGTTAAGCCGATTATTTGAACTACATAATAATAATCCGTATAAGTATAAATTATCCCACTAGAAGTAATTAGTAGACATAAAATGTTATCTTTACAGTATATTATTCGGACTTATAGTTTAGGAGATAGATTAAAAATTAAAATAGTCTTTACTTTTAAGGGCTAAGGAAAAAGTATTTACTTTTAGGGATTTATAAAGTAAAAACATACAGAAGTCATTGACATACAATCGCAAAAGATACTTACATGAACTATTTAAATATTTGTCTCGAACAAGATAAATCTCAAATCTCTAGCATGAAATCGTTGCAAATTCTATTCTAAACTTTAATACCAAGATAGGATGGAATTTCCATTTGATTTGTGATGTTAAATTCAAAATATTAAAAAAAAAAACTGTAACTGTACCGTTGGGCTGTTTTGTTAAAACAAAATTTGATTATTCTCTTTAATAAAACATCCTTTTATGTATATTTTCTATACAAAAATGTTTTAATGTTTCACATCTACCAGGCGTTTCGTGATGGTTTTAATTTTTAAATTTGTAACACGCTAATTTTTAACTGTTAAATAAAAAAATTGCAAATCGGTTGACAAACAGAGGAGAAGAAGGTACTAAAATGTTTGTCTTTGCCTGTTTATATATGTATTCAGCCCTTTTTAATGTCCCACAGCTGGGCACGGACTGCCCTTAAATACCAAAGGAGATCAGGCATAGTTCACCACGCTGGTTAAGTGCGGGTTGGCGGAATTTGTCTTTCGAAAACTTGCTAGGTTTTCTCAGATATGCAGGTTTCCTCACGATGTTTTTGTTCACCGTTGGACAGTAGTAATCATATTGGAAATAATTCGGACATGAAAATATATATAATATTTATATACAGATTATATTTATATACAGATACAATACAATACTATTTATATAATACAATAATATTTATATACAGATTAAGAGTAGATATAGAGTATCAAATCTTTAAGCACAGGTAATTAACACTATTTATATATAGATGTTTTAATCCTTAAACATAGTAAATAACAACTTTCTTCATACGTTGCCAAAATTTGGAATAAGTAAGGCGTAAATTATAGAATACGTCGCGACGCCACGCGACGCCTGTCTTTACGAGGGGACAATAGACGGTGAGCATATTCTCTGCCGGCAAGTCGCGGAAGTTCGACCGATAAATATTTATTCTGTTTATAGACTGTAGGTCTTTAGTAGTATCTACTGACGTAAAAGTGATAAGAACTGTTACTACTTTAAAATCACCGGTAATAAAGATGCCATACACGAATAATATTAATTTAAAGGCGTTTGTGCATTGAACAACAAAAAAAAAATATGTTAATGCAAACAGACAGACAAGATTTTAAAAACCAACGATTTTTAAAATCTTGCCTGTCTGTTAGTAGATAGTTTTATTTTAAATGTCAAATATTCGCGTAAATCTAAGAAAGTATTACAACCTATTTGTTGATTTAAAAAAAAAAGTTATGTAGCAAAAATTAGAAAAAATGTAAAGATATAAAGTTTTAGTTTTTTTCATAATGTACGTTTGTATATCAATTTTTTTGATTATAATAATTTGTATTCTTATAACAGCTCAAAGTAAAGAGCAAAATGAAATTAGCAATATGAAAAAATAACATGTTAGCAATTATTTGTACGAAAAACCCCTTAGAAATAGCTTAATCATTCATTTAGTACTCTACATTGATATAACGCAAAACTTGACGCTACAATTAAAAGGAGATCATCAAAAGCAGCCCTTCGTTTGGGGATGAATCAATATTTTGCCCTTATTGCACCCCGAGGCACACCCATACACTTAATTTATTCATGTGTGAGTGAGGGAGTGCGATTTTTTTGTAAAACCCTGTTAGTGTAGGTCAGCGAACTATTGATTTAAAACAAAACAATGCTTAGTTTTGTTTAGAATTATTTGATAAATATTATTTTCTTATTGTTTATTAATGTTTTTTTATTTCAAATATGATTCTAAAGAAAATTTAATATTAACATATTTGTCGTTGTTTATATTTCACTGTACGTTTTAACTATTGAAATCTAAGTTCCAGTACCTTTTTCTCCTCTGTTTGTCAATCGATTTTTTTTGTTTAGTAGGTATTAAAGAGCTTTAGTGTTATCAATATAAAAAATTGAAAACAGTGTTTTGTATATATTAATATGTTTCATTAATATATTTTCTCAAATTTTTGATAAAGGTTATGATTGGATTTCGACAATGTGTACACAATAGAATATGTAATTTTAGTAGTTTTATATATATAAATGAATCACTAAATGTGTTGCTAAGCGCAAAACTCGAGGACAAAGGGACTTATTTGGTTATTTTTTTAATTCAAATATTCGCTCAAGTTCAAGGAAGATTTTTATGAAGAGAAAAATTGGAAAAAATGTCCAGAAAATCGTAACAACAAAAAATTTCTAAACGGGCTTGGTACACACTTGATTTGACAGAACGAGGTCTGACGGGTCATCTATTTTATAATAATTTAATATGGATAGTAATTAACCTACGAAGGTATTCTATAAATCTTTATTAGTTATAATAATTATTTTAATTACTTTCAAATATGTAATACTATTGGTATTTTCAGGGGCGGATCTATATGTAGGCTTTTTGGTCTGTAGCTCAAGGCCCCTCAGATAAGGATATAACGGGCCCCTTGTTTAAAACCCATGGATAATATTGCGAATGGAAAAAATTAAGGCAATAAAAGGTTGGCTTAATAATCTTGAGATCAACAAAAAATACATTAGCGTTATTTTAATTTCATCTAAATTAGTTTAATCCACCAAGAAGTATAAGCCCAGGGCCCCCCAAATTCACGGTCCGCCTCTGTGTATTTTAACAGAAATTACAAAATTTTTTTTTTTCCTCCTTAAAGTAAGAAAAAAAGAATAAAGGTATATTTTTTTTTAAATAAAAGTATATTATAGAGCCAATTTACATACCCCAGAAGTGTTTTACATAAAGATAAGGTTTATTTACTACAGTTTTAAAGCAAAGGTCACCGTTTTAATTATCTAACTAAAATGTAAATCAAATCGCGTGACCTGCCCTAAGTCCTTAGTAATAATTCCGCGTGTACTATTTCCAACAGCTTTTATGTGAATAGAATGAATTTTTTTATAAAAGCCTAGACTTTTATAAAGTACTATCACTACCCGCGGCTTCGCTCGCGTTAAAATAATGCCCGTTCGCGCGTGTTTGCCGGGCGACCGGCAGAATTACAGACATAGCTCTGCTGCTCCCACTTCCTATGTAAAAAAAAATATTACATAGCCTATAGAACTTCTAAAATAATAAGGAATATTTAAAAAAAAAGTTTCAATGAAATCTGTTGAACAGATTTTAGTTAAATCCGTTCAAACATACATACAAGGAATTTTATATAATTAATATATATTATAGTAGGTTACGTTACACCATGACCTTAAGTTTTTGATGAGTTAATATACTGCCGTCATAACAAAAAAGGCCCTAACTAACATTTTGTTCAAAAATGACTTAAACACAGAAAACGGAATCAGCAAAAAAATCCTGCTCCATAGTCTTACTCATAAAGCTCCAAGTCTTATGAATCTGGAGATACCATAACCATTTTCATTGTAACTAAGTCAAAACTAGTAGTAATTTTGACTTAGTAGTAAGACAAAACTTTAAATATTTCGAAATCAACTTTGACGAAGTTGCGGCCTTCTTTTGATTTAATTAAAAGGCAGCGGAATGGCTATTTTCCTATAGCTTAAACTATGTCTATACAAACATTCAAACATCTGAACGTCTAAGTAATATTTTATTACATTTATGCGAATGTTGTATGAACATAATCAAAATAAAAATGAGACAGAATTCGTTCTAAGTTTATTTAAATATAAGACTAAAAACTTATATATAATTTTCAAAAAATTGTTTCTATTTTCTTCATAAGAAGTCTTAAATAATATTGCGAAAAATAATAATGATTAGAGAGCAAGCAATTTCATCTTGAAGTACTAATCCATTTGGTTCCCGTCTGTCACTTTGACGAGACTGCTATAACATAGCTTTGGTATTTCATGATTATAAGCAATTTAATCTGGGAAATGTTTCAAATTGATTGAAAAATAATAAATAATATTATACTATGATTATATTAATTAATTCATAATATATTAATTAATTCATAATATTTATTTCTTTGCCAATTGTTTTTTAATTGTTGTACATTACTTTGTTAATATTATTTAGGTCTCTGGTCGAAATTTGACAATGATAATTATATAAAAAAGGTAACTGTTTTCATTTCTTTTTATTGATAAAAATCGTTACTAGAGCTACTAAACAAAAAAAAAAAAAAAGAAAAAAAAATTGGTTGACAAAGAGAAGATTTATATATATATATATATATATATATATATATATATATATATATATATATATATATATATATATATATATATATATATGGATTTTTAATACAAAACTAAGTGTTACTTATTGCGGGTCAAATTGTTTTCATACAAATAAATAATGTTGGGACATTAACACACAGCTCCATCTAGTTCCATGGTAGGTAAGCTAGCTAGCTGGCAGTGGTAGCCCAGTGGTAACGCGCTCGCTTGGGTAACCGAGTGAAGCGGGTTCAAATCCCGGGTCTCGCACCTCTGATATTTTCATGTGCGAATCATTTCTAACTTGATTACCACTTGCCTTACGGTGAAGGAAAACATCGTGAGGAAACCTGCATGTCTGAGAGAACCTAGCAAGTTTTTGAAAGATATGTGAAGTTCGCCAACCCGCACTTGGCCAGCGTGGTGGACTATGGCCTGATCCTCCTTGTATTGAAGGGAGGCCCGTGCCCAGCAGTGGGACGTTAAAAAGGGCTGAATACAGAAGCTACGAGACTTGTGTACGAATACCAGATAATTGGTACACTACACATATATAACTTTTTTAAATACATACACATTATAAATATATACACCCATGATTGGAATACAAACATTCGTGCTCATCACACAAATGAATGCCCCCTGCGGGACTCGAACCCGCGACTGCTGGCACCTAAAAAATTTGCAAAATTTGTATTTAAAAATCAACTTTTCTCAAATCTCAATATGTACCTATTAAAGTTTCTTAACTCCTATTTATTAAACTTTTTCGTTTTGTTGTTGATTGTTTGTAATAATAATATAATCTATACAGATAAATAAAATTGGAGTGTCTGTAATATTAAAATAACCGCTTTTTACTAAATGCATATGGATGTATACACGGTACACATACCAAAACAACATTTTTTAAATTCAAGAAAGGTTTATTTTTCATTTTGATAAAAAATTTTCCGTTTTTAATGACAATGTTTCAAAATTGACAACACTTCTGAAATGTCAGAATTCCGTCGAATTAAAAATCAGACTTTATGGACGAACGCGAGCGAAGCGAGCGTGAGTCGCTAGTTTGTAATAATTTTAGCTTCTTATATGTAGTAGATAGTAAATAAATGAATTAGGTATACATAGTTGATAACTTGAAATATATCAAAGACATTGCAAGTCTAGATAATTTTCTAGTTAAGATAAGTCTAAACATGGATTCAAAGACACGTTTACACTTCGCGTCGGCGGGAAGCTGTGCCAGATGTCGGTACAATAAAACAATGATTAAACTGAAAACGACTGAAGCAATTCATCTTCTACGTAACTATTTAACTTAAATTGTTGCTTTTTAACGGAAGTTACATGATAAAAGAAATTAGATGCTATAAATAAATAAATATGTTGGGACATTAACACATCGCACCATCTAGTTTCATGGTGAGCTACGAGGCTTGTGTTATAGATACCATATAGTTGATATACTACACATATATAACTATAAATAGGTATATACACATTATAAATATAAATATCCATGACTGGAGTACAAACATTCGTGTTCATCACATAAATGAATGCTCCCAGTGGTACTCGAACCCGCGACCGCTGGCACAGCAACTAGGGTCACTACAAACTGAGGCAAAGGTGTCGTCGAACTGATATGGAGTTTGAATTCAGTTCAAAAACAAAGCACAAAGCAGCCATTAATAAAACTGTATGTATGTATGTATAAAATAGGTGTAAATGTAATATATATGCAAGTAAAATGTATGAATGTAAGTAATATACAATGTAGGTAATTTTCAAGTAGGAAACAAGCAACGCCTGACGCCGATAATAAAATCACCCACCTCGGACAGACGCCGAAATAGGGTGAGCTAGGGTTGCGAGATTAAAGCATTTTGAATTCATAATTATTTCACCAACTTTAGCAACGGGACGCCTTTACTTAGCTTTTACGTTTTCCGTCTCAGGTGTGTTTTGATAATTACTTTTACAGTATTCTAACACTTAATATTTCATAGCGGGAATTTAGTGGCTTTACACTTTATGTTCATGAATGTTTTCATAAATAACTTGTGAGTTGTGACCCAACATGGCTACGCCTAGTTGTTGAGTTATATACATATGTACATATGTATATACACGCACTTAAATTGTTTTACTAATTGAATATCGTTGAAACTGTTGTACTAAGACCAATAAATTTCAAATCGATTACGTTTCAAACAGAAAAACGTAAATAGATGTGACAGACGACGACGAAGGATCAAAAAACGTTGGCGCTGATGGTGATGATTTTGATATTCATTTGTCTAGTTGACATTGATGATAGTCGATCTGGGGCGATGTTCATGCCGCTTCTAAACTAGCAAGTATGCATACCGTCTTAACTGCGTATTAGACTATTAATCTTCAAAATTTTAGCTTTTCTAAAATGACGTAGGTTTGGGGGCTCTGGGATCTTGGACTATGAGAAAAATATTGAAAAGCTTATATGAACTTTTTTCTCAATGATGTTGTATTTAGTTCGATATGTGAAACAAATAGTGATCTCGAAACTCGTCATTATAAATCATTTAAAAGTTTTGTTAGTGAAGTTTGTGTTGTATCTGTATATTGTACGTGCTAACTTGCAGGTGTATTTTCATTAAAATTGTTCAACTTCAAAAATTGAGTGTATGAAATATGGGTGGGGATGTTAAGCGTTATCTTCGTAACGTAATTATTAGTAAGTAAATAAATTATAAATAAAAATTTAGAAAATTTAAGGTAGAGTGACTTTAATATTCTAAAGTAGAATAAACTTTAATTATAAAAACTTAAAATGAAAGATAAATGAGGACATGATATGATATTAATAGCCTGTTTTCTTCTATACCGCTTGCACAATCGATAACAACTGCCCTACGCAGTTGCGTGTCGAATTCATTTTATTTAATACGGTCAAAATTACAGCCAATTTCACAATACATTACAGAGGGGACTCAATAGATTCCTAGAAATCGGGGATATTCTTAAATTTCTCACAAAGTCGAGTCTTTTCTATAGAAACATGGTCTGTATAAAAGGATATCACAATTAAATTATATACTTGATTCAACTGCCTCGGTAGTGTAGTGGCTACATGTACGGCTGCACACCCGGAGGTTCTGGGTTGGAGTCCCGGGTCGGGCCAAGTTTTAGTTATTGAGTCTTTCTGTTTAGTAAGCCTCAGTAACAGCCCGGAGTTGAGAAGTTGGCGGTGCTTCACCCCCGCGCCTCGGAGAGCACGTAAAGCCGTCGGTCCTGCACCTTAACTCACCGGTCGTGTCGAGTAAGTCGTCACACCGGAGTATGAGAGTGACAGGAATAGAGAGTGCACTTGTGTCTGCATTATAATATGTCCTGCGCAGTTAGCTAGTCTCAATGAGATTGGCCGCCGTGGCCGGAATCGGTCAGGATTACATTATATATTTGTATTTTTTTTGGAAAATGATATTGTAACGATTTGAGTGTGGGGCAAGTTTTCGTCACTAAATTGTATGCCGGATCTCGGACATTCTTTTTAGCACGTTATTAGGTTGTGTGTGATTTGGTAATTGGGTCTATCTTGAGAAATGTAAGGAAAAATAGATCAATTAGTCACTTTGAAGTAACATTGTAAGTATTGCCTAACAAGGCTATTGTCTTGATATAGTTGGGTGCTATAGGTAAATAGGTAAACATTCTATCCAGAAAAGCTCTTTAATCTAATAGCAATTTATACTTGCTTTACTCGTGTGAGTACCTACGTATGTTTTAAATGGGTAAAAATAGTTATTGCGAGTGTACCTTAGGAGATAGATATGGTATTGCGGAAGTTTCTGTAGGTCTTCTTAAGAACTATAATTTTGACCTTATACCTAACTAGTATATTATTTTGATGTATTTCTTATAGTTTAGCCAGTGTTAGTCATGTAAACGAAATCTGATGACTCAAAAGAATTTTCCTATTGTAAAGATATCCTAACTGTTAAACCGAATAATAAGTTGCTACTTCAGAAAAGTTTGTTAAAATCAGCTATGTGCTTTTGCTTAAAATGCACACAGATATACAGACAAACAGATAAAAAGATATACAGACAAACAGACGAAAAATTCAATAACTATTGTTTTGGGATCTATATTCTGTACACAACACGTAACAGTCATTGTTTATAAAACATACTTCATGTATAGATTTCGCTTTGTTACTATTTTATTACATGTATAGACAGTAGATATACAGATATTTACCGGTGGTAGGACTCTGTCAAGCCTGAGGAGTCCGACTGGATGGGTACTACCCCCTTATCTATTTCTGCCGCCAAGCAATAATGATTGCATTGTTGTGTTCTTGTTTGAAGGATAAGGTAGCCAGTGCAATTACAGGCAAGAGGCATATCATCTTAGTCCTCACAGTGACAACGCACCTGTGGTTCTGCATTTTTGTTACTTAAAACCTAAGTGCATGAACCGTAGGTCTTATGGGCGACAGGTACTGCTTTTCATCAGGTGGTCTGTCTGCTCGTTTGTCACTGAATCGCATAAAAAAAAAGATATGTGTTGATAGTAGATATATAATAGTAGATATATAATAGTAGTAATATTTTATACTTAAAGATATTTGCCCCTGTTCGTTTAAGATAAAGCGCGTGGTAATCGTCAACCAGGACGAATTGTCTGTGCCTCTGTCTAGGGGGAATGTGACAAGAAACACATAAATGTTTACACGGAGCTACTTACTTTATATACGAGTATAATAAAATAGTAACAAAGCGAAATACATTAACAAAACAATAGCTTTTGAAGACATTTTGACTGTTTGTTTGTATATCTCTGCGTTTCACACAAAAACTACTAAATGGATTTTAACTTAATTTTGTCTATCAATAACTTATTACTCTGGTCAATATTTAAGATACCTTTTGATACAGAAAAGTCTCTTATTCTTATGAGAAAACACAATAACTGGTTCAGCTGAGTTGTCCTCCGAACAAAAATTTCAATGATTTATTATACATAAACTATTTGTAGCAAGGGTTATCATAAATTAACATATATAACAATTCAGTGAGGTAAAATCTCTCATTTTTATGGAAAAATACTAAACTTAGGCTATCTTATACTATCTATACATAGTATAAGACAAAGTCGTTGTCTGTCTCTGTTCTTCTGTTTGCTTCTTCTAAGAAATTTTGATAAATAGATTTTGATACAGTTTTCATTTATAGAAAGAGCGATAAATGAGGAAGGTTTGTGTATATAATTTGTAAATGTTTTGTATAGAATGGCTGAGTCTGTGTCTGTGCTTTGTCAAAAAAAAAAAAACTGTCGGTTTTATAAAAGCCCGCAGAAAAGTCCATAATAGTATGTGTCTTTCTCCTAAGAATCGTTCGTAATAATTATTTTTACTCACCCAAGCGAAGCGAGTGTAAGTAATATAATATATTTACAAAAATATACACTTGTAATATAATATATTTACAAAAACCTTAACATTAACACAAATAAAACGAAGTAATTAAGCATTTAAAAAAGTCAATTTTCAAAGTACGTACAAAAGTGATCGTTCATTAATATGAAAACAAGCGCACCCCTAGCCGTGCCCGGCTGACGGCTTCCACCCTCGCAAGTCGCAAGTTCTCGACTCCAACTTTATTATACACCCCTGGCGGCTAAAATACGAAAAGCAACACTAGGAATTAGAATGTGCTTAATTTTTTTTATTGCGTATGCGAAATTCATACAGATTTTCCATTTCAAGAATTACGCCGGAAAGTTTTAAATATTTATGTATGTTATAAATACTGTTTGTTTGTCCTATTGAATATTTGTTTGGATGTTGTTTCGGATGCTGCAAGAGTTTAAATGATTATTTTTTGTCAAAGCGCGATTTTTTTTTGTTTTAATTTTTAGGGTTCCGTACCCTAAGGGTGCCAGCGGAACCCTATTACTATGCCTCCGTTGTCTGTCCGTCCGTCTGTTAGAGGGCTGTATCATAAACCATAATAGGTAGAGAGTTGAAATTTTCACAGAATATGTATTTCTATAACAATAAATAATAAAAATAAATAAAAATACAAGAAACATTTTTTTAACATTCGTAATCGATCATTGAAGTTAACACACAACATACATAGAGTAAAAGTCATATTAATAAAAAGTATATGTGCGATGGTATGGAACTCTTCGTGTGCGAATTCGACTCACACTTGAATTTTATTTTGATACTGAGGTAATGATTTATTAAAATAACCTCATAATGTACGTTATATCTTTGACCAAATGAGTTCAAAGGAGTATTCTGTCAAAATATTAATAGTCTTGACTATAAAGCGTAAATATTTTGCCCTCATTACAATTAATCAAATCTAGTAGAAACACATCAAAATGTTCACTGTTTAAATTAATAATTAATTATCGAGGCAAAAACAAAACGGCGTCGGTATAGTTGCTACAGCCTAATTAGGAATGTTCTTTGATGTATAAATAATTAATCAAGCGTATGTTATGTTATAGTGAACGTTCATTGCCTCTAATATTATAACTCGTATTTCACAAATAAGACAGTCATGGCCCAGTGGTAATGTGCTTAATTTGAAAACCAAGCGACGCGGGTTCCCGATGCTCGGACCTCTTTCATTCTCATTTTGGAATTATTCTCAACCTGATGTCTAAGGTGAAGGAAAACACCGTGAGGAAATCTCCATGCCTGAGAGAGCTTAACTATATTCCAGAAGACATGTTTCCCCACCCGCACTTGGTTAGCGTGCTGGTCCCTTTGTACCTAATGGAGGCTAGTGCCTAGCAATGGGATGTCAAAAATAACCGAACACATACATTAGTAAAAATAATCTATACATATAATAAAATTGTAACTAAACCGAATATGTAAATTAAATATTTTTTGGAAAATCTTATTAAAATAGACATTATTATCGATACAGAGGTCGAATTTATAGTTTTAGAATTTTTGTCTGTCTATGACCGCGTCACGGAAAACCACTGGAGGGATTTTGATGAAATTTGGTATGATGATAGCTGGTTATCCGGGTTAACATATAGGATAATTTTTACTACGGGAAAATATCTCATCTTTGAGAAATCTTTACTAAGCTTTAAAACATAAGTAGGGATGAACCCGAGCGGAGCGAGTGTGAATCGCTAGTTATAATATATCAGCTTTTCATGTGGTTCTTCTCCCATAGTTAGGAGTTTAATAAAATTAACTTATTTGTTATAAGTGGAAAAAGTAGAAGCTAATAGTTAAGAAAGAAAAGTTATTCTAGATATTAATACCTTTTTAGAAAAGAAGAAATTTTACTCATGTACATTAATATAGGATTTCATAATATAAATCGTAATTTTTTTTTAGCTATTTTAAAAATCTAAGAGTATTTAATTTTCGTTAAATTATTATACCTTAATTAGCAAATCAGAAGAAACACTTAAAACTTTATAACATTTTTTGTACACTACTTATTAAAAAAATCTAAAGTACTGTTGGTAGATGATATCGTAAGCTGTTATTTTTGATACTGTTAAATCCTACTAAAATAATCCTACTGAATTACTGTTGTGTACAATTTAAACTAAAAAACATTTTGTTCCTAAATGTGGAGTTGGCTGGTTTGTCTATTATTGAATAAAAAAATTATAATGCTATAAAATATTTTTTTCTAGATGACTGTACATTTTAAAATTGTATCATCTTCAGCTAGAGAAGTTAGGTCACAAAAGTTTTTGTTCTTAAAGTATACAAAGCTTTTTAAGGAAGATTTGTACCTATATGAATCATTAAGTTATTACTCAAAAAGGTTTTATTGTTTTCAGCTTCATTATGTATTAAGAAGCACGCTCGGTGCGATTTTAAAAGAGTCAACGTTCGGGTTCCTATTAATATATTATGAGAATACGATTGAATATGGTTGTTTCTCTTAAAAATGTAAATTTTAATACTTATTACACTTGTTCGGTATAGTGGTTTTGTAAACAGTTGGAACACCATCGGGTTCAGTTCCTGAATAAAGCTAGCTAGAATAAAGCTTTGTTTTTACAGAACAAATTTCTTTGAAGAAAGTATTATGACCAACCTGTACCCATTGGTACGAATACACTGATATCTACTTATCCCTTCTAGAACTTGCTTTATATATATATATATATATATATATGGTTGGTTATTTTTTTTATGGTTGTGATAGCCCGAATAAGGTTTTTCGGTGATTGTGTAATTCAAGTAAATTCAGTAATATCATTTTGTTATATTTTTTTTTGGAAGATCTTGTATGAACTCAAAATAACTTAGATTTTGTAAGATCACAAAGGTCAAAGATCATACTGAGTATGTTCCCGAACTGGTGCCATATTTTTTGGTTAGTGTATAGTTAAGTGATAGGCCAGAAAGTAATACGTTTTAGTTTAGGACATCTATGATATAATAGTTCCCGTGGGGTAAAAATGTACTGCATCTTCGATAAAGATGGGAGGGATACAGCCAAAGCGATACGATGATAAGCTGCTAAAAATTTAATATTTTGTAAGAGATTTTTTGGTTTATTATACTTTTGGTGTATGGGAGAAATTAAAACAAACTCCAATAGAATACTTTTTTTATTCTTTTAAACAGGTTACAGGCGAAACGAAACAACATATAAAATAAGTTTTATATGCCTTACTTGAGGCATGATTTCCGGCATAGAGACTATATTATGTCCTTCTCAGAGTCTCAAACTATCTCCATACCAAATTTCATCTAAATTAGTTCAGCGGATTAAACGTGAAAAGCTATAAGGCAAACAGACAGAGTTACTTTCGCGTTTATAATATTAGTATGGATTAATAGGAAAATGCGAAAATAATATTATAACAAATAATATGCTTTTAAATTTTATTTGAACTTTGATCTACTTATTCGGTAAAGTGCACTGCAGGGCTTTCAATCCATCTCCGGTCTTACTACATTGATTTTATCGAATGCCATATAGAATTTATATCACAGCTACACTGACATATATGTAGGATCTTTTATATTTATAGCTATTAAATACCATATTTTATACAATAATAATTTTCATTTTGAAAAGATACAGGTATAGGGTACTTATTATTAAAGTTATTTTTTTAATAAACAAAGTGTATTTAAAAAGTATACCTTTGAGACGTCTTAAACCTTAGTTGTTCCCGTGACCCTGATTAAGTAGCTTTATTTAAAACTAGCGACTCACCCTCGCTTCGCTTCGGGCTCGTCCCTAGAGATCAACAAATCTATACCTCGGGAACCGTACTTTTTTCTGGGATGATATATAGCCTTAAACCTTCCTCGATAAATGGACTATCCAATACAAAAAGATTTTTTTAATTTCAACCAGTAGTTCCTGAGATTAGCGCGTTCAACCAAACAAACAAACACACTCTTCAGCTTAATAATATTAGTATTGTAAGGTTGCACTTTTATATTTGAGCGTTTTAATGGAAAATAATACATTTAATTAATTTCTAATGATTTATGTATGTATATGGCATGTCATTATATGATGTTGGCTGATAAGAATGGATTTTAAAAAAATAAAATAGAACGCGGATATTCGGTTGTTTTCCCCGCGCTTGACAGAGTGGCAGATCTCGATACCATCCTGTAGTGACTAGCTATAGATAAAGTGTAATACTATTGTAAATTATATAACTGATTATTTAAAAGATTAACTGTTGAGTTTCTTGCCGGCTCTTCTCAGCAGCACACTTTTCCGAGCCGGTGGTAGCTTTTATACGGACAAACGTACTGACGATTATAAAAGTACTGAATATACATGAAAAGATGAGCAACGTCTTGGAGTTTTATTGGTGACCTCCAACACTTCAGAAGTGGGATGACGACGCTGCCGATGCCGCTCAATCATCATGGTATGAGTAAAATGGATTTGGAAGCTTCAGTCAATTAATTGAGCTAAGTGTGTTTTAAATATATTATCATTATATTTTTGAGAGTATATTTTATGAGAGTAAATTAGTTAAAACGGAGTTGTACCTATTTAGAATTTTCGAAAGAATATTTTGTATTTATAATATACATGAAGTTATCTAGAAATAAAATAAATTTCTATTACACATTTGAGAATGGGGTTGACAAAGTTGAACGTAGGTATAATAATATTTATATAATTCAAAAATGATAAAAGATTTGATTTGCGCTTGTTTTGATTTTATTTAGTCTTCATCAAAGTAGTTTTGTAAAAAAAAAACACATGTAAGAAAATGAAACTGCTAATTTTACAAAAACCCAAATTCTAATTAATTTTGTGATGTTTGTCTGGATATTTGAATCTAATATAAACGGTGATAGGATGAATAATTTTGTATAAAACATTAGCTGTTATACATGTATACTAATATATTTTTTTAAGTTTAGATCCGTTAAGAAAACTTCACGTTCAAGAATCTCAAGGTGTCGCTTTGGCTTAGTGTATGACGCATTGACGATCACAGGACCATGTTCAAGATCAAGGGTATCGTGGACAATCTTGGTGGATACATTAGTTGACGTAATTTTTGCTATTCTTTATAGAATTAGTCAATTTGTATATATGTCAAATAACTGCCTCGGTGGTGTAGTGGCTAGCATGTACGGCTGCATATCCGGAGGTCCTGGGTTCGAGTCCCGGGACGGGCTAAGTTTAATTATTGAGTCTTTTTGTTTAGTAAGGCTCAGTAACAGCCCGAACTTGGGAAATTGGCGGTGTTCCACCATCGTGCCTCGGAGAGCACGTAAAGCCGTTGGTCCTGCGCTCCTTAACTCTCACCGATTGTGTCGAGTAGTCGTCCCACCGGAGTATGAGAGTGACAGGAATAGAGAGCACACTTGTGTCTGCGCGTACACTTGTACACTATAAAATCTCCTGCGCAGTTGGCTAGTCTCTATGAGATTGGACGCCGTGGTCGAAATCGATCAGGAGGATTTATAATAGTCAATTTGTGAAACAAAAAGTTGCATAGTTAGGCTTGGTAGTATCGGATAAATTACTCTTACATAAAAAGAAAAAAAAGTAATTTTAAAATCACTTCACAGTTGATATTGTAGGTTTAAAAGAGATATTTGGTATTGTTAGGTTTCTAGGAAATGACATAAAAAGAAATGATCTAGATTAGACTCTTTAAATTTACATACGAGTATATGTAGTTTTAAAATTGAAAATTTATTATCATATTTATATTTAAATAAATGAAAGATATGAATATATGATATGAATGAATATATAAATATATAAATATTGGAGCCATCAATTATAATGGTAGCAAACGAAATTAAATCAACTTATACTTATTTAAAAGATCTACAGCTGAAACTGTTGTCACTTTAAAAAAAAGAGATTCCTTTGATACATATGTGATACCAATAGGTATATATTGTCTATAGAGGATGTTAAGTTTGAAGGTATTGTATATCATATGCTGCACTGATATTAAATATATGCTTATCCAGTGCCTACTTTGTAATATATATGTATGTATATTTCAGTTTTGAACTTTTGAAAGACCTAGTGGTTGTTTAGTTGTCTTATACTTTGATTACTTATAGTACTTATTGATTAGGAGTTAAAGACAAAATACCTGAGTGACAAAATATGAGTGTTGAGTAAGTACATTACATACAATCTTTGAACTTTAACACTTAATTATATAAACCAAATAAAGATATGAGTCATAATAAAAAAAAAGGGTATTATTTTGATATACTAGGCATATAAAGTAAAAAAATAAGCATAATACTCTAATTGGATTTTAATTAAAGAAATTTAAGCAAGTATCCTTTAAGGTTTCAAGATTTAAAAGACAATAAGAACTTTATCCTAGAACTGTATAATGAATGTAAATACCTATAATAATAAAAGTAATTTTAAATCATAGATGAGTAACAGACTGGGTGAAGAGTTCTGAAATGAATATCATGTTTAGATACTACATTATGTTTCGAGCTGTACATATAATTTAAAGCTTGAATGCTATCACTTTATTATGAACCTTGGTTCACCGCAGTTTCCTAAAAGTATAATATTTAAGTTGATAAGTTTTTACATAAATCATGATGATCATGTGAAGGATTTATTATATAATTATATACCTACTTGAATACTTGCATCACAAAAGTAGGTAATTCTTATATGAATGATTATTATAGAATTATGAAAACGATTTGAAATGTTATAGTCTGTATACAATATGAAATATCGCTGGTCATATAATGTGGTAGATATAAATTGTACAGTAATTAAATACAAAGCTTCAATAGTATAATAAAAATAAAAATAAACAGAAAGATTATCCTGTCGAGAGTCGCGGGCACACCGGTGTGCCAGTTAACAATTGATTTCGAATTAATCAGGAGGTGGTAAATAAAATCTATTTTAATTTGACAAAACAGACAGATGTATAACAAAATGATAGATTTTGTCATATCGCTTCATTTTACCACAGATTATTAGTATGTTTTATAATAGTACGAAGTAGGTATATAAAAACCAAAAAAGAAAAAGAAGTTTAAAATCTGTATTATTAATAGGATATTTTATAATTAAGTTTCAGGCTAATTTGAATTGGTGCTAAACTGCTAATTTTAGTATTTCGATATACCGTTAATATGCTGAATTTGGAATATAAAAAGGTATTTTAAAAATTTGGAGTAATATTAAGTGCTTTATCTTATCTTATCTTATCTTAATCTTAATCTTATCTTAATCTTATCTTATCTTAATCTTATCTTATCTTAATCTTATCTTAATAATATATATAAATCTCGTGTCACGATGTTGGTCCGGGATAAACTCCGAAACTACTTATCCGATCTTAACGTTTTTTTTTTTCAAAATGTGTGATTTGTTCCAACTTAAAAGATAGGATAGTTTTTATCCCGATTATTTCCTTTTTTTATTGCAAAATTGATTTTCATATGTGTGCCACAGCAACGCGTGGCCGGGTCTGCTAGTAATTTATAAATATATATAACTCTATTAAAGTATAGATATATATATATTGACCAAATCTAGATGTACGTATTATTAGTGGAACCGGATAATGATGATATACCCTTAAAATGTTGTTAGTTGATGTATTGATTAATAAGTACCGATAATGTCATTTTTATTAATTTATTATTATTGAAATTTGCAATAATTTAAAATGATATTTATATCGTTCATTGAATCCGTTAATCTCTTATCTTCAGAAATGTTAGTTCTAGGAATGGATTTTTAATTTAATAATTTTGTATGACGCGGACTTAATCATACCTATAAAGATTTCAAGTAAAAAAAAAATAATAATAATAAATAAATGGATAAGTAAATAACAATAATAAAAAAATATATAATAGTTATAAAATCTAATTACTGAATCACGGTATTTTAAATAGAAAAGATAATTTGGTTTAAATAAAGTAATTATTTTGTTCTTAAATTAAAATTAATTTAAAACACAATACCTAGATGATTTAAATAAATATTATAATTTATTTTAAACAATGAGCCTTATCATTTATATCAAAGGATATTAAAATCTCTTCACTTCGGGAATAAGATTTATTTATAGGATAATTATATATTTTTTTTTTCATCTTTCTATTTATTAACCTTAATATTTATTATTTTATGTTACTCTCTGTGTGAGAGCTCCTCGACGAGAACGCTCGCGTTGCGGGCGCAGTCAAGTCGGTATTCGCCAGAGAAGTAGAAGCAGGAGTAACAGCTACTGCCTGCTGGATAAGGAACAGGCGCTGATGCGAGAATAGAGCGTGTTCGTCGAATCGAGATGGACCTATAAGAGGAACGTAACCATGAACAACGTCGACGCAGTGAACGTCGAGGCTCACCGGCCCCTGGGAGGAGCTACCAATGACGCAGCCGCAGCAGACATCGATGTCATAATGGGCTGCCGGGTTGTCACTGCAGGAAGGAGAAAGCCTCCACGAGTCCAGAGCATCTTAACAAAGGTCATGTAGTCCTACCTTTTCTTCTAGAGATTTAATTAAAAAAAAAAAAAAACAATCTATTAAAGATGTCTTACCATCGCAGCCTGTATACCAAAACGTAATACTCCATAGTATAGAAACATTATTTCCAAAATTAATCTATCGAAAAAGAGTCAACGTATAGTTCAAATATGGTTCAAAAGGTGAATAAATATGCAAATGTTTACGGCTGTGATGAGAAGGCAGTTAGTACATTTTGCCATGCAAAAGGTTATCGATTTAGCTAATGTAAGACATAGTATGAAAGCTTAAATACAATAATTAGTATGTGATGTGTATTTACGACGTGAAGCAGAATTCTTTATCTATACATATAATTAAATTCTGAGTCGAATCTATACATTAAATATATTTTTTTTGGAAAATCTTATTGTAATATTCATGTCATTATTATCGATACAGAGATCGAATTTGAAGTTTTAGAATTTTTGTCTGATTATCTGTGTATCTGGGAATGTATCATGAGAAAACCACTGGACATATTCTGATGAAAATTGGTATGATGATAGCTGCTTATCTGAGTCAACATATAGGATGTATTTATTGTGAAAAAAAAAAATTATCATCTCTGAAAAGTCTATGCTAAACGTTAAAACGTAATTGACATATTACTATCGTTTCTACTTTCTACCGACTATATCTACTATCTTTAATTTGTTATTATTAAATACACATATTTATTGTTGTAGGATCTTTACATGACTATTGTTTGTGTTGTTTCAGGTAAAGTACCTGGGAGTAAATGCCATGTTGGGGCCGAGGGCCCAAAATGATAGTTGATCTGTTAAGCCGTAACATCCTAAAAGACGGATTGGTTTACAGATTTTAATGATGGTTGATCCATAGATGATATTGGTTGTCTATGGGTTTTATTTTAAGAGATGGTTGATCCATAGATGATATTGGTTGTCTATGGGTTTTATTTTAAGAGATGGTTGATCCATAGATGATATTGGTTGTCTATGGGTTTTATTTTAAGAGATGGTTGATCCATAGATGATATTGGTTGTCTATGGGTTTTATTTTAAGAGATGGTTGATCCATAGATGATATTGGTTGTCTATGGGTTTTATTTTAAGAGATGGATGATCCATAGATGATATTGGTTGTCTATGGGTTTTATTTTAATAGATGGTTGATCCATAGGTGATATTGGTTACCTATGGGTTTTATATTAAGTGATTGTTGATTCGTAGATAATATTGATTTTTAGTGAATTTTATATTTATGGAAATTTGGATAAATTGATAAATGTACAAATTCAAGTAGATAAATTGATAGTCCGCTAAATATAGATAGTTAGATATTGTGATACATAGATGTTCTTGAGAGAGAAAATTTTTAAAATAAAATCCTTGTAAGTTTATATCAGAATTATTTTTGAATAAAGAGCTAAATAAATGATTTAAATTAAATGTACTCATCAGATAATAATTTGATATGTAAAATTTTGCCGTGTGTAAGGTTACATCAGGGTTGTGTATGAGGCCATACACGACTCTGGTAAAGTTAAGTTTTTAGTTAAGTGTAAGGTTTTCCAACGGGAGGCGTGTATGAGGGCATACACGTTGTCAGAATGGACGAGTGTAAGGTTGCACTTTTATATTTGAGCGTTTTAATGGAAAATAATACATTTAATTAATTTCTAATGATTTATGTATGTATATGGCATGTCATTATATGATGTTGGCTGATAAGAATGGATTTTAAAAAAATAAAATAGAACGCGGATATTCGGTTGTTTTCCCCGCGCTTGACAGAGTGGCAGATCTCGATACCATCCTGTAGTGACTAGCTATAGATAAAGTGTAATACTATTGTAAATTATATAACTGATTATTTAAAAGATTAACTGTTGAGTTTCTTGCCGGCTCTTCTCAGCAGCACACTTTTCCGAGCCGGTGGTAGCTTTTATACGGACAAACGTACTGACGATTATAAAAGTACTGAATATACATGAAAAGATGAGCAACGTCTTGGAGTTTTATTGGTGACCTCCAACAGTATAGATGTTAAAAATTAATGGCACGTTATGCTTAATTAATGGTTATTGTAAGATTGTAAACAGAGTCAGTATTTTAGAGTAGAGAACATTGTTCTCGAAGTTATTGTCATAACTCATAAAACACTGAGATTATTTTATTGAAGTATTGTCGCCAAAATGACTTTCTTTATTACGAATTTATTACTCCCCTGCAAATGTGGCGGTGGTAGTAATGTGAATTTTTATTGCTCACATATTAATGAATTTCATACTTTTTCGCTTATACATCTGCGTGACATATCGTAAATACAAATAAAAATTATGTATATACGCAGTTGTACATACACACGTAGATTGTTCATAATAAAATTGGAACGCCTAAACGAATAATAATAGCAACACAAGCGATACACTTCGTTTTATGAAATTGCTATTTATTTTTAAAAGGCACTTAAGTTGAAAGTAACTTAAATAGGTTATTGTGAATTGAATATTGTTTTCCTTTATTTCCTTTGTGAAGGTGTGCTAACGTTAAAATCTTATAACGATGGCTTTACGAAGTTTTTTAGCCGTGTGTATGTTGTTTACAAAGCCTTTCTCTAGCACCTGGCATATGATAAATCTTTTACGCTTGGTATGAAAAATAAAGACGTCAAACACATTTCTATGTTCAAAAGCTAAGTTAGCATTTTGCAGTCTTTAGAATACTTGATTTATATTCGTGCTTCTTTATAAATTTCTAATAAGAATGATTTTATTTCAACAATGAGTTTATTATACTCGTAGCCATAAAATATTTAAAGTTAACGTTTCCTAAGCCCTTTAAGTTTCGCATAAGCAATTTAACTGCAATATGTCGCAGTCACGAACCCTTTCCGGTAAACATTGTGTACCTTTAACCTTTGTAGAAGTTAAACTCCAAAATAACACGAAGCAAATAAACTAAAATGATTAATGCGATAGGCATGCGATATGAGCGGACATATTAAGCTATGAACACACCAAATGTAATTAGTTTTTTTAATATATCAAATTGGACATACATACATATATACATACAGTCAAATATATACATATGTAATCCTCCTTTGAGATATCAGCTAATAAATTACGTGGTATAAGTAGAGTGTTAATATGCTTATGTCTTATTATTATGGGTGAGTTGAGTCTCGTTTCTTGCACGTTTTTCATTTGCTATAAAACCTTGCGGCACAGCTTACCTAATAAGAGATTTAATTTACACTTCAAAGAAAAGTTATTTAAAAAGAAAATTTCGTTATATATCGTTAGATTACAATAAGATCTTTAATCAAAAATACGATTTTGAAAATTAAACTTAAATGTTCTATACTATCTAAGTATTTTTAAATAAACAAATAAATATTAAAATACATATTAAAAATAATACATAAAAAAGTATTATAAAATAAAAACTTTATTTTGTAAAAAATAAATAAATAAAAATATAATATATAATGTCTATCTTATGTCAACAGTATGTATGTCATATTATGTTAATAATAGTCATGATTCAGTGTTTGTAATTTTGTATAAAGTTTTTGAACATCTTTATAAGTTAATATTTTTTACTACTATGTTATAGGATGATATCTTGGTGAATAAAGGCTTATTATTATTATTATCTAAGTATTTTTATTACTATCGTATTTGTAACTTAAAGTGTCTTCAATAAACGCTATGATATGTAAGTGTGCACAGGGCGAAAAATATAGAAATTTCGCTTCACTAACGGTACCGTGAACGAAATTTTCCACGGTAATTAGTTCCCGGCTGCTTTTTAGCTTACGTATTTTTAATTTTCGACTTGATTTTTTTACATTTGGCCAGTGGTGGTCTATTGCTTGATTCCCCTTGCATTGAGATGCGATTTTGCCAGCAGTAGGACATTAAAAAAGAGCTGATTGAAAAAAAAATACAATATTTACAGTAGAAACAATAATATTATAAGTATTTTTATAATAATATTATTAAGATTTTTATGAATGTGCACTGACCATGTATGTCCATATTTTCATGCTTTAGCAACTCGAATTAACAGTAAAGTCGGAATGGAGCTTAGGCTGAAAGCTTAGGCTGCTGAAAATGATCCCGGCGCATTGTCCTGTCGACTAGTTGGAACAAATTGGGGGGTTTTGTCTAAATTTGTTAGAAGGGCTCAACTTCGGCCGGGCAATGCTGACAGGGTCGCGGTTGAATGTGCAAGCGATCCCGTGGCCCTGTCCTTTGCTATAGGGATCACCGTAGTGGTTTTAGTGTGTAGTCTGTCGCGATTCTCGCGGCAGGAGTCACACATACCCCGCGCGTCCCCCGCGCTCTGGCACCCGTAAAGGGGTTTCCCCACGAATAAAAAAAGGCTACTTTTTATTGATGTATCTACTACGTGAACGAAACCGCGAGCAAAAATTATTACTGAATATATCTAAATGCTAAATACCATAGAACAAAATCACTAAGTAAATTATTTTCTATTACAGAAACAATAAAAGATTAAAACACCGTGCGAAGTCGGGTTTAGCTAGCTATACTGAAGCCATATTTTCAAATTCAGTTTCATGAACCGTGTCAAGCAAACAACGTATCATAATGACGTCATGCCTTTACAATGTACATAACTCCCTACTACAATGACCGCACTTGACCTTATAATATAATTAAATCACAGCATTCGCTGATAACCTATAAATTACGATCTGATTATTTCTTATTGAAGCCACGATTTTTGTCGAATTTGTTCCTGGTAACAGAAATCTATACTAATAATATTATAAATGCGAAAGTTACTCTGTCTGTCTGTCTGTTACCTTTTCACGCTTAATCTGCTGAACCGATTTAGATGATATTTGGTATGGAGGTAGTTCGAGACCCTGGGAAGGACATAGGATAGTTTTTATCCCGGAAATCATCCGTTAAGGATGTGAAAAGGGTGATGAAAGTTTGTATGGGGAATCATTTTTCAAGTAAGTGATATATATGTATATTTTTTTTTTACTTTTTTTTTTATATTCTATACCTATGTATATACATAGGTATATTGTTTATTCTATACTAACCGTGAAAAAGTACGCGAGCGTGAGTCGCTAGTAGGTTATAAAAACAAAAGTACCTACAAGAATGTTTAAATCTGATTAGCGCTAAAGATGAATTTTGAAAATTAGTATGGAATTTCGTAATTTCAGATTTTTTTTTAAAAACCACGAACTTGATGATGAACCTTTCAACAATAATTCAGTTTTTTAACGTTTTGGACAAGAGTGACGGCCACGGGCTTCCCCTCAATGCGAGTGGGATCATGCAAGAGTCCCCCACGCTGGCCATATTCGGGCTGGCAGACTTTCACACGTCTTTCTTAAACTAGTCAAGTCCCCTTAGACGTGCAGATTTCCTTACAATAATTTCTTCCACCATAAAACAAGTGGTAGTCATGATGAAAATGATTTACACATAAAAATCTCAAAGATGCGAGAGCCGGTGTTTGAACCCATTTCACTTTGCTAGACAAACAAACTTTTTATAGTTTATAACGTAAAGAAATTAATAGTATTCAGACCTTTTTAACGTTTGTAACTGCTGGGCACGGTCCTCCCTTCAGTACGAGGGGGATCAGGCCATAGTCCACCACGCTGGCCAAGTGTAGGTTGGCGGACTTTACATGTCTTTTAAAAATTTGCTAGGTTCTCTCAGACATGCAGGTTTCCTCACGATGTTTTCTATCACCGTTAAGACAAGTGGCAAATGTTGGAAATGATTCGCACATGAAAATATCAGAGGCGAGACCCGGGATTTGTACTCGTTTTACTCGGTTTCCCAATCGAGCGCGTTACCACTGGGCTGTCACTGCCCAAATTTTATTTTATAACTTTAAATTAGTAAATATGTGTAAATCATCAAAGGAAGAGGAAAGTTCCTAGGAGTAACATTTAAGAAACATTTACAATGTCCTTGTAGACGGCAGTTGTAAGAGTTCCAGTTTACACCTTGAGTCGGGTGGTTGACTTGCAAGGTTTTACTTCAAGACTAATTAGTTTTTATGCATACGTATAGGTGAAAGAAATCAGCTTAGAATACTGCTTCCTATACAATACACGAGGAAATGATTTTAAATGAGCAAAACATTTTTTGAAATAAAACTTCTTTAGGCGTGATTGAGGCATTGGAAAAATGAGTGTCGTGGAAATGGAATTAAATTTATTATTAATAATTAAAAAAAAGAATATATATTTATATTTTATGATAGATAATTATTATCTATAAACATATATATTTATTGTTAACAATTTTATAATAATTTTAAAACATAATTATTATAGTATCTGCCACAGCGTAAAAGAAGTTTTTCTTTAACCGCGCGAAGGTTACACGCACTCATTTCTTTTTATTAAGCAGTTCCAGATATCCATAAATAACTAGAAGAAATTCGATAATCAACAAAGTGTAGGAATATTAATAGCAAATAATTTAATATGTTCTGATAGAAAATATAATGATACCAATTTGAAAACTCTATTTATTCACAACACTGTTGCATGCAATATACAACACGAAACACTTCATGTTCAAAGTAGTTGTTTCTATGTAAGAATATTTTTTAAAGAAATCATGCCATATATAAATTATTTACAGAGAGCTTCTGAAAGCAATATACAGGTGAAAATAGCTCATTACTTTTACCTATCTATACTAATATTATAAAAAGGAAAGGTTTGTTTGTTTGTTTGTTTGTTTGTACCGAATAAGCTCCGTTTGAAACCCTGGCAAGGACATAGGATTTACCCCGGACATAGTTTTTATCCCGGAAATCATTCCTTAAGGGGAAGAAAATGGGGATGAAAGTTTGTATGGGGAAGCAATCTAGGGATGAGTCCAAGCGAAGCGAGCATGAGTCGCTAGTATTATATATAATTGAAATTGAACGTAAAATAATGCCATAAGGAAATTGAATTGAAAATAAAATAATATTGTTGACGGTATGAAAATTATCAGTCACAATCAATACCACTGGTAACATCGTATCAAAAATCGATTAGTAATTACCTTACATACCTTACATACTCGTATCTCGGAATTAACAAAAGATGATAGATATACTCACACAATTGACGGCTCAAACGTATTTAATACATTATAATTTAGGGTATGAATGACATCCATTAATCATCCGGATGGTCTGATATTTATCATCTTCGGGCCTTTTCCCTTATTTACATTAAATTTATGTTTAGACAATTTTTCGGTGAAAAATCGCTTTTTAACTCCCCTGTGACGTGACGGAAATTTACAATTTCATGTGGTTTATATGTTACGGTCAGGTTAAGCCGCTTTGGCGTATCTAATTTTGGGCGAGTCAAAATTTAATTATTATGAAATTATTTACGGTTTTGAGAGATGCTGGCGAGTGATGACATTTGTGAAAAGTGAACAACGCAGCAGTGATTATCTCGGTGTCCAAAAAGAAAACAGCATTCAGTTACAACATTAATTAATTTTTTTGATGATTACTATTGTACTGTATTTTATTGTAATATCGTAGTTACTCGTATATAGTACAAGAATAATCATAATAACGATGTCCTCGTGACTGATTTCGGCCACAGCGGCCAATTTCCCTGAGACTAGGTAATAATAATAATATCCTTTATTGTACACCAACAAGAAACAAAAAAAAATATATACATAAAAAAAAGATGCACAGCAGGCGGCCTTATCGCTGGAAGCGATCCCTTCCAGGCAACCTTCAGGTGGAGGAGTAAGTTTTCATAAAAACGGTAGGTGGTGTACTTGCTTTTACACGTGCGCAGGTAAATGCGCAGGAGATATTATAGTGCAGCGCGTGTGCCTGTGTGCCTTTTACTCTTAAGCTCCGATGGGACGATACTTCGATACGACCGGTCAGAATTAAGGCGCAGCACTGACGGCTTTACTTGCTCTCCGAGGCACGGGCGTGAAACACAGCCAACTTTCCAACTACAGGCTGCTACTTAGAATATCTTAACGGAAAATTCAGTAATTAAACTTTGCCCGACCCTTGAACCCAGAACCTCCGGATCTGCAGCCATGTTAGTCACTAGACGACCGAGGCAGTTTCAATAAAAGTACAAGAATAGTGCTGTGTAGATTGCTTTATACTAAGGTAAATCGTAATATCTATAGTCATCATTTTAATTATAATCTGATGTTTGGCCGATATTTATTTTTTTTATTTTATAAAAATTATGATAACATTGTCCTTTTAAAAAATCTTAACCAATAATGGTTTATAACATATAAGTGTAAAATTTATATCGCGTTTCATAAAAAAATGGCTCACTTCATGTAAATACACACATAAAATATACTTTTTTTTTTTGAGGAGAATGAAATATTCGAATGAACAAAGCTGGAAAACAAACTTTTAAGAGGATTTTATAACAAAGTGTTAAATTCACAGCATCTTATAATTAAGCCGATTATAAGTTTACACTCGTTTGTAGCAAACTGGAAAACGTTTTTTTATTTATGTTTCTGGAAGTTTCGACATATAACTGTAGAGTGCAGGGACTTTCCTGCGGTCGAGTTCCCTTTTAATTAGTACTTCAAATGCAGTATTTACAGTTCCTACTGGTTAAAAATACACTTGTAAAAACGAATGCGTAAAGAGAAACTTTTAAAAACGTAAAATAAAGTTTACCTATTGGAATGTTATTATTATACTCCCTTCCTTATTGCTTACTTTAACTGCCTCGTCGATTTAGTGGCTAACAGATACGGTTGCAGATTCGAAGGTCCTGGGTTCGAGTCGGTCGAGCCAACTTGTCGAGGGACTGTTTCTGAGAAATTTTCAATAGCAGCCTGGCGTTGGGAAATTGGAGGTGGTATACACCTCTCTTGTGTCTTGGAGAGCACGTAAGAGAGAGTGCACAAAATCAAGTTTACACTACACATTTGTTGGCGCACAAACTTGTGTATTATTTCCTGCGCAGTTGGCTAGTCTTAGCGAGATTGGCAATCGTGGCCGATATCGGTTAGGAAGTCATTATCTTTACTAGTTTCTTTAATATTATAAAGAAAAATTGGTTTTTCTGGATAATCTATTAGGATTGTTGATGTGTCCATCCCTCACGCAATAACGGAGAAACAGACAGGCGTTATTTTTTGCTTACATATAGATATTGTGTTAAAGAGTAGGTACCTAATGTACGCCACTTTAAGGTTTTGCAAACATAAAATTTTACCGTTTAGACATAACCACAGAATAAAGATTTTTGACGCAAGTAAGATCCTAAATTATTCATGTAAATACGTAATGTGAATTAAATAAAGCTTTAGAGTGTTAATAACAGTTTTATTCGTTCGTATATTTAGTTAATACCGTAGATCCCGAATTTAAAGTAATAATCTATGAGCGGTCTCCAGGACCGTACGTAGGTGGTTAAAGGACAGAAAAAGGTCGTACGAGGTTAAGGGTTAAAAAAAACCTGCACAAATATTTTTATATGCTGAAATTTTAAACATAAATCGACTGCTGGGCAACTAATTACCAGTATGAGAGGATCATAAAAAATAATCTGAATAAAGAAAATTACGCATCTTTAATTACTTCTTAATATTCAAATCAATTACTGCAGTTCATTTTAGAGACCAGTGAGGTTTCTATTATAAGCTAAGAGTGACATTGATCGGTAGAGACTATGTGAACTTTATCCTGATTCTTGAACACAAAAATGTACTAATTTAATACTATTTATGTCCTAATTGATGACGTATAACCTGTGAAATATTGATCGAGAGCAAAAAGTTACTACTTCAGGAATTTTAAATAAAGCAAGATAGCCCAGTGAAATAAGGCAAAACAACAGAGTTATAGTTTTGTTTTAGCATTTTTTATTTTTTTATTTAGAAAACACGTGTAGTCTCATGGTCAAGCTTCCAGACGGTAATGCTCAAAATTAGATATATCATTAAAAAAGATTTACAGCGTATATTCTTTACAAGTTTGGTCTTAAACAATATTTAATACGATGAATTGAGATGAGATAGAGTGCAAATGTATTTATGTATATGGTTCATTCCGACTAACTATTACGTTCCGATCATCAATAAAATTCTAATATATCGAACCATCAAACTTTCTTAGATTTAGGCGAATATTTGATATTTATACATATAGGTAATAAAATTCTAACTGAGTCGAATCTGTACCTTAAATATTTTTTGGAAAGTGTTATTGAAATAGACTTTATTATCGATACAGAGACCGAATTTATAGTTTTTAGAATTTTTGTCCGTCTGTCTGTCTGTTACCGCATCACAGAAAAACCACTGGAGTGATTTTGATGAAATTTGGTATGATGATAGCTGGATATCTGGGTTAACATATAAGATACTTTTTACCGCGGGAGATTATCTCATTCCCACGAGAATACACGTTGTAACACAACCCAAAAAATATTTATGATCAGAATTTCTTGAAACTTGGTATTAATGCTCTTCAATACAATTAAATAAGTATGTGTTTTAGCGTTTTTTGAAATTCATCCCATAAGGATGTGTATGAAACCTACCTTTTTAAAGTTTTTTTGTTATAGCTTTAGCGCGACAAGCCGCGGGTTTTGCTAGTTTTAAATAAAACTATGTTTTCAGATTAAATTAAAATCCGCGAAAAAAATTAAATCTGCGAAATAATCCGAAAAAATATTTTTATTTAAAATATCGAGTTACATAAAAGCATCGTTATACAGATTAAAATGGATTAAGTTATTGATTTTAATATTGTACTTTCTGGGAATAAATAGATTACTATTACATATATGTATATATGTATATATGTATGTACGGATGTCAGCATGGAAAATCCATTCAACCATAAAAAATCACCTCAGACAAACACAAAAGTAGAAAGTCTTATATAGAGGATAGTCTTATATAGTCTTATATCTTATATAAATCTTATATTTAATATGTAAATAAAAATAATTTATATTTTCCAGCTATTAATGAAATGAATATTTGATAACGTACATAAATGAAGCACAAGTACGCTCTGCAGGGGAGATAGGGGACGAGCGAGCTTAAATTATTGGTAAAGAATGGCTGGACATGGACACTCGTGTGGAACGGTTTAATTACTTGTGTTTACTTAATTGCTATAACAAAGTAGGATTTAATTTAAATGTTCTATTTTCCTACGACCGAGATTGCGGGTTTGAATTCCGACTACAGTTAATTTTAAGAGTTACGAGATGTTGTCATAAATTTATCCTTGCTAGTAAGCAATTTTTTTTTTTTTTTTTTTTTATTAATAATGGGCATACTCTTGACCTTAATCTTAGCTCGAAGGCACAGATAAGATCTACGATGTAGCGAGTTTGCCCAAGAGAAGCCTGTTAACACGCACCTTAAAAAGTTTCAGGTCGTACACTCTCGGAAAAACAGACGCAGGCAGGGCATTCCACTTCTTGGCTGTGCGCATTATAAACGATGATGAAAAGCGCTTAGTACGAATGGTCGGAATGTCAACCAAGAAAGGATGGTATCCTGCAGTACGTCTGGTGTTCCGATAGAAGAATGGTGATGGCGGTATAAGACTATGGAGCTCGTGGGCACACTCTCCGAAGTACAGCCTGTAGAAGACCGACAGACAAGCAACTTGGCGACGGTGTGCTAAGCTGTGAAGCTTAGTTTTCACCAGCTTTTCGTCGCCGATTAGCTTTTTGGCTCTGCGTTCCACCGAGTCAAGTGCGGCAAGTTGGTATTTTGCAGAGCCATCCCAAAGGTGACTGCAATACTCCATGCATGATCGGACTTGAGCTTTGTATAAAGTGAGAAGCTGTCCAGGCGTGAAGTATCGCTTTACCTTGTTAAGGATGCCCAGTTTTTTGGCCGCAGTTTGTGCCTTTGACTCGATGTTGTCGCCAAAGTTAAGATTTGCACTTAACTTTATGCCGAGAAGCTCCAGACTGTCGGAAACCTCTACAGGTGCACCGCGAAAAGTAGGAGTCAAGCTGAACGGACTCCTTTTTGCGGAGAACAGACAGGCTTGCGTTTTGGCGGCGTTGAAATCTACCAGATTTTTGTCACCCCATTGTGAGACAAGACTTAAGGTCGCATTTGTACGCTCCACCATGGCCTCTCTCAGAGAGCGTATTGCTACCCCTCCGTCCTTTGCACCGGATACATAGCTCTCTACGACTGTGCTGTCATCTGCATACGCAACAATACCTGGTGATAGTAGGTCATTGATGTGTAGCAGGAAAAGAGTCGCAGAGAGAACAGACCCCTGTGGAACTCCGGCATCAATTGTCATTATGTCAGAGGAGCAGCCGTCAAGGACGACTCTGATCGACCGTTCGGTTAGGAAGTCTGATATCCAGTCACAGAAGTCGGAGGGGATGCCGTAAGCAGGAAGCTTGCTCAGTAGACTTGCGTGCCAAACCCTATCAAATGCCTTCGAGATATCGAGTGAGACTGCTAGAGCTTCACCACGGTTTTCGATGGCCTCGCCCCAGCAATGTGTGACATACACAAGAAGGTCCCCAGTAGACCGTCCCCGGCGGAAGCCATATTGATGGTCACTAAGGAGATCGTTAGCTTCAAGGTATGACAGCAGCTTACTGTTAAGCACCCTTTCCATAACTTTACAGAGTATGGAGGTAATGGCGATTGGTCGATAGTTGCAGGGATCGGCACGACTACCCTTCTTAGGTACTGGCTGAACATTGGCAAGCTTCCAAGAGTTGGGCACCGTGCTAGTTTGGAGAGAGAGGCGATATAAGCGAGTCAGTACAGGAGACAGCTCAGGCGCACAATGCCTTAAGACCCTTGAAGGTATACCGTCAGGACCACTGGCCTTATTCACGTCAAGGCTTTGAAGTATTTTACGGACCTCTTTTATGCGAATTGTGATCTTTGGCATCGAAGAATCGCAGTGAGGCAGAGTTGGCGGATGTTTAGAGCCAGCGCTTAGACGTGAATTGCTAGCAAACAGAGTTGCAAGTAAATTTGCTTTCTCTACTGCGGAGTGAGCCAGTGATCCATCAGGTTTTTGCAAGGGAGGCAAAGAAGGACGGCAGAAGTTGGATTCAACAGCCTTGGACAGGGACCAGAATTGCTTACTACCAGGAGGGTAGGAAGCAAGTCTGGCCCCTATACGACTGATATGTTCAAAACGTGCCCTACGGAGAACCTTATTGCAAGACTTGGTAGCAGAGTTATAAGCTCTTTTCTTCGCACGAACCCTCCGAGCTCTGACTTTGCGATCACGAGCCAAAACCCAGGATTGGTAGGCGGACTCTTTTCGCGCCTCAGCACGAGCACAGTCCGCATTGTACCAGGGCCTGGCTTTGTGACCGAGCGGGATATCGGAGAACGGAATAAAGTATTCCATTCCCTGCCGTATGACATCGGCAACCGCATCAGCAGAGCACGAGGGGTCGTTCGAAGAAAAGCATACTTGCTGCCACGGGTAAGATGCAAAAAAGTGCCGCATCTCATCCCAGTCAGCTGACTCATATCGCCATACTCTCCTCGTACCCATAGAGCAGTCAACTGGAGGAGAGAAGGTCGATACGGACTTCACCAGATTGTGATCGGACGATCCCAGCGGGGATGTTACCGATATTGAGTGCCTGTCTGGGTCTGTTGTCAGCACAAGGTCTAAGCAATTGCGTGTATGTCCGTCCACATCCGGTTCCCGCGTCGCGACTTGCTGAGTCGGACCAGCTGAGTGAGATCTAGCGATAACGCAAATTTGCGCGCCTCTCTCCCAGCATGGTCAGTGTATTTGAAGGGGAACAACCACTCTTTGTGGTGGGCATTAAAGTCCCCAAGAAAAACCAGCTGTGCCGTCGGGTACCGGTGTTGGGCTTTATCAGCCATCTCTGACAGGTGTTCAAAGAGCCTGGTCGTCTCCTGGTCTCCGCTGTGCGATCGATAGACACAGGCATAAAGGGTAGATTCTAAGCCGGTGTCCAACAAAACCCACACAGTCGAGAATCCTGAAACCTCAAAGCAACGGAGACGCCGACAGCAGATATCGTCGCGGACGTACACACAGACCCCAGCATGCAGTTTAAACTTGTGTTCCAGCGTATAGCCTGGGTAGTTGAGGTACGCCACGTCTGACGGTGTTGCTATCTGCGTCTCCGTTAAGAAGAAAAGGTGCGGCTTCTCGGTCTCAAGGTGGTGGTGGACCGGGTCGAGATTGGAGTGCAAACCTCTGATGTTTATGAGGTGCACTTTCAGTGGGAGGAAGTGCCGCCGTTGATTTAACTTTTTCTTCTTTGAAACTTTGGTCATTATGGTTTTGGGTGTTGATGGGGAAACAGTTGGGATATCGAGGCGCCGCTCAATAAACCTACAAGAATTCAGAGCTTAGCTAACTGAAGGGGAACTCATTTGGAGACTGCGGGGACGCCCGAGCCCCCCCGAAAATGGCCACCGGGTCCTCCCATCCAGTCGCCAACTGGCACGGTGGAGCACTTCGGGATTTTTCGCGAGTTGGCGGGGCAGCCTTTGGCACGTGGCTGGCGCGCTACTTGGGCCCCCATCTACCTGCGGTCGGCCAACGGCAAGACCGTGCCTCGGATCCCGCTACCCTCCAAAATGAGTTACCCGGTATAGCTTTACTCAGAAGCCCAGACTAGTAATAAGCAACGCAACTGATACTCGTCTGTTTACCCAAAGGCACTGGTTCTCCCGCTCGCAGACGGAACGCAGTAAGCTGCTTGGCGCCTGATTCCGACAGGAGGGTGGTAGCTTCCAGGCGGCCCCTTGCGAGACCTACCACCGCATAAATTGGCCTGGGTTACTCGCCTTCTACGAGACGCTTTTCCAGCGGCGGAGGAGAAATGTATTCTAAACCCGTCTCCCCACGGGGAAAAATTTTAATTTGTTTATGTTGTTATTATGTCATAACATTATATAGTTCTATTACATTTTTATTAACCATATGTGTTTATCGCGATGTATGTCCATGTATTGTATTATTCCACGGACCATGGCATTGGTAAGGGCTTTTAAATATGTGTGTGAAGGTAAGATAAATAAAAGAAATTGTTTAGACAGTTTTTAGATAAAATGTTAGTGGTCGTCGGAACACGAATTTTAGTATATTCAGTTGAAATAGTTTAGCCTAGTAGTAAGACGCAGACCGTATCTTATTTACAAGGAATATATGTTTATGTATTTGTTTACAAAAAAGAAACTAATTAAACTTCGATCCTCTAGTTTATTTGAGTGTATTGTTAGCATCCATTATAGATTAACTTACATAGTGGGTGAAAACCCCAGTCTCCCCAGTTGCGTGCTATAACAAAAATAGATATAATTTCCATAATTATAGGCTGTTTTGTTTGAAATCGAAATTAGATATATGTATTTTAAAAAATAATAAGAGCGTTGAATTTATCATGAAAATGAATAGCTATTTGTATTAATTATAATTATTTGGTTTTTAGCTTAATATTTTACTTAATTACTAGCGGTCTCATTAGGCAAATATGGTCCTGTATAAAAAATGGTGCCCGATAGTAGCTATAACTAAAGAATATAAGATTATAGCTAACGACTATCCAGGTGACTCCTTATGTGCACAAAAAACACATCAAAATCGGTCAAGCTGATTGGGGGTGAAGAACACCCGAACATCTAAATTTTATATATAAATATATTTTGTATAATTTCTTCATTCCTTTTTTCATAGTTTAAAGAAGATTTTTATCATTTCTATAATAAAATTTGGAGTAAGTACACAACGTTTTATATTTTTTACGTAAAACAGCGTGTCATTAAAACGTATATTAAACAATTAAATTGTACAAAACACAGTATTTATTTTTGAGGAAACAAAGGGGATTTTACTTCGACGGGGTGAATATAAAGGCATTGTTTGATCCTAATTAGAAAATAAACATTTTGTGTATGACAGTACTGAAAGTATGAAGAGCTATAACATGTTGTTGTAAATTTAACTTTGTTACAATGCATTAAGATTCCCATTTGTTGGTCTGTTCATTACAAAATTTAGAATTATACAGTAGGGACAGGGGTGTAATGCGCTACGTATACTTCCCGCTTTGTATGGATATATAATACTAGGTCTGGTGTCTGGATTTGGTTAATTCCCATGGATTCCATGGATAAGTGTCCACATTTTGCATCATAATGTATGTATGACGCAAATAGAGTAAAACTTTATGGTACTTAAATCAACTTATCTGTATTTAATATTATAAAGAATACAATAATATTGTGAAACTTAAAAAAAACATATAAGATAGGTGATGAAAGAATAGATGAGATTTTAAAAAAAAATATGTAAACTAAATCTTTAATGACGAATGAGTTTCTTTCCTTTGAGAGTAAATTATTGCATGTTGTTGAAGTGAAAAAGTAACATAATTGATCTACATCGTTAGTTATATGTTTTAAAATTCAGAAATTATTTTGATCAATTTAAAAAAGCGTGAAATATAAAACTACGCGCTTTTTCATACAATAATATTAGTTAGCAGAGTAGGCTTGAGGCTAGAGCATCAGAGAAATAGAGGGTTGATGTTTTAAAAAAAGAAACGTTTAATATGATACAAAATGTTATCTGTGTATTTGTTTGTTTATTAATTTAAATTATTATGTTACTTTTCTAATCGTCGTCGATTTTAAACGGATAGGATAAAAGTAGTCCGTATATAATGTGTCGTGACGTGTAGAGGATTAAGTCACAAGTAAGAGTAACCTCTTTTTACTTGACTGTGACAGTACAAAGTTTATTAACCTGGGAAATTGTTCAGGATTATCTATCCCGGATAGGTGATGAATATTTCATGATATTCAGCACAGAATCGAAGGTACTCCGCTATTGGCTATAAAGGTCGTCAGTAAAATAAAAAGAAAAGTATCCCGAGGAATGAAATAATAATATAAATATGTTGGGACATTAACACACAGCACCGTCTAGTTCCATGGTAAGCTACGAGGCTTGTGATGGATACCAGATAGTTGATTCACTACATATATATAACTTTAAATATATCTATACTATAATAAAATTGTAGAGGTCGAATGTCTGTACATAGAAAAAAAATGCTAAAAACCGAGTCAGGGGGGTGTAAGAAGAGCTATAGAACCAACCCAGATTTTTTTCAATTTTTTTGTTTCTCTGTCTGTTTGTCTGTTTGTCTGTTTGTCTGTTTGTACGGGCTAATCTCCGAAGCTGTTGGACTGATTTGAATGAAATTTTGCATGGTGGTACCTTATATCCCCGGTCAACATATAGGATACTTTTCATCCCGGAAAATTAAAGAGTTCCAGTGGGATAGTTAAAAAACTATCGTAAGTTATACAGCTTACTACACAAAAACTACGCATTGGATTTTAATGAAACTTTACAATAATATAGTTCATATATCAGAATAGCAAATAGGCTACTTTTTATCCCGGAAAAATGTACGGTTCCCGTGGGATAGATTTGTTTTTGTTTGTCCAGAGTCGAAGCCGAGCGAAGCGAGGGTAAGCCACTATAATATTATAAAAAGGAAAGACTTTTTTTTTGTTTATTTGTCTGTACCGAATAAGCTCCGAAACTACTGGATCGATTTAGATGTAAGGGTTTGGCCGGATAAGTATAGTGAACTGGCCCCCTAATGGCAACCTATATCGAAACTTATGTGTCAATAAGGGCTTGATGTAGAAAAGCGATTCATACGAGTTTCACTGTCGTACTCCGCTTTGGCCTTGAGATATGAAGAAAATGAGCGTAATTATGACTTTCGTTCAAAAGGGCATATTTCGAAAACCTTCAAAACTAGAAACTTAAAACTAAGGCGAGTTTTAAGGTAACCTTTGAAAACATATTATATTTTTTTAGATTTTTTTAAATAATAACAATCCTATTAAAAAAAAATATAAAAATATACAGGTCGAATGTCTGTACATAGAAAAAAAATGTTAAAAAACGAGTGAGGGGGGTGTAAGAAGCGCAATAGAACAGATGCAGTTTTTTTTTTTTCAAATTTTTTTGTTACTCTGTTTGTCTATTTGTACAGGTTAATCTCCGAAACTGTTTAACCGATTTAATTGAAATTTCGTATGGTGGTACCCTATATATCCCCGGTCAACATTATAAGTAATTTTCATCCCGAAAAATTAAAGAGTTCCCGTGGGATAGTTAATAAACTATAAAAAATATTGATTGGTTTTAAATAAAATTTTACAATAATATAGTTCATACATCAGAATAACAAATAAGCGACTTTTTATTCCGGAAAAATGAACGGTTCCCGTGGGATAAGTTTGTTTTTGTTTAGAGGCAAACCCGAGCGAAGCGAGGGTGAGCCGGTGAGACTATATATATTCCTGGGTATATGCGTAGTGCGGGTAATGTGTGTAATGCAGGTAAAGCACGTAGGGCGGATAAAGTGCATAGGGCGAGAAAAATGTGTAGGGCGGTTAAAGTGCGTAGAGTGGGTAAAGGGCATAGGGCGTTTAATGAGCGTAGGGCGGGTAATGCGTGTAGGGCGGGTTTAGTACTTAGGGCGGGCGGGCTACGTGGGTAGGTCGGTTACAGTGCGTAAGGGGGGGGGGGGGGGGGTCAAGTGCGTGGGGCAATCAAAGTGTGTAGGGAGGTCTAAGGGCGTAGAGCAGTCATAGTGCATAGGGCAGTTAAAGTGCGTAGGGTGGGTAACGTGCGTAGTTTGTGTAAAGTGCGTAGGCCGGGTAAAGTGCTTAGGGCGGTTAATTTGCGTTGGGCGGGTAAGGTGCGTGGGATAAATCTGTTTTTGTTTATTTCGAGTCGAACTCGAGCGAAGCGAGGGTGACCCGCTATAATATCATAAAAAGGAGAGACTTTTTTGTTTGTTTATTTGTTTGTACTGAATAAGCTTCGAAACTACTGGATTGATTTAGATGAAAGGGTTTAGCTGGATAAGTATAGCGAACCAGCTCCCTAATAGCAAAATATATCGAAACTTATGTGTCAATAAGGGCTTGATGTAAAAAAGCGATTCATACGAGTTTCACTGTCATATTCTGCTTTGACCTTGAGAATGATGAAATGAGTGTAACTATGACTTTCGTTCAGAAGGGCATAACCAAACTGTAGAGGTAGAATGTCTGTACATAGAAATAAAATGCTAAAAACCGAGTCAAGGGGATGTAAGAAAAGAAATAGAACGAATCTAGATTTTTTTCAATTTTTTTGTTTCTCTGTTTGTCTGTTTGTACGGGCTAATCTCCAAATCTGTTAGGCCGATTTAAATAAAATTTTTCATCCCGAAAAGTTAAAGAGTTTCCGTGGGAAAGTTAAAAAATATAGTAACTTATACAGCTTAGTACCCAACAATTACTGATTGGATTTTAATGAAACTTTAGAGTAATATAGCTCATACATCATAAAAACCAATAGGCTACTTTTTATTACGGAAAAATGTACGGTTCCCGTGGCATAGATTTGTTTTTGTTTGTCTAGAGGCGAAACCGAGCGAAGCGAGGGTGAGCCGCTAGTACATATTATAAATACAGACACCCATGACTGGAGTACAAACATTCGTGCTCATCACACAAATGAATGCCTCCAGCGGGACTCGAATCCGCGACCGCTGGCACAGCAAGTAGAGTCACTACAAACTGAGCCAAACGGTAAAAATAACTATTTTCAAGTGATTTTAAGTAAAATTTATAATATAAGTAGATACTAGGTAAAATAATTTCAATTATAGTACTAAAGTCAAATATGAATAAATAATAAAATTAGTACATTATAAATAAGCTACGAACTGACCTGGATTTTAAAATACAAAATTCGTACTGTACATATTATATTAATTGGATTTTCTAATATTAAATTGTAATTTACATATATAATATTCATTACACACTAGCGGCCCTCCATCGACTCTCTGTCCCTATTTTTGCGTATCTGTCAAATTGTTATAGTTACGTCAACTGTTTTTTTTATTTTCTAAAACCACCAGGCCAAAGCCACTGACATATTCATCCACAAAATATATTAAAATAATTCTAATTCTAACGGAAATCGTGAAAATGGCTAAGCTCATTCTAAGTCATTGTTTTTTCAATTGTAGTTAATTTAATCTTAAACATGATCACATATAGTGAATAACAATACAAGAAAAGAAGACATAAAACAATTGACTGTTAATCTTTAAACAAAAAAGACACTTTAATGCATACAGTGGAAAACTTTATGATTAAATAGAGGTATTGAGTTACTTTCCTTATGTTACACGGATTGGGGTCATAAGGCGTGACCGTCGGTCAAATTCTGTAATGCCATGGCTTTTTGTCGCGTATCACATTCACGCATGTCACATTGAAAAAATGTACTTCGATCGACTTCAGAAACACTTAAAAGTAAATATTTCAGATATAGTTATTCATTTGAAAAAAAAAACCTATATGAGATATTATTTGAAATATGTTCTATTTATTTAAAAAAAAAGAATGATTATATGTGATACTAGCGACTCACCCTCGCTCCACTCGAGTTCGTCCCTAAGAACATTTTAAGGATTAGTATAGAATTCTCATAGATGAGATATATTCCCGCAGCAAAAAGTGTCCTATATATTGACCCGGACAACCAGCTATCATAATACCAAACATAAAAATCTGCCCAGTGCTTATCTCGTGATCCGTTCCCAGACAGACAGATTGATAATCAAAAAATTTAAAAACTATAGATTCGGCTTCTGTATCGATAATAATGACTATTTCAATAAGATTTTCCAAAAAATATTTAATGTACAGATTCGGCTCAGCTAGAATTTTATTATGTTATGTATAGATATGTCCTATTTATATAAAAAAAGTATTATTAAAATTAACGTCGATATCATGTAACATACAAATATGTACTCGTAAAAAGCACTTTAAGTACTCGCACTTTTTCCTTTACGAAGTTTGAAGTACGGTAAAATATGTGGCATTTTGATGTCGGATCACACATCCAAGACATGTTTTAACTCCTTAAAAACTAATTTATCTTTAAATGACCATCATTCAAACATAGATTTAACATCATTTGGTAATTTTTTTAAATGTAATAAAAACTTTCTGCTTATTTTGAGTGATAAATGATGGTATTAATCTGTGTATACAAAATAATTAATGGAATATTACTGGGATTAATATTTCCAAATAATTTAATACCCTTTCAGCTTTATTTATGATAAATTATGATCTAGTTTGTACATAATGTGTATGTATCTACATACATGTATATGATTCAGACGCTTGCCGAGTCAGCCGCGGGCTATTGCGAAGTATATTAATCTAGATTCTAGTAGTTCTCCAAGACTAATTACTATGGATACCTAATCATTATGATATAATACTAATATATGATATAATACTAGCGTTTCCCCGCAGGTCCGCTCGCTTGGCTTATTTATGTATAATTTCGACCCTTCTAAGTTTCACATAATCCCCTATTTTTTATCCCCAGAAGATTTATGTACGTCCAAAAACGTTGAATCAGAATTCTTCATTTTTAGGCATACAGATTATAACCAATTTTGGTACCTGAAATTTTATAAATAACGAATTTTATACAAATTTCTAACCTGTTTTTGCTTGTTTAGGCGTTGATTTTCCGAAAATCTTTCCTTACTGACACTTACCTGTTAGAACTCGATCTCCTTTTCGAGTTTTTAGCGTTCATTCTTTTTGAGTTTTTTTAACTAATCAGTGAGTGAGTGAGTACATTGAGATCAGACCTTTTTAGGGTTCCGCACTCAAAGGGTAAAATGGGACCTTATTATTAAGACTTCGCTGTCCGTCCGTCTGTCACCAGGTATATTTTTTTAACTATATTTTTTCATCATGAAATATATGTATAATTACAATTTTCGCAAATGTAAATTCATTTCGTAAAGGCAATTTTTACTTCTATTTTAAATGCTGCGATTTCTTAGTGAAGCTCGAGTTAAAAAATAAAGAAAAAGTTTCCTTTTAACACAGCTCAGCACTTGTAAAGCAGCGGATGAGCAATATATAAGTGTAAAGAAAAAATAAAAACAAAACGGTTAATGTATGTAGAGTCCGTCGTGTTGCTTCATTTTGCATAACATCTTTTAAATAAACGTTAAAGTCTAGTCTGCTTTTTCATTTGTAAGTATTTTAACTTATCGTCGAATACTTTAAGTGTATGTATTTGAGTGATGTATGTAGGTTGGACGTTCGATTTTCGCACAGTATCATTTTCATTATAGATATTCTTCAGCAATTTAGTAATTCTGACTCTTGGAAGTACAGAAATAAGCTATGAATAAATTAATTGCTTATTATATATATTTTATTTATTTCTAATCAATGAATTTAATAATAAAAGAAAACGCAAATAATAATAAAATAATACGTAGCGTTTTATATCAAAATATTGGACCGTGTATTTTTAGTTTACAGTTCTTCAGGGGGCAGTGAATATATTAGCATGTTATATTTCACGAGCGCAGATCATAAACATTTTTCTTATTTTATAAATTTCGTGTGCTTTACACATTATATACATTTCAAACTATTGTTACTTTGTAACTTATTAGCGACTCACCCTCACTTTGCTCGGGTTCGTCCCTAGGTTGTTTCCCCATAGAAACTATCATCCCCATTTTCACCCACTTAAGGAATGAATTCCGGGATAAAAACTAACCTTTGCCCTTCCCAGGGTCTCAAACTATCTTCTTGCCAAATTTCATCTAAATCGGTTTAGCAGTTTCGGTGTCTATTCGGTACAAACAAACAAACAAACAAAACTGTCCTCTTTATAATATGTTTGCTTTATAATGTATATTAGTATAGACTAGCGATTAACCCTCACTTTGCTCAGGCACGTTCCTATATGTGCTTTTGCCATACAATTTATTACGCTATTTCACACCGTTTTGGCAGCAAACGCCGATAAAGCAACTCAACTCAACTTTTCCAATGAAAGTTATTAAGATTTCTGTAAGTAAACACATTTTATCGGAATAAAAAATAGATTATAGCACTCGGTGGTAATGTAGTTTCCGATGAGTGAAAAATTTTCAGAATCGGATAGTTCAGTAGTTTCAGAGATTACACCCTACATACAAAATTAAAAACATTATCTCTTTATAATATTACTGTATATAGACTTAGTTATTTTTACGTAGTATTAAAATCTAGCAAGTTTAATTTAATCTATTTCTAATTGCTGCGTGAATTTCAAACTTTGTGAGAGAGAAAACGTGGGCCAGAGAGTTATTTAGCTTTGTGAAATAAAGTCTGTAGTCAAACTGTAAACGATATTTTGTCAAAGATGTGTATTGTGTATAGAATTCAAAATGTTACCAATATCCGCTTGAAGTTATAAATGTGGTTATGTTAGTTTGACAAATGTTAATGCGATGTATATTCGCTTTACTACATTACTCGTGAAATGAATATGCCATCTAATAGTAGCCTTTGACCAGGTTATTTAATTAACTTTAGGGACGCGACGAGTAAACCAATTAAGCGACATACATATATCATTTCTGATCTCTTAATAAGAACATATAAATACTTAAACAAGCTAACACAGTGGCTTTCAAATAATCATTTTGATGTCTTTTTACCTTTACCTTTGAAACTACCTGCTTTCCAATCTACCTATACTATCTTTTTTTTAACGTTGGGAAATGAATTTAGGCACGAGGTGTGGGACTCACCGGCAAAGCCAGTACTATCCTCTAAAACCCAACAAAACTCCCCCGTCTTAACGGGGCATTGCAGGATCACTTACACACTCAACCACGATGCCCCGACGGCAGGCCTGCCGAAGCAAACCACAACAGCCATGAGGTTGCTCCAATGGTCCACTCTGCTATCAAAAAAGGATCAGCTGTAATACCGAAGTGGGCCACCTCCCAGGCCATCGCCAGGCACTACTGAACCCCCCCCCCCTCTCCCCCCTCCCACAACGATAAGGTGAACGCACGTGGGAGGGGGGGGGGGGGGGTGCTATCTAAACTATCTAACCAACCATAGTAGTTCACCATAAATAAAATGACCATGACGGCAGCTAGGACAAATGGACATGTCGAAAGTATAAACACAATTTTTACTTATTACTCGTAGCTGAAAAGTTTGTTTTTGTTGTTTTATTTTTTTGAATGCGATATCCTCTGAAAGTACTAATCCGATTTGGAACATTAATTGAGAAAAAATATTGGCTATCTAACAAGTCGCTACGGCCCATAGGAGCGAAGCTATTATACCTATTAAATAATTTAGCGCATTAATTGAACGCCAATTGCATTTTTTTCTCATTTTGATATTAAAAGATATTTAGTAGGTCTTTTTAAAGTGTGAAAAGTGTCACTTGTGTGCTTGCTCATCATTCGATATATACATTCAAAAATTACTTTGAATTAATGTCATATTTTAATACAAAACCAAGCAAAATCAAAGTGTTAAACACTTTTAAAAGACATAAAACCTCGTCTGGTGACAAAAGAGCTGGTCCATTCTTCGTTCAAAGAATCGGCATTGCCATTCAGCGGGAATGCGGCTAATATTCCAGCCATAATTCTATTCGGACATGTCTTGTACAGTAATTATTGTTTGTATATGTAGTTAGTATATTAGTAATTTTGTTATGGCGCAAGGCTATAGGTCGAGCGCTAACGGAGCGGAGTCAGCATTTACACGTTCGCAGACATTTGCGTCATAACGTAACTCTAAACTTTTGTTTGACCAATAGAAGTTAACACTAATATTAAAATTTAATTAAAATTTGTTACATCGCGTAGCATAAGACATTTTAATGATAAAGTAATTTTAAGTATAATTATAAGTAAATTTTAGTTTTTTTTGGGACCTCTGGCTGTGTTGCTCTGAACTATTTTCCTTAATGTAGATAAGCAAAGGTCGTTATTAAATATGACTAGTACATAATAATTTGGATGAACGCAGCGTTTTACTCCGAATACGAAGTCGTGTTAATAAAACGTTTCAGATACCGGTGAATGTATTTGCATGTTAAATATCCGACGCTCCCCAACTAGACTAGATACTAGCAGTATAAATGAGTTACAGACTATCCTAATATCGTCGGTGTTTTAGATATTTTTCGATATTTTAATATGTTTCTGTCCGTTATTTTGTATATCTATTGTTTTTTGTAAATGTTTTATATAGAAACTAGCACTGCCCGCGGCTCCGCCCGCATTCAGATGACTAAAAACCAAATTCTTAGGTTTTACATAATAGTATACTCTTACATTGCGGTTTTTGTATTTTTTCTCAAAAATGAGATATTTTCCCGCGGTAGAAAATATCCTATATGTTGACCCGGATAATCAGCTATCATCATACCAAATTTCATCAAAATCCCTCCAGTGGTTTTTCCGTGATGCGGTAACAGACAGACAGACAAAAACTCTAAAAACTATAGATTCGGCCTCTGCATCGATAATAATGTCTATTTCAAAAAGATTTTCCAAAAAATATTTAATGTACAGATTCGGCTTAGTTAGAATTTTATTATATGTATAGAGAGATAAAATAATAGAATTATTTTTCTGTAATGACTACCCATTGTCTTAGTGGTAACCTCCTGCTAGGTATATATAATAAAAATAACATAAATATTCATTTTTCGTATCACGTTTAATTTTTAATCGTTGTACTTTTTTAATATGGTTTCTGTTAGATATTGCATGTTGTAAAAAAATCATTTCTAACGACTTACCCTCGCTTAATATATGTATATATATATATAATAGTATTTGAATGAGTAGCAAATTTATTTTCTCACTGGCGACTCACCCTCGCTTCGTTCGGGTCTGTCCCTAGATACGTTTCAGCGGTTAATATGGCATAGATAGGCTATAATATGTTAGTAGTACTAAATAGTAGTGTTTTCCCGTGGGATTGAGATAATCTCCCGCGGTAAAAAGTAGCCTATATCACTCTCCAGCCCTCCAACTATCTACACACAGAAAATCACGCCAATCTATCACTCTATTTCGATGTGAAAGAAGGAAAAACAAACAAACAAACACACTTTGAACACACATTTAAAATATTAGTATGAAATATGAATATTATGGATCTAATCAATTTTTAACCGACTTCCAAAAAAAGGAGGAGGTTCTCAATTCGACCGTATATTTTTTTTTATTATTTTTGATAAGTTTCAGAAGTAAGTTCAAACGATTGTATCATGTCGTTGTGAAAAAATATAAAAATATGGATTTAAAGAGTTTTAAACATACAATAGATTGAAGTGTAAGAAAGGTTTCAAAATCTATTTAGAAAATTCAATTTAATTTTAAGTGCTGCCCGACTTGACGTATTTCTAAAGACATTAATTACAATGTCTTGCCAAGTTCAAAACGAAATTCGCCTTCGGAATATCTTTCTATTTCAGAAATAAAGGTTTGTTTTAGAATTTGATAAAAATTAGAAAATTATGAATAAACTTTATTATGCTCGACTCAATCATTTTGTTTGTTTTTTTTTTCTGCGAAATTTAATTTGCTCAACGTTCAAAAAGCGAAACTTGTAATTAATTATTTGACGACACGTTTGGCTCAGTTTGTAGTGACCGTACTTGCTGTGCCAGCGGTCGCGGGTTCGAGTTCTGCTGCGGGCATTTATTTGTGTGATGAACACGAATGTTTGTAGTCCAGTCATGGTTGTTTATATTTATAATATTTATGTATTTAAAGTTACATATGTGTAGTGTATCTACTATCTGGTACCCATAACACAAGCGTAGCTTACCATGGAACTAGATGGTGCTATGTGTTAATGTCCTAACATATTTACCTATTATGATTTATTTTTATTTCATGTTTCTTTAATAATTTTGAGTAAACGTGACATAGAATTACCAAAATGGTCGAAATAAAATACATATAATATGAATTACGCAATACGCATACTTACGAGTAGGTGTGTGCAATAAACAGCGTATATTTTTATTTTATATAATAGCTGTATTATAATGTTTTTTATCTTTTGTTTTTTATAGAAATAAAACAGTCTTCAAATTATATAAAAGCTGTTATGCCATTCCTCTGTTCTCAGTGGTGGAAAAAGTTACATATAAGCGATTCGATTCACGGTTTCGGTTCGACCGGACCGTCTTATAAGAAATTGTTTTTAACGTACTATTTTTAATAACAAAAGATTAAAAATAAATCATTTGTGAATAATTGTAGTTAACAATTATTTTAAATTAAATTCATTAAATTAAATTGAGTTAATAAATGATTTTCACAATAAAGTAAGTTCTAGTGGCTAGTACATCTGTAGATCCGGAGGTCCTGGGTTCGAGCCCCGGGTCAGGCCAAGTTTAATCACTGAGTTTTTCTGTTAAAGATATTCTCAGTAGTAGCCCAGAGTTGGGAAATATTAATTAACTATATGGTGAATTTCAATTAGCCATTTTGCTAATAATAATTTATATGGAATTTCTGGTACTTTATTGCTCCAATTGCATTCTATCAAATCTTGTTTTTGAAAATAAAGAGCATGTTATTTAGTTACTACTAAAAGGATACTCATTAACACGAGGCGAGATGGATTATCTATACTTTGTCCATTAATATTATAATGAAAAAAATATATGTGTAGATGACATGCGTTTAGTTGTAAGCTTAATATAATGTTTTCTTTTCCATATCTTTTGTTCTCTCAACTAATTTTCCTATTGATCATGACAGCATCATCAAACTTAGCGAAGTTTAGGAGATTATAATAGATATGACAGCCTTGATCTAGATCCTAAAAGTGTCACGGGTAAGTAAGGACGCTTCCTGCAAGGCTTAGGCCTCTTAAAGTTCTGCCATTTGGAAAGAAAGAAGTACATTTCTAATCGTATATATGTAAGTCTTAAATCTATAATATAATATTATAAAGTGGCAAAGCTTGTCAGGTTGTAGGAGGTAATCTTTGGATCTACTGAGCCGATTTAGATGAAATTTGGTAAGAAGATAGTTTGAGACCCTGGCAAGGACATAGGATTTTACTTTTTATCCCGGAAATCATCCCTAAAGACAGTGAAAATGACGATAAAAGTTTGTATTGAAAACCAAGCAAGGGACGAAGCCGAGCGAAGCTAGGGTGAATCGCTAGTTTAAAATAAAAGAGAAAAAGACAATATCTAAATAATTTAATATTTTATAAATGGTGAGTCGCTATATAACATAAAGCAAAAGAGCTTTTATTGTAGTTTGAACGCGGGCGAGGGCGCGGGTTCTGTTAGTTTTAAATATAAACCAAAAGCTCAAATTTTCTGTTCTGAATAAGTACCTACATACATATATGGTTAAATGTAAACAAAGTTCTTATGATCGGTTGCAAGGAAAGTTCATCGAACTTACGTCAGTGATAAACGTAAGTTACCTTCAAGATGTGCAGAGAAGAAGAAATTTAAATAAACGAGTGTTTTACTTTAATATCGCTCCTATTCCTTTAACTTAAGAGCGACGAAATATTTTTGAGCTGTAATCATAACGTGGTACTTGGTCTCTTGAGGTTGGAGGGTACAAATTGAACAAACAATGTATTGCAAAATGGCTGTGGAATCGCCTAGTGGAAAGGGTCACTGCATGCCAAACTATTTAAATTAATTAATGCGAAACAAATATAATACAATTTTATTTTTATATTTAAATTAAATATTAGGTATTAAAATTAATATTTAAACTGCTTTCTATTTTATTATAGGAAGTTCTAAGTAGACTATTCGTAAAATACGTTTATAATACTTTTACCCGATTTACCCTCGCTTTGCTCGGGTGCATCCCTAAGTTTTTATGTGTTACTCCAAGTTATAATCCATTTATGTACTAATTATCCGAGTCCAAGAAGAAATAACTAAAATACACGCATACAAATTTTCGCATTCATAACAGTAGTCCAATTATGGTTGTATTCAGCCCTTTTTCATGTCCCACTGCTGGGCACGGGCCTCCCTTCAATGCGGAAGGAGAATCAGGCCATAGTCCACCACGCTGGCCAAGTGCGGATTGGCGGACTTCACATGACTTTCGAAAACTTGCTAGGTTTTCTCAGACATGCAGGTTTCCTCACGATGTTTTTCCTTCACCGTAAGGCAAGTGGTAATCATGATAGAAATGATTCGCACATGAAAATATCAGAGGTGCGAGACCCGGGATTTGAACCCGCTTCACTCGGTTTCCCAAGCGAGCGCGTTGCCACTGGGCTCAATTATGGTTATTATTAAATAAATATAGTAAATATGTTCGGACATATAGCACCATCTCGTTCCATGGTAAGCTACGAGGGTTTTGTTATGGATACCAGATAGCTAATACACTACACATATATAACTTTAAATGCATACATATTATAAATATAAACACTCATGCCTGGAAAACAAACGTCCTTGCTCATCACACAAATGAATGCCCCCAGCGTGACTCAAACCCGCGACCGCTGGCACAGTAAGTTCACTGCAAACTGAGCCAAACGTGTCGTCAAATTATTGCCAAAGAACACCAACAAAAAGTAATTAATTTAAAAGTACGTTGTTTTCTAGAATTTTATTTAAGAAACGAGTTTACCATACATTTTTCGTACTACACGTATCACAAAGTTTACAGCAGGCTGTAAACCACTAACGACTATAGTTTCAGGCGTGCTTTTCTTTTATCTTTACTTATAAAGCACTTAAAATACTCTTCTTTTAACTACCAAGCTTGACAAACTAGCTAACTTTGTTCCTCAAAGTTCTAAGAAGGGATTGAAATCTAATTACAAGTCTGATGACATCAAGCGATTGAGATATTTTAGCTTCGTCGAATATATCTTTTATTAAAATAGTATAAACGTAAGAGTAATTTATGTTCCTATAAGGCCTTGCTAATTTTTTTAAGAGATAATAAGATATAAGATGTAAAATTTTGAGGTTAGGTGTGAAAGAGACCTTAAAAATATCAACGTTATTTATACATATAATAAAATTGTAGACGTCGAATGTCTGTACATAGAAAAAAAAGCTAAAAACCGTTTCAGGGGGGTGTAAGAAGAGAGATAGTACAAATCTGGATTTTTTTAAATTTTTTGTTTCTTTGTATGTTTGTCGGTTTTTACGGACTAATCTCCGAAACTGTTGGACCTTAGACACTTTTCATCCCGGAAAATTCAAGAGTTCCCGTGGAATAGTTAAAAAACTATAGTAACTTATACAGCTTAGTACACAAATACTACTGATTGGATATTGATGAAACTTTATAATAATATAGTTCATATAACAGAATAACAAATAGGCTACTTTTTATCCCGGAAAAATTTACGTTACCCGTAAGTTAGATTTGTTTTTGTTTGTCTAGAAGTGAGCCCGAGCGAAGCGTGTGTGAGGCGCTAGTGATATCTAAGTTTGTGACAACCTTACGAAAGTCATAAAATATTAAAAATATATTATTGACTAAACTGAACTGACATTTTCGCTTTTAAAGACGTGGAATAGGTAAAAATAAATTAAGGTAAAAATTAACTAAGTTTAAGTAAGCCTTAAGAGATGTATCAGGCTATACTTTTTATTTTGTTAAAGGGTTGCAACAGTTGTATGAACAGTCATAGTTTCTACTTCATCGATCCTATATCTAATCTACTTGATATATATTTTACAAAAATATTGTTGTCATCGTGTTCAAAACATGAAGGTTTGAGAAACAGTATCGACTCCCGCTATACATCACGGCCCCTCGCATGTCCCCATCGACGCCTCGGACGCTCCCTGTTACGCGGAAGTTTGATAAAGATTGTCCGCTCACGCAATCTTGTTATGAAACAAATACTCACTTTTCCTTTCCATTTTTTCATTATAATAAAGACAGTCGCAATATTACTAATCTATTTAGTTGTATCAGCTTCTTTGATTTCTTATAGTTTGACAAGGAAAGAATACAAATATTTTGATGCAATTTTACTCTTGTATTTAGCCTTTTTTAACGTCCCACTGCTGGACACGGGCGATTCAATACGAGGGGGATCAGGCCTTAGTCCACCACGCTGGCCAAGTGCGGGTTGGCGGATTTCACTTGTCTTTCGAAAACTTTCTAAGTTCTCTCATACATGAAGGTGTCCTCACGATGTTTTCTTTCATCGTAAGATATATACTCATTATCGTATCTTTAACAACCAATCATTGATATAAATAATACAAAAAACAATACTAATATGATATAATAACAAACGATTTAATATACAGACAGATGGCCAAAATTTTAAAACCTGTTTATTTGGCCGTTATGGAGGTACCCCAAATGCAAACAGAAAAAGATTCAACGTGTAATTTTGTTTTCATTACAATTATATTGATATAAGCTACTAGTGTAGATAATAACAGTCTTTTAAAACTTTGAGCAACGCGAAAGCTTCGGAGGAACCCTCCAGGATAACCCTCCCTCCTCTTGACACTATCTCTAAGAAGAAAGTTAATGGAGTTATCTTATTATTTTTAAGAAATTGATTTTTGCTGTGTGAAATTCACAACCCAAAATAGAATAAATGAATTTAATTTTATACCTAAAGGTGGTATGATAACTTTTAAAATGGGTTTGAATTTGGGGTACATTTTAAGTTAAAAAATAACTGTTAATTTATACAACGAACTAGAAAAAATCCTTTTTAAATTATCGCGTTTCATATTTATATAATAGTTATAGACAGGCGGACAGTCTGCCCGTGACCCAGTCGAAACGTCGGGAACAAGGTACCTATATATAAGCGTCTATATACCTATATATAGACGCTTATCCACGCATTAAGTCCCGTAGTATAACTATTATATAGAAAAAATCCGTTTTTAGTGAAGTACGACAAAGAAACAGCCCGACGGAAAATGAAACAAGGGAACAAGGTACAACGGGAACAAGGTACCTATATATAAGCGTCTATATACCTATATATAGACGCTTATCCACGCATTAAGTCCCGTAGTATAACTATTATATAGAAAAAATCCGTTTTTAGTGAAGTACGACAAAGAAACAGCCCGACGGAAAATGAAACATATAACATTTAAGAAACATGATAATATAGAAGAATCACTTCTATTATAAAGTTTCTCTGTATATTAATAGACATATGCCATGACGGGCATTTCTGTAGGTCTTTTTAAGACGTACTATTTTTTAGTACGTTGTTTTGAAGTATGTATCTCTTAAGGTTTAGCTAGTGTTAGCCATGTAAATTTCAATGGATGACTCGACAAAACCAGTTATTGTGTTTTCCCGTGGGAATGAAAAGTTTTCCTGTAATAAAAGCTACCCTATATATAGAACTAAGTAATAAGTTTACTACACAAAATTTTGTTAAAATACGTTCTGTACTTTTTGCGTGAAATGCACATAGATAAACAAACAAAATTTTCAATACCTAATTATTCTTTTGTCGACTTTATTACGTACGCAATACGTAACAAACGACCGTCATTGCTTTTAAAAAATATTTCATGTACAGATTTCGCTTTGTAACTACGAGTATTTTATTGAAGTAAAACTTCTTTACGCACGCTTGACTTGGGGTGTAAGCTGGTGAATGCGTTACGAAAACATGTACGTACGTTTGTTGCCATGGTAACAGTTGTTATTGTCTGACAAATGATATATAATATTGTATTCTTTCCTTAAATGATATTCTATAAATATATTATGATTGTAATATGCGTTATTTTTAGTATCTCACCTATCCTAATTATTTAAAACATAAATTGAATTTTGTAAAGAGTACCAATAACCTACAGAAGTTTTACTTCTTGCTCGTGTACACATTCATACACGCACTCTTTAAATTTTTTATATGTGTAGATATTGCACATTTTTATTAAAGTGCCTATTATAAGTAATGAAAATGTTTTATTTTTTTATACTTGCCGCATTGCAAATATATAAAAAGGGTAGTAAAAAAACTAAAGGTCAAATATATTTTGTTTCTTGTAAATTTTTAGTAGATTTTTCCTTTAATTATGATCTTTGGCGGAAAAATGGGACATCTGATCAAGAGCGATATATCCCATTACTTGCGTCCTTCGCTAGTGTGCACCTCTAGGTGACTAACAAGTAACAGTACTAGCTACTAGCCTATGTGTACTAGCCAGTACTAAACCGTCCAGTCATTTTAATAGACGGAGTAGCAAACAAACACACAAACACACTCTTAGAAACTTTCGCGTTCATAGTAAGAATCCGATTAATGGCAGCATTCTAACCATACAAATAACGAATGAATGAATAGGCTTTATAGTACACCAGAAAAAATACAGAATAAAAGAAGTTTAATATTAACAGTATACAATAGCGGTCTTATTGCTATATGAGATTTTTTTTTTCAGTCAACCGGCGAAGGACAGCGAAAATAAAATCGACGAAAATAGAATAGAAAAAAGTATAATTATAAAAAGAATAGTATGGGTTTTTTTTAGTTTTAGGTACATTTGGCCCTTTTTAACGTTTCACACGGGCCTCCCTTCAAGTCAGGCACTAGTCCACTATGCTGGCAAGTGCGGGTTGGCGGATTATATACATATGTATATCTTACAAAAACTTGCTAGGTTTTTTTAGGGCATGCAGGTGTTTTTCTTCTCAAAAGAAAACAAAATAATATTTCCTTAGATTTACTCGAATTGCGGATTAATTTTGATGTTTGATTCCTGATGTTTCTCAAAACTTCAGACCATGACTGATCGATCCACTAACCAATTCACACAATATTATCAGCAGTTAAATGAACCCGGGGGAGAGCTAACTCCTACCGGGCGCGTCCCCAGGTGGCGGATAGGGGAACGCCACCCGCTTGGACCCAGCGGGTGGTACCGGAGAAATCCGGCGCGGACCAACAGCAGGGGGAGGGGTGCCTCTGGCCGTGGGCCGTCGAACGCGGTTGAGGCACCCCGCACGGGGCCGCTCTCCGTTGAGGCTTTGGCTTCCGGAGTTGCGGCCACCAGTGTGGGGGGAGCCCACTTAGGTGGGCAGACGGGTGTCCACTACGGTGGACCAGATGGAGCCTCTCGTTAGTGGCTGCATCTGACGGCGTTGCGGCGGGGGTGTGGTGGTGGGTGCCCTAACCGTGGGCCGTCGAACGTGGTTGGGGTGCCATGAGGATGAGGCCGCTTGCGGCGATTGGGGGTGTGGACCCACTTCGGTGGGTGGTATGGGTGCCACATTTTGTGGTGGATTTGGGGCCTCTCTCTCGTCGTGGCTGCATCTGACGGCGTTGCGGCCACTGGTTGCGGGGTTGCTTGGCCGATCCTGCGATCGGACGGGAGGGGGGCGGACGCGGTGGGGCTGCAGGGGAAGAGGCGTGTCGGTGTTTCGTTGCCGCTCTCCCTGTCCTCTGCAGTCGAGGTAGTTTTGCCCACTTCGGTGGGCGGTGAGGTTTGGTGGGGCTGCTCCGGGTACTTCTCTATTTAGCAGAGTGGACTTTGGAGCGGCTTCATTGGTTTGGTGTCCGCCAAACCAATGGAAGGTGCCAGAGGGCGGTCGGCTAGGGGAGGCCGGCCGTCCACTGTTCTGGCGGGAGGAGGCCGTCAGGGGTGGTCAACATCTCAGCCCCTGACATGGAGACGGGCCTTAGCAGGCGCTCGCCGTCGGGGTCGCGGAAGAGTCTTTTTGGTACCCGCGGCCCCGGCCTTATGGCGACGAGGAGAACATTGGTCAGGTTTTTAGTGGGTAGGCTGCCGCACATCGCGGCAGGAGTCCCACATAACCCAACTCGCTTCCCCATTGGCGAGCGGGTACCCGTAACAGGGGTTTTCCTGACGTTAAAAAAAAAAAAAAGCAGTTAAATGAATCATTCCACTCAAAGTTTATCGAAACGATAAAGAAAAATTGTAAGGTTGGAAGTGATAAATATAAAATCGAACTAATGATAAAATCTAGTGGACATAATACATAAATAAGATTTACATCAGTTTAGGGCCGCTCCCTAAGTCCATAAATTAATTAGCAGAACGACAAGGCTATTAGCAGTGATTTGATTGTACGCCTCTGGGTACATTCCGAGTATAGGCCGACTGTTGTTGATGCTGTGATAACATTATGTGGATATTTAATATTTAGCGTATATTCCAAAACTGAAAACAAGATAAACTGAAAATCAACTAGCTAAATTTGAGATTTAATGTATAAAAAAGATTATTCTATCAAAAATATCTTATGAAACACATTGAAAAACAAGTATCCTATGTATGTATTTATGTGACGATACGTTTGGGTCAGTTTGTAGTGACCCTACTTGGTGTGCCAACGGTCGCGGGTTTGAGACCCGCTGGGAGGTTTGTGGGACGAGCAAGAATGTTTGTACTCCAGTCATGGATGTTTATATTTATAATGTGTATATATTTAAATTTATATATGTGTAGTGTATCAACTACCTGGTATCCATGACACAGACCTCGTAGCTTATCATGGAACTAGATGGTGCTGTGTGTAAAGAATGTGTGATGATATTATCTTTCATGACATACGCCCTTTTTGAAGTCGAAGAAGAAGTAAATAAAGTAACAAAAGACATCAAAAACGAGAGCGGCAAAAGTAATGGATATTGATATGGGTCCTGCGTTGATTTCCGCTTACAGATTCTTATATGTTTAGGTATTTGACATCTTATATTGTGTTGTACAAAATAACGAGTATCTATTTCGAGGATAATGTTCTGTAATTATAATAATACTAGCGCTTCACCGTCGCTTCGCTCGAGTTCGTCCCTAGGTACGTTTTTACAGTTGGTATGGAATGGATAGACTATATTATATATACCTAAATATGTATATATACATAGGTATGATGAATTGTTGTGAGTTGTATTATAACGTGTTTTCCTTGGTAAAAAGTAGCCTTTGACACTCTCCAGCCATCCAATCATCTTTACACAAAAAATTACGGCAATCCTTCACTCTGTTTTGACGTGAAAGAAGGACAAACAAACACACGTTTACATTTATAATTATGTATGGATTAGTTTGATACCCATCCTAATAACTAAGTAAATAAAGTAACTAATATTATAAACGCGAAAGTTTTTTAAGAATGTTTGAATTTATTTTTATTACTCTTTCAAGCAAAAAGTTTACAGTTATATAGTTTATACGTCAAAGTAACATATCCATACTAATATTATAAATGTGATAGTGTGTTATTTGTTTGTCCTTCTTTCTTGTTGAAACAGACGGTCGGATTGGCGTGATTTTTTGTGTTGAGATAGTTGAAGAGCTGGAGAGTGATATAGACTACTTTTTACCGCAAGAGATTATCTCGTTCCCACGAAAAAACGTGTTATAATTTTATAACCCAAAAAATATTTATGGTTACGATTACTTAAAACTTGGTATTAATACTTTTCAATACAAATAAATTAATATGTATTAAAACACGCTAAAGCATTTTTTGAAATTTACCCCATAAGGAGGTAAAATAGAAGATGAAAGTTTTTATGAAACCTACCTTTTTAACTAAACCAACGAATATACTAATGACTAATGAAATAAGTAAGAATTAGTAAGGTTTCCTTTTGAAGCTCATTTTATATCGATGAAATCGTTTTGATGGCGTTCAATTTTAAACAAAAGAGATGTGTCATCGGCAAACAGTACTATACCATGTTTATTTCTAACAAGAAATAGAAAGTCATTTATGTAGACGAGAAATAAAAAAGGACCTAATACTGAGCCTTGTGGTACACCCGTTGTTATCAGCGATCCCAAAGATCGTTTTCCATTCACATCTTCATGCTAAACTCTATCATTTAAGTACGATTTCACTAAATTCAGTGCGGTATTTTTTACTCCATAATGGCCTAATTTTTTGATTAGTGTATCATGGTGGACACAATCGAACGCTTTAGATAAATCACAAAAAATCCCTAGAGCATCACATGATACTTCCCAGGAATCCAAAATATTCTTAATTAATTCTACACCAGCATCGGTTGTAGATCGGCCTTGAGTGAAACCAAATTGTTTACTATGCATAAGATTATGTTTGTACAAATGTTTAATTAATTGTGACAAAATAAGCTTTTCAAAGATTTTGCTAAATGTGGGTAGGATCGAAAGAGGTCTAAAGTTAATTGAGTCAGAACTACTTATCGATTTAAATAAAGGCATTATCTTACTGTATTTCATTAAATTTGGAAAGATACCACAATCAACACAATTATTGAAAATTACAGCTAAGTCAGGGGCAACTATTTCTATTAGGGGCTTAGTAACGTGAACCGAAATTCCCCAAAGGTCATTAGTTTTTTAACATTAATCAGCTTGAACGTTTTGATAATATCCACGGAACTAACACGCTCAAATTTAAAATCAACCCTACATTCTGGTAAATTTTTTTGCAACAACGCATATGCGGATGACGATGAAGAATTCAAAGTCTTAGTTGTTGAGTTTGGTATATTTATAAGATATACTATTTATGTATTTATCACATGACATAGAAATATTTATCTAGGACTACACTAAGTACAAAGGCTGAAGAAATAAACAACATAATTCAGTGAAGTTGGTTCAAATACTTTTTTAAAAACAGTAATTATTTTAAAAAACATATGTTTTTAAAGAAATCTTTCAAAAATTTTCTTTGTGAAATTTGTGACTTACAATTTATTTCTTTGCGGTACTAGAAAATGTTATTTATTTAGTTCAAAATTTAAGCTGCATTCGCAACTTAGACTTGGATGTGTACATTTTCTTACAGCTAATTGGTATCGGATATTTTCGGTGAAATTTCTAACGATTGTATTTTTATTGTTTCAGGTCACATCGCATCATAATCAGGTTGAGTAATTATTACCTTTTTAATTTATTCTTTTTTTTTATGGTACACAGTGATAAACGAGCAGACAGCCCACCTGATGGAAAGCGATACTTGTCGCCCATAACACCTACGGTTCATATACTTAGGTTTTACCTAACAAAACTGCAGAACCGCCGGTAGATACGTTACCACTGTGAGGACTAAGATCATATGCCTCTTGCCTGTAATTGCGCTGGCTACCTTATCCTTCAAACCGGAACACAACAATGCAATCATTGTTGCTTGGCGGAAGAAAAAGATAAGGGGGTGATACCCATCTAGTCGGACTCCTCAGGCTTGACAGAGTCCTACCACCGGTAATTAAATATTTATTTAATATATAATACTAGAGTCCTACCACTGGCAATTAAATATTTATTAATATATAGTACTAGTACATGTTTGTATTGTTTATTATTCATATTGACGATACGTCTGGCTCCGTTTGTAGTGTTGTGCCAGCGGCTGCGGGTTGGAGTCCCCCGCTGGGGGCATTTGTGTGATGAGCACGAACATTTATACTCCAGTCATGGACGTTTATATTTATAATATGTAGTAAAAGTGCTTTTAGCCAATGTTAAATGAATTGGTGTTTAAGAAATTTATATATACCTCTAGTATTTCGTTGTCGTCGTCACCACCAAAATTACGTAAGTTCAAAATCCATAGCAATGCAGCTATTTGATTTTTCATACCAGCGTTGCCCGGTACATAGTTTGTGTGCAGACAGAGAAAAACAAGAAGTTTACAAAAAAGAAAAGAACAATGATTTATTTAAATTATGTTGTCGGTCGTTGTACCGGCTGCGGTTTTAGACGTAAGACTAATAAAATCGTAATCCTAAAATCTATATATACATAAAATACTTTGTCCTGACTGATCGATCAACGCACAGCCTAAGCCGTTGATTGTAGAAACGTGAAATTTGGAGGACATATTCCTTATACTATGTAGGCATCCGCTAAGAAAGGATTTTCTGAATTTTATCACCTAAGGGGGTAAAATAGGGGACAAAAGATTGTATTGTAGAAATATTGTATGAAACTCTGTTATTCTTAAAGCGAAATGTACGGAAAGTGGTCTCTTTATTTTTAAAATGAAAAATAAGAAACATATGTATTAGATTTTTTTCTGCTGTGGAGCTTGCTAAATACCTAAAATGAAAATTTATTTACAGAATACATCTTTTAAAATCCTAGATAGTTTGAGTTACGATCGCTAAAATTAAATTTGTTTTCCATATATCTTTAAGAATCTTCTCTCTTATCTTCTATCTTCAAGGAAGTGGTAGCCCAGTGGTAACGCGCTCGCTTGGGAAACCGAGTGAAGCGGGTTCAAATCCGGGGTCTAGTACCTCTGATATTTTCATGTGCGAATCATTTCTAACAGGATTACCACTTGCCTTACGGTGAAGGAAAACATCGCGAGAAACCTGCATGTCTAAGAGAACCTAGCAAGTTTTTGAAAGACATGTGAAGTCCGCCAATCCGCACAATTGGCCAGCGTGGTGGACTATGGCCTGATCCCCCTCGTATTGAAGGGAGGCCCGTGCCCAGCGGTGGGACGTTAAAAAGGGCTGAATATGAACCGACTGTGAAGCTATAATAGTCGTTTATTCTCTTTTGCATGTCATCGATATGATAGTAATTGTAATAATTTGATATATTAGCGAGATAAACAGAGTTCTTCTGCTAAATACGATTAAGTTCTTTTAGATTTTATTTATTGAAGTAGTCTTAGAATTTAACAAAGAAAAAGAGGTCATGGACCCTTATTTTTTTTATGTAACATTTATTGGGAAAATTATTAGCAACGTCGCTTATAATATTTTAGCCATCGAGTATTGAGCGCTTTGTTGTATTTAACCGTTTTTATCATGATATATCTTTTAAAGTATTTAACGTAGCACTTAGCCGGTTTTACCAGTATACAGAGTTCAAAAAGATATCACTCCTTGTCCCAAAATTAAGAACACGACATACCGTCCTTTTATATGACCACCAACAAAATCACTATATGCTAAAAACGGCATCATACCGCGTCTGACACGAACCTATAACAAATATTACAGCGAATTAGACATATTTAATCTCTCTAAACACGTTCTTAAAAAAAATGAAAATGCGTAATATCTCCACAAACTTATAATCTATATACATAGGTGTAAACTGTAAATATGTCTGTAACTACCATACACACATACACGTTACACATAACACACATACACACACATACACATACATACACATACACATACATACACATACACACACATACACACACACGCTCGTATGTGATTAAATGCTGTTTACATGTACACACATGTGTACATGTAAACACAGCATAGATGTGCATATCATTAGCGTAATGAATTTAAATAATGCAACTTTTCTTTTCTTTTTTCTTTCTTTTTTTAATGTAGAAGTAGGTACTCTGTTGTCCATTAAATTTATATCTCAATAGAATAATCTATTTTGGCCATACTTGTTAATAACTTTGTACTCAAACTATAGATATTTTATAACGCTGTATGATTACCAAATAAATAAATATCTAAGAATTTTCGTATATTTAACTCATTTTTGCCAAAAATGTTGTTTAGCAGGTTTTCGCACTAAACTCTCGATATGCTCTAAGTATCTTCATTATTAATAATTCATGAATGTATTCAAATTAATATTCATTTTTATGCAATCTCTTATTGTGTTTTAGAAAAACCTTATATTTTAGCAAAATAAATAGTTGTTTATGTCTACTCTTAGATTTCTTTACTTCTTTAAAAAAATGAATTTTGATGATCGGCTAGTAATTTTCAAAATTAAATAGCTTAGCCCTACAATAGTTCTTAAACTACAGGTTCAAATTGAATGTCATTTGGGAATATACCTAGTTATATTATGCCGTCTTTAGTTACTGAAAATTCAGGCTGCTAGTTTAATTCACAACGAAGTTACAGGGGGGTCGAAAAAGTCCTGAGTAGCTTTGAGAAAAGAATGGTACGGCTGTGCCTTTTTTTGCTCGACTTGGCGGGAGTACTGCCGTGCACCCAGATAAACAAATCATGCATACAATTATAAAAAAATATCCTATTTATTTAGTAATTAGCTTATCGATATGTTTTGTAAAATTTTATGTTCTTGTTAATGCCTTGTCTCCTAGTGGTAAACTTTAATTACTTCGTCAAAGTAACGTAATGTCGAATGGAGAGCAAAAAGTGTGTATATGTGTGTCTGTCTTGTATCGAATATTCTCATATATTTAACTGTGGCTAACTTATATTAAAAAGTTGCTAATTTAATTAAATAGATTTAAATTAAGTAGTTTGTTTGTAGTTAATGTTTCTATTGTTTCGTTATATCAATTCTATCATTGCTTATTATTGAATTTGAATGATTTAGAATCGTAGTCTAACAAGTGATGGGTCGTTGTTTTCGTTATGGAAATAACTCGAAAACCCAAAAAAGAAAAAAAAAAGGTTCTTATGGAAAAAGGAAAAATGAAAGTATACATTAAATACATTCTATATTAACACAAACAAATACCATAAAATATACTAAACATCGTCTAAATGTAACCTGTATTATCTCGATATTTTCTAAATTAAATCTTAGGGGAAAATTGTGTAATGAGGGAAAAATCGATTGTAAATTGTATCCCAAAACAAAATTTCATCTCTTTCGGGATAGTTCTCGTTGGCCAGTGTTTTACCAATATTTAAATAATCTTGCTTCTCAACAGTGAAAGGGCGCCATTCTACTCCTGTATCATTGTTAGGTGTTGGATTCCTGGACAAAAAATAGTTTTGTCAATAAAAGTCAATTCTACTTACTTTAAATATATGTTTAAAAGAAGTCTTTAACATTGAGTATAAGGTAAATAGACAGTTGTTAGACCTTTTGCACTATAGTAAGTTTCTGCGTATTAGGAAGTGTTAAAATTATATTAGTATTTATATTTCAATCTTATCACAATACTAGCGACTCACCTCTGCTTCGCTCGGGTTCATCCCTAGCTCGTTTTTTCCCAAAACAAAATTATTTAAACCAAATTAATTAATAAATTAATTTGGTTTTAATTTTTTTCGTGGGACCCTATTTTTTTTTTCTAAAATAAAAGTAACCTAAGTTACTCCCTATTTCATCAGCTATCTGCCAGTGAAAGTACTGTCAAAATCATTCCAGCCATTTCAGAGGTTAGCCGGAACAAACTGACAGACAGACAGACAGATAAAAATTGTAAAAAAAGTTGTTTTGGTATATTATGTACCGTGTATACATCCATATGCATTTAGTAAAAAGCGGTTATTTTAATATTACAAACAGACACTCCAATTTTATTTATCTGTATAGATAAACTTGTTGACAAATGTCTCTATGGTATTAGATTAGATATTAAAAATATTATCAGATAGGAAAATAATATACCGTTAAAGAAGTAAAACTAACCCGTATTTAGCAAAATTTGTCCATAAATTAGTAACTGTCTGGATCGTGTCATATTCAATAGAATTTTCTTTCACCTTTTCCGTAATAGCTGATAAGGGGAAAAGATAAGCAATATCATCCCCATGACTTACAAAAATCTCATCTGTTCCCAAAATATTTAGTGTCGCAAGTCTTTCAGCAAATATGTTTCTTTTTGTTTTACAGGTAAACTTATATAAGTAAAGTTTATTTTGGTTGCTTTTAGCAATTGCCCTGGCCAATGCAATAATTTCATACACAAAAAAATTTGCTGAGAAACATTTCAGTAATTGTTTTATATTTTTCTTCGATACTATATCATCTTTAAAATAGTATTTTTTAATCTTACTGCCTAAGTCTAATTGATCATGAAGACTAGCTTTGTACGCAATAGAACTAGGTACGAAATAGTCTCCAAAATTATTAGACTGTTCAAAAATATCATCAAGATTTAATCCACCATTTAAGGACAAAACACCTTCATGTTCAGTGTAACCAATTATTATTTCAATATTTTTATGAATGTCAGGCATTTTGTTTCGTAGTTCATCTTCAAAAAAGAATCTTTCACAATTGTCGAATTTTTTTTCATTAACGATCGCAAACCAAACATTAAGTTTAGTTTCAAAATTTTCAGCAACGGTGACTGGTAGTTTAACTTTGACAAGGGATTCAACAGGTACAGATTTGAAAAATGTTGCAAGTTCATTATCATTTTCTGAATAAAATCCTAATTTCCTTGCAAGAGTGAGTGCTCTATCGCGAGGTCGTTCACATCTACTCCAACCATTGGTAATTGCTCCACTTTGTAATATCGCTCTTTTAAATAGACCGACACTCATCGGAGACACTAAATGGTATGAAACACTCGCTGCTCCAGCACTTTCTCCAAATATAGTTACATTGCTTGGATCTCCACCGAAATAATTTATATTTCTTTGAACCCACCTTAATGCGGCGACTTGATCTTTCATACCAGCGTTGCCTGGAATTTCTTTAGTATTTAAGCAAAGAAATCCGAGTACTTCGAGTCTGTAGTTAAATGTAACAAGTACTACATCCTTTTTAATAAGAAATTCAGGTCCAAACAGATCGGAAGTTCCACTACCACAATGGAATCCGCCGCCATGAATCCAGACCATAACTGGTAAAGATCGACGCGGTTTTAAATCAGGTGAATAAACATTTACATATAAACAATCTTCTTGTCCAATACATTGGTTTGTGATATAAATATCATGCTGAATACATATTGAACCTTCTTCTTTGGCATTTCTCACACCATGCCATGGTTCCACCGGTTGAGGTGCCTAAAATTAAAAAATAGACAAGTGACTTTTATAAAGTAGCAAAAGTACGATAAAAAATAAATAAATCACGGTGACCAATTTTATATATTTTTTTAATATTCATTAGTTACATACATTAAAATGAAGACATTTTTTCTTTCACTCTTCTATTGATGAAGACTGCTATAGTCTGATATTAACCGTGAAAGATAAGGCTTAAGGCCGATTTTCCAAGGCATGACAGTGTTATCCAGCCGTGATTTTTAAACCCAACCTGAGACTCAAACTCAGGGCCTCAACTATGTGGAGCATTGAACCAACGAGGATTAATAATCCATTTAGTATGACAGTGTAGGGAAACATTTAATTTTACTAAAGTGAGGCTACTTGCCCAAAAAATGTTAATTTGGATTGAAGGATTTAACATCGCAATGAAAATAGCATCGTTTCCAAAAATACAAATGTGAATTTGTCATTGCTCTCCTCCCTTGCTTATTTTAAAGAACTTATTTTGTATCTTACCATAAATCTTAGTTCCCCAATTGGAGGTTTTGCATATGGGATACCTTTAAAGCTGTAAAAAGATCCACCAAATTCATTTATAACTTTTTCTCCTTCTAAGATCCCATCTAAAATTTTCACTTGCACCATGGTAATTAATGAAAATTTATTATTTTTTATATATTTTCGTTTTATTATTTCTTGACTTATTTATATTTATTATTTTAGTTTTTTTTTTAAATAATTTATTAAAAATATAAGTTTAAAAATGTTTGATTGGTTATTAAATTAAAATTAATTTAAATTATACGTATGTATATGTTACGAATGACTTCTTGTAAGCGAATGAAACAAAATAACGCAGTTTAACGTAATTGGTTACTTGACCTTCGTAGTAGGTACTGCAGTCTTTACGTTGTAGTTCTTAACCGACTCTAAAAAGGTTAAGTAAATGTATTTATCTATGTTTACCGATGTAAGAGACGGTTTAATTGCTCTAATTTACTAGTTTAAATTGTTTTCTATTAAGATAAGTTACATGGAGGTAATATATAATTTTCTTCAGTGTAGAGCTTACCATTATGGGAAAAATCAGAAAAAATCAATTATTATTAAAAATATATTTATATTTTTAATAATAATAATATATATTTTTTTATGTTGGGAAATGCAACGTATACCACCTGCATACAGCTGGTTATGTGGGACTCACCGTCCAGAAAAGCCGGTACTACTTACTAAAACGCCACAGACACTCCTTCGTTTTAATGGGATGTCAGAGGTTCAGTTACGCACTCAACCACGACGCCCCGACGGCAGGCCTACCGAAGCAGGCTACAACGACCATGGGGTTGCTCCACAGTCCACTCTGCTCTCAGAGAAGTACCAGGAGCAACCCGTACGGCACACCGCCCACCGAGCTGAGCCGCCTCCCAATGCTGGGGAGTAGTGGTAGGGTAGTAAACATATTTTAAGTGTCGTATAAGTTAAAGCTATAAAAACCATGTATTTTCTGTGACAGTACAATAATTTGATATTATTACTAGTATAGTAAAATGTACTCTGTGATATTATCGAGCTTTGATCTGACAAGTGAAAGGAGAGCTTTTCAATGGCTACTATTAAGCCATTCGAGTTTGAGCCTATTTGTTTTATTTTGTTAAATCAAATAGGTTAGGCTTGGATTTGGGAGGGTGACTGACCAAAACATATTTCAAGTTTCTTTTTGAACTATAAATAATTTCATGTAAACAAATATCGTACCAGAATGATGTAAACGTTTCGTAATACATATGTACAATGTACATTGTACATAGATAATATTTTAATACTACTAAATGAACTATCAAATAGAATTGATAAGTACTTTATAGATTTTATTTTACACTACATAATGTATGTACATATTGCGTCTAAATCAATTTGCTTTGGTATATTAAAATATCGTTATTATTCCACAAGAGCTACACTAACAAAAATTAAAACTTTGAACCGAGTAAAACACTGTAGATTAAGAACTAACTAAACGGGGTTTTACTGTGCAATACATACCAAATTTGCTATGTACTTTTAAAACTGATGTTAGCCGACGAAAGGTAAATGATTCATGTATAATATAATCAACTAGCGACTTACTTCGTCTCTTATGAAAAACAAAAATAAATCTATCCCACGGGAACCGTACATTTTTCCGGGATAAAAATTAACCTATGTGCTATTCCAGACTATGGTCTATCTCTGTGCCAAATTTTATTCATATCCGTTCAGCCATTCTGGCGTAATTTGGTAACAAACACTCATCCAAACTTTCCCATTTATAATATTAACTAGCGACTCACTCTCGCTTCGCTTGGGCTCGTCTCTAGGTGTGTTTTAACGGGTGGTCTAAAATAGATAAACTATATATTATATGATAAATAGTCTTCCTCAATAAACGGGCTATCTAATGCAAAAAGAGTTTTTCAAATCGGATTAATATTCCCTGAGATTTTGTCACATAGACAATTTGGTTTTCAGCCCAAAAAAAGTACAACACAGTTATTATCAGCATTCTCGAGTTCTGTTAACAAACACCTAAATAATAAAAATCATGTGCTTGTTGTATTTATTGACTATAGCAAAGCATTTGATACACTCCAGCACTAGTTGAAAAGCTAGGCGATAACGGTATTAGAGGTCCTATACTAAACTGGTGTCAAAACTATCTGACTGACAGATTTTTTAGTGTAAAAATTGACAATACGCTAAGCAATAAAATTCTTACAAATAAAGGCACGGCACAAGGATCAGTCTTGGGACCTTTACACTATATATACTACACTATATATACGTTAACGATCTCGAGAATATTATAGAAGACTGTGAAATGTATCAGTTTGCTGACGATACTTGTCTTGTGTCATCAAGCCGTAATATAGAAGAAGCAATCAGACTTCTCCAGGCAGATTTCGACGCGCTTGCAAAATGGTCACATGATGTCGGTCTTATCATTAATGTCGCAAAAACTAAGTTTATGTACATAAGCTCAAGTCACAATAGATAAAATGGTAGAATACAGCTAACCGCTCACAATCACGATTGCTTACACCACCACATAAGCCATGACTGCCAATGCGCACCCGTAGAAATGGTACAAAGTCAGCGATACCTCGGTCTAATAATTATTGACGATCGTTTTAAATGGAAAGCTCGTATAAACAGTGTTTGTGATAAACTACGAGCTTTGTTATCAAAGTTTAGTTTAATAAGGAATAAAATTTCTTTTCCAATATTGCTCATGATGTATAGAACATTGGGTGAGTCAATAATTTCGTACGGACTAAGCAGTTACGGTCTTGCATATAAAACTCATATTAATCTACTATATAAAAATAAGTCGGGTTTTCCTTCTCTCGGAAAGGTCTCGGGCTCCGTGAGGTTTATAGCAAAGAAAATTCAGGAAAAATTTCAACAGAAAAGCGGGAATATCTTTTTTCACATACAGCGCCATCTCTGATACATAGCATGTACTACAAACCAATATCGGGTCAACATATAGGATACTTTTTACTGGAGGAAAATATCTCATCTCTAAGAAATCTATACTAAACTTTAAAACGTATGTAGGGACGAACCCGAGCGGAGCGAGGGTGAGTCGCTAGTCAAATATACAACTTACAGTTAAGACTCATATAAACCATTGTACCTAAAAAAATAAACATTCGTACAAAGATGACGATCATGGGTTATTTAGTTATTGCAAAGTAATGCCGGTACATAATAGAATTCATTACTTGTTACTGAAAGAACAATATTTCAATACAAAATTACAAGAAGTCAGAAACAATGAAAAACACTTCCTAAGAAGCAATATAAATATCAAACTAGAAATTCCCAGATATAAAAATAATTATGGAAAACGGGTACTATAATATATAATCCCTTCTTTAATTAATAGCCTGCCTAAAACTCTAAAAGATTAAATTAACGAAAAAAATATTAAATATTTATTAAAAAACTTTTATCTTGAGCAGCCTGTATAGACAGTTGTATTACAAACCGGTTATACGCTAGTGCAGTGACGAGCTACTACCGTCTCGAAACAATTATAATCATCGCAAGTTGGTGATTTTTTTACCTGTTTTTTGAATAGATGTAAATGTATGTATATTATGTAATTTGTAATATTATGTAATTATAATATCCATGTAATTTGCATGTAATTTGCGGATTCATAACTATCGTGTATGAATCCACAGTGCACAGATAAATCATACATGGTTTTTGTTGCACTGTTTGTGTTTAGATTAGAGTTTTAAAAAATGTAATGAAAATTTAAATTAAAAAAAAAGACAAATAAAGAAATTCTGCCTCTTTACTATATTAGTAGGTATAGGTGGGATAATCAGTTTAAAGTAAACATGCTTTCGATCAACATAGATTCGTGAAAATAAAAAAAACAAAATGAACCCAAAACACAAAGGTGATACTAGTAGCTATTGAAGAGTCCCCCTCTCATATCTCTCATGGCCGCATCGTTAGATTATACATGTATATGAAATAATTGCATTTTCATCCAGACATATATATAAAGTTTCAAATGGACACGAAGATAACAAGTATTAGATCTATAATTTCATTACGTTATCAGTCAGTGAAGACAATTATAACAGTGAAAATAGTAAAAAAAGATTCCCACGGGATAAATATTTTATGCACATTCGTTTATGCGAATATTGCACGATAAATTTTTATTCAATCTCGCATATATAGTTAAGTACAGTATCGTAGCTATGCTAATGCAACCAATGCGGTTGCACGAGGCCCCCTGATTCAAGGGGGCCCCAGCGGCCCACAAATGATTCTTTTATTTCAAAATATTTTTTTGACGGTGGTAAGGACAATCGTCAAAAAAATAATTATAAAAATAAAAAAAAACTGCAAGAAAAAAGTGTCTTATTATTTTTTATGATGACCACGAGAAATATGATCGTACAATTGTTTTATAAAACAATGAATGTCCTCAAAAGCTAAGCTTTTTTACTCGACTGCCAAGGAAGGGTATTGTTTTTTGCGCGTATCTTGTATGTATGAAATATTCTTTACTACCCCATATCTCCAGAACCGCTAAACGAATTTACATATTTGAGGTATCGTTAGACTCACCTTAGCAGCCCGAGTGTTCTTAGATAGGCGACGTTAAAAAAACAAACATGGCGGCTATGCGACGCCATTGGACTTGGCGAAAATCATTTTTTTTCGAATACTGCAATATGGGTATCAAATTAAAGGGTTCAACTCAAGGATTTTAAAAAGGTATATCATGATAATCATATCATAACTATAATACTAAAAAATAATACAATGAAAAAAAAAAATTTTTTTTTCGAGTCCTTACTAAACCTTACTAATATTATAATGCGAAAGTAACTCTGTCTATCTGTTTGTTTGTGAAGCTATCACGCCTAAACCACTAAAGCGATTTTGATGAAATTTGGTACAGAGACAGATTAGCTAGAGTTTGGAAGAAGGGTATAGGCTATAAAAAACTGACTACCTTATGCTAGTGACTTCGTCCGCGTAGATATATTAGTTTTATATGTCTTATGTCCTTTCTCAAGGTCTAATCTTCTTCTGTACCAAATTTTATCAAATTCGGTTCAGTAGGATATATGCGGACGAAGTTGCGGGCAAAAGCTAGAACTACATGCAGATATCAAATTAGAGGGCTCAATAAAATAGACACAAGGATTTCTAAAAGGTATATCATAATTATCATTACCATAGTACTAAGAAAAATAATACATCATCATCTGTCTACGACAATAATAATTATTCTTATAAGTACCGTATATAATTGCATATACATTTAGTATAAAGCTGTTATTTTCTCATTACAAACAAACACTTCATTTTATTTATCTGTATAGATATTATAATTATATTTATTAAAATTAAATAAAACAAATCATTGAATATGAAAAAGTAATAAATAACAATACTATTTTATTAGCATATATTTATAAATGCGTTAACTGCGAATGTAACTGCGCGAGGCCTTGCAAGCGCAAAATTCAGGGCGGCCAAAAAGTTTGGCGAGGATTTTACATAGATATTATTAAAAATCAAAATGAAGGAACCTTGGCAATAATTTGTGTCTAGAATTTTTTTTTCGTCCGAATCAACCCAGTAGTACGGGGGGGGGGGGGGGGGGGGGGGTATCAAAAGTCAGGTTTTTAAGATTCGATTACAAAAATATACATCCTTTAAAAATAATTTAGGATAAGAAATTGTTGTTACTGACCAAAACAAAAAAGCTGTAAATAAAATAAATATTTACAAAAATAAAAAAAAACATAATATTATGCAGTCGGAGACATATGCATGTACATAGATGTTTTATACAAGCTGCGAGCCTTGCTATGTACACATGTCTCCGACTGCATAATACTATGTTTTTTCGTCAACTTGTTTTCATCTTTTTCGTTCGCTTTTTACGCAATCGGGTTTTTTATTAATGAATAAGTGAGTAGTTCGAAACCGTCTCTGTTATTGAACCATCCATTCCATTCCAAGGTTAGTCACACCAATGGTCAATTAACATGGGTTGTAAGTAAAGTGCGTGTGTTTTATTGTTATTATTCTCTGAGAAGCATTATTGTCGCTTTTTAATATTTCTCGAAGTATAAAAGTACTAGCGACTCACATCTTAACGTTTAGTTCAGATTTCTCAGAGATGAGGTCTTTTCCCACAGTGTATCATATTTGTGGACCCGGATATCCAGCTATCATCATACCAAATTCCATCAAAATCCATCCAGTGGTTTTTCCGTGATGCGTTCATAGACAGACAGACAAAAATTCTGAAAAGTATAGATTCGGCTATCGGTAAAATCTCTATTTCAATAAGATTTTCTAAAAAATATTTAATGTACAGATTCGGCTTGGTTACAATTTTATTATTATATATGTATAGATATAGTACCATATTATATGAACAAATCTTTGAGTATATTTAAAATTTATTTGTGAAAAGTAATACATTTTATCCTAGAAAAATAAATGATTTCAGATCTGTAATAATACTCTGTGTAAAAATAAGTAGGCAAGACGTAATTATGGAAGCTATTATCTATGTTGAACTGGAGAAGCCAATAATTATGCCAACCATTACATATAATAGCCATTTAATTTATGATTATGAATATATGAAGGCCTCTTTGGTCTGGTGGCTAGCGTGTACTATAGCAGATCCGGACTACGGAGGACCTGGGTTCAAGTCCCCGGTTGGGCCAAGTATAAGTAGTAAGTAATTGTAGTAGGTTTTTGATAAGAAGTGGGACTAAAAGTTAAGCAATTAAGTCTATTCCTTTTACTCAATGGAGAGTGTACTTGTACTTACGCATACACCTGTGTAGTGTGTACTATAATATCGCCTAAGCAGTTGGGTAGTGAGGTTGGTATAGCCGGACACGGCCAGAAGGATATTATTATTATACTCGTAAATGTAAAACCCATAAAGAAGCCTATTTGGTTTTACAGTGTCCATTTATGGTGGATCATGTGGTAGAAGCGATATTAACGTTCCATTTCTAAGCCGTCCCTCGTTTTAAACACATATGAATCGTCGTTAAGGTTTCAGGAAAAAACCGGAAATTTTTTAGGGTTCCGTATCCATAAGGCAAAAATAAATTCCTTACAATTTCATCATGTCTGTCCGTATGCCTCGTAGACTAATCGTAGATTATTGGTACAAGACAAGTTTGAGTCCACTGAAGCGTATAAAATATTAGTGGCTATGGATAAGTCTTTTAAGCAACAAATTATGTATTTTGTATTTCATGGAATCATGTTTAATGAAACCTTCGGTGTGCGAGTGAGACTCGCACTTGCTCGATTCTATTTTATTGAAATTTAGATTGACCTCTGTCAATGTGTAGCCAATTCATAAGACATTTTTTTTTTAATTTTATATACAAGAAATAAAAGTATTTAAAATATATAACCCACACTTGGCCAGCGTGGTGCACTGTGGCCTTATTCCCCTCCTACTGAAGGGAGGCCCGTGCCCTGCAGTGGGACGTAGAAAAAGGCTGAATACATACATACACGTAATGTATTTTATTATCAATTAGCGACTCACCCTTGCTTCGCTCGATTTAGTATGGAATACATAGACTATATAGTCTATATATTCCATACTATATATATTGGCAAAACCCGCGGCTTCGCTCGCGCTAAAACAACAACAAAAAAACTTTAAAAAGGTAGGTTTCATACAAATTTTCATCCCTTATATCGCCTTATGGGTTGAATTTAAAAAAAACGTTGAAACACGTATTTATTTAATTGTATTGAAGAGCATAAATACCAAGTTTCAAGAAATTCTGATCATAAATATTTTTTGGGTTGTGTTATAACGTGTATTCCTGTGGGAATGAGATAATCTCCCGCGGTAAAAAGTATCCTATATGTTGACCCGGATATCCAGCTAACATCATACCAAATTTCATCAAAATCCCTCCAGTGGCTTTTCTGTGATGCGGTAACAGACAGACAGACAAAAATTCTAAAAACTATAGATTCGGTCTCTGTATCGATAATAAAGTCTATTTCAATAAGATTTTCGAAAAAATATTTAAGGTACAGATTCGACTCAGTTAGAATTTTATTATATGTATAGATTATATTTATTCCCCATACAAAGTTCCACCCCTCTTTTCAACCTCTTAAGGGATGATTTCTAGGGTAAAAACTATCCTATGTCCTTCCCAGGGTCTTAAACTATCTCCATACCAAATTTCGTCTAAATCTGTTCAGCGGATTAAGCGTGAAAAGGAGATAGACAGACAGACAGACAGAGTTACTTTCGCATTTATAATATTAAGTATGAATTAATTTTATTGGAGTCATACGTTTATATTGCATAGTAGGTATTATGTATACGAACTAAAGTTAATTTGGGACCGAATGCGTAAAATGGAAAATATAGGTACCATAATCTCAGAACCTATTGAAAATAATTTTAGTTTAAAGTATTAGCAAGATCCATTATCTTATTGTTTTCAGATTTATATAGACACAATGTTAATTTACTTACGATAATTTATCAGAATGAACTTTAATAGATCATAAAATAAATATTAATTTAAGATACACAAATATCTATACATATAATAAAACTGTAGAGGTCGAATATCTGTATGTAGAAAAAAACATGCTAAAAACCGAGTCAAGGGGATGTAAGAAGAGAAATAGAACAAATCCAGTATTTTTTTCCATTTTTTTTTGTTTTTTTGTCTGTTTGTCTGTTTGTACGGGCTAGTTTTCGAAACTGTTGGACCGATTTAAATGAGACTTTGCGTGGTGGTACCTTATATCCCTGGTCAACATTTTAGACACTTTTCATCCCGGAAAATTAAAGGATTTTCATGGAATATTTAAAAAAAACTATAGTAACTTATACAGCTTAGTAAACAAAAACTACTGATTTCATTTTAATGAAACTACAATAATATAGTTCATACATCAGAATAATACATAAGCTACTTTTTATCCCGGAAAAATGTACGGTTCCCGTGGGATAGATTTATTTTTGTTTGTTTAGAGATGAACCGAAAGTAAATAAATAAATCACACGTAAAAAAATAGATAAAAATCAAAATTACTTATATTTCATGCAGTTTTTATTTAGATAGGTACTAATTTGAAAAGTTAATATGCAAATTATAATTGTATGTACGACTACCGCAACTTTTAGTTTGAAAGGTACCTTACTAGCAAACTTTAATTTCCTGTACATATAATGTAATGTCAGGCTCATGGAGCCTTATGAAAGTTTATATTACGAGTTTACGACGTATACACGACGGTCTTAAAACCACATGTTACTTTATAGGTTATTAAAATTCTAAGAAGTGCTTCTAAAGTGACTTTGCCCAAATTTCTAATAGTAGGCTTATTTTGTTAATACTTTTAAATTATGTAGATTATTCTCTTTTAAGGCTGGCTTTTTATGGTGAACGTTATCATAAGATAATCAGGAACTCACCCTCGCTTCGCTCGAGTTCGTCCCTAGGTTAGTATGGAATAGATAGACTATATTATATATATAATATATATATGTATATATATATATATATATATATATATATATATATATATATATATATATATATATATATATGTATGTGTTGTGGTATTATAACGTGTTTTCCCATGGGAGTGGGATAATTTTCCGCGGTAAAAAGTAGCCTTTGTCACTCTCCAGCCCTCCAATTATCTCCACACAAATTGCCATACATTTAATTACGCTATTTCAAATCAATCACACAGTAATTTTCCGATTTCAATTACTGTTAGGTATCACGTTTTCTGACATGAATACATTTTATCGGAATGAATTACAAATGGCGGTAATGAACCCACTATTTGTGAAGAAATTTTCAAAATCGAATATGTAGTTTAAGAGATTTTTTAAATTTTTTTTTACCTGTTTACAATATTAGTGTCGATATATAGAAATCGATAATATGTATTTTAATACAGTGCATTGCATTTTTAAGATACATATAACTAGCGGCTCACCCTCGCTTCGTTCGGGTTCCTCTCTAGACAAACAAAAACAAATCTATCCCACGGGAAACGTACATTTTTCCGGGATAAAAAGTAGCCTCTTTGTTATTCTGATGTATGAACTATGTTATTGTAAAGTTTCATGAAAATCCAATAAGTAGTTTTTGTGTACTTAGCTGCATAAATTACTATAGTTTTTTTTAACTATCCTACGGGAACTCTTTAATTTTCCGAGATGAAATGTTTCTAAGATGTTGGCCGGGGATATAAAGTACCACCATGCAAAATTTTATTTAAATCGGTCCAACAGTGTCGGAGATGAGCCCGTACAAACAGACGAACAGACAAATAGGTAAACAGACTGACAGAGAAACAAAAAAAAATGAAAAAAAAAAAACCTAATTTTGTTCTATTCTCGGACTCGGTTTTTAGCATTTTGTTCTATGTTCTACATTCGACCTCTACAGTTTTATTATAAGTATTATAATTAACAATTTTAAAGATTTTACCCTGCAATCTGCCAACCTGTGTGTTGAGTTGCGATTATCAAAGCTACGCTTCGTCTACTCTAGACACAAGAGGCAAGAAACAAGTTATTTATTATAAAGGAAACTTAAATACATATAATTTAAACATATTTTTTGACTAGTTATACCTACTTTGTCTTATTTATAAAAATAATATTTCAGTTATAATTAAGAAAATATGTTTCTCATTAAACTTGATTATAATAAAATCTGTAATTTAGCATTTTTATCGCTTAAGAGGATATTTTTGTATTAATATTGTTTTAATTTTTATTCCCGGCTTTAGCCGCAAGTGCATCTATAAAATACAGACGATATGTTCATTCAACTAATAAGCTATCCCTATTTTGAAATTCACTTATTTTGTTACAGCGTTAAGAAGTAACAAACATGCATACGCGCTCACACATCTAGGCTATTTTCAACTCTTCGATAAATACTGGATCTTAAATATTGGTTCTAAAAAAATGGTGGAGATCAAAGTTGTAAAATAATATTTTGGACTAGAATTTTTTCGGGGTTCAATGGTAACACGACTGGGCTAGGTGTCTAACGGTAAGACTTTGTGATAGGTCATACTCTATCTCTATCTATTTTGCTTACTAAATGTCATCTAACCGACACATATACAAATTTTCGCATTTATATTTATAGTTCGATGTGTGTTCAGGATAATATTTGATGTACCAATAATAATACAATTCGATATATCATTATGTAGCGCTCATATCCCTACATACATCAAATAGAATCATTCATCCGTATTATCTATACAGATAAATAAAATTGGAGTGTCTGTTTGTAATATTAAAATAACCGCTTTTTACTAAGTGCATATGGGATGTATACATGGTACATATACCAAAACAACATTTTTTATAATTTTTGTCTGTCTGTCTGTCTGTCTGTCTGTCTGTCGGTCTGTCTGTCTGTCTCTTTGTTCCGGCTAATCTCCGAAACGGCTGGACCGATTTTGACGGGACTTTCACTGGCAGATAGCTCATCTTATAGGGAGTAACTTAGGCTACTTTTATTTTAGAAAAAAAAATCAGGGTTCCGCAAAAAAAAATTAAAACCCATAAAATTGTGAACAAAATCCGCGTACGGCGTACGCACCCGAGCAAAACGAGGGTAAATCGCTATATAATTTAAATTAAATGAATATCTTAGGAGTAGCAAGCTACTATTTATGTATACCTAAACATACATAGCTAAGCGTGAAACCGTACCTAGGGACGAACGCGAGCGAAGCGAGCGTGAGTCGCTAGTTATATGATAAATATGGAAGTTTGTGAGTAGGTATGTATGGATGTTTGTTACTTTTTGACGCCAGAACGGCTGAACGGGTCTGAGTGAAATTTGGCACAGAGATAGATTATAGTCTGGAATAACACATAGGATACGTTTTATCCCGGAAAATATACTGTTCCCGAGGAATGGATTCGTTTTTGTTTTTCTAGAGGCGAACCTGAGTGAAGCGAGGGTGAGCCGCTAGTAAAGAATAAGTCAATTTATTCGTAGTTCAATATGCAACAAATTTAAAGCGAACCAGAAAATCAAACGTGAAAATCCAACGTGATTATGTACATATAAAGTGATATCTAACAAAAGTTTAACTTATAGAGTGACAATGGTATACAATTATTATAATAAAATATTCGTCTACATAAATATATATATATCCGCAAATACAAAACAGTTCTGATTTTTTTTATATAGTAGCTATTGAACTTTATTGTTATCAACAAACATTTTTTGTAAACAGTTAGTTTTTTTAACAGGTACGTAATGACAAAACAGTATTATCTATACATATAATAAAATTGTAACTAAGCCGAATCTGTACATTAAATACTTTTTGGAAAATCTTATAGAAATAGTTTTATTATCGATACAGAGGTCGAATCTATAGTTTTTAGAATTTTTGTCTGTCTCTGTCTGTTACCGCATCACGGAAAACCCACTAGATAGATTTTGATGAAACTTGGTATGATGATAGCTGGTTATCCGGCTGGTCAACATATAGGATACTTTTTACTTCGGGAAAATATCTCATCTCTGAGAAATCTATACTAAACGTTAAAAACGTAAGTATGGACGAACCCGAGTGGAGCGAGGGTGAGTCGCTAGTTATTTATAAATTTTAAATAATGGTTATGGTCGAATTTCGACCACTGGATGAACACGAGTCCTAATAATATTTATAACTAAAAAATGAAGTTCTAAATTGAAAATTACTTTAAAATTAATTGTTTTACGTTTCCTTTTCTATAGTAAATTAATTCCTTTTAAATAGAAATATTTTATGAAGTATTACCTATTCATGAAGAAAAGAATCGTGCAAATCGCTTCACACTATTGTTAAGACGTTTTTTAATTAGTGGTTTCTTTTATTTCACATTTATTACCCTGTTATTATTACCAGGGTTATATTATATTTGAGTCATACGAGAATCAAACTCACGACTTTCAGTTCAATTGAGTACGAAGCAAATATTTCTAACCAATCAGCTTGATAAATAGTTGAAGAGAATTAAGACATACTTTGTAATTTGAATCATGAGATCTATAAGGTAAGGCCTGGAGGTCCGTCGTCAGTTAAAGCAAAATTCTTAATCCTCCCCAACCACAGCATACTAAGAAACCCCAGGGTTATGGTCAAAGTATTTGCGTCTAATAAACTTTTAAGCTCGCTAATAAATAAAGCTGACTATTATTAACCTCAGGTCAAGTCTTACAGAACTAAATTGTTCTTCCTTATTCGAAAATTGTATTAATTTATACAAAGGCCGATACGTTTGCTCAGTTTGTAGTGCTACTTGCTGTGCCAGCGGTCGCAGGTTCGAGTTCCGCTCGGGGTATTCATTTGTGTTATGAGAATGAATGTTTGTACTCCAGTCAAGGGTGTTTATATTTATAATATGTGTATATTTAAAGTTATATATGTATATGTAGTGCAACTATCTGGTATCCATACCACAAGCCTCGTAGCTTACCATAGAACTAGATGGTGCTGTGTGTTAATGTCCCAACATGTATATTTACGAAGGCATTTCATTGTTTTATTTTCTATTACTTGAAACATTTTCAAAATTTCCTTAACAGTCTGGACATAGCCATTGCTGCTCAATCGTATCTTTTTATTGTATTGTTTTATGGATATTAAATACTTTCAAAATTTTTATCGATACGATAAAAATTAGGAGATCTCGTTTTTCTCAAAATGCTAATAGAAGTAATAAAGGCATGTTAAAAGTTATAATATAAACTCATATTTATAAAAAGTATTGTGATAAAAAATCATGCAAATCGGACCCGTGTTTCACGAAATATCGATACTAATTCTACAACTTTGTTAAAGTTTTAGAATTTGTTTGAAGGCGCTAACTCTGGAAGTACCTATCAGATTTAATGATGTTTTGCATTTCGAAACCTATTTATTAAAGAAAGATATTTAGTAGCAGAGTAATACATTAGTAAGTTCAAGAACAGATCTGTAGAGAAAACCTAGCAAATTAAAGAGGTACTCGTATAAGAGACTTTTTATTATATACTATATATTTGAGACTCCTATATAAAGACCACCAAACAATAGGTATATGTCTAGGAAATTTGTATTATATTATATTGTATAATTTGGAGTTATGGCTGATACTATCAAAAGCTTTGGAGTAATCTTCGAAAGCTAAATAAAGTGGCATCCGAAACTCAACGTGTTTTTTAATAGTTTGGTTAATAGAGCTGAAATGATCGGTGGTAGATAGCCCACAGCAGTTCTGGAGGCTGGTGTTTGTTAAGTAATTGTTATAATAGGATATTCTGCATTCGATTACCTTGATGAAAGTTTTGTACACATGTGAGATCAGGCTAATGAGACTATAATTTCCGATATCTGTTTTGCCTCCTATTTTGTTCAAAACTGTTAATGTAGAATGGCAGAGAGTACTTGATAAGTTTCTTCTTTTCAATATGGTACTAAATAAATTTGTTAGGTATGGAATAAGGACTGATTCGCCGACTATTAAACTTTCAGTGCTCACGCAGTTTCAGTGCACTTCCATGTTTGTAAAAGGCAAAATAACATCGAAGCAGAAATATGCACTAGTGTTAGATTGTTGAGCAGATCTGTGAGCAAAAACCTTATAATGATAAATAAATGTTTTATTATTTTATTCATCGTCTTGCAAGTAATTAATGTGAGATATAAACCTCCGACACATGTCATAACTTGCTTGGAGCGCTTCATTTCAGAGTCTTAGAAAATATAGGGTGAAATTTCAGGTGGAATAAATTCGTGTACATACCTATGGGCTATGGTTATATCAAAACATTATTTAACTGTTCTATTTTGAATTACATGTACTTATAACTTATTATTGAAATATAGATCGAAAAATGATATATATATATATAGTGCACTAATGTTTTTCTAAATACTTGTGTAAATATTTCCAAGTGCCTCGGTGGTCTAGTAGCTAGAATATACGGCTCCAGATCCGAAAATATTGATTGAAAATATTGGGTACCAGTCCCTGGTTGAGATCTGGATGAAATTTGACACAGAGATAGATTATAGTCTGGAATAACACATACATACACATATTTTTTATCCCGGTTTGTTTTTGTTTTCGTAGAGGAGAACCCGAGCGAAGCGAGGGTATAGAATAAGTTCTGACTAAGTACAAAGTATGGATTCTCGCATTTAGCCATTTCTAACCTACATCTATATATATATATATATATATAAAACTAAAAGTAAAATAATCGTAATTACTAGGCGGTTTAACCGATTTATAATGACTTATGCGTTGTTCGATTCGTCTTGATAACGCGACTGTCATAGGATGGGTACCTATATAGATTTCCTTGAAAGTAAAAATGGCCAAAATGGCGGATCTTAGGCGCCAATTTGTGTGTCTTGAAAAAAAATTTTCGTGATGTCTCCGACTCACTCTCCGTCTTTCTTCGTCGTCTTTGTCGGTGCCAGCGGACAATGCTTTAAGATATGAATATATAATAGGTCAATACGACAAGGTATGAATTCTAATTAAAGTCAAAATATTATACAGCAATTTGTGATGTGAGGTACCGGCTGGCACCGACTTCGAAAATACTTTCTATTGTGATATAACTAAAAATTACGGTTTTCTGATTTTTTTTCTTTACTTTTTTTATAAGACGTTGTTTCTTGCCAAATTTCATGATTCTAGGTCAACGGGAAGTACCCTGAAGGTTTTCAATCACCTTGAGTCAATTTTGATGTGATTCTCCTTCTTTATGTCTCATTAATTTTTTTATATAAACTTTAAAACACTATCTACTGCTATGGCTATATCTGCCATTTCCGAAATACTATACCACATACCCGAAAATAATATCATCGATTAAAAAGTGGTTTTATTACAAATTTATTGAAATAGAAATGTTTAGATAAACCATTGTTTCGCCTGAATCTACTTAACTATTTTGATGGTTATTGCAAACATTCATCACGATAAAACCAACGAGCTTTCCGAATTAACAGACTAGGGCAATATCCAAAAGTGCTTTTATCTGTTAATTTACACAATAAATAAATTTAAGAACATGTAAATTGGCACGAAACGTTTTTAAAGAGGGTCATTATATTTGAGAGTATTAACTGATATTACCGAAGTCCACTGCAGTAACTTTCTGACTAAGACTGCCCTACGAGTCCATTAAAGCGATATCTAATTGCTGGAGAACGGTTTTATCCTTTCTCGTTGGGGTTTGGTGTAAGATTCATGTATTTTTATAAGATAGTGTTCAGTCAATGATCGAAATTGGACTATACCTAATCATTATTAAAAATTTGAGGAAAACATATATGAATAGAGTTTACCTTTGTATATAAAAAAAAACTTTCCTAAAAAGTATCCTATATGTTGACCCGGATAATCAGCTATCATCATACCAAACTTCATCAAAACCTGTCCAGTGCTTTTCTCGTGATGCGTTCCAGACAGATAGACAGACAAAAATTCTAAAAAACTATAGGTTCGGCTTCTGTATCGATAATATTGACTATTTCAATAAGATTTAAAAAAAAAATATATGTACAGATTCGAATTAAAATTTTATTATATGTATGGAAGATAATTTTATTTGATATCGTTACAATAATGTTTGACGCCTTAAAAATCTTGATGCAATAAGATTCAGTCAATAATTAATATTTAATTTTGAATGTAAAGTTTTTCAGCTAAAAACTGTCTAAAGCTAGCCCATGGTATGACATGTAGTTTATTATCGCTAGCAACTCAACACTTGTACTACATAAGTTTGTTCGACCATTTTAGCATACTAATGGGAATATCCAGTCAACATCACGCCTATTGATGTCGGTGTAACGAGATTCTGTCGATTTCATGGAATTTATAATTGAACGCTTAGTCTCCATGTTATAGTTATTTAAGGAGCATTTTAAATTGAGTATTAACAAGAGATTTTAGCTAAAATCCAATGAATGTAAATGAAATGTTAAAACAAATATTCGATAATTATATAAAAAAAGTGAATATATATATATATATATATATATATATATATATATATATATATATATATATTCACTTTTTTTCTATAATTTTCGAATTTCGAATTATATATATAGTTTGTCGACTCATACATTTATCTAGGCAAACGTCTCTCTTTTGATAGTAAAAGCAACGACCAGGAAATCGAAAGAAGGATAAAAGGGACATGGAAGAAATTTTGGAGCCTAAAAGAAATTTTCACAAGTCAAATGCCTACAAATTAAGAGAAACGGTCTTTTACCGTCACTTACATACGCATACCAAACATGGAAATTCACGCGCAATGTTAAGAACAAAATAAACTCATGCCAACGGAGCATGGAAAGAAGCATAATGAAAATTTGTAAAATTCAAAAAAATCGCAACACTACGATACGGGAGACAAGAGGAGTAATAGACACACTAAACTATTCCACCACCACGGGCCACGTAGCAAGAATGAGCGACGGTAGATGGACATCTCGGCTGACGTCATGGCCAGGCCCCCTGGGAACTAGAAAGAGAGGAAGACCTAGAAGTAGATGGGTAGACGACATTGAAGGGTCAGCTGGAAAACTGTGGAGGGAAAAAGCCACAGACAGAGACTACTGGTCATCTTTGGTCTTTGGAGGAGGCCTTCACCCTCAAATAGAGGGGTTCACGCTAATTTCAAAAATTTAATTAAATAAAAACAATAATAATATTAAATTAGACAATAATTTTTATAAATATAATATGAATAATTTATAATTAAAATAATTTATATAAAATAATGAAATAATAATTTATAATAGGAAATTTAATACAGTAAAAAATGTTACAGTACATGTTGATTATTGATTATAGCTTCTACACTGATTTATGTTGATTAATTAATAATATTTAGAAAATAATTAATAAGTAGTAGTAATAACTAGTGAAATAAAAGGCTTTTTTATTTTTTATTTTATTAAAATTCCACAAAGTGACTATTCATTTTTAATTAATTAAATCCTGTGTATGTCTATAAAAATTTTTTTACTAAATGCATATGATATTTTATATGGTACTTAAAGAAAAACATAATTTTTAACATTTTTGTCTGTCTGTTTGTTCCGGCTAATATCCGAAACGGCTGTTGATTTCGACGGAACCTTCGCTGGCAGATAGATAGCTAATGTTATAAGCCTAAGTTACTAGGCTACTTTTGTTTTCGAAAAAAAATTAGGGTTCCACCCAAAAAAAATTAAAACGTACCTAGGGGTGCACCCGAGCGTAGCCAGGGTAAATCTCTAGTATAATATAAAAATGAGTTTAATGAGGTTTTTACTGATGTAAAACAACACAAAACTTATTTCAGGTTAAAAAAATCTAACAATATATTGACTTTCAAATACCTCAATAAAACTGAAACTTCAACACTAAAAAGCGGGAAAATAGAAGGAACTCATTTTTTATAATAGAAATGTACAAAAAAAAACATTTCTAAAAGGATTTGTCATTGCCTCTGGAATGTTCTATTTCTTCTCCAAGGAATAGGGAGGGATTTACGTCATTATGTTTCTTTGTGTCCAATGCCACCATTCAGATATTTATTTTAAAAATAAATATCGGTGATGAAAATGCGGGATTATAAAAGTGTTGTCGGTCAGATTAATTGTAAGTCTACATTATTGAAGTTATACTTCTTTTGGCGTGTTATAAAAATCCATGCAAATCTATTTCGATACGTATAAAAATATAAATACATCACAAATTGATGTATAATATTTTAACTATAATTAGACTTCATACCTTGTTATATATTTATTATATATTATTTACCTATTAGATAATCATATCTTAAAGCATTATCGACTGGCACCGACTTTGAAAATATCTGATAAGGTATCCATATTAAAGGAAAATCCCCGTGAACCCCCAAAACTTTGGGCCTTGAATTCGGTTTTTTCCTATATTTGGAAAGAAGTAAAGTTGGCGAAGTACCTTTTAGTTTTACTTCAAACGAAACGATGAGAAGATTTTGATTTGCAAGTTTAATTACATAAAGGTTCTTAATAATTTTTTTGCGAACGAAAGAAAACTCATACATACTCACATACTCGCATTCTAGTTAAAATATTTTCATAATAAAAGGAGTGCTTAATTTTAGTGCCTAATGTTTTTTTAGGCAGTGGTCCAATGGTCTCGCTTGGGAAACCGAGTGAAGTGGGTTGAAATCCTGGGTCTCGTGCCTCTGATATTTTCATTTTTGATTTTTTTTAACATGATTACCAATTATCTTATGGTGAAAGAAAACATAAAAAAACTGTGAGAACCTAACAAGTTTTCGAAAGACATGTGTAGTCCGCCAACCCGGATTCTGCCCAAGTCCGGGTTGGCGGACTACACATGTGGACTATGACCAGATCCTTCTTGTATTGCAGGGAGGCCTGTGTCTAGCAGTGGGACGTTAAAATGGGCTGATTACACACACATATATACATATTTTTTTGTTTTTTTTTTTTTTAATTATAACTTTCCTTATCGTGCTCAATAAAAAAAAAACTAGATTGCCCTAAATTCGTTTTTTTATGAGATACTTCGTTTGACGGCATTTAGCGCTAGAAGGCTATATAATTTTATTCAAATGTGTGAAAACAAGACTAATACAAATATAGATAATTATAACCGGGATAAATAACTTAGAAAATACATACAGTACCATCAATTATTTCTAATCACAAACATAGTAACTAAAGGCTCATTAAAATTTTATGGTTATTTTAGAAACTATGAACTATATTGTTTTTTTTTAATAAAACTATAAATTTTATTAATATTTTGTTTCTTTTATTTTATAGTAGCTGGGCGATCGAGCTTCGCTCGGAGTTCTTTTTTGTTATATCACATTTTTTAGATAAAAAAAAAACTAAAAACTTGAATAAATATAAAAAAAAAACAAAAGTATAAACTTTGTATCCGACTTGGATTCGAACCTGGACATATTATGTATTTGTCTATCTTGCACCTTGGCTGCTTGACCACGATGCTTATGCCCGAGTGTAAGAAATTATCGACCATATCTTGCGTGGTATAATGCGAAAGAAAACCGTTTTCCTAGATATAAGACTACTCTAAATCGATTTTTCGCCCCCGAAAACCCCGCATACCATATTTCAGCGAAATCGTTAGAGCCGTTTCCGAGATCGCTGGTATAAATAAATAAATAAATAAATAAATATACAAGAATTGCTCGTTTAAATATTAATAGATTAGATAAGATAACACTACAAATTAGTTTAAGTATATAAAGACACCTGTTATTGATGACATAAGTCATTAACTGACCAAATACAATTGAGTTTTTCCTATATAACTACCTATGCACCTGCTGTTTACGCCCATGAGATAAACTAGCGCCAAACTCCTTTTAAATACTTTTTCGTCCATACTTTAAACCTAAAAGTCCTAACTTTGAGACATGAATGATATTTTCTATCAAACAGCTAGTTATTTCTAACATAGAACACGTCTTTGTTTGAACTGTTTCAATTAATTTCCCGTCATTTCTGTTCCAGATAAAAATTGAACGTCGCCTTTGTGGAGCGGTGAGTGTTCTTGTGTTGTCGTCCACTACAAGCTTATGCTGTGCTATTTATAGCATTTTAAATCTTGGTATGATAAAAATATATTGTATCACACGCTTCAAATAACTGCTGTTGGGCAAAGGGAATCTGGTTTGTTGCTGTAATAACTGTTATGGTTAAACAGGTTATGATATTTTAGTACGACATTAAAAAAACTTCGAGATATTCCTTGCATACGTTATATTCAGTACTTTTGGAACATCAACTTAATTCTTTTAGAATTGTCAGTACGTCTGACCTTGTGGAAGCTACTGCTGGCTTGAAGTGCAATTCTACTGAGAAGAGCCGGCGGGAAAGCCGGCGAAAAACTCAACAGTTACTCTTTTAAATAATAACATATTTTATAATAATAATGTATATTATTACAAAAAAATCGTGACTAGTCACTACTAGACATCTCTATTAAAAAGCGCGAATGAATATCCGCGTCCTTTTTTTTTTTAAACATCCCTGTCGGCCAAGGTCACATAAATAAATGCTTTATACATACAATACAAATTAATCAAATATATTATATTTTTCCTTAAAACGCTCATTTAGAAAAATGCAACCTTACAATATTTAAATAAAATTCTAGTTTTTAATAAGCAAACAGTATAATATAATATGTATGCATATGTGTGTGTGATTTATCAATTCAGTATATGATATTTATTATGAACACTCGAAGAATAAATTGGTTGATCTACATAATATGCTATGGCTGAACTACCTCGCTTCAGACCAGCGAGGTTTAGGTTTCAACGCCAAGAACAAGCACTAACAAACAACAACAACAAACAAACGATTGATTCATCATCGGAACCTACAACTGAATCGGGACCGTATATATTATAGCGGAAAGTTGAATTATTCAAGCAAACAAGGAAACAAAAAAAAATATTCGATAATAATCATTAATGAACATTTGAATAAAACATCGATTGATTTTTTTATCTATTGAAAAAAAAACCTTTTTTATTGATAACACTAAAGCTTGTAACTTAGGCAAAGATAATAGCTACAAAAAATCGGTTGACAAATAGAGGAGAAAAAGGTATTGAACTGTTTTGAATTTTCCTATTTATATGTATGTAGATAAATATTTTATATGACTTTATTTATTATTTATTCTATCTCTCGCTTAGCACTGGATGTTTACCTTTATCAACTGCAAAGGACATATGAAGCTGGATTTTTAATTTTCTCCTATGAGATATGTTGGTACAAAGAATATTGAAAGATTTATGATTTATTAAACTGGATTTTATACAATCTAGATAATATTAAATATTTTTACAGTGTATAAGTAGCATTCGACTTTGAAAAACTATGAAAGTAATGTTCGAATGGCATTATAAACTAAGAGTGCGAAAAATATTTATTTTATACAATGAGTGGGAATCGAACCGAACAAACCCCTAAAGATGCGCTATGCGCTAACACAGAATATCTAAGGCAAAAAATTTATTTTTTCTTCCTGTTACTTTGATTTTCTTATTTTTGATAGCTTGCTATAATATTCCCAGTTAGATATACTCATGACCTAAATTTTACTAGTGATAAACATGAACATTTGACACATAAACTTATTACAAACAAAAGATAGAATTGGGATACAAATAAAATTGTTTTTCTATTTATATTACGAAAAATATTTTTACAGAGAAAAAAACGGTGCGTTGATTCGACCTTAATCACGAAACGTGCCTATAGCGTTCAAACGTTTCTTATGTAAATCACGTCCGGCATTGTGATCGGAGACGCGCCTTTCATTTGTAATGTTTTACCGCAACGATGGGCTTCATAATGATATTGTATGACATAATATAAATAATTTTTTATTGTTCTTCTAATATTTAAGAATTTGTTTGTTTGTTGCCCCAAAGAAATCGTGGAAACGAAATTTCGATCGATTCGATTTTTTTTATTAAATTTTGAATATCCTAAACCCATATTTTTTTTATTTATTACATTTAAACTGGAATATTTTCTTTACAAACTTAACAAAACTTTTTGAAACGAATTTAAATTGTCAAACATTAATTACAAGAGTAAGTATTGTCAGCAGGACGGGCAGCTACAAAGAGACCACGAGAATCTCATTCATACTACAAAAGGTGTAACCACGTCAAACCGTAACAAAGTTACATGGATTTTCATTCATATCTATTATATTTTCGAATTTAATTATTTTTGTGCGCCATTCAGCATATTCTCGACTCATCCAGGGAAGCCCAATGTCACTGACGTCAGAGGGGTCAATGTCAGTCACCTTATACGTGGTCAGCTTGACTATATTCTCATTAATCTATCCTTCTAACAACCTTATGCTCGAACCATTTTTGATATACAAAGAACAATTAAGCAAATCACGTTAGTATAAATTCACTAGTATTAATTTAGCAGGCATCAGTTATCAATTAAAGAGTGCTCAAGTCAGTTCTATCTTAAATCCAAACATGAAATTTTTGGTGGTAATTTGCTGTATTGCAAGTGCTATGGCTGAATTACCTCGCTTCAGACCAGCGAGGTTTAGATTTCAACGCCAGGAACTAGCACCAACTACGACTGACTCACCAACGGAACCTACAACTGAATCGGGACCGTATCCTCCATCTGGCTGGAAGCCGTCAGGTCAAGCATTTACTTTACCCCAGGAAGTAACCTCGACGCCAGCCGATACCTATGGACCACCTGAACAAAGCGGACCTTATCCACCTTCGGGGTGGAAACCTGAGGGACAAGCATTCACTCTTCCTCAGGATCAAACTCCACCAGCAAATAGTTATGGTGCCCCAGAAAATACTTACGGTGTTCCAGAAAATACATATGGAGTTCCACCAACCGATGCCACAACCACAGACAATCCTGCTGTTGAAAAACTAGATGGTCCGGTCGAGGTCCAAAAAAGTGTGGGATCATACTATGTTCTATTGCCTAACGGACAGTTGCAAAGGATTGAATTCGTGACTGAAAATGACATTCAAAATATGAAGTACACCGCGAGACTCCAGCTCCGTGACCGGGCTCCTTTGTTCGTGTTTGGACCCTAATTTATTTTGCTAATGGAACATTTTTTGGCTTTGATATTTTGTAGTAGAGATTTATTATTACAACCTGTGATCAATATTATAATAAAACTTTGTAAAGACCAATTTTATTTTTATTTATATACTTTATTTATATCGAGATGTCAAAGTTGAGTTTGCGTGAAATATTGTATTCGAATATCTATACTAATATTAAAAAGAGGAAAGATTTGATTGTTTGTTTGTTTGTTTGCATCGAATAGACTCCGAAATTACTGAACTGATTAAGATAAAATTTGGTAAAAAGATAGTTTGAGACCCTGGGAAGGATATATGATAGTTTTTATCCCGGAAATCATCCCTTAAGAGGGTAAAAATGCGGATGAAAGTTAGTATGAGGAACCAAGCTAGGGACGAATCCGAGCGAAGCGAGGGTGAGTCGCTAGTTAATATATAAAAACCAATTGGACGTAGTTATGCAAAATAGATCCAACCACAAAAACTTACTTTTGAGAAAATAGGAGTTTTAGTAAAATTGGTATATGAAATTACAAGACCGTAGTTTTTTTTAATGCCTCTTAAATATTAGGTATTTTATCTACTTTCTGTATATAAGTTGATATGGTATAGGTGCCATTTATGACAGTAACTCGAAAAACGGTTTTTGTGGGCTGGATTTCTTTTGCATAACTAAGTCCAATTATTATAGGCGAAGATATAGTATAGTATACAAGAATAATATATAACAATTGTAATTAAGTACTTCCTCCTTTTTAAAGTTGGTAAATATAATATCAAGAGTTTAGAACAGGTACTTCTACATGGTCCTGGTATCTGTCTTGTGTAATGCGCAATAAGACGATTACAACTCGACATACTCGAGTATTAATCAGTTTCAGCAAGATCATTTCAAACCTCTGGAATGGTGAATCACTATTACTTCTGTTTATTTTTTTTTTATTTTTTATTTATTCATTTATTTCAGGCAATATTTACAAAAAGATCTTAAATATGTAAACAGATGTATTGTGATAAATTTTATTATTATACTATTTATTTATTTAGTGAAAGTGTTATCGAAAGGGAGGGATCTTTTTTTTTTATTTTAGTGCATTGGGCTTATATTTTGTTTGTTTACTTTCTCCCGGCGTTAATGGGTTGAACCCTCAATAGTACAATAGCAGACCATTTGTTTGGTTAACGTATATTGGAGCAATATTTGTCAATCTAAAGAGATAATCTATACTAATATTATAAAAAGGCAGAGTTTGTTTGTTCGTTTGTTTGTTTGTTTGTTTGAACGCGCTAATCTCAGAAACTACTAATTCGATTTGAAAAGTTATTTTTACATTACATAGCTCGTTTATTGAGGAAGACTATAGGCTATATATCGTCATGCTACTACCCAAGCGAGCGGAGCAGTTACAATTTTATTATATGTGTAGATAGATTATTTTTGAATTTTGACCACTCAGCGAACACTTAATCTATTACATTAATATTATACAAGTATGTACATTGTAGGTACATAACATATTCTATACCTGGAAAAACCTGAGATATGTTGCTACTTAAGCATAAAAAAACGTTCGTACGTCGAAAAAGAACATACTTTTACATTTCACGGTCTGAAAATATCTGATATCGTTTTAGAGCATTGTCAGGCTTGCGACATAGAAATTGTACTCTTGTAGAGGACTTATTGATACTTGGAATTCTGGAAAATCTGGGCTATTTTTATTATGAACATCTAGTATTCAGACACTCGCTGTAATATCGTCAATTGTCAAATATATAATTTATTCCATTACACGGTTAAATGGGGCCTTTCCTTACTTTCAAAACAAGTACCTACGCGACAAAAAAGAAAAATGTATGATATAAAAAGTAAAAATATATGATAAATGAAAGCCTTAAGTATTAATTTGACTTATTATTATTTAACTCTGTTATTATCAAGTACTAGCGACTCACCCACGCTTCGCTCGGGTCCGTCTTAGGTTGCTTCCCCATACAATCTTTTATCCCCATTTTCACCCCCTTAAGAGATGATTCCGATGTTCTTTCCAGAGTCTCAAACTATCTTCTTACTAAATTTCATCTTAATCGGTATAGTAGTTTCAAAGCATATTCGGTACAAACAAACAAAAAATCATTCCTCTTTATAATATTAGTATAGAATATAAATATACATATTCAATATTCATATATAATTTATTTCGAAAATATTGTGTGAACGCTATAATTTTATTTAAAAAATCTGCATATTTCTATGTTATCCTTAACTCTTGATCAAAATATTAAATTTTCAAAATTACGGAATCTTTTTATAATATCTTAAAAAAACATTGTTTATTGATCGAACTTTGAAGTACAGAACTTTAATTTAGAAATCTAATTTATTTGAACGATTGCTGTCTATTCCTTGCAGACTAATTATATTTCTTGGTAAAGTATTTAGCCCTTTTTAACGTCCCACTGCTGAGCACGGGCCTCCCTTCAATGCCGTAGTCCACCACGCTGGCCAAGTACGGGTTGGTGGACTTCACATGTCTTTCGAAAACTTGCTAGTTTCTCTCAGACATGCAGGTTTTCTCACGATGTCTTCCCTCACGGTAAGACAAGTGGTAATCATGTTAGAAATGATTGGCACATGAAAATATCAGAGGTGCGAGACCCGGGATTTGAACCCGCTCCACTAGGTTTCCCAAGTGAGCGTTACCACTGGGCTATCACTGCCAATGTTTATTCTGTAATTGTATACCACTTCTTGGTATACTATTACAGAATAAACATTATTACTTGTGTACTTCATGAATCTACATATATTTTAAAACTAGAGAATCGCTCTCGCTTCACTTGTGTTCGTTCTAGTGCCTTACAGTAGCTTAAGTGTTACTTCAAGTCATAATCTCTCAATAGATATCTACGAGTATTTTTCAAGAATTGTAAAATAATATCACTAACTAATAAAAAATCTTCATTCCGAACTAGGCTTAATTCCAATGAGCTTTTATAAAGTGAAGATGTAATTAACACATATTACTCATAATACATAGTTAGATTTACTCGAATATTTCATATCACTACAAAATATAAAACAAAGTCGCTTCCCGCTGTCTGTCCCTATATATGCTTAGATCTTTAAAACTACGCAACGAATTTTGATGCGGTTTTTTAAATAAATAGGATGATTCAAGAGGAAGGTTTATATGTATAATACATGCATATCATAGTACAGAAAAGTCGAGAAATTCATTTTGTCGCGGTTTTATTTTATTAACTAGCGACTCACCCTCGCTTCGCTTCGGGTTCGTCCCTAGACAAAAACAAATCTATCCCACGGGAACCGTACATTTTTCCGGGATGATATATAGCCTATAACCTTCCTCAGTTAACGGGCTATCTAATGCAAAAAGAATTTTTCAAATCGGATTAGTAGTTCCTGAGATTATCGCGTTCAACCAAACAAACAAACAAACAAACAAACAAACTCTTCAGCTTTATAATATTAGTATAGATTCAAATTACGTTAAATTATTATAATTTTTTACAAATCATTAATTGTATAATAATTTTAGCACACAAACGCTCTGTAACATTTTTTCTAAATTTGACGATACAAGCTTTCTGAACGTTTTCTGGGATCCTGTTGTAAAAGTGTTCATATAAAGAATTACCGAACCTGTGTAAACGTGTCAGAGGCATTACAAGTTTGTGTTTGCATGTCACACTTCTTTGGAAATTCGTGTATATTTTTTTTAACATAAATGTATGTATGTACATAACATTTTCGTACACGTACTGAGAAGCAATAGTCAATATTCTTATTTTTTTCTCTTAATAGCAGCCATAGTAAAATATTGTTACGTTCTATGAGTTCGGGGATAGGAAATTAAAGCACGTGTTCTGTACTACTGATGTTTAATTGCATAAACAAAGAATATTCTAGTATTCAAAAATTCCAAACTTCTAGTAATTTCTGAAAATGTTTTGTTTCTCTCTTACACACGGCAATTCACGTTTAACTGTTCTTGTCTGTTAATTGTCATGTGTTGACAACTGTCTTAGGAGTTAGGACGTATAAAGCATGCAACGATAAAAAGGTACGTCTGAAGACGTACCTTTTTATCGTTGCGTCGCGTTTAAACAAAGAAAAATCGGTTGACAAACAGAGGAGAAAAAGGTACTGAACTGTTTTGTTTTTATCTATTTATATATAGACTAGCGACTCACCCTCGCTTCGCTTCGGGTTCGTCCCTAGACAAAAATAAGTCTATCCCGCGGGACCCGTACACTTTTTCGGGATGATATATAGCCTATAGCCTTCCTCAGTTAACAGGCTATCGAATGCAAAAAGAATTTTTCAAATCGGATCAGTACTTCCTGAGATTAGCGCGTTCAACCAAACAAACAAACAAACAAACAAACTCTTCAGCTTTATAATATTAGTATAGATTTATTTGATTTGACGCCGCGTTTGGCACAGTTTGTAGTGGCCTATTTGCTGTGCCAGCGGTCGCGAGTTCGAGTCCCGCTGGGGGCATTCATTTGTGTGATAAGCACGAATGTTTGTACTCCAGTCATAGGTGTTTATATTTATAATATGTAGGTATTTAAAGTTATATATGTGTAATGTATCAACTATATGTTATCAATAACACAAGCTTACCATGGAACTAGATGGTGCTGTGTGTTAAGAGGAGGCTCCCTAAATTTAACGCTGATTTGCTTTCATATTCTATGTATACCAGACATTAAATCAATGTGATAATTTAAATGTATGATTTTTCAAACCTTTTTCTATGGATCAGAAAAAACAGAAACACAATTGGATGAAATTTTCTCGATAGTTTTTTTTTTTTTAAAATATGCCTTTTTTAGAGATTAATGGATTTTACTCTTAAACTACTTCAGTTATATACGCAAAAAAAATACTCAGAGATGGAAAATATAGTTTTTTATCTTCTGTACGAAAGACATTTAAATTGACCAATTATTATTCTCATAATAAATTAAATTAGATTTGAGACTTACGTTTTTTAATTCTGTGCAAGAATAAGATCGATCGGATATTCGATATTCAACCTTGTTCGCAAGCAACTAAGGTGCAACGACGATAATGATTCAGTCGGCCGCTGGCCCTTGACGAGGTAGGACCTATGTCGCTTTTGCTCGCGCACAACCCCCCCGCTAATTCATCGAATTATTCATTCCTTGGACATAGTGTAAAAAATCAACGTTTTTTGCTTTTTATACATAGCTTAGTAAAAACAACTTTAAGTAACACATTTAAGGTTGAATTTACATTATTGTATATTTTTTAAACTAGAATTACCTAAATACAGAATACTTTTGCTTATGATTTTTTGTGTAGTATCTAGTTTAGTGATCGATGATTCCGTTCTGTCGTATACTAAGGGTTTCGCGCGGCTATGCTTGTGATTAATATTAAATATGAATAAATAATATAATTAATAAATATAAATCATTTACTATGCGCGTTGTATGTATGAAAGTGTTTGTATATATAACATACATACATACATGTGTTTGTATATATAACATATATACATACATACGCGTAGGATTTGAACGCGGGTTTCAAATAAATCTACATGTAACATACCTACCAAATTTCATAAACATAACGCGAACTTAGCTAACCATAACTAGTACGGGTAAGTAAGTATATCATAATAAAACATTGGTTATGTTTGTCCCTCAAGGATAATGCAGATTTCTATCACAGAAATAATTTTCAAATCGGACTGGTAGGTACCTATCTACATATGTAGTTTAGCAGATTATCTTCATATTTATAACTTTACCTTTTATTATGTACATATAAGTATATACGGGGCCATTTTAAATTTACTGAAGACCTTTTGTGAATATATTATTTACATCATAACATCGTCGAAGTTTTTTTATGTAAGATAAAGCAGTATGTAACTAGTTAGTGTAAATATGTTATTTGAAGTGGCGCCCCTGGTGTAATAGGCACAGTGGCCAGTGAGCGCAATCAGCTGAGCGCGGGCGTCGAGCGGTTAGAAAGCCAAGCGCTTAGAAAAAAAAGCAAATTTATATTTATACAGATAAATAAAATTGGAGTGTCTGTTTGTAATATTAAAATAACCGCTTTTTACTAAATGCATATGGATGTATACACGGTACATATACCAAAACAACATTTGTTACAATTTCTGTCTGTCTGTCTGTTTGTTCCGGCTAATCTCCGAAACGGCTGGAGCGATTTTGACGGGACTTTCACTGGCAGATAGATAGCTGATGTTATAGGGTATATATAGTTGTAACTTAGGCTACTTTTATTTTAGAAAAAGAATCAGGGTTCCGCAAAAAAAAATTAAAACCCTGAAATTATGAACAAAATCCGCGTACGGCCTACGCACCCGAGCAAAACGAGAGTAAATCGCTATATAATATTTAATTTAAATGAATATCTTAGGAGTTAGCAAGCTACTATTTATATAGGTATACCTAAACATAGCTAACCGGGAAAACGTACCTAGGGACGAACGCGAGCGAAGCGAGCGTGAGTTGCTAGTCTATACTAATATTATAAAGCTGAAGAGTTTGTTTGTTTGTTTGGTTGGTTGAACGCGCTAATCTCAGGAACTACTGGTTGGAATTGAAAAATTCTTTTTGTGTTGGATAGTCCATTTATCGAGGAAGGCTTAGGCTATAGAACATCACGCTACGACCAATAGGAGCGGAGCATAAATGAAAAATGTTGCAAAAACGGGAAAAAATCATTTCTTTTGAGAGCTTCCGTTGCGTGCGCTGCGTAAGCGGTTGAAGTTACGCAAAAATCGTGTATGACGGAATTGTTCTCCTTTAAAAGTTCTAAAAAAAAGTCCGCGACAGCATATGTCTATCTTTTAAGGTTGACTCAAAATAACCCTTTTTATGGCAATCAAATTTGTTCTAAAATAATGCATTACTTCCGAAGGTGTTTTTATAAACATGATACTATCCTTATCCAAATAAATACGTTATTCATCACAAGTATTTAATTTTGAACAAAATTGCCCTTGACATAATTTGATTTCAATGAATATCTTAGGAGATATCATAGTTTTAAAATATACATATTTAACTTTACGCGGTCTATGGGTGAGCGCGCTCTCAGCCCGATACAAGGCGAGGGCAGGGCGGTCGTGAGGGGGGAGTCACTATTCCACGCGGACGAAGTCCCGGGTAAAAGCTAGTAGATAAATAAAATTGGCGTGTCTGTTTTAATATTAAAATAACCGCTTTTTATTTATTGCATATGGATGTATACACGGTCCATATACCAAAACAACATTTTTTACAATTTTTGTCTGTCTGTCTGTTTGTTCCGGCTAATCTCCGAAAAGGCTGCACCGATTTTGACGGGACTTTCGCTGGCAGATAGCTGATGTTATAAGGAGTAACTTAGGCTACTTTTATTTCAGAAAAAAAAATCAATAAGCAATAAGCGACTTTTTATTCCGGAAAAATGAACGGTTTCCGTGGGATAGATTTGTTTTTTCTAGGGGTGAACCCGAGCGAAGCGAGGGTGAGCCGCTAGTATATAAATAAACATAGCTAACCGTGAAAACGTACCTAGGGAAGTACGCGAGCGAAGCGAGCGTGAGTCGCTAGTAAAAAATAAAAAAATGTTTCGCACCTTCTGAACCACGTATTTCAATTCGCAAGCCAAGCAAAAGTGGGTGTAGCGGTATGATCTCGGACTAGAATTTCGATGATCGTAGATTCGATTCCCCTCGTGTGTAGACATTTTTTTCCTTTTTCTCAATTATATATTGAATTTTGAATTTTAATATACAAAGATTTTTCGCATGCGCTTTAATTACTATCCCTTGTTGAAAAGTCCAAAATCCCATTTTTTTATCGTTTCTATGCCTTTTGCATATCTATACATATAAACAAATTGTGACTAAGCCGAATCTGCACATTAAATATTTTTTTGGAATATCTTATTGAAATAGACATTATTATCGATACAAAGACCGAATCTATAGTTATTAGAATTTTTGTCTGTCTGTCTGTTACCGCATCACGGAAAAACTACTGGAGGGATTTTGATGAAATTTGGTATGATGATAGTTGGTTATTCGGATTCCGGGTCAACACAAAGGATATTTTTTACTGTGGGAAAATATCTCATCTCTAAGAAATCTATACGTAACGTTAAAACGAGGGTGAGCCGCTAGTAAATAAATAAAAAAAAAACGATAAATGATAATAAATAAATAAAATATGTACTTATTTCTTTGCATAATTGAAAAATGAATAATATTATATAAAAATGAGAAAAAGAAAGAAAAATGACTTCGCACGGGGGATTGAACCTACGACCTTAGAGTTATTAGACCCAGCTTTTACCGCTACGCCAACTCATACTTGGTATGCATTGTGAAATAAGTGGTTCATAATCATAATCCTTCGATTGCTTTTGATTATTATTTATTCAATACTACAACAAAAATTACATACTAATTTGTAAATTTTTAAACATCAAACTAACAAAAACATAAGTAATTTCCTGATAAAATTCCTAAATATGTATTTATATATTATGAATATATAAATACTTGAATAAAATATAATTTACATGTTCAATATCTACTCAAATTCATTTATTGCATAGGAATAAATGTCTTAGCTTTTCGCGATTACTAAATATATACGTATTATAATAAAATAAAATGTTATCGGATCAATTCCCGTATTTTAAATTTTAATAATATTAAAATCAAATTGATAAGTTGGCCTACTGCTTATAGACGCGCTTGCGTACTCTGTGACGCTTGACCTGTAGTTATGAGTTCACGCCGGCGACGTGAGCGCACAGCTCGCTTTGCGGGAGGGGTGGTAGCGTTAAATGCCTACTTCGCCCGGACAGCCTGGCCTTAAGGTCCCAACATATTTATTTACTTACCTATACATACTACGTACATAATATAATTAAACTTAACAAAGTTGAAACAAACATGCCATAGTGTAGTTACGAACAATAAACGTCGCGACACCGGAGTCTTAGCAGTAGTCAGCACTCGCTCAACTTAATTTAGTAATAAGTCAGCTTTATATTAACTTTGACTCCGTATAAACATTAATAATTAAAATAGTTGTAATATTTTTATAAATTAATATATATTTTTTTATTATGTTTATTACAGGATCCCATGATGATGGTAGTACCCAGCCATCTTCCCTATTGAATAATAAACATAATAAAATCTAACAACAAAAACAAACATAACAGACCAGTAGATGTAGTTAGTTCATACTGTGTGGATCGCAATAATAATAGTAATTCTAATTAATATTTTTTATCTATAAAGCTAACAATAGTGTTGCTTAATATTTTAACTTTAAATAATAACAATCTAAATTAATATTTAACTTCTACTTAAATTACATATAAAACAATTATATTGCTTAAATAAATAAATAATATTTTTAAAAAAAATGTTTAACAGTCTTTATGGTTACAGATAATATAATAATAGCAACACTATATGAGATTTAAAAAAGTTAAAAAAAATTGTAATATTTATAATAATAATAGCTAAAATTAAGTAAATAATTTTGCAATATTTAACTATAATACTTATTAAAAAAAATTAAAATGTTTAGAATTAAAATCAACAAATATTGTAAGGTACTTTGGTGTCATTTTTGAATTTTTAAAATCATTTTTTAAAAAAGTGGGTAGGCACTGTCTGTAACAAGTATATAGCGCCTTTGAGACGTCTAAAATCTTAGTCTCTCCCGTGACCATGATTGCTGTAAAGCATTCGAAACGTCGGGAACCAAAAATCAAATAAATCCGCGAAATAATCCGAAAAGATAGTTTTATTTAAAATGTCAAATATTCGCGTAAATCTAAGAAAGTATTTATCTGGTTTTGACATCTATCGGCACTCTGAGTGTTAGCGTTAACAAGTCACGTGACTATGTCGATGAGGACTTACATGAATTTACTCCCCATCCAAACCAGCCTATAGAAGTTTTCACTTCAATAATATCCTCCTGATCGATTTCGACCGCGGCGGAGAATCTACGCGCAGACATAAGTGCACTCTCTATTCTTGTCACTATCAAAGTTCGATGGACTGTTACTGAGCATTTCTTGACAGAAATACTCAATAGCAAAATTTGACCCAAATATTTATATACAAGCGACTCACCCTCGCTCCACTCCGTTTCGTCCCTACTTACGTTTTAACGTTTACTGTAGATTTTGCAGAGATGAGATCTTTTCCCGCGATAAAAAGTATCCTATATGTTGACCCGGATAACCAACTACCATCATATATGGATTATTAAACGGTACAACATTCGAGGTAACGACTTCATTGTGAACAAAAGACACCCCATTATTCACACCCAATACAAAACTTTTTGTGCTTTGTGACATTTACCGGTGGTAGGACTCTGTCAAGCCTGAGGAGTCCGACTGGATGGGTACCACCCCCTTATCTATTTCTGCCGCCAAGCAACAATGATTGCATTGTTGTGTTCCGGTTTGAAAGATAAGGTAGCCAGCGCAATTACAGGCAAGAGGCATATCATCTTAGTCCTCACAGTGACAACGCACCTGTGGTTCTGCATTTTTGTTACTTAAAACCTAAGTGCATGAACCGTAGGTGTTATGGGCGACAGGTACTGCTTTCCATTAGGTGATCTGTCTGCTCGTTTGTCACTGAATCTCAAAAAAAAAAAATCTACAGTTGTCTCGAACGATATTTAACTAATTTTATTACTTGTTAGTACGCTTATGTTAAATACATTTTAAAGTGTTTTGCAGACCCCATGTAAAAAAATTCTTATAGAATCACGATATACAGGTTCTATTGTAAATGAAAAACTCTGTTCTGTTATTGAAGTGAAAAACTTCTTTAGCAGCATTAAGCGATTTTTGGTAGGGGCAAAACTTATGGGTTCGCGTCACTGACATGCTACGCGTGACATGTCACCTGTCGACAGTCTGGCGCAGACTGGCGACGTGCAGTGTCATATGTTTTGATTAATAAATAAACTATATCAACACGTAAATAACTGTAGTTTGGAGTGCAAATGGATGTGAAAACCGCACTAATAATAATCTGTATAAAAATTATAAATGGGCAAGTTTGTGAGTATTGATGTTTGTTACTCTTTCACGCCAGTACGGCCGAACGGATCTGGATGAAATTTGGCATAAAGATAGATTATAGTCTGGAATAACACATAGGCCACTTTTTATCTCGGACAAATATACGGTTCCCGAGGGTTAGATTTGTTTTTGTTTTTCTGGAGGTGAACCCGAGCGAAGCGAGGGTGAGCCGCATAATTTTAAAATAAAAAACAACACAGTTCAATATTATAAGTTTTCACTTCTGTCGGCAGTCTTCAAGACTGCCTATTTCAATATTTTTTTATTTTAAGTGCCTGCGAGTCGGCATAAGTTATTTTTCAAAATGTTATTATTTATTAATAAACGTTTTTAATTTAACTCTTATTTGCTGGTTTTTAAGTAACTATATTAAGGGGAAGGTACTCAATTCGTCTGTATGTTAATCGATATATGTAGTCAATAACTATGACTTGATTTTCGAAAATCCTTATTTTAATGAATACTGCTATTTTTATGAATGTTAAAGCTGTTTAGGATATAGTGAGCTTTGAATGTATGTATGTATGTTTGTTACTCTTTTACGCAAAAACTACTGGATGGATTCTGATGAATTTTTACAGTAATAGCTAATACATCAGATAGGCTATAATATAGTTACATTTAATTGAAAAACGCCGAAAATCACTATTAAATTTTACCTCAAGAGTGGGCATAAAAAAATGCAAAAAAAGATTGCACCCTTAAGGGTGGGATAGATTTTAAGTGACATTGAAGTCGGTGTACTTTTTTTTGCTAAGCCAATTATTTTTTACACGGGCTCTTATCCTTTAAGGACATGTCAGTCCCATCGTATCTTAACCTAAGTACAACTTCACAAATATATTAAGGAAAAAAAGAAAATAGATTTAATGTTGCGAAACCATGTTTATCAAAATTTTAACCATATCAATATTTGATGGGTTCGCTAATATACTTAGGTATAGACGATATCATAATTTTTCAGTTCTTGCATTATTGATTCCTTCTTCCTTTGACGTTAAACACACTCTACAAGGATGTGTTGAACGTCGTCTGTCTTGGTACAATTGTTACATAAAGGGGAATTTACGTTTTTATAAGATATGCTTTATTTGACGGGTAATATCCAAATCGTAATCTATGTAAAACTACAATATATTTTCTACTAGCGACTTACCTTTACATCGTCTATGTATGTATATATATATATATATATATATATATATATATATATATATATATATATATATATATATATATATATACATACATATATATATATATATGTTTTTTTAGTTATTCTGCTATTTGGTGCGGAGACAAATCAAACAAATCAAAGATCATAAAAATCCGCTCTGCCGTTCTTGAATTATACATGGTGTAACTACAGATCATATAATATTATACTAGTAACCCGACTTTGCTTTATATACATAATATTAACTTTAATGTTATAAAACCATGGCACTCGATGAGGCTCACACTGTATAGCTTTGTACCAAATACCCTTTTCGTGAGAAGTCGTTGTACTTTTATTTGTTAAAAATTAATTATCGTGTTCTATGAACAGACATGATCTACTAATATTCTGCATTGCTGGAGTTTATTGCGGTTGTATCCCTGCATTATGATGAAGTTTTGACTAACTTAAAATAAACGTTAAGTAGTACTACTTTATTTTTTTATTTTGGCACTTTTGTAATACATTTTCTGCTGTAGCAGTCCAATCAGGATTTTTTTAAATATTATCATGCTACTACCCAAGGAAGCGGAGCAAAAAAAAAAAATCGGACAGACTTGCATTATCCATACATTATTTACATATATAACGATGAACCCGAGCAAAGCAAGGGTGAGTCGTTAGTTAGTATAAGGTAAAATTATAAATGATTGAAATAAATTTTGACTGATAGATTGACTAACATCCGAAATGTCGATTAAGCGCCAATTATCCAAAACAATCAATGTACAAATTGACTTTATTACAATATAATTATATGTACGGTTCCAGGCTGTAATATTTCACGTACTATCAACAAGCTGCCCAACAAATTCGATGAGAATATAATTACTTCACAGAGGTAGTTCAAAATTCTCATTACGCGAACGGCCCCACGGGGTAATTTTCGCTGAACTCGCTGAAGGTTTTCGATTTTGATTGCCTTCCATTGATTACGAGTATGTTTACAATATTGTAATGGACTCTTGTATAATAACTGAATGTTTGTTTTGTAAAGTTACTTTGTTCTAGTTTCTGCTCGTGACTTCGTATATAACGTACTAGCGACTCACCCTCGCTTCGCTTCGGGTTCGTCTCTAGACAAAAACAAATCTATCCCACGGGAACCGTAAATTTTTCTGGGATAATATATAGCCTATAGCCTTCCTCAGTTAACGGGCTATCTAATGCAAAAAGAATTTTTCAAATCGGATTTGTAGTTTCTGAGATTAGCACGTTCAACCAAACAAACAAACAAACAAACTCTTCAGCTTTATAATATTAGTATAGATTTTCAATCTTTACTGTTGCGGGTAGCGCCGTCTATATTAATAGATTTAAAACAAAACTTGTTCAAATAACATCAAAATGTGTATAACATGATAATCCTTTACTTAAATACATATGTATATTTTATACGGGTAAAAAGTATCTAATGTGTTAGTTTAGGATACGTATTTATATTGGATTTCATTTCAAATCCCTTTTACAGTTCGCGCGGGTTTTGAGTCACGTTGAGTCGAATTCAAACATTTTCACAAACTTTCACATTTATAATATTAATGGGATAATGTCTAACAGTGTCGTAGTATTGATAAATTATATAATTTATTGGTTTACCTGTTAGCTTATGTTGAAATTACTCTACATATACATATTTATGTTAGACTAATTACCAGTATAATTTAACTAGTAATTGCCTGCGACTCCGTTTATTATTAAAAAGTATTTTCAATTAACAGTGTAATTGAAGGAAATATTCACACATACATTTTCGATAAATATGGCGTTGCCATACAGTGACAGTTTTAAAAAAAAATTGTTTTTTTATAAATCTGTATATTATAAATGTGAAAGTTTGTGAGTGTGTTCGTTACTCTTTCACACCAGAACGGCTGAACGGATCTGGATGGAATTTGGCACAGAAATAGATTATATTCTGGAATAACACATAGGCTACGCTTTATCCCGGAAAAGTATACGGTTCCCGAGGAATAGATTTGTTTTTGTTTTTCACGAGGCGAACCCGAGCGAAGCGAGGGTTAGCCGCAATTACCTTATATTTCATATGCATAAAAAGCTGTTATATTGACATTACAAACTCATACTTCAATTTTATTTATCTGTTTAGATAAACCCTACAATTATTCTACTCCTGTAATTCTACATTCGTCTCATTATCTTGAAGTTTACTTTTTTGAAGGTTTCACTTCTACCGTGTGTGAACTGCACACATTTTTTTTCTTTTTCTATATATCTGTAAATTTAATAATAAATAAGTAAATTATTTCTTTAATAGGCACAAGAAAAGAAGATGTTTAGTTGCTTGTGGCTGTTTATTCCTTTTTGTAAAAAAATCCACTGAATTAAACCTTCATTGTTCGTCTCGACATTTCTTTTTGATGACGATCTGAAACATTTCAATGCGAGTTTAAGATGTCGATTCTTATCAATACTTTTGTTAATAATAAATTGTACGATTATAACGATTTTCTCTGCCCTTTTACATTTTCTAAAAGAAACGTTTTGTTTCTTACTATACGTTAAATAAAATGTTTATTAAATTAATTACTGCTCAGATATTTATATATGATTTATAGCACAAGTACAAGAGAAAGTCGGGTTAGTTATACCATTTATAATAATTGAAGAACTGCTGAACCGATTTTTATGATCCTTTATTTGTTAGACTAGCGACTCACCCTCGTTTCGCTTCGGGTTCGTCCCTAGACAAAAAAACAATCCCACGGGAACCGTAATTTTTTCCGGGATATATAGCCTCAGTTAACGGGCTATCCAGTGCAAAAAGAATTTTTCAAATCGGATTAGTAGTTCCTGAGATTCGAGCGTTCAACCAAACAAACAAACAAACTCTTCAGCTTTATGATATTAGTATAGATTTAACTCCGTCCCGAATAACTTATAACTATTAAACCCGAATAACTATTAAAACATTGGAAAAATTCACGGAAAAGAAATTAAAACGTACATGGCTATTTATATTTATTTAAAACGCACTTATGGATGCACCCGAGTACAGCGAGGGTAAGTCACTAGTATATAATGTTTTTGATATGTTTCTAACTTATCTTATACAAGGATTTTTAACCGACTTCCAAAAAAAGGAGAAGGTTCTCAATTCGACCGTATATATGTTTTTTTTTGAATCGTCAATTCGGTTTAAAGACAGTCAGCGTAGTCAGTAGTGAGGAAGCCAATTGCTCCGATAGCAGTGTTTGTTTTTTTACATACATTGTAGGTATTTGTCATTTTTAGGTATTTGCATGGGCGCTGGGAGGGTAGTGCATGGAGGAAAATACATAGAAAATTTTAAAGAAATAAAATTACATCAGTAAAATTCATGTTTAAATTTTGATATCTGCGTAAAAGTTTCACATTTATTAGTGAATATTATAAAGTAATTATTTAAATATTAGTTAGCAGTTAATGTGAATAATCAAGAAGCAGATGCACCCCTCTGGAAAAATTTAATTCGAAAACGTGTGCTAATTTCCATTACCGGACCCTACTTAATTATGGTAAAAAAATCGACAAATAATAGAGAATTAACTAAAATGAACAAAGTACTTGAACTACACCGTTTTTTTTTGAAAAATGTCACCTTGAAGGCACTTGAAATTTGAAATATTATTTATATTTAATAACTTTGTAAATTTTTTTGTAAGAAAAACATTATAAATATATTATGATCTTTAAAATCTATCCTATCATATCATTTGAAAATCGCATATCTGTATGTAGCACTAGTGATTATAACCTACACGAGAGGAACCGCTGTCAAAAACTAGCTCTAAATGTATATCATTAGAACATTATAAAGGACTAAATACTAACGGTACTCATGAAGTCCTTCAAAATAATTATCTTTCACTATCCAGAAGTTTATAAACCACTGAACTATCCCTCTACAGCTGCCATAAGCGAATAAAAGAGCAATCCAGCTAGTATCTTCGTCATCCAGAGTAGTGTACTCATAATGGGGCTTGTTAATCCATTTGATATTGTCACTCTTGGAGTTTATATATTCCATTATCGCAACTATGTATGTAGAATATTGGATTAATTAATGTTTTTTAATAGAAATCTTAAATTTTTTTTTAGTAATATGTGAAAGATTGTGGAGAGTATCTATATTAATATTATAAATGTGAAAGTTTGTGAGGGTCTTAATGTCTGGATGTCTATACATGGACATATATATGTATGGATGTTTGTTACCCTTTCACGCAAAAACTACTGAATGGATTTTAAATGAAACTTCACAATAATGTAGCTCAAACATCTGAATAGTACATAGGCTTCTTTATCCCGGAAGAATGTATGGTCTCCATTGGACAAATTTGTTTTTTAGAGGCGAACCCGAGCGAAGCCATGAGCCGCTCGTGTGTAATATATTGGATGATATGCATAGTATTTTAGTTTACATAGTCTATTAAATAGGCAAAGATAAAACAGTTCAGTACCTTTTTTAGTTGGTCAACTAAATTTCTTTTTTTTGTTTAGTAGCTTTTAACACTTTAGTATCATCTTCGATCAACAATACTATGTTGATCGAAGAGTATTGTTAAACACCTCCTTCGTAAAAATAACCTTTTAGTCTAAAACTGCACAACACTTATTATCCAGCACTACAATTTATTTTATTAATGTTTTAGATTAGTATTATAATTAAAGAAGATTTATATTATCAATATTATTTATTTGTTAACACCAATTAACTATTATTTCGTATCTCCGCAACGAACCGCTTCTTTTCCCGATCTCCCTTATTCCATTTTTTAGTCAAAATAAAATCTATATTCTTAATAAAATAATTATGTAATTCTAAGCGAAAAGTGTCAATTGAAATACCAAAATATTTATAATATATAGTTTCGTGATACCAAAATATTTATAATACATAATATTGCACATTTCCGTTTTATTAAACACTAGCAATATTTAAAGTCGGTAACAGTATCATCAATAAAAGTATTTTGGAAGCATTTAGTTTTTTTTATATCATAGGTAAGTTCTATTCATATATGTTTTCCTCAAATTTTCAATAATGATTATGGTCCAATTTCCACTCGATAGTATTTGTGCAATTTGGAAAAGGTCAACTTGAACAACAATGGAGTCAAAACATTATTTTTTAAATTGTGAAACAGTCAGGGAAAATAATAATAGTGTTTTTCACAAATCACTTTATATTAAATTATTTTATATTACTTTATATAAATCACAGATTTAACATTTATAACTACCAAATTTTTAATCATTAACAACACTTTAACACTGCAGGAGAATAATAAATTCAATCCCGAACAATACATTTTATATATCCCACACCATCCCCATCCACTCTCCTCTACTCGCCTCACACTTCACACCGCTACACTAGCGCCTCCTCTCCAACATCCGCTCCTCACTTCACTTTACTCGTTATAAATATTCATCTTTTCGTCTTTTTGTTAGCGATTTAGCCAAAAAATTGGAAGAGAAGAAAAAATCGAATTGATTGTTATATGATACTTATTTTCGAATAAAAAATGTACTAATATTCATGTCATAAATCAAATTTCATTTAAAATGTTCTTATTAAAAGGAGTTCATGTTTTATACACATTTAATTTTAGTAATTTAATTCTATAGGTATAACCTTTAAAACCTTTTATGAGTCGAGATTTTTGGGTATAGAATATCTATTGGATACTTAATTATTCCGGGTACTCAGTCTAATATCGTCCCTTCCGTCCCTTAGAGGGTAGCGGAGAAAAATTACTAATATGGTAAAATCGACCGTACGCCAAGTCTTTATTAATAGCCATTATCCAAAACTGGAGTTTTCATTGCCATTTTACACACCCGTAGTTTTTTAATAAAATTATTTTAGTGTTTTAAATATAATCTTTTCGGATTTTTAAATAAAAATATCTTTTTATTTTATTTATTTTTACTTTTGGAGTTTCTCTCGTGACTATGCTGTAAAGCATTCCAAATGTCGGGAACCGCAAAACATAATAAATCCTCAAAAAAAAAAAAATCGAAAAGATAGTTTAACTTAAAATGTCAAGTATTCGTGTATATATGAGAAAGTATTATTTTTTAGTGCTTAGGATTCCGCGGCCAAAAATTTAGAAATGGAACTGTTATAATTTCGTCATATCCCTCCGTCTATATGTCATTTTACTCTACAACACTAGTTGAAAATGCTGTATTAAAATTATTACGAAAAACACAAAAATAAGGGTGAAACTCCATAGGTGTATTAGAGGGTAAAAAAAAATTTGAGCACACGTGACATTTGTGTAGGTGAAATCGAAGGTTAAGTGAATTTTAATTTAAGCTGAAAACATTTTCGAGTTTTATTAATTTGCATGTTAGTATACCAAATTAAGAATTTTTATATTCTACAATTGTAGGTTAAACATTATATTTCAAGGGATATGGTCATGGTTAAAAAGACTGTAGGTTTCTTATTTAATACTAGCGGCTAACCCTCGCTTCGCTCAGGTTCGCCTCTAGAAAAACAAAAACAAACCTATGCCACGGGCAACTTGCATTTTTTCGGGATAAAAAGTAGCTTATCTGTTATTCTGATGTATAAACTATATTATTGTAAAGTTTCATTAAAATCCATTTAGTTATTTTTCGTGAAAGAGTAACAAACTTCCTTACATCCTCACAAACTATCGCATTTAGTAAAATTAGTAAAAACGACTGACCTATTGCTACGTATCTTAAAACATATTCCACATTACAACATGGTTCTTCGTCCTTACTTTATAGGGTAAACTTGATTAAGGCTTCCTGAGTATCCGATGTCTAACTTTAGTTGCTTAGATTAACAGAAGCCTGAAGGCATCTATTATATTGAAGGTTCCTATCAACTGGTAACCGATGGGATATATTGCGTGAGATTGCTTTGGGCAGTAATATTAGCTTTACGTGGTGACTGATGCACGATATTGTTTGGGAATGTAAGGAGAACAGCCAAAGCCAATAGCTCTATTAGTCAGTTCAGTGGTCAATTTGTACGAGTTTTGTATGCAAATTCAATAAAAATATCATGTGCATAGGCGTCGAGTTACCACAGTCTGTACGGAAGGATTGTTAAAGAATGTAAGTGACAAAATTGTTTATTAAAAAAAATTGTTATCACGCATACCTACTTCTATAAATTATTTCTAGACCTTAAGTTAGAATACTAGGAAAATGTATAGTTTTATATGTATAATTTTTGAAATTTTGTGAATAATAACTAGGCACTGGTAGTCCAGTGGTAACACGCTCGCTTGGGAAACCGAGTGAAGCGGGTTCAAATCCCCGGTCTCTTGCCTCTGATATTTTCATGTGCGAATTATTTTCAACATGATTACCTCTCGTCTGTCGGTGCAAAAATCACAGTGTAAGAAAACCTGCATGTCTGAGAGAACCTAGCAAATTTTAAGACATGTGCTGTCCGCCAACGCGTAATTTAAATTTAACGCGTTAAAAAGGGCTAAATACAATGTAAATAATGGTAAAAAACGGGTATCTGTATGATTTAGTCAGATATTTTTTAACTTACTCTCATTGTTTGTCACTCCGACATCCTTCAAGAAAAGGCCCATGTAAAGCAGATCGACCAGCATAACTGTCAAACCCGTAATGGTGAAAGGCACCAAGGCTGCGTAAAAGCCACAAGGTCTGTGACCATGTGTTAGGTTCGCAATCCCGAGTATTAACCACGCCACGTGTAGACACAGCCATAGTCGAACTTTACTGTTCAGAAAAATATGTTTAGATGACTCTAAAGTCAATACAATATCACCTTAGAATAGAAAAAGTGTGCAGATAGTAAATGAAGCTTGAAATGGTATCATAATTGGCTATTTTTGAATATCATTCCTATCTTCGTGCCTGCTATACTTATGTTATATAAAGGCAAATAATTGTGTTTAGATAATTATTCCAGTTGAAATAAATACAAGAATGTAAATTGAACCTTAAATGCAATGCTTAAAATTATTTTCACAACAGAAAATATATTAAAAGTCTGCTCAAATGTTCAAATGAGCGCTCATTCGGTGAGGATATTTTTTGTCGCTGATTGTGTATCTAGTACTTTTTTGATGGATGGTTATATATATTAGAACTTTAGATTATTTGTATTGTATTGAGTTTAACATATTAGGGCTGTAATAAAACTTACTTACGAAATTTAGATGCTACATTATTCTTAACAGGCCAAATGACACGATATCGGCGTTCATTGTTGATTTTTAACGTAATGTTATAGAAGTATAGTTTGCCGCAAGCCTCTGGGTCGTAAAGATACAGAAGTTTGATAAGAGTGACTTCTTGGAGTTCGTAGGAGTTTGGTGTGAAGCGACAGTCGAGGGTCCACCAGGTCATTATAAGACTAATTAACGCTGTTATAAATATAAAAAGATTTGGTTAATATATTTCATATTTTACTATTAACTTGCGCTTAGTTTAGGCATTGCTACTGATAGACAAAACAGTTCAGTACCTTTTTCTCTTGTTTGTCAACTGATTTTTGTTTTTTTTTTATTCAGTAGCTTTTGACGAGCTTTAGTGTTATTACTAACAACATTTAGGAAAGAGCTTTTTTAGAAAAAATAAGATAGATAAATTCTATTGTGTTATGTTTAGAATTTTTTCCTTAATTGTTCAATAATGATTTTGGTCGAATTTCGACAACTAGGTAAACATAAGTCTTATAAAATGTACTAAATATTTCTAATTAGAGAACTAAGAGGAATAAATAGCCGAAGTATAAAAGCCGTTAATACAATTTCTGGTAGTTAATAAACAATATCTAACTTACTTTGACAAAGTATGACTATAACACTCCATACCCGAAGGGAGCTCATCGCTGTTGGAAATTTAGAACATTTCTATTCAATTAAATGTCAATTTTCGAAGTCTTAACCTCGTTAATGCAGAATTTAGATTTAGTGAACAACAATTTCAAGTGGGTCATGAACGAATTGATAAAATTGATCCTCCTCTCTAGTCTGAGAGCTGGCGGTACTTTTATTAAAGTGTTTTGTAATGATAATTAACTATATTAGTGTTGGTAAACTGGGAACTTAGACAAGATGACATTATACAATCGCTTTCAATAAAAATAAAAAAAAATATATTTTATCAGTAGGCCGTAGAATAACATGTGATTCTTATGTATATATTTTTAAATCTTTTCATTAACGAATGTAGTCCATTTTTTTTTCCAATACTTCTTAGGTCTGATGAGATAGCTTGTGTTAGTTTTAATAATGTTAAGCGTGTGATTGTAAAAATTGTGCACTGCAAAATATCGGTCTTCGTACAATACTGAAATATTTAATGGAGCTGAAGTTAGCGTCCGACTACATCCGGCAAACCTTTTAATTTTTAATAATATCTATATATACCTACTATGACACACTTTTAACTATACAGGAATCGAACTCGAAAAGTCTCATTCAGAGTTCAGTTATATGAACTGTATATAAATTCAAAACCTGTGATGCAAGAAAAAAAAATGAGAATAATTAAGCCGGATGGTTGGAAGCTACTTTTGTTCACAGTTTAATTTTAAAATTTTCGCAACTCAATGTTCACTACTACATTAGTTCAAAGGATTTTTATTCTATGTTGTTATCATACTGCGTATATAAAGCTGATTCTTTAAAATATAATAATAATATATGTATATCTAACCTAATGCTTTTACGAGCAATTTTTGTGTATTTATTTATTTATATTGGCGATCTCGGAAACGGCTCTAACAATTTCGCAGAAATTTGGTATGTGGGGGTTTTCGGAAGCGAAAAATCGATCTAGATTAGTCTTATGTCTGGGAAAACGTGTGTTTCCGAGTTTTCTTTCGCATTATTATTCGCATAAACGTCGTGGTCAAGTGACAAAGACGCAAGATTGACAATCACAGGTGTCCGGATGTAAATACCAGTCGGATACAAAGTTTTTACTATTGTTTTATTTTGTATTTATTCAGGTTTTTATTTTTTTTTATTTTTAAGCAAAATTAAAAAGAAAATTGTATTTTCGGTTAAACACTTCGAGCGAAGCTCGGTCGCCCAGGTACTATATATACTCGTAAATATAGATTAAAAATGTCCTCCTGACCGATTTCGGCTACGGCGATTAATTTTATTGAGACTATCCATCTGCGCGGGAGATATTATAGTGCACAAGTATTTGCGCAGACACAAGTGCACTCTCTATTCCTGTCACTCTCATACTCCGGTTGGACGACTACTTGACTTGACCAGTGAAAGTAAAGGCGCGGACCGACGGCTTTACGTGCTCTCCGAGGCACGGGGTTGAAACATCCCGAAAACTTCTCAATTCCGGGATGTTAGTGTGACTTTCTTAACAGATAGACTCAATAACTAAACTTGGTCTGACCCGGAATCGAACCCAGTACCTCCAGATGTGCAGCCACATATGCTAGCCACTATACCACCGAATTCTAATCTAGCATTATAAGAAGTACTACACTAGATTTTAATGCAGTTTTTCATTTTCGTAAGTAACATAAAATACTTTTGGAAATCGACTACCAGCTCTTAAGCTATACAAATTTTGATTTCGCAAAGTCCAAAATTAATGGGTGTCCCCTCGATGACGTGATAATGAAAAATTTTAATGCCATTCTCCTTTAAATTGAATTTCTTACAGTACAACGTTTTTTCATTTCGCTTTACACAAAGTAATATCTGTGATTAATTGCGGGTATCGCATTTTACTTAGAAGTTGTAATAGACTGACGAAGTTTCCGAAATAACATTTATTTAGAGTCTTGATAAGATTTTGCATGAAGGTTTTAAGATGGCGGATTTAAGTGACAGCGACAGATAACTTTACTGGTGTACTTATGCTAAATAAATAAAACACAGGAAAGAATTTTTGGGCTTATTATTTTACAGTATACTTTTAATATAATTAATTAGTAAGTAAAAATAACTAGTTTAATTAAATGTTTTTATTTCAAATTATATTATTGCTTCCTCATAATTAAATTATTAGTTTGCTTTGTATATATTATATTGTTTTTTTTTTAACTTAACTTTAATTATTTTTTGCAGCTTTAAGTACACCCTCCGTTTTACACATGTACGTTTAAAATAGTAGTAAAACAAAACTGCTGAACTAAGAATTAAGAAGAAAAGTAGATGAGCGTAGAATTCATTGTCGATGTAAAACTTCTTAACATACGTAACTTTTTTTATCCTTAAAGAGATTTCTCGCATTCATTTGCTTTTAGCACGATAATAATTCAAATTTTTATTAAAAAAACATAGCTCTGTACGGCTTTTTAACAGACGGTTTGTATTGTCCCGCTCGGAAATATAACACTTTGTCGTCAATCGGATCTTGATAATTTGCTTCTGGGATTGCTGGTTTTTCCTCTAACGCAAGTCTTTCTTTAACTTCTCGTTTTTTAATCCTACGTCTTGTCAATTGAAGGACTCGACAACAGTATATATTTATAGCTAGGATAATAACACCTCTCATCCAGCAAATGGATGCGACTATTGGTAGCCAACCACCAAAACCATAATAATTGTCTATTTCCATTTCAACATTCCAACCACTATATCTAAGAATCATTCCATTAGTCAAGCTCTGTTGGATATGGGCTATGTACACTATAGCCATGGACAAATCGAAGATAATTACAAAAATACTAACGTAAAAAGTGATAGCAATTACAAACTTTAGAATACGTGATTTGTTTATAACTTTTGAAATTCTCAAAACGATTGCTGTGAGTAACCAAAACACGTGGATGATGGCGCTTAATTCAATATACCTGAAAATATAAAATCCCGTAAATATAAATGCGAAAGTTAAGGCTTGAGGCTGAACGGATCTGGATGAAATTTGGCACAGAGATAGATTGAACTATAATCTAAGGAATAGCATATAGGTTACTTTTTATCCCAGAAAAATGTACGGTTCCCGTAGGATAGATTTGTTTTTGTCTAGGGACGAACCTGAAGCGAAGCGAGTGTATCGCTAGTATTTAAATATGTGCAATTTTTTTTTATACAGATCATAAGTGCATACAAAATTGTATTTTATTTACTAATATCGCAAGGTAGCTACATAATCATCATGTATCATGTCATAATATTTATTTTTAATATCAGATAGCTTCTTACTTATCTTTTTACAAGTTTTCTTACTAGTTTTTTCATATCAGAATTTAATTTAATAGACATTTTAAGCGGGCGGGGATTAAAGATAGCCTTAGTTTGTTCCCAGGATGCAATCTATGTCTTCGCCAAGTTTCTTTGATATCTGTTCAGCTCTTTAAACGAGAAAAGGTATCAGACAGGTTGAATTAGTTATTTTCACCTTTATAATAATAAGTACTAGCGACTTACCCTCGCTTCACTCGGGTGCGTTCGGGTGTAGGATACGTTTTAATAGGTAGTATAGAATAGATATATTTTATATATGTACTTAGATATAGAAAAGTATGTTGGTAAGTAGGTACTTTAAAAAACCTTGAAATCCACTATATTACCTCGATTTATCAAAATATGCGCGACCTTAAGTAGCCTATGTCCTTCTCCAAAATCACATCGATCTCTATACCAAAATTCATCAAAATTGGTGCGGTTTAGGAGTAAAAACGTAATAGACAGACAGAGTTATTTTCACATTTATAATATTGGTATGGATGGATTTGAAGTTATTATAATATATACTTCTACCAGTTTATTTTTATTTAGGGCTTATTCGATTGGACTAGACAGCTTATGGAATTAAGTGTATAAAAATATTTTGTTTATACCCTCTAGTTTTACTAGATAATCTTGTCGACACTGCCATAACTGCAGGTTTCCATTTAATAGGCAATATATTGAGGCCTAGTGTATTATTACTAAATTTTAGATTTTTTATCGATTTTGAGGATCGCAAGTTATAGCCGCACGCGTGTGGATCGTACAGATACATAATTCTAAAAAGCTTGTCGTAGTCATTCGTAGAATATTCCGGGGACCACACACAAAAACTTATTGTAGCAGATCCAATGAAAACTAAAATACCTGTGAAATATTTTGCTTTAAATAATAATAATTTATTGCAGGTAAAAAGAAAACCTGTAAAATGTAGAGAGAAAAAATAAAAATTAAGAATTATTGTTATAGAGTAATGTTCTCCTGTTGATGAACAGACAGCCAATATTAAAATATTGCACAGACCGAGTTACCATTAATTGCTCTGAGTATTGCATTATTAGTATTTCGCAGCTTATTCCAGAAAGTACTAATGCGTGGTCTAAGTATCGCATAAAAGTCGGATATAATATAGATATTAATCCATACATATAATAAAATTCTGAGTCAAATCTGTACATTAAATATTTTTTGGAAAATCTTATTGATATAGTCATTACTATCGATACAGAAGTCACATCTGTATCGCCCAGTGGTAACGCGCTCGCTTGGGAAACCGAGTGAAGCGGGTTCAAATCCCGGGTCTCGCACCTCTGATATTTTCATGTGCGAATCATTTCCAACATGATTACCACTTGTCTTACCGTGAAGGAAAACATCGTGAGGGAACCTGCATGTCTGAGAGAGCCTAGCAAGTTTTCGAAAGAAATGTGAAGTCCGCCAATCCGCAGTTGGCCAGCGTGGTGGACTATGGCCTGATCCCCCTCGTATTGAAGAAAGGCCTGAGCCCAGCAGTGGGACATTAAAAAGGGCCGAATACATACAGAGGCCACATCTATAGTTTTTAGAATTTTTGTCTGTCTATGTCTGGGAACGCATGAGGTCATGAGGAAACCACTGAACAGATTTTGACGAAATTAGGTATGATAATAGCTGGTTATTTAGGTCAACATATAGGATACTTTTTACTGCGCGAAAATATCTTATCTCTGAGAAATCTATACTAAATATTTAACGTAGCTAGGGACGAACCTGAGCGGAGTGAGGGTGAGTCGCTAGTCTTATATAAATTTCATATGAAATGTTAGTTAATACCGACTTACTCCTGCACGGGTGCGTCCCAAGGTGTCTAATATTTACTCCAGGTCATAATCCGTCCAAATTGCATTGGATTGCAATTTTTTTTATTCAGTTAGATTTTTTTACTCTGTCTGAAGTACAAATATTCCAAATGTAATAGACAAAACAAACTCTATGAGTATATCGCATTTTCAGCGTTAGTATTACGGTAATAAAATGAGATGGTATTGCAAGGATATTCAGGCAACAGTTAAAATGGCATAGTAAAAGGCTTCGCTCGCGCTAAAACTACAACAAAAAAACTTTAAAAAGGTAGGTTTCATATAAATTTTCATCCCTTATTTTATCTCCTTATGTGATGAATTCAAAAAAACGCTAAAACACGTATTTATTTAATTGTATTGAAGAGCATTAATACAAAGTTTCAAGAAATTCTGATCATAAATATTTTTTGGGTTGTGTTATAATGTGTATTCCTGTGGGAATGAGATAATCTCCCGCAATAAAAAGTATCCTTTATGTTGACCCGGATACCCAGCTATCATCATATCAAATTTCATCTAAATCCCTCCAGTGGGTTTTCTGTGATGCGGTAAGAAACAGACAGACAGACAGACAAAAATTCTAAAAACTATAGATTCAGTCTATGTATCGATAATAAAGTCTATTTCAATAAGATTTTTCAAAAAATTTTAAGGTACAGATTCGACTCAGAATTGTAGAGAATTGTTAGAATTTTATTATATGTATAGATAATTTCTTATCAAAGGTCGCAGGTTTTATTCGCACATAGAGGAACTTTGTATTGCTTTTTATAATTTTATATCAGAGTTAGCCGACTTGTAAATTGAAATATATATATATTTTTATTATTATTGCCTTGCATTAAAAATATTTCAAGCTAATAAAATTAAAAATGATTTTAACTAGACATTAGGATATAACAAAAAAGTGTTATAGACTACATTTGAAACGACATCGCGCTCCGATTTCGCAACAAAGTTTATTTAAACTTATAAGACGGATATTTTCTGCCGCTATTTGAGGCTGAACTGCATTGCGGATAAATTTCAGTTTGAAACTAAATCTTTCACTTTATTTCACTATCGTGTTTTATTTTATGGACCAGATTCGTTCATGTCGAAATTTAAATATCGGTGTATTATAGTATTGCACAATATAGAATATTGTGGTTCAGTGGAAACCGTGTTTGCCTAGCACTTCTTACTATGATAGTTGTGGGTTCTATTTCAGCACAATGAATGTTTCTATTTAAACAGAACTTTACCTATATTGATCCTGTGTGAATCGTACTCAACATGATTACCGCTTAGTTTACGGTGAAGAAAAACATACTGAGGAACCATGTCTGAGAGAACCTAGTTTTCTAAAGATACATATGTGCTCAGCGGGACATTTAAAAAGGCTGAATACAATAACAGTGATCCTTGATTTAAACTAAAAAGTTATAGGTAAAAACATAGTGTACAAGCGTACACCAACCCGCACTTGGCCAGCGTGGTGAACTATGGCCTGATCCCCCTTGTACTGAAGGGAGGCCCGTGCCGTGGGACGTTATAAAGGGCTGAATACACAAGCGTAAATCGGAAAATGTGGACTCAAAATTGATTATTTCAAACAAATATAACACCGTCTATCGATATTCACTTTATCTAATTTTTCTTTCTTTCTAATGACACCACATGCATAGACTTAAACCCGCTATAGTTTAAAGGTCGTATATATTTAAATATATTTTACTAATAAATATATGTATCCAAATACCGCTTCATCATGGCGCGAGACCTAAATTTTGATACAAAGGTGTCCTGTATCTAAAATTAGCATACGTTTACTAAACGAGCCACGTAATTTTAATTGTAGATTTTGTGAAGCGTTATCACTAGAATTTAGAATTATATTATTTTGAAATTATATATTATTCACGTATGTATAAGTCTTTTTTATCATGTGTGAACCATAATATGATAATCGCAGGATCATTTATTTATTTATTTATTTATTCGGTAATCATACAGCGTTATAAAATATCTATAGTTTGAGTACAAAGTTATTAACAAGTACGGCCAAAATAGATTACTCTATTGAGATATAAATTTAATAGACAACAGAGTACCTACTTCTACATTAAAAAAGAAAAAAAAAGAAAAGAAAAGTTGCATTATTTAAATTCATTACGTTAATGATATGCACATCATTTCAGTTTTCATAAAAGTAAAAGAGGGCTAGGTTCAAACCTACATGATTCTACTAATATTATAAATTCGAATGTTTGTGAGGATGTATGGATGTCTGGATGTATATACATATGTATGGATGTTTGTTACTCTCTCACGCAAAAATTACTGAATGGATTTTAATGAAACTTTACATTAATATAGATCATACATCAGAATAACACATAGGCTACTTTTTATCCCGGAAAAATGTACGGTTCCCGTGGGATAGATTTGTTTTTCTACAACTTCAACAATAATTGTTATAATATTACTATTTACTGTCTGCCATAAAAGAAAACATTGTCCCAATATTTTATTTTAGATAATATGTGCCTATATTTTTTCAACAGGATCCCAAAAAACTATCAAAAAAATATTGAAGAACGTTCGTGTGCTTCAGGCTTATTGGAGTAACACATAGGCTACGTAGATACCAAAGGACACATCCAAGTGAACCGAGAGTTAGTTTCTAATTATATATTGGTTACCTTTACAGGACACTGCTGTTTAAACAAGCACAAGCACATGTTCAACCTGAGACACAAACTTGCAGAAGATATATAGAGGCAGATGAAACGCCGCTTCATCTTCTGGGGTAGTGTGGACTGCTCATGCACAAACGCAGTATTTATCTTGGGAAAAATAATTCTAGGGCCCAGATGAAATGATGGAGTGTACCCCTAAGCAAATCCTACAGTTTATCACAGCTGCAGGGGGCTCAACTGTACAAAGTATGCCATCGAATTGAGACTTCATATTTTTTCACTATTAGATCTCTCTATAAGAAGTCTATATATAAAGTTTGAGATCGCAAAAACAAATAGTTTTGTCAAAAAAAAATTACAAGTTTCAACTTTCTATGTACAATATGCGGTGATTCCAATAGGCAAGGAATGGTCGCAGTGAATTCTATAGCCACAAAAACTAAATAAAAATAGTTTCTAATTAAGTATATACATATATAATTATTTTACTGTTCTCTTTTCAAGATCCCAAGGTATGAGAATATATGTGCTTCAAAAAGTTACATTGTATAATGATCCAATCTGAAATCCAGGCACAATGTCGTCTATCCTTTGGCAAAATAGACACTTCCTCTAATAAGATCAAACTATTTCGCAACATTTTAGCTTCTTGAAACTTTCTTAGCTGGCTTAAAATCTAATTACGTTATAAAAGCTTATGTTGAGCCTAACTTTTAAAACATTTTGATGTTATTATCTTTATGTCAGAGATAATGCCATTTTTGGCATTTAATTTAATTATGCTAAGGAGTTTAAAGAAAAGGAGAACGATTTATATACTAATATTATTTACATTAGCCCGTCTGCTTACATTAGTCTTCTTTACTTGTTTTTGATATTTTATTATCTTGCTATCAGTTTCGCTGGTGTTATTAGAGACTTTATATAGACGTTCTTCAAACATAATTTCGGCAGATATTATAATTCTAGCGCATGCGCAAATACAACGTGTACAAACATATAAGTATGAAACATACCCAGCACTGGGACGCTGAAAAAGGCTGAATACATTAATATATGTATATAACACAGGGATCGCAGCATCTTATTCTTTTAAAAATTTCCGGGGCACTTTTTTCCACAGCAATGTTATCCCTTTTCCTAACCAATGATTTAGCGTAAATTACATTTCCATATTTTTTGATTTGATTTCTTTGATTTTGATTTATACTATACTTATACTTTTACTAAATGTATATGAAATTATAATATATATGGTACTTATAAGAAAACACAATTTTTAAAATTTTTGTCTGTCTGTCCGTTTGTTCCGGCTAATCTCCGAAACGGCTGGACCAATTTTAATGGGACTTTCACTGGCAGACAGCTGATATTATGATGAGTAACTTAGGCTTCTTTTATTTTAGAAGAAGAATTAGGGTTTCGCTTAAAAAAATTAAAACGTACCTTATGACGAACCCGAGCAAAGCAAGGGTAAGTCGCTAGGAATAAATAAAAATTATTTAGAATTTGAAAGTCTGTATATCGGTTGAAAATAATTTCTTATCTTATGATAATGCCACATCCAAAGCAATCGTGATGAATTTGGTAACCATAAAATACGTATAAATAATATATATATATATATATATATATATATATATATATATATATATATATATATATATATATATATATATATATATATATATATATATATAACCGTATAGAGGTTTTTTATCGCAGTAAATAAAGAGATCGCATGGAATAAATGAATAACTCGTATTAAAAATATATACGGTCGAATTGAGAACCTCCTCCTTTTTTTGGAAGTCGGTTAATAAAAAAGAACGGACGTGCAAAATAAGAAAATAGGCTATGCGAGGTGCGGGTCAATACATGCAAGAGCAAAAATTATCCATATACCAAAAAAATTGTTTATATTTATGTAATAATGTAAAAATATACAAACTATTTACCAAAATAAAACCTACTGTCTAAATACCTAGATCGATACTAAATAAGTGCACTTAACATATAAGCCCAGCTCTTTATATTTACTTCGCTTATATTATAATCATCGGTCAAATGTCCATTTAATACCAAAGGACTTCATGCCACTACGCAATATATCAAATACATTTTTCAATAGTATACAATTATGTGAATGTAACGGCTAGATGGATGTTTGGATGTTTGTTACTCAATCACGCCAGAACGTCTGAACGGATCTAGATGAAATTTGGCAAAGAGGTAGATCATAGTCTAGAATAGCACATAGGCTACTTTTATCTCGGAAAAATGTACAGTTCCCGTGGGATAGATTTGTTTCTGTTTTTCTAGAGGTGAACCCGAGCGAAGCAAGGGTGAGTCGCTAGTATCAAATATTCTTTAAAGGTTGCACGGAGTGCCGTTTGGATATCTTTTCATATTCTAGTCGCTTTTGAGAGTTAGTACCTACTCGTTTGATAATTTTTTTTTAAATTAAAATTAAAGAAAAAAAGTTAGTTAAGTAAAATTTAAATACTTAAGTGTTACTTAATAATTAAAATAACAAAATCGACCGTCGCTATTCAATGAATGGTATTAATTATAACGACAGAGGTCGCTATTTGGTTTCCTGCGCTGGTTAAGCATATTTGTATAAGTATTGATTGAATATCGTATATTATATTATTTGTAAAGACTAAAGGTATTTCAATTATAAGGGAAAGTGGTTAGCTAACATTAGTTGACATGTACAAAATCATATTACTTATAATGTCCACATACACTTCCCTCGTACTCCTCTATATTGAACCAAAACACTGTTTAACTTATTGGATCTCATTAAGAAAGTAATTAACTTCTTATTTCCCAAATAAAACGTTAAACGTAATTAGAAACAAGTAGTTTACAGCTCAATAGCCTCGTTTAATTAACTGACCGTTAAATGTCTTCACGCCAGACGCCAGCTAGACGCCTTTAGGTTGCTGAAAGAACGGCCATTTGGAGCACGTTAGACAAAACCCTCGAGGGATTTAAAGAAAACAAAGTTGCATACTTTTAAAGGTAGTTCGTTTGCTTTTAAAACGATGCAATTTCTAAAAAAGTATAATTTTGGTTTAGCTTGACTCAAATAGCTCACTTCAGTGATATATACATAGCTCTTCTTTAGACTAGACCAAACTGAACTTTTAGTTTGGCAACTCAGGACTCACATATACAGCAGAGGTAGAAAACATAGAGTCGGTACTCTGACTAATCGTATTTTAGGATAATTTTAAAGACATCTATTATAATATAAATGTGAATGTTTGTCTCTCAATCACGCCAGAACGGCTAAACGGATCGGGCTGAAATTTGGCACAGAGATATATTATAGTCTAAAATAGCAGATAGGTTACTTTTAATCCCGGCAAAATGTACGGTTCCTGTGGGATAGATTTGTTTTTGTTTTTCACTAGGGAATTCGAGCGAAGCGAAAGTGAGTTGCTAGTATTTAATATTAAATCTACTTAGTTATCCTTTTGAATAGAGATATTGTAAAAGGCGTATCAACATGCAACTTGTATTTAAAATGATTCACTAAGCGTTATCCTTTTCGACATTCCAATCCAATCTAATTATTCAGTCTTTGACATGACGATACTTTAATTTGCATGTGAATGGCAATATGAACTGAGTTATGTTTAAAACATTTACTAGAGGACATATTAAGCATGTAATATTGGGAAAAGTGTTCAAAATTACCAAATATTGTTTTATTGTTATGTTAAAGTCGTACAAATATGTATTACACATTGTAAAAGTTAATACCTGAAACTAAAATTTACGAAAAGACAGACATGTAGATTTACGTAATTTTTAAAAGGATTTTTATACAATATTATATGTTATGCTGGTAAGCACTAGTGCCCAAAGGATAAACACTAAAATAACCTCATAATAATCTGATATCAATTACAAGATGATATCAAATATTACACATATTTACGTTAGAGAAATGTTATTTATGAATCATAACATTATTAGCTTTGTTATTCTTTTACTTTTTAATACTATCGACTCACTCTCGCTCCGTTCGGGTTCGTCCCTAGTTACGTATTAAAAATAGTATAGATTTTACAGAGATGAGATATTTTTCCGACAGTAAAAAGTATCCTATACGTTGAACCGGATAACCAGCTATCATCATACCAAATCTCATCAAAATCTATCCAGAGGTTTTCTCGTGATGCGTTCCCAGACAGACAGACAGATAAAAATTTAAAAAATGATAGATTTGGCCTTTGTATCGATAATAATATTTCAATAAGATTTTCCACAAAATATTTAATGTACAGATTCGACTCAGAACTTTATTATATGTGTCGATATCAGTGGACTTATGACACTAATTTCAACTTAAATTTAAAAAATTATAATAATTAAATAGTATGACATTTGTCGGTCGGTGTTACCATGTTAAAATATTTACAAAATATAATAAATATGAGAAATTTGTTTGAAGCGGCGTGTATCATGCTCCTTAGCCGCGGTTAGAGTGTATTCTTTGAAATGCTATGAATTCTTATATTTTATCCTGCCTGTATAATGTTACGACCCGCGCTCGCTTCACTTGACGCTTGATTATAAAATATCGACTTTACTTCTATTGTATTGTACATAATATAAAGTTTCCGTAAGAATTTTGCAAGAGTGCAAACTATCTGTAACTCAGCGCATTAACAGATGAGAAGAATAGAAGCGAATATTTTATCTTATTGTACCATTTATTTAGACCTTTTTAACGTCCTACTTCTGGGTGTGGGCCTCTCTTTAGTACGAGGGGATCAGACCACATTCCACCACGCGAGCCAAGTGCGGGTTGGCGGACTTCACATGTCTTTTGAAAACTTACTAGGTTTTCTCAGACATGCAGGTTTGCTCACTATGTTTTCCTTCACCGATAATACAAGTGGTAATCATGTTGAAAATAATTCGCACATGAAAATATCAGATTTGCGAGATTCGGAATTTGAACCCGCTTCACTCGGGTTTCAAGTGAGCGCGTTACCACAAGCTACCACTGCCTTCCATTTATTGTTGTATTATTTCACTTAAAATACTCAAAATGTAATTTGGCATCTATATAAGTAAGGGTTATAAGTAAGATTAGGTAGGAGGTTAATTAAAGATATACGTAATTCGTTTCAAAATTTATTGTCGTTTTTCAATAATTATTCAATAAATAATAAACTAATGCTATTCAGAATGAAGATATAAATATCAATATATTTTAATACAAAAATAAGCAGGATTAAATTAAGCTCATTGCATATAATATTCGTAATTAATATAATGTGCGCAATTCGCTATTTCGTCCGGACATAGAGTAAATCTCTTTTAAGTTTACAAAATAACCAAATGAACTTTCCAACTGAAAAAGTACACCGATTTACTATCACTTTCGAATTATTCATTAAAATGCTCCAAGTATTTTTTCTGGACATTTATATGGATCTGGAATAATAGCCTATTTGTTAAATGGCGAAGATATTGTGTAACATGCACAATAATAAACATTCGGCAAATTAAATACAGTAGATATTCGAAGTCGTTTTTCATTTGTAGTTGATGGATACAGGCCCATAAAAATTACTAGCACCTTTAAATACTTCATTTGAATAGCATTCAGTTAGGAGATTTATATTCTTTTATTAAAACAGTTGCACGTACGCAGCGCTCTGATATTGGGGCAATGTGTACACGAAAATTGGAGCACGGTCTTCATTTTTGTACTGTAATCGAGCCGTGTAAGCCATATTGCGAATATCGTTTTCGGTTTGGAACTGAACTCGTTGGAGCTGTGATCCAGGCAACAATACGTAGTATGCGCCCTGAGAGCTTACCACTTCAACATCCTTTTTAGGTCCTTCTTCTAAATTCTCCTTTTCTTCCTCTTTTTTATATTCCTTTACGTTTTCTACTTCTTTCTCTTCTTCTTTACGCTCGTCTTCTTTTGGTGAGCCATACTCTTGAGGAGGAGAGTATGTGTTGAACGGTGCTCCATAGCTGTCAGCTGGGATGCCATATACGGTGGCAGGTGGCGAAAACTCCTGGCGAGTAGGTAGGTCGAATGATTTAGGTGGCCTGTAACCTGCTGGTGGATAAGGAGCGTCTCCTTCAACTCCTTGATTGCCTTCTTGCCTTTGTGACCTGAACCTTTCCTGTCTGTATGAAGGTGGTTCAGCAACCACAACAGCCGCCAAAAGAAGAATGCAAACAAAGGTATTCATTGTTGTGCGTTTGGATGCTAACTACTGAATGATGCTGTACCACCTATCATTGCCGCTTATATACTTATCCCGAGATGTTTAGTTTCTGAATTGTCCGGATGTGTCATCTCCATCGATATTCCACTTGAGTGGATCATGACATTGGCCCCCTAAGTGATGATCAGTTGTGTAACGACCCCGATTAGGTGAACCTGTCATTGTTCATTGCGCGCACGTGACGCGGTTCCCAAGTGTGAACTTACGAAAATGCCTAACGAGGTTTTTTAATATTCATGACTCGTGGGGAAATCGCTTTCTTTCACCGTAGCTAATTACGTTTTGCAGGTAATAGACAAACGGTAACAGATAATAAAATTAAACTGTTGACGCCATCTCGTACAATAACTACTTTTATTTATGTATTGGGCATTTTGCCTTCTATATAGTGCGATGTTAATTTGCAATGAAACTCTTTAATTATGCCACGTCCATTCCACTGTTGTTTATTGCAGTATTATTAAATTAAGAGGCATATTATTTTCCATCATATATTAATTATAAACATACTTTTAAGCATTTATTTTATTTAGGCATTATATTTTATATTATAAAGTCTGTTGGATGATAAAAAATACTCCTTTTTTACAAATACATAATATCAAAACAAAACATAACGCCTTGTTTATGAAGCAAACGTTAAAAGTGTTGTGGTTTAAACATACATATATGTATGTATATTGGATATTATTTGATACGACTGTAATATTATAAAAATGTATGTGTGAGCGTTATTTTTTAAAAAGTGTCACGTCAAAGTATCGTAAAAATTTTATGCACGCAAACTTCACAGCTTTGTCTATTATTCACCCAAAATATCTGCTTGACATTTAATTACGCGGCAAAACGGTTATCCACGCAGAGCACAGATGATAAATAATTTTGTTGTTTTTCGCGGAGGTTTTAATCTTTATCAATTTATATACTTGATTCATTGAATATTAGGGAAACAAGTCATTGTTTTTAACAGTATGATTATTCATAAAGGCTAATGATTTTTTTTAAATTGTCTAAAGCTATTTTTTATAAAGAATTCGATATTTTTTGTAAGAAATGAAATAAGTACTTTATAGCTATGAAATTCCTAAAAATGCTGTAATAAACAAAATAAATATGAACAAATTATTTAGATATAAATATGAAGTCATAATTTTATTTACAATTAAAATAATATACGTCAATTTATCATATATGTATAATATTTACATACATCTTGTCCGTTGGCGTATACTTTTTTTTCAAAAAAGTTTATAAATCAACCAAACCTGTTATAAAGTATATGCTTATTTAATATTGAAGCACTATTAAGTAAATACATATATGAGGAGGCAAGTCAATATTGGAGTGCCAATGAAACACCAAATATAACAATATCCTCGAATAAATTGAAAGAGGTGAATTAGAATGTAAAAATACACCTGCTCTCTGCCCTCCATTGTATTGGGAAAATATAGGCAAATTCGAAATAGACTTTCTTTTTCCTTAAAGACATATTATAGCTAGATTGTTCTTGTGACAGACGGATAAAATTTGCATGTACATGTTATAATTATCCTCGTTTGTTCATATATTTTAGATTATTTAAGCGGATCACGATTTTATTTGACATTCGCATTGCGAAGGCTCTAACGTTAGAAAGGTCTCTTCCTCCTAATTAAATTCAGTTGAGGTCGGCTTAACTATTTCGACGGTCGTTTTTAGCGTATAGTTCACGGTTTTAGGCGTTTAATGGATACCAAGTGTTGCTAGTTTTACATATCGATTTTTAGGAATATTAAATAAAAAACATCCTTATACCTCTTATTTGTATAGGAAACAGTTAACTTATTTTAGATGACACGTTTGGCTCAGTTTGTAGTGACCCTACTTGCTGTGCCAACGGTCGCGGGTTTGAGTCCCGCTACGGCATTCATTTGTGTGATAAGCACGAATGTTTGTACTCCAGTCATAGGTCTTTATATTTATAATATGTATGTATTGAAAGTTAAATATGTGTCGTGTATTAATTATCTTTAATCCATAACACAGCCCTACCATGGAACTAGATGGTGCTGTGTGTTAATGTCCCAACATATTTATTTTTTTATTTACATATGTAAGCGATTCTTTAATCGATTCTATATTTTTTTAAATATCGTTTAAGAATCTTTTATAGTTTTACTCAATAATTCTTGTGAACACAACGTAATAGTAACATCATTATTTGACTTAAGAACAAAGAAACAAATAATTATTGTGCTTTTTATCAGTATTAGAACAATGATAATTAAATCAATGAAAACACATTTTACACGACATACATATATCTTATGTGTATGATATAATACAATATATAAATAGGCAAAGACAAAGTAATCAGTATCTTTTTTTTACTCTGATTGTCAACCGACTTCCTTTTTCTTTTTTAGGGTTCCGCACTCAAAGGGTAAAACGGGACCCTATTACTAAGACTTTGTTGTCCGTCCGTCTGTGTGTTTGATCGTCTGTCACCAGGCTGTATCTTGTGAACCGTGATAGTTAGCCAGTTGAAATTTTTACAGATGATGTATTTCTGTTGCCGCTATAACAAGAAATACAAAAAAAGTAGAATAAAATAAATATTTAAGGTGGCTTCCATACAACAAACGTGATTTTTTTATTCGTTTTTGCTCGAAATTGATAACGGCAAGAGGTAGATGCTTGAAATATTCACAGAATATTTAGTTATATATTCACTTTAAAAATAAATAATTAGATTAAAGTAAAACAAATATTTAAGAGGGGCACTCATACATTAGTTATGACTTTTTGCCGTTTTTATGGATGGTGCAGAACCCTTCATGCGCGAGTTCGACTCGCACTAATCGCTAATGACAAGCTTGAATGTTATCAATAAAAAAAGTTTTAGAAAAGTGTTAATTAACACAATTGACTTTGTTATATAAACAAGGTAATTAAAGTCAATTACTTAGTTTCGTGGCTTCTAGGAGTGCCTTTGGGCACAATTTAATTTGCCAACAATTCGTCGACCTAGCTTTCAAATAAAAAAAAACCGCATCCAAATCTGTTCACTCGTTTAAGACCTACGGTGCCACAGACAGGCGCACATACCCACATAGCCGTCAAACTTATAAAACCCCTCTTTTTGCATTGGGTGTTAATAAAAAATAGCAATAGCAATCCATTAGTAGTAAACTAACCGACTTACCCTCGCTACGATGGGGTGCATCTTTGGTTACCTAACAGAAGCTTAGCGTCCGTGTATTTTCGCATTTATAATACTATCTTTATAAATATGTAAATAATTAATTAAAAGCAAAGTTGTACGCCTTAATAATAAACCCAGACTAAGTAAATTGCAAAATCTCATTTACATGTTTCTTGACTACCCCCTTTTTTGACTCCGCTAGCTTCCTAAATCTGATGTACTATTGTTTGATAGACTTGATATAATAAAAAAAAATTAAGAGTGCGTGTATGAATGTGTACACGCACAAGAAGTAAAACGTCTGTAGGTTATCGGTACTCTTTATGTAATTCAATTTATGTTTTAAATAATTAGGATAGATGAGATACTAAAAATAACGCATATTAGGGATATTACAATCATATATTTATAGAATATCATTTAAAGAAAGAATATAATATTAAATATCATTTGTCAGACACTAACAACGGTTACCATGGCAACAAACGTACGTACATTTTTCCGTAACGCATTCACCAGCTTACCCCGCCAAGTCGAGCGTGCGTAAAGAAGTTTTACTTCAAAAAAAATGTGTTATTCAACCAAGGACATTCAACCTAACAACTTGCGACCTGCAACCATACAAATAAGATAAACAAGGCAGAAACTTTATATAAATAACTAACAAATATCAAATCGAAAACGAAGCTGAGTTTATTTATATATTGAATATTGTTTAACAAAAGCTCAAGTTATATAAGCTTTGAATATTGTTTTCATTCGGTCGGGGTATATTTTGGGTAGTGGAAAAGAACTTACCTAACCATTTTAAGATTTTTTCTATTATTTACGGGCATATCGTTTCTGAATGGTTGGTTGATTCCAGTCATAAATTTTTGCTTTTATAGCTTATATTTGACTTAAAAAAACATACATTCTTGTCTTTTATTTTTAACCCCCGACGTAAAAAGAGGGGTGTTATAAGTTTGACGTCAATGTCTGTCTGTGTGTGTGTGTATCTGTCTGTGGCATCGTAGCTCTCAAACGGATGGACCGATTTCGATGCGGTTTTTTAATTTAATTTTTATACCTACCAAATACGATGAAGTGCAAAACTGTTTTCCAAGGTGGTAGTTTTTTCGTGTACAGATTGATCTTAAATGAAGTGAACAATTCAAAAGTGCTTGTAAAAGTCTATATAGAAAAAATAGGAAAACATTGGAAAAAAAGAAATATTTTGTCATTCAAATCGACTTTTATTTGTGTTATTCTGATGTATGAGCTATATTATGGTTAAGTTTATAATATTAGGAAGTAGGTCGTATAATTTAATATTAATAAAAATAATGTATACATGCATTATTTCTCGATTGCATTTCTTAGATTTTGAGTAAAAATGTAAAAGTATAAGCTAAGGTAGAGTTGAAGACCATTTTCATTTTGAAATTGTGAGAGGGTCCTTAAAGTAAAAAGTTAGCTACATATATGGTTATTGCAAGCAATTCTTACTTTGATAAATGATATTCTTAGTATTTTTTTATATACTTGATAGCTTTGATCACGAATTTTATATTTTTAATAGTATTAATAAAACAAACATACAATTATTAGGTACTTTTAAAATGATGTCGAATTTTTAAGCTTTTTAAGCTTTGTGAATAAGTACTTTCTTTTTATAATTTCATTGGCAAAAACAAACTTCTGTAACAATTTCCGGTAAACGAGTGAAACTTAATACTTGAGATTTATTTTTCAGCGGAAACAGTACGTGAGTTATTTGAGAGTCTAATGGGGTGATAGATTGTTACGAGCAATATATGTGCTCATATAAAAAAAAGCTTCCAATTTTTTAGGTACTTGTTATTCTGTTATATAAACTACTTGTTCTATTTAAATGCAAATCGAAATATTTATGCACGTTTTTTATTACAACATTTATTATGTCTTTATATATTAATTTGATAAGTGCTGGGGTATAAGCTATTAGTGTTTATTTGTAATGTCAAAATAACAGCTTTTTACTAGATGCATGTGAAATTATGTACGGTTCTTATAAGAACACAATTTCAAAAATGTTTGCCTGTCTGTCTGTCTGTTTGTTCTAGCTAATCTCCGAAATTGCTGGACCGATTTTGACGAGACTTTCACTGGCAGATTTGAAATCAGCCTATCTTTATAGTGAAGACATAATTATCCGATTTTATCAGCAATAACGCTTTATCTTATCTAAATGGTGTGTTTCCGAAAATCTATTTTCAGAAGTAAACTAGGATAATTAACTTATGCATTAGTAACGAGTGACCTACTTAGCTTCTTCGTAGCTTCGCAAAGAAATTGAAAGAATCTTGGAATTGGGTGAATTTATTCAGTTGTTTATGTACTGTAATAGAATTAAAGAGTTTATGATTTTACTATGAAAATAAAATCTATATACAATGTACATACATATTATTATATTCATACTACTATATAGTAAAATAACTTGACCTGTTTGTTCTTAGAATGCGCTTATCTGTGGAATCACCTGCTAGGCTTAACCATTATAAGATCACTTCGTTTTCCGTCCGTCTGTCCATCCGTCTGTCAGCTAAGACGATCTCAGAAGAGTAGGTTTGCAATCCCTTAGATCTATGAAAAAATCAAACTTTAAAGTCAACGCAATCAAAAGATAAGGCCGTTTATACCGCATATTTTGACATTCGTAGAAAATCAAAACATATAGGCTGCTTCCCCTTGACCTAGAATCATGAAATTTGGTAAGACCGTTAAGTAGTTACAACACAAAAAAAACTTATTTTTAGGTTTCATGCTACAGAACCCTCGTTGGGCGAGCCAGACTCGCACTTGTCCGATTTTATCCTATCTTGTTGAACTTAAAATAAATATAGAAATTAAAGTAATACAGAAGTTTGCAAAAGTGGACTTAACTCTTAAAGAAATTTCTTTCAGCATTCTTTTTCTTTTTAGAATTGAAATTTTGAATTTGAAATTTGAATTATATGTACATTGCAGAGATATTTGGAATGTATCAATTTAGAATTCTCTTTTTAATTATTTTTTTTATTAAATACATAATGTGTAATCATTGACAACTACGTTATTTATTTTTTACTAGCTACTCACCCTCACTTTGCTCGGGTTCGTCTCTAGTGAAAAACAAACACAAATCTATCCCACGAGAACCGTACATTTTTCCGGGATAAAAAGTAGCCTATGTGCTATTCCAGACTATAATCTATTTCTGTGCCAAATTTCATCTAGATCCGTTCAGCCGTTCTGGCGTGTTTGAGTAACAAACATCCATCCAAACTTTTGCATTTGTAATACATATTTATAATAGGATATTAGTTAATTATATTATTATCAAGCAATTATTAACTTCTTTATGACGTAGAAAATGTTATAGTTAGTAGCGCTGGCAAAAATGATATTAAGCGAATTTTTATATTCTTTATGTTTACATCACTAGGGAGAGGGTGGAAATGAAACTTATACGTATTTATGCCACTTCTCCCGGAAGCTGTAAACTTCACATATTGAAGATATTTAATTTCGCTTTTTATATAACTTGGCTGCGAAATTGTCCCTTAGTTGGAAATATTGCGCATATGAATTCTTCGAGTAGAGATATTAAAAAAGAGATATTGCTCTGTTTGTTTGTTTGTTTTATATATTTTTTGTTTTTTTTTTGTCTTTAATGGGTTGGAATTCTGTCAGTAAAGTGTCACTTATTGTGAGAAAGCCATGAATGATTTTAAGCGGTTTTGGAATTTAGTGCAAAAGTATGGATGAATGGCATCTTCAAGAAAATTAAAATAATGTTAGTGTGCTGTGTGTAAAATTAAAAATGTTACAAGTAATTATAATAATATGAATAGAAAATTATATTTAAAAATTATTTTCAAGCAAAAACTGCCTTTTTTATTACTTTCTTATTTATACGCGAATATTTTACATTTTAAATACCTTAGTCTCTCCCGTGACCATGATTGCTGTAAAGCAATCGAAACGTCGGGAATCAAAAATCAAAATAAATCCGCGAAAAAATCCGAAAAGATAGTTTTATTTAAAGTAGGCTATATAAGATTGATAAATAATTACATAATTACAAAACCTCTTTTTTTGGTAGTCAGTTAAAATATAGTAACAACAATACTTAAGTTAATTTATTCGCTGTGTATATTTGGTTCGTTATAAAATAATACGTACACTTCGAAATCTATATCAAAATAAAACGTTAGCTAGAATTTTATTCCCACTCGTACAAGCGAAAATCGAAAATACGACGCCCATTCGATGAAAGAGTTTTACGGTTCAATAAAAATTTTAAGCCAAAAATGTATGAACATCTGTGTAGACGTAAGGAGAAACGAAAATTGGTCTTGCTATGATAATATTTTAAATTAAACTATCTTTTAGAATTATTTCGCGGATTTATTTTGATTTTTGTCTCCAGAGTTTCGAATGCTTTACAGCAATCATGGTCACGGGAGAGACTAAGGTGTTAGATATCTCAAAGGCGTTATATACTTGTTACAGACAGTGCCTAGTGCCTACCCACAATTTACAAAAAATGATTTAAAAAAATAAAAAAAATGGCACCAGAGTACCTTATATTATCTGTTGGTTTTAATTCTATACATATTTAAAAAAAAATAACAAGTATTATAAATTAATATTTTTTATTTAATTTTAGCTGTTATTATATAATGTATATAACATTACAATTTTTAAAAAACTTTTATAGTTAATAATATAATATTATTTAGTGTTGCTATTACTATAATATTTCTAACCACAAAGAAAATCAAATATATTAATTATTTATTAAAGCAATATTATTGTTTTATGTGTAATTTAAAAATTAAGTTATTAATTTAGATTGCTTTTATAACTTTAAGGTAATATATATTAAACTATTGCTATCTTTACAGATAAAAATGTACATAATATATTAATTTGTATTACTGTTATGCTGAGTATACAGTATGAACTAACTACATCTATCAAATATTCGCGTATATCTAAGAAAGTATTATGATAATATTTGTTAAAGCTTGGACAATACATTGGTTAGACAATACATTTATTCTAATACAATACATTTATTCTAGAATACAAATCTGAAAATATATAAAATAGGAATGACTTGAAAAAAAAGAGTGTATAAAAAGTTGTTTGAAAAAATACGTCTAAAAAATTGTACTTTTGTGCTTGAGATGTAAAAAAAAATATTTGAGATGAATATTAAAAAAAATGAGGCGCAATTTGCTTTTTTGCAGAATTATATTTCAGTAAAATTATATTAAAATATATTTTTATGCATTAAAATGTCGGTTTATTTTATAAAAAATACACAAAGGAGTTTGTTATATGAAGGAAATAATAGCGTCAGTATAAATACTACTTTTTAAATTACTCCTTTGTGTGACACATTCTTTTGTGTTGCTTTTCTAAGATGATCAACTATAATATTAATCAGTTTCATTTTCATCGCTTCACTAAACTCAAAGACTTAGCCTAAGATCTCCATTCTTATTCAAAGGCCTTACTAGTAGAAGGTTCATAGATATAACAATGCGGATAAAGCCATGGGCAATAACTAGTGTAGTATTTTAATAAAGCCTTTTATTATGACAAGGTTATGAAGTGCTACAGTCAATATTTGGCGTCTCGACTATCATAGCCGTAATGTAATTTCAATTAATTTTCTTCTACAAGAGTATTAGGTTCGAGCACCTCAATTCTCCGATTATAATAATTTTTAGTAAAAGAATTTACTATAGAATTCTCGAAAATGTTGAATTATAATAAAAATAATGAGATCGTTTTAATTACTTAAGCACTTGAAAATCATCTTGAGGGTTTCTTAAGAGTCAGGATCGTGATCTTAATTTGGAGTACTTTTTAATTTTCTGTTTAATTATTATACCTATATCAGTACTGTCTACCAGTGAATTTGTACGGGTCTATATTTTTTATATGCCTATGTATGGTATTCAAACAGCGTGTTGAGCTACAGAGCTAGCTACAGAAGCCGAATCTATAGTTTTTAGAATTTTTGTCTGGCTGTCTGTCTGTTTGTCTATTTTGATGAAATTTGGTATGATGATAGCTGGTTATCCAGATCAATATATAGAACACTTTTTACTGCGGGAAAATTCTCATCTCATAGCTGCATTACCCGAGCGGAGCGAGAGTGAGTCGCTAGTCTATATATAAATATGCAAAGATGATACTTTTCTGTTTGTCAACCGAGTTTTTTTTTCTAGTAGCTACTGACGAGCTTTAGTGTTAGTAATAGTATAGTATTATATGATCTGTGGTGTTAGCAATAAAAAATAATAATAATAGTGATGGTCGAGTACTGGGCAAACGCTAGTTAAAATATATCCTTCGTTATATATATCTATGTGTGGTCCGTTTAATAATATATTTAAGTTATTTTCTAAAATTTTAAGTAAGGTAAAAGCACAAAACATAGAAACAAAATGTATAAATATATTGATTTCGCTTACAAATTATTCAAAAAATTCTTCAATTAAAAACTCTTCTTTGTCCACCCCTCTTCCCAGTTTAGCTGGGGTCGGGTCTCCTTGAATAATTGCGCCAGAGAATTCTACTCTGGCTTGTCTGCGTACTCAGGTTGTCTCTCTGGATCTCTTTCTGCATCTTTGACCACCAGGTGGCAGGTGGTCGTCCTCTTCCTCGCGGGCGGTCAGGGATATTTAGAACTTTATATATCGGATGGTCGTCATCTCGTATGAGGATATGGCCGTACCAGCGCATTCAGCTTTCTTTTAGCTTTTCAGTTATAGGTGCTACCTTAAATGATGAATAACTAAATATTACTTTAAGAAAAAAATGCAAATCCACTTTAAAACACTTAAAGGTAAGATATAACCATGTGGTTTTTGATATACAATTGATATTCCATCTTTTATTTAGATATTATTGGAGTCAATAAAAATAAATTCATTGAGCCGTAACGCGAAAAAATGGGTAAAAAAGTAAACAATGGAAACAATAATCTATATTTTATATTATAACTAGCTATGGCCTGCGGTTTTACCCACGTTAAATTTGTTTGATTATAAATATCAGTTTTACAAACATGTATGGAAGTCTGCCCGATTTATGGACATTTATAACTGCTCCGCTCCCTTGGGGAGTGGCAAGATAATATATAGCCTATAACCTTCCTCAATAAACGGGCTATCTAATGCAAATAGAATTTTCCAAATCGGATTAATAGCTCTTGAGATTAGCGCGTTCAAACAAACAAACAAACTGTACCTCTTTATAATATTAGTATAGATAATGTGAACGTATGTTTGTTTGTCCTACTTTCATATTTTCATTTGTATTACATAATGTTTTGATTGGATTGATGTGGTTTTTATATGGAAAAAGTTTGAGAGCTGGAGAGTGTCATAATTAGTTTTTCCGTGAAGAAATATACCTATCATTCGTCATAATAAAACACACATGTAATTTCAATTGTTTTAGTTTTCTGTATGGAGTAAGCCGGAGGCCTCGAGTATTACGTAGGTATACTACTATATATTTTATTTTAAGGTGAGCCCGAGCGAAGCGATGGTACATCACTAGTTATAACACAAGCTCATGTATTATTAATAATTTTCAACATGTGCAATTGAAACCACTTCCTCTTTAGATGGAACGTGTTTGAACGATAGTTAGAGTTTGTTCAGTTGATAGAGTTTAGTTATAAAATCTAGTGAACTACTTGTTTGCTTAAGCGACCGAACATTGAAGTGATTTACGAATAAGCCAGTAAACTTTAAAGGCTAACTCTATATATTACTGCAAAGTGTAGAGTTTCATGCTTTTTTTTGTATTTCATGCTCTCATTATTTATTTCTTAGTCACATTACATTTTATTACTACATTCATTTAAAATAAATCACTCAGTATGGCGGTTGACAATTTTCTTGAAAAAATTTGCGGGTTCATTGTGTTAATTTGCAATATGCGTTATTATTACAGTTAAAAAAGACACCAACTTCAAAATGAGCTTAAAAGTAATATGGAATGACGACACGTTTGGCTCAGTATGTGGTGACCTTACTTGCTGTGCCAGCGGTCGCGGGTTCGAGTCCCGTTGGGGGTCTTCATTTGTGTGATGAGCACGAATATTTGTCCTCCAGTCATGGGTGTTTATATTTATAATATGTATGCATTTAAAGTTATATATATGTAGTGTATCAACTATCTGCTATCCATAACACAGGCCTCGTTGCTTACCATCGAACTAGGTCGTGGCGTGTGTCTCTCAACATATTTATTTATTAATATGCGTTTGATTTGAATAAAGGTGATATATATATATATATATATATATATATATATATATATATATATATATATATATATCGGTTGAAGGCAATAATAATAAAAATATTTCAAGCTGATAAAATTAAAAGCGATTTTAATAATTGCAAACTAAACAACTAAGACTAGTCTTTATTGCTTTTTATTTAAGCATATATTAATATTTTTTATGTACTTTCTTTTTGATTCAGAAAATAATTATTAAAAAGTGCAAAAACAGGTGGGAAATTTAAAGTAGTTGAAACGCAACGCCATTGGTCAGACCGAATATGACGTCAGAGAATATCATAACAGAGCGATTAGCAAAAATTTTTTTACAAAAAAAGATTTTTTTTATATCTCACGATATGAAAAGTGAGTGAGTGAAATAGTTTTTATCCCGGAAATCATCCCTTAAGGGGGTGAGAATGGGTATGAAAATTTGTATGGGGAAGCAAGCTAGGGACTAACCCAAACAAAGCAAGAGTGAGTCGCTAGTATTATATAGTTCTCGTATATTATATAGTTTTCGAGAGACATATGGAGTCTGCTAACGCGCAATTGGAATCTCGCACTTGGCCAGACTTGACTTTAGCTTAGCCACCTTCACATCAAGGGAAGATCTTTGCCCAGCAGTGAAATGTTAAAAGGGTAAGATTATAATACATCTCATCATACATATTTTATTTCGCGTAAATCGAACCTACGATTGTCGGTCAACAGGTAGAATTTTTGCAAATTAAATAAGAAATTCGATGATTTAATTCTTCCGACAATTTTATTGGACAAAACGTTTAAAAAGCGGATTTCTGTATAAACTGCTCTCATTATCAAGTGATGTTGAAAAGGATAATTGTGCGAATGTTTTATTTAAAATATGAACAATGGGTCCGTTTGTTCGTTACTTGGGGTGGAAGAAGAAAGGAAATAATTATCATAATTGAATCATTCCACCGTAATCGTATAATACATAATATTGCAAAGTAATTTAAACAGACCCTTTGTCCGAGATTTATATTTTTTTTTTCAAATATTTGGTGAATCATTAGATATATAGTAGAAATATAATGCAGGGCTTACAAAATTGTTTAAAAGAAATTAAAAAAGTAAAAAAAAATAATTTCAATTATTCAGTATTGAAATAACGAATCGTAACGTGATGTAGTTAGAATATGTCATTCCCGTGTGAATGTGAACATGTAGACAAGGTTTCAAAAATTTTTAAATAAAAAGGCTTTTATAGATATTTTAATTATAAATAGATAAAGACAAAACAGTTCAGTACCTTTTTCTTCTCTGTTTGCCAACCAATTTTCATTTTTTTTTTGTTTAGTTGTTATTGACGAGCTTTAGTGTTATTAATAAAAAATGATCACGGTCGATTTTTGACCATTGGGCGAACACTAGTTTTTATTATATCTGAATTAAATAATATTTCATCTATACAGATAAATAAAATTGGAGGGTCTGTTTGTAATATTAAAATAACCGCTTTTTAGTAAATGCACATGGGTGTATACACGGTACATATATCAAAACAACATTTTTTACAATTTTTGTCTGTCTGTCTGTCTTTCTGTTTGTTCCGGCTAATCTCTGAAACAACTGGACCGATTTTGACGGGACTTTCACTGGCAGATAGCTGTTATAATAATGAGTAACTTAAGCTACTTTTATTTTAGAAAAAAAATGAGGTCCCACAAAAAAAATAATTAAAACCAATGAAAAATTGAATAATATCCTATTCAAATAGGGAAGTCGTATACATATATTATATTTTTGCTATATTTCTTCTATATATATACTCTATGCTATACTAACCGTATAAACGTACCTAGAGATGAACCCGAGCGAAGCGAGGGTGAGTCGCTAGTTTAAAATATATTGTAAGCATAGACACATCAAAGCCGGCAACACATTTGCAAGCCTTGCGGTGTTGCAGATGTCCATGGGCGGCGGTAATCATTTTTTATCAGGTGAGCCTCCTGCTTGTTTGCCCCCTTGTTCACATAAAAAAAAAAAGAAGCACATGTTCAATTCAATTCACTTTTTTTTGTTTAGTGACTCCTAGGAATGCCAGAAACATGTTCATTCTAGCAATAACATAAGCTATACGAAATTACACCATTAATTTCTGCTTAATATTTTGGCCCACATATCAAAACTGCTACCAAAAACTAGACATGAATGCGGACAAATGGGTATTTTTGTTCCAAAAAAAAAATAGTTTTAAACGAACAATGTATGGAACAAAAAATTTACAATGCTTTCATGGACTTCAATTTTAATCAGCGAGTCAAACTTCAGATCAATCGGAGGCTTTACAGAACTAACTCTTCTAATATATTATAGCCATTGTGACATAGGTTAATGTCTGGTTGATACTGTAGTCTCGAGGGTCGCAGGATCGATTCCCAAAATACATATATATTTTATTCTTTAAACTAAACTAAAATCCATCATTCAAGATTAAAAAAACCAAATTCAACGAATAGTACAAAATATATTCAACGAATAAACGTTAAAAATATCTAACTTTTTTCAAACAAACATTTGTTCGTATTTTCAAGAAATCGAATAATGAATTTCAAGGGAAAAAAGAACCCTTTCAATACGAGGACTACCAAGCCCAGCCTTTAATTATATAAATGGACTCGAAGATTAGCTGTTGTTTTTTACAAAGCTCGCTTCAATGAACTGACTTGTGATCGGATGCGGATAACAAGTTAAAGATATTTTTTTAGTATTACTTAAATATGGCAGTGGTTGCCCAGTGGTAACGCACTCGCTTGAGAAACCGAGTGAAGTGGGTACAAATCCCGGGTCTCGTACCTCTGATGACTCATTTCCAACATGATTGCTATTTGCCTTAGCGGTGAAGGAAAATATCAGGAGGAAACCTGAATGTCTGAGAGAATCTATCAAATTTTCAAACGATATTTGAAGTCCGCCAAGCCGTTCTTATCAGCGTGGTACCATGGCCTGATCCCTCTCGCATTGAATTGCCGTGCTCAGCAGTGGGACATTAAAAAGGGCTGAATACATATTTAAATATTATACATCACTTTAAATTATACATGAAAATAGTTTACAAATTGAGAAGTTTCAATCGGTATGACCAGGGTTTTGTTTTAAAATATTGGTACGAGCTTTAAAAAAGTATACGTTGCTCGTGATTTAAATAAGACTATTAATATACAGCGTTTAACATCCTCGCTACGTTTGTGCGTTAACAAACGCCGTGCAATAATGAGATGTTTAAAGTCACTTGTATCATAGTGTACTATTATTTTCTTGGAGCTTATGTACAGTTAAATCTTTTTCTTCATTTTCCAGTTCTCAATGCTAACTAAACAATTTAAGAGCTTCTATCATACTTAGTCTAGAAAAATATACAACACTGGCGATTCATCCTCGTCGTCCCTGTCTATTATAGGCAATTTTTTGATACCTGAGCTTACATTATTGCAATTTTCATGAAGATCTCTAATTTTTTCGAAATTAAAATATGGCCAACGTTAAACGAGTTAAACGAACAAACATACAACGAAACATATATATATATATATATATATATATATATATATATATATATATATATATATATAACAAAATATTAGTATAGATGGTGTATTGCATCCACTTCAATGTGTTATCATGTTCTTGTTACACGTAAAAACTCTCTCGCTTTAGGTAATTAATTGGCTCTTTTAATTTGTCAACAGCACGTATTCGACGTTATTAATGGATATATAAGGCCGTTTGTGTCGAACGGTCTCAGATGTAGAGTCTTGGGTAAGGTATTCTGATGAAAAAAGGATAAGTTCTGTTACATACATATATGTAGATGTTGTGTAAATCCTAAGATTTGATCTGATTTTATTTTGATTTGAAATATTTGCAATTTTAAAATTTCGTATTATGGCAGAAACATAAACGTTCACTAAAATTCTGTACTAAAAGTGGCGTGTTTACAGGTTGCTGCGGTTTTAGTATGTACTCAATAGTTGACATGCTTTATACTCGCCATAGGATAAGCTGCTTGTTTACGAAACTATTATTTAATGTACAAATAGTTCAAACATGGTGGAAATTTAGAATCACTAAAGCTACAAAAAAAACTAATATTAGTATGGGAATCACCTACTTCAAATAATTTATGTTGCGTATATATATATGTTGTATGTTGGGACATTAACACATAGCACCATCTAGTTCCATGGTAAGCTACGAGGCTTGTGTTATAGATACCAGATAGTTGATACACTACACATATATAACTTTAAATACATACATATTATAAATATAATCACCCATGACTAGAGTACAAACATTCGTGCTTTTCACACAAATGAATGCCCCCAGCGGGACTCGAACCCGCGACCGCTGGCACAGCAAGTAGGGTTACTATAAACTCCAGCTCCAGAGCCAAACGCGTCGCGTTGGGTTGGCAATGTAATCTTGGTTGTCGTGGATTCGAGCTTCTATTACAAAATATATAAAATGTTCATAAACGAAAACTATATTTTTTTTGATGTCAGACAAGACAACATTTGTTACTCAATCACGCCAGAACGGCGGAACGGATCTGGACGAAATTTGGCAAAGAGATGGATTATGGTCTGGAATAGCACATAGGCTACTTTTTATCCCGAAAAAAATACGGTTCCCGAGGGATAGATTTCTTTTTATTTTTCTAGTGGCGAACCCGAGCGAAGCGACAGCGAGTCGCTAGTGAGATATAAATTGGGATAAATGCCTTATTATTATTACGTTTAATCCCCTGGGATTTGAATCTACGAGTAGGTATGATAATATGAAAGTGTTTTATTTATTATATTAAATTAATACGAAATATTGCCATTGCAATGGAAACCTCTATAATATTGTAGTGACGATACATTAAATATAGTAATTAAGACTCCAGCTGATATATGGCTAGGCTCGGATAGTTTATTTCAAGTCAACGCGCAAAGGCGAATTGAGGCTACAAGCTTTTGTAGCGACAGCAAATAAAATTCTTTCATTTAAAATTGAATAGTTATTTCGTTATTTGTCCTCGATATTTATTTATTTGGTATTGAATGTTGAATTAAAATGTTCGAATTCCATATTTATATAGGTAGCAGTATTCTTTGTTGAATATAAATAACATAAAAGATAATCTACATAAAATAATGGATTTGTAGAGTATTCAATATTGTCGACACATTTTTTGAAAAAATTATTTATTGAATACTTGGGATTTAATTGAAATCTACAAACGAGCTATTCCAATGTGACAGGTAGAAAGATGAAATTATGATGTACGTCTTTTAATAATCTGAAATAAAAACTTTTTAAGTTTTAAACCTTTTTAAAATTTTATAAGTATTTCAAAAACTACAGCTAGAGCTAAATTTTGCATCTTTTCAACCAACTTTAAAAAAAGAAAGAAGTTCTCAAATCAGTTGTATGTTTTTTATCTTTTATATGTTTGTTACCTCAGAACTCCGTCATTTATTAACCGATTTAGAAAACTAGTTTTTGTTTGAAAGTGTATACTTTCAGTTTAGTCCCATTAAAATATGATGAAGAAATACCATTTCTAAGCTTCGAAAAATAGCTAATGAAAATTTAACCTACTTCTAATTGTCATATTGATTTGAAACTTTGCAAGTGTTTCTATTTCCGTTGATAGTGCAGTGGTTCGGTATCGTCGACCTGATCTGATGGTAAGGCCAGAAGGTGGATGGGTGGAACTCTTCAACGGCTAATAGTAGATACTTTGAGTTTGGGCTTATTTTGTTTGATTTGACAAGCCCAATACGTTAGAATTAGATTGGATTTAGAGCCTAATTTTTTTTAGTGAAGTGACCTAATTTTGTTAATGAAGTGAAGTGAACTAAAATTCGCTTTTATTAGTAGTAATAAAATCGAATTTTAGTTTGTCAATCTTCATATAAAAATTAACATCAAAATAACGAACATTTTATTAAAATACTTTCTTCTTAATTTGCTACTACTGAAGTCTGAAAGTACTACCGCAAAATATCTGATTACGTATCTGTGGTAAATGAAAACATCCATTCAGTTATTTTTTACTTTTTAGTGTTTTGAAGTCAGTTTTTTTTTAGTTTTTATAATATCACTAATTTTAAGTCTGTGTTGCAGTTAAGATACATATATAGCCACCTAGATATTATATTCATATTTTTTTACGAATCTCGCTTACAAATTACGAATATTTCTTTTGTTTGAAATGCCGCCACTACCACATTTCGGGTTAACGACTTTAAGTAAAGATCAAAAAGTTCAATATTTTTTAATCATGTGGATTTTTAGTTGTTTAGAAGAAACTGAATTATAATTGTTACAAAAGATATTTATTTTCCGACGGTACTCTCAACTTGAAAAAAAGCTGTAGAAAGCAGCACATCGTTTGTTCACAAAATACTTCACGCGGAACACTTTTACGAGAAAAACGTGTGAAAATGTGCCCTGGATTTGATTTTTAAATTAAAATGTCCGTTACATCTAAATAAATGTTTTTCAAACGACTTCAAAGTTTATGTTATTTATTAGTTAATCTATGTGGATACTTATTTAACAGTTTCAATAAATGTAAAGGGGGTCTTAGTCAGTGTAACTTTTAAAGTAATACTTTCTTAGGTTTACGCGAATATTAGACATTTAAATAAAACTATCTTTTCGGATTTTTTCGCGGATTTATTTTGATTTTTGTTTCCCGACGTTTCGATTGCTTTACAGCAATCATGGTCACGGGAGAGACTAAGGTGTCAGATGTCTCAAAAGCATTACATATTTATTTATTGTAAATGTAATTCTAATTTTCTAAAGTAGACATAGAACAATAATGTGGCTTAAATAATTAATTAATATTTTATCTACCTTTATGGTTACAAATATAATAATGGTAACACTAAAAATATAGATTATTAAACAATAATGCAATAATAAGTTTTCTAAAAAAAAAAAATTGAAATAATTATAATGATAATAGCTAAAACTATATAAATAATACTCCTTATTTCAAGTATAAAATTAAAATTATAAAACTGTTTAAAATTAAAATTAACAAATATTGTAAGGTACTTTGATGCCAATTTTCAATATTTTGAATTCACTTTTAAAGTACTTAAAATTCGCTTGAAACATATTATTTGTGGTACATAAAATATATTTTGTTAAATTTTTAACACTACCTTCATATTTTTATAGAAATGTCATTTTGTAAATGAGTGAATATAATATTATCAGTGACTCCTGCTACGACATTCGGTTATAAATACCCTTGATAAAGATGTCGACAGATCAGATGTTCGGCACTTTGCTCATAAGTGCTCTGACTTGTTCGAGATATTTATTAGAAAAACTCTGTATAATTTTTACAATATTTTTAGAATTATAATAATTGATTCAAAATTAAATGATATTTTTGGAATTATAATAAATGTAGTTATTACTATTATTTATTTACTATTATTTCTTGCCAAGCTTGTAGAGATGGCAGCACAAAAACGGTATGTAATATGAATTATGATTCTTAAACTTGCACGTGCACTTCAAAAGCACTTGTAATAAGTCTAATTGAATAAAGTTTATTTCACTTCATTTCATTAAAATAAAGTCAAAACATATACCCTCTTATTAAATACTAGCGGCTCATCTTCGTTTCGCTCAAGTTCGCCTCTGGACCAACGAAAACAAAACTATCCCACGGGAACCGTACATTATTCCGGGATAAAAAGTAGACTATTTATTATTCCGATGTATGAACTATATTATTGTAAAGTGTGATCAAAATCCAATCAGCAGTTTTTGTGTACTAAGCCGTATAAGTTACTATAGTTTTTTAACTATCCCACGGGAACTCTTTAATTTTCGCAGATAAAAAGTACCTAAAGTGTTGATCGGAAATATAATGTACCATCATACGCAAAATTTCATTTAATCGGTCCAACAGTTTCGGAGATTAACCCATACAAACAGACAAACAGACAGAGAAACAAAAAAATTGAAAAAAAAACCTGGATTTGTTCTATTTTTCTTCATACATCCCCCTGACTCGGTTTTCAGAACTTTTTTTCTATGTACAGGCATTCGACTTCTACAGTTTTATTATACGTATAGATGTGAAAGTGGAAATATTATTTTGTAAAAAGAAAGTTAGTGTATTTTCTGGAGTGAGTCGAAGTAATGCTGAAAGTTAAAGGTGTCATCATGTAAATTCTTATAATATAAATTGTGTTAAATACGTGGTATAATGTAAAGGTGAAATAAATATGGCGAAGTACGAACGGGTTTCTTATACCGGCCTTTGGTAAGAGTTCAATTCTTACATATGAAATATGTTTGACCAATACAAAATATTTACCATGGACAAGAACAAAACCTATGACCTTTACTCGAGCAGGGAACGATAGGGATTAAGTATAGAGGACGCTTCTTTTCCTCTTAATTCGATGAAGGACGGAATGAAGATATACATTTTATTTTATGTCAAGACATACATTTTAGGTGGAAATTGTAACGAAAAAAGTAACTTTTATATTTTTCCAGCAGATTTCATTAAGGAGACATTTTCATTTGCCCTATTCTTATTTTCCTTCCGGTCGTTTCCGTTTTCTTTTGTTTTCAAAATATATGTTCACTTTTTCAGTTTTTTTTTTAATTTTTAGAAGATTTTAATTGATTGAGTCGATCTAAAAATATAGCACCATTTCTGTGTGCATGGTTCATATTATTTAAATTAAATAAGCGGAGCCGAAGGCAGTCACTAGTATAAAATACTTGTACACATATTTTGTTTGGTTATTAAGAGCCCTTCAGACAGAACTACCTTCGTACAATGTCCGTTAGCTAGACGTTATTTGAAATTTATAAGTACTCTAGCTTGCTGTCGGCACCTAACATTTTATATGGCATCGATCTTTGCTTTTAAGTCTTAGCGAAAATGTACAGAATTTGGGAATTTTAAGGGTTAGTTTTGTAATATATTTTATCTTTACCATATTAAGGCCTTTATTATATAGCGGCTCACCCTCGCTTCCCTCGGGTTCACCTCTAGAATAACAAAAACAAGTCTATCCCACGGGAGCCATACATTTTTCTGGGATAAAAAGTAGCTTTTGTGCTATTCTGATATAATGAGTATTATTATCGTAAAGTTTCATTAAAATCCGTTCAGTAGTTTTTGCGTGAAAGAGTAACAAACATCCATACATCTATATATCCAGACATCCATACATCCTCACAAACTTTCGCATTTATTATTTTACATTAGTAGGACACTAGCGACTCAGTTACATAATATTTTCTTATTAAAAACAAGAAATAAATTATAAATTAGGAAAATAATATATATATTTTAATTATAATGATAATTAATTACAAAACAATGTTTTCAAAATATTATAATCTCAATGAGAGAGAGTCCCAGCGACTAATACTATGTCGTCATATAGGATCGCATATAAGAAAGGATGGTTCACATTGAAGGGGATTGTACGCGGCAAAGATACTAGTGCAGCATGCATACCTGAAAATCAAACAAATTGTCGATAAAGAATGACGTCATCATATAACAGAAATATAATATTAGAACATGTTGGAGACAAATACATGTACATGTTTTGTACTTGCTGCAAGCCTTACACGTCTGCCTCCAACTTCATTCTTCTATGTTCTTACTTCATCTTATTTCTTTCTTTTTAAATAGTTTTTTACACAGTAAGGTTTTTTTTGTTTATTTAATTTAATTTACGTATTCCCATGAAGTCTCATTGCGAACAAATGAAAAATAGTTTAAATAACTGCCAATAGATGACGTTACATATGTATGTCGATTTGTTATCAAAGTTGTGTTAAATTAACAAAAGATAAATGAATGATCTTTAAATGGTATATTATGGTTTTAAAAAATATTCGTTTAAGTGAAGGGAAATGAAATAATCCGCCCGTTAATCAAAGCGTAATACTATTGATTATTGATATATCAACAATCAGATTATGGGTTTGTAGTGCATATTCATAGATGGCGTTTTTACTTTTTATGAGTTGTTTACCATGGTTAGAAATGTTTAAAATCAGATAATTTTACTTTATCAATATTAAAGACACGTTAGTTAGCATATATTTACAAAATAAAACAATTTGACAAAAAAGCTGAGAAAAGAGATAGAAAAAAAGAAAAAAGAATGAACATGACAAAGGAAAGAAATCACTGGGAAGAGGAATAGAATTCGATAAAATCTAAAATTGTAGCCTGTAAGGATAAATAAGATGTATTTAAAACAAGACTGAGGCCCTAAGTACAGTTGGATGACAGAAAAATACATGAGCTAATATCGATAAGAAAATACGAAGAAACATCTGTTATACGGTATGCCCATGATACTTAGTATCAGCGTAAGTGTGATTTTGAATACGATCTTTATGTTTAACATGATGCATTTAAACTTTAAAAAGAAATTTAGTCTTTTGTCCAAGATAGATTCGTATTAGATAAGATATCGAGAGAAAATATATTTCACCAATATTTGCCGATGATGCTCGAAGGCTCTTAGAAAAGCTAAAACGAGAAAGTCAACCGGCGCAGGGCCCAGGCATAAAGATAATAAAAACTCATTAAGGAGGAAAATCTCAATGTCCTTGTGTCTTTGACTCTTTCATAATTTAAAATATGACTAGTGATATGCCAAAAGATTGGATGATGTCAACTTTCATCACATTCTCTAATAAGTGCAAGAGGAAAAGTGTCAAGAATTCCTAATAATTATTTATGTTATATTAGTTTGAAATAAATTTATTTTGGTTTGAATATCATCCATAAACGCATACTAATCTAATATGATTAACAACTTAAAAACACGGTTAGACACAAAGCCCACCGTGGGCACAAGAGTTTTTTTGCAGTGCGAGTTCTTACGCAAAAATGCAACGAATTGTTTTCCTTTGTTTCATCGACTCAAAAAAAGCATTTGATCGAGAGTTGTATGTTCGTCTAAGTAGGAGAAAAGTGCTATGAAAGGGACAAGTTCAGAACGGGACAAATTAAATTTACAGCACTAGGAACCAAGTAGTAGATTTTTGTTTTCTACACTATTACAACATTTACCCAGTAACAATATTGACGTAAATTTCTTTTGCTTTTCAAAACAAAGAAAACGGTGAAGCGTAGTTTAATTATTTCGTAAGTAAAAGTATTTTATTAGTTGTTTGTAAAGTTTATTTATTAGATTATTTAAATAATATTTGATAGTTATTTTATCGCTAACTGACCATTGGTTCAATTACTTAAAAAGTGAGTACACAATAATACACAGTTATTCGAAAATCTTTTTGCTGTAAGAATATTTTTAAAATAGTATGACAGCTTAGAAAGAACAGCTAAATAGGTCTTGAAAGGGAGGAATAAGTAGTAGTTAAGCGCCCCATTAAGACCGGGCAGGTCCTGCTGGGTTTTAGAACTGGTTTCTCTGCCAGCCAGTGAATCCTACATAACCTCCTGTATATATAAAGGTGCTATGCGTAAATGCATTTCAGAACATTTAAACGCATCGGTCAGATTATGATTAAGTATGGTATATTATAGTATATATATGATATGTTATTTATTGGAGGTGTATTAATAAACGATTAAAAAACATAAGAGCTTCTATAATAATTGCTAAGAAATTGTTTATTTTTTTATATGTCCCTTTCATGACCATCAATGTCCCATTCAAGGCCACGCCGTCTAGAATGGGACATCTCTTAAGAATTTTCAAATTTAACTTTAATGCTACAATGTTTCGAAAAGGTATTGTTTTTGGTTTATATTTTGAAAGATGAATAGATAAAGTTACATTATATACAAAATATTTTTTATTATACTTCATTTATTGATCATAATCTAAGACTAAAAAAATATCCCATTCATGGCACATTTCCCACACAATATTACATGATATCGTAGGTAAGTTAAGTATTTAGATGGCAACAAAATACGTATCCATCCACGACAAATTCAATTTGACAATAAATTATGTCAAGATTCAAATGCTGAGAACCAAATCCCACTTCAAACCTCATGCTATCCCTTTCAGCCTTACCCTTCCTTTGATTAGGTGTGTTCTTGAAATAGTAGCCGTTTCAGCACGAAGGAGTAACACAAAAAACACGCACACACACACGCACACGCACACGACATCGAAACCACTCCAGACTAGAAATAAAATGATACTTAATATATTATTGATAAGTGATTATACATAATAAATCTCAAGTTTCACTATTTACATCCCCATACCTGTAACTGCACCGGCGGTGGAGCCCTTTTCGTCCACTTCTATGAAAGCTTGTTGGAAAGCTTTGTCTACCACCACAGGGGCTTCATTTACTACACCATGTGTACCTTTATAGAAGATACTGGATATGCCTACCTGTTAATATCATAATTTGTGCAAATTTAGTAAAAACTTTTTGCTTGCTTCTGGATATCGATTTCTACCTACGTTTTGCATTTACCTTGTATATATTCGAAACTATTTTTTACTGTTATTCTTCTATATAACGAAAATATTATCTCACACGGGTTCAAAGTCATGACCAAAATTTACAATTGCACATTTTGACTTAACTTTTATTTTACTTATTATTTTGATCTTTAAAAATTAATTGTCATTACCTTAGGGAGGATATTTGTAAAATCGTGTTCGGATTTCATTCCAAATCTAGGGAGATATAAATCTATATCAATTTCTGATTGGTTCATTCGATTAACATAATGCAAAAGTCCGGTTTCCGAAATCTGCCTCAACACCATCGATAGACCATCCACACGACTAGGAAGTACCACTACCATTTTAAACTTGGATTCTTTGTAGGGCAGTTGTATCATCTGAAAATGTGATTTAATGAAATTAAATAAAATAATTGCTACAATAAGCAATTTACTTAACTTACTTAAAAATCATCAACTGTATTGATATAAGTAACTGTTTGGCTATATTCACAAATTCAGAACTGCCTTATTGGTCTAGGGGCTAGTATTTACGACTGCAAATCCTAAATTGCTGGGTTCGAATCAAAAAAAGATTGATAGGCTTTTTTGTGAACGAATTATCAGTAGCGTTTTGAAATTGAAAACCTAACAATACATAAAATATCCTGTTACTTTAGATAACCGCCGCCAAAGCGTTCAATTCTGCGCTTGATCGTTCACTGGACACATTGTCGCAATAACAATCCAACCGAACTATGAGACATAATTAAAGAGTGTACTTGTGCTTGTGAACTCATTTGAGCATAATAATATACGCCTCCTACGCTCCTAGCTAGTGTCAGTGTTGAATAAAATTGGTTGATAGTCAAAATTGTGTTCAGAGACCTCTTCATTATTTATTAAATTCAGCATTCATACCTTTACATCGGCTCCTTCATCTTCATAATAATCCAATGACCGTAGAAGATGCATCATGGGTTTCTTTACAAGTTGAAAGTCGTCTGTTAAGAAATAATTATCTCTGGTGTGACGTTCGTTGAACGGAACAGCCCAGTGGCCCTGGAATAAAGGCAACGAATTTAACATAAATAATAACTCGCTACTCATCCTGTCTTTTTTTCTCATACTAATCTAAATAATCAATTCTTATTCACTATTAACTTCCCATACTGTCCCTATTACCATGCAGTGGTAACGCGCTCGCTTGGGAAATCAAATGACGCGGGTACAGATCCCGGGTCCTCTGATATTTTCATGTGCGAATCATTTCCAAGATGATTACCACTTGACTTACGGCGAACGAAAATATCGTGAGGAAACCTTTATGCCTGAGAGAACCTAGCAAGTTTTCGAAAGACATGTGTAGTCCGCCAACCTGCACTTGGCCAGTGTGGTAGACTATAGCTTGATCCCCCTCGTATTGAATGGAGGCCTGCCCAGCAGTGGGGCGTTAAAGAGGGATTCAAAATAAATAGAGATTTATGGGCCGGACGTCGGTCAAGTTTCGATCGACACCCGGCCCATAAATCTCTATTTTGTGTCAGACTACGCCTCCCTCGAGCATCGTGTGGTGGAGTTTGAAATGGGCACCAACTGAGACTCTCTAATTGATTATTTATCTTTTTTCCTAGTAAAGCGGGTGGGTTATGGCTAGTATTATGTATAAAATGCAGTAGGTAGAAGGAACCTACCTTGAAGAATATAACGTTATAAAGAGCAACAACTAGATCGGATGTTATATCATCTTCAGACACTATTTCATCGATTTTCCCCTTAGTTTTCGTGGATACCTGAAAATAAATTAAAAAAAAACTATTTTTACCGGATTTTATAATATTATACATATATTTATAATATATGTTGATCTAATACTTTCCAAGATTTACGCAAATATCTAATTTTTTGATAAAATTTCCTTAAACATTTTTTTAGATCCCAACAAAAAAATAAGCCCCGAAAAAATTCTAAAACATACTTTTATTTAAAATATGTTGATCTGTTATAAAAAACATATAAAACAACACTTTCACCCGAGGCTGTGATTGCACGCTACGATTGTGATTATGTGATATGTCACTTAAAACGTCTATCCGCCACTGACAGGTAGCTCGCGATATCTTTATCTTTTCGCGGCTTCAAAATTACCGCTCAAACTCATTTGTGTCTTCCTCACAATACGCACTGGCAAAATATATTGCGTCTGTTAACGCATCTCTAAGCTAACGCATCTCTAAAAAAATACCTTTCGTGGGTTTTGATATACAAACCAAAATTTTTTATGGTTATTTGGTAATTCACATCGTGCATAATATATCTTTACGAAGTCACTTTAGGCGAATTTATTTGAACTTGCGGAATGTACAGACACTTTAATTATATTTGTAAATATATTAGTTTAATTTCAAGAAAATAGCAATTAAATTTTCTCAATATCTCATCTATGAGCATAAAAGGAAAAAGTGAACCATCAATGATAAATATGTTATACAAATTAAATAAAATGGCAACACCCATTGGATACAATAGGTAATAATGGATTTCATTATAATTTATTCGAATAATTGTTATAATTTATAAAATATAACACTCCTTATACTTATATATAGGTATACCTAGTTAAGACATTTACAAAAAGTCTAGACTTATTAAGTAACTGGAAAGTGAAAATATTACCCATTCGTTAATAATTTTGGCAGCGGATTTCTTGTTACGAAAATCAATATTATTCACTTCGCTTTCATATGAGTATGTATTCAAAATGAAGCTGTTGTTTAAAGTGTATTGGTTATCGATGTACACATTGCCTGAAAAAACCAGTAGATCGGGATTCATACGGCTCAATTTTCGGCTCAGTTTTCGGTAAGAATCTGTAAGCTGGACGAATTAAAATAAATTAAATTGTACATTGTTATTATAGTTCATAATAGTGTATTATTATATTTAATGATCATGCAAGGCATACTAAACCCGTAAAATCGATTCTTTCAGCAGAAATAGAAAACATTAAATATGAGTATATCAACCAAAAACAGCATAACGATTAAAACTACCTACTTTAAAATCTGCTTATAAAACATCGAATAAAGTCAAGCATCGCAAGGCGTCAGGTTTATGAGAAAACACAGAATTTTTGTTAGAATCCCTTTTAATAACTTTTTTAAAACCCTTGGAAGGCCTTTGATGGCAATGTCTTCAACTTCTCTTATCTCCTTACACAAATATGTTTAATCTTACAACCAACACGGTGTATGTTGTAGGCTTATAACCCAATCCAAAATTGGTGTAAACTTACATGTTTTTTATTTACATCTCCAAGGAAATCGACGATCTCATCTGCGACTTGGCCCTCAGCACCAAATGTGTAAAGTGACAATAGAGTGAACAGACCAAGAGGAGAAAGTACCACGTTCTTGTCATCTGATGACTCGTATACTTTCTATAATAATAATAATAATATAAACTCTTCATTGCACACACAAAATGGTACTTAATCGGTCTTATCGTAAACTACGCGTAGCTGATGCGGCAGACGTTGTTCTGTCGCAATTTGAATTTTATGGTCTTTGAAATCATACAAAAATTATATAGAAGAATGTAGTTTCTTTTGAATTTCGAAATATTAGCAAATTTCATGTTTTGTCTGTTATTGTATTTTCTCGTGGCTGTGACAGATTTTCTTTCATAATAAGTTATCGCAACACAATATTTGGTTAAGTTCGTTCAGCACTTTTTTGCATGAAAAGCATAAAAAAAACCGACAAACAGATAAACAGACAAAAACTTCAATAGTTATTCTTTTGGGGGTCTATAATCTGCACACTATAGTTAACAATTATTCTTTTTATTTCGATTTGTTCCTATTTTATTACATATAAATGTAGATATAGATTATCGATAGTAAGGGACTCTCCCTCTATAATCTATATCTATTTAACACAACTGGAAACTTTAATGAAAAATTCCAAAGTAGGATGCTTTTGAAGATGTGATTCTTTTACATAAAAATAAATTTAGAATTACCTGAAGAAGTCGCATTGAAGCCACGTCAAGGGCTTCGGGCAATGGTTTTGGCACGCATTTATAGCATCCACTTCCTATCGCGAAGCTGGCCGCGTTAGCTAAAAAATATACCGTTCAAATTTATTAAAAAAATAAATAAATGGTTCATCATGCCATGATAACTAAATCCCATCAAAAACACAAATGTGAAAATGGAAGCCAAGTTCAATATTAGTTTTTACCAGTAAACCAAATTTTTAGAAGGAACAACCTTATAACATGAAAACAGTAACTTGCATATAGCATAAAGAAGATATAAGTAATACGCCAAATATAAGATGACTTTTATGTAAAAACAAGCCAAGTCAAATCTTGCACTTTAATTTATCCTAAGGTGTCTACTGTGTGTAAACAATTCGACTGTTCAAATTTAAAAAAATCTATTTTTAAATAGCAAACACTGTTGTAGCAAAATAAAAAAAAAAATTGTGTTTTAAATTTATTTTAGAATATTGTATGTTCTTATGAATACATTTCAGAATTATCTACAGAACTTGGCACCCATTTTGATCTCAATTCTTTTGTCAGTGAAGTACAAGCTACAACCATCCATATTCTTAATCTTGAACTTGGCTTCTATTTTCACATTTATGTTTTTGTTGGGATATCATTAATTTTTATAAAGAAATTATTATTATTCATAATTCAAAAGTCACTTGTAAAATCAATCTTTTTTTTAACAATTTTGCGACTATTTCTTTGTGGAACAGGCGGCACAGGAAAAAGTTATTTGATCATTTAAAAGTTAAAGTAACAATCTATTAAAAGGACGGTTCAAAAGCGAATGAATAAATAAATTGCAGAGCTGGTGCAGCTATTGGTATTGCCGCTTTTAAAGTAAACGGTCGAATAATACACAGGCTTCTATAGCTGCCAGTAGAACACGGATTGCTATTATGTTTTAGAAGGCGCAAGATGTTAATAAAAATTATCTGAAAAATATTTCAAATCGTAAAAATTTACTATTTCCCATTTTTTTTCTTTTGTATACACACAATTACCCATCTGGACACCAAATTTCAACTTTCTAGGTCATCTGGAAGTGGGTTATATTTTACTACTATAAGTCAGTCAGTGTTAAAAATACCCATTTTTAGACATTAATATCTCAATAACCGTTTAGGTTGTATTTATGAAATTGAGGATTCAAGTTAACCTAAGGGGACTTAATAAATCAACCAAATGATATGTGTGTATATTAAATAGATTTTGAGTTATTAAGAGGTCAAAAGTAACTCCATATAGTTCGTGTAAAATAACACACGTCGCTGCGTCACCAGTTCCTTTAGCTACAACTTGGCTGGACACGCTATCGCGTGTCTTGATTTTCGTGATACGATTCGTCAGTACGTAAGTTAGCTATTTTTATTTCCATTTTTATAAGCTTAATAATAATATGATGATGTCCTCCTGATCGATTTCGGCTACGGCGACCAATCTCACTAAGACTAATCCACTGCACATAATAGTGCTCAAGTGGAAGCGGAGACACGAATTCACTTGCTATACCAGTCACTCTCATATTCTGGTGGGATGTAGTACAAGTAGATTAGATACCATAAAAAACGCCTTACTTTACCTCATGTATGTGATGTGATACGGAAACGAACTTTTGGTTGGAGTAGACTTTGCGGAACAAATAAGAGGAAAAAAGGTACCAACATAAATTGTAAAATATTATTTCTTGTTTATATTATGACAACTATTTTTATCGTAAAATGAATCGTAAAGGAGATATTATCAAAAAACTGTTTTTGGATGCCATCATTGTACCATAGTGGCGCTCGCGGCAATGATACGAAGTGGCAAAGCAAAAATTAGAATAGAGCACGTTGCAATCTGTAAAATCATTAATTTCCAAAACTCCCGGAATACGTATAGGAAAATTTCTATAATCAGTACCACTATGTGGACTACCAAATATGTAAACGTTCTTATGTTAGTTTTTAAGGTATATATGCTATGGGCCTCTGTTTACATATTTAAGATCTTTTTGTAAATATTGCCTGAAATAAATGATTAAATTAAATTAAAAATTAAAAAAATTAAATTATGAGTACTTAATAATATGGAGAACTCACCCAAGAGAAAAATTATAGCAATCCCCATCTTGCCACCTCACTTGTTTCTGTACGACTGTAAAGTACAGGTACTGTTTCTCGAAACTTTATCAGTTTTTTTCTAATAGTGTAAATAATTTCTATTTAAATTTATTGCAGATAATCTATATTACATAAGTACACTGTTTTGTCCGTCTGTTAATTATGGAAATCTTTAGTACTTTTTGTTGTTATCACCCAGAGGTCCCATGACCTGGTAAGAGTGCCCGTTGGTATTTAGTAAATGGATAGCTAAAAAGACCAAAAGTTAGCATAGAAATTTATGGGGAATACCAGGTATGTCCAACCATTGATGTCTTTCTAAAATATAAATAAAATAAAACTACATTACTCTTACTAATCTTAGGTCTCAAAAACACTGCCAATTCAGCTGTGACATTAACTTTTTGCGTTATTATGAAATCTTCTTAATTGATGTGTCTTTTTGATTGAAAACTTTTGTTGACGTTATAAAAATGAATAAAAAAAGAGAACGCGTAGCTTTCCAGACACTGAATTGCGATGTTAGCCAATTGGTCTTTTATGTGAATTTCATTTTCGATATGGTCTGATCATGTTAAAAATATCCCATCAAAAATTATATACTATATGATTAAACCTATCTTCCTTATTGATGCGCCGGAGGGATCACACCTTGGTTTACTTTTATTTAATATTTTAATCAATGATATTTTCGATTTAATCAGTCTCTTTTATAAGTAGATACAAAGTCTTCGCTTTTTTGATGTCTAATGTGACTTCAAAGTGTAATAAAATAAGTAAATTGAACTTTACATATTTGAATTTAATCTTGGACAAAATTGTGTTATTTATCATTAACAAAATGACAAAATAAATTATTTATGTCATTATTTGTTACAAAAAATCACTTAGGTATATTAATCAGGTCAGGTCAGTAATTACCCGACTAAGGAAAGGGTTATGTTATTCGCGCCTATCTTTGTATGTTTGTTTGCTAATAAAAATATTACAATATTTTTTATTCCCTCATATTCCAAATCACTCGATGGATTTCTTTAATTAAGGTACCATTAGATTCATCTCATTAGTCCAAGTGTTCTTAGATAGGTGTTCCATAAAAAATAAAATAAATATGGGGGCTGCTAGATTTCAGCGGGGTATCAAATTAAAGGACTCATAACAAGGATTCGAAAAAGGTATAACATCCCTGTATTATCAAAAATAATGATAATTAAAACCACATTTATTTATTAAAATTCATTTTTAGGTTTCTTTCATCATTTTTCATTTTACATGACAGTCTAGGATATATAATGATTTAAAGTTGATTGACAACCATTCTCGCTAATTTCCCTACTTAAAAGTACTTTAAAAATAAAAATATAAACGTTTAAAAGTAATTTAGGAAAAAATTTTCACTAAATATAAATTCAAACGTCTAATTGGCAAAAACTAAAAATCTGTAAATAAAAAGATATATTAAAAAAATTAAAAAAAAATCCGACTGTATAAAAGCTAACTAAAAAGACGAACATACACGTTTCATCCTTGCCGTGAGATGTACATACTCGTATGTACATATGTCTCCGACTGCATAATATTATATATACCTTCATGAACTTGTTTTCGTCTTTTTAGTTAGCTTTTATGCAGTCGGTTTTTTTTATTTTTATAATATAGGTACTAGCATTTCCCGCTATTCCCCGTACTAGCAAACTAAATTCTTAGGTTTAACATATTCGTATACATTTACATTGCAGTTTTTATCAGAAAGGAGATATTTTCCCGCGGTAAAAAGTATCCGATTTATTGACTCGGATAACCAGCTATCACCATACCAAATTTCATGAAAATTCATGCAGTAGTTTTTCTGTGTAACAGACAGACAGACAAAAATTCTAAAAACTACAGATTCAGCCCCTGTATCGATAATAATGTTTATTCCAATAAGATTTCCAAAAAAATATTTAATGTACAGATTCGGCTTAGTTACAATTTTATTATATGTATAGATATTTTTTATAGATAGATTTAGTTATTCTTACATTTTCTTATCAGTGTATAAATCATGTGCATTAAAGCGTTTATAATCAAAACAAATAATTAGAGTTTAGACAAGTTATGCAAGAAATCGATTATGCAAGGGTGCGATGCGTAAAGGAAATTAATTAAAATAGTGAAAGATTGAAATTTTAGGCTCTATAATTGACTGTTACATGAATTAATTTGATCATATTAAACGATCCCAGATGAGCCTTCAAAAAGTTGTAATATACATATATACACATTTATGATAAGTTTTATATCACTTATTTGAGAAATTATTGATTCCCCACACAAACTTTCATCCCCCTTTTGAACCCCTTAAGGGATGATTTCTGGGATAAAAACTATCCTATGTCCTTCCCAGGGTCTTATACTATCTTCTTACCCATTTCAGAGCATTTTTAGGTTACCTATCCATTACAAGCAAACATACAAAAAAACATTTTTGTTTCTCTTTATACTATTAAGTATCTTTTACCAGTTCTTAGCTTATTTTGATGCTCAGTAGTAGAATTACTTTTCAACGGCTTTACTGACGATTTATATAAATATAAAACGTTATGTTATGTATGTTGTATGTTTTTAAAGTAACGGGCAAATAACCAAATTATTAAAGAGTCACAGATTCCAGCTCAATCTATATGTAGTTTTGGAACATTTAATTAATATGTAATAACATTTACGACAATAAAATAAATAATATATAAATAATACAATGATATTTTTATATTATATAATGATATTTAATAATACTATATAATAATTTTTCTTTTGAATTATGGAAGAGCTTTATATAGGTATTATTATACTATTACTAGCGACTTCCTAGCGAATCCCTGGGTGCCTAGCAATACATATGTAGCTCTTGTGTTATTAGAAGTTTTGATTTAGTACACAGACAGACTGTGTACTAAATTTCATCCAAATACGCCCAGCCATTTTACCGTAAAAAAGTAACAAGCATACATAAAAAAACAAATCCCATTTATAATATTGAGTAGTTTGATAACTATTTTTTAACTAAAAAGATACACTGACTTCGCTTTGAAAGTAACAATTCTACCCATAAAGAAAGGATTTTTCTTATAAGTTGGACTAAGGTTTTTATTTCCCAAAACAGTCTATTCGCCAGTGAAAATCTCATTAAAATTGTTTAAGCTGTACTGATATTACCGGGTCCAGACGTATGTATGCATAGGTATGTACGAAGTATGTATGCTTAGATCTTTAAAACTAAGCAACGGATTTTGATGCAGTTTTTTTAATAGATAGAGGGATTCAAGAGTAAGGTATATGTATAATACATCTTATAGTACAGAAAAGCTGAGAAATTCAAGATTTGTATTTCATACTAACCGTTAAAACGTACTTAGGGAAGAACTCGAGCGAAGCGAGGGTGAGTTGCTAGTATGGTATAATTTAAATTCTTAAACATTCTCCTCCCTTCAATGTTATATGTTTCAAGAATCAATCACGGCTCTGGCTACTTCGTATATATTTACTCTACGTATATTGCTATTTGCGTTGGTTTACGAAGCTCTGAGTAGCTGTTCTAATTTACGTATACTGGCTTCATATATAGCCTATTAAGGAAAGCATACACTTATTATATATTCATAAGTTATAAGCTGTATAGTGTATACTCTTGAAGGATTTCTAAATGAAATAGTGAAGTTGTATTTTAATTAATTTTCATATAATGTTTGTTCTATATTAAAACTAGTGGCACTATCTTTGATTAGCTTAGGATGTTATACATTTCACTCAATATGCATTCACATTTGAAGTCAAGAAACGCCTTGGAAGGAGTCCCACTTAGGTGGGTGTAATGCCTTGCGGGTTGCTCCTGGTACTTATTTGATAGCAGGTTAGACCATTTGCGCAACCCCATGGTTGTTGTGGTCTACTTCGGCAGTCCTGTCAGGGGATCGTAGTTGAGTCCTTTAGCGATCCTGCAATGCTTCATTACGATGGGGCAGATTCTGTTAGGTTCTATTGGGTAGCACTATCTTTACTAGCCGGTGAGTTCCGCTAACTACCGGTATGTATTAAGGTGGTTTGCGTAAATGCATCCCAGCATTAAGAAAATAATGATATTTATACTTGGAATAAAAATACTGATCGGATTTATTATATTATGTATTAGCAACCAATATGCAGTTATTTCATGGACTAAAAGCCAACATGTAGGGCTATAGATACGAAGGTGTTGAGTTCGAGTCCTGAGTTGAGCCACGTATAGTTGGGATTTTCTGTACAGACATTCTTAATAGCAGCTCGGTGTTGGGAAGATAGCCATGTTACACCTTCGTGCCTCAGAGAATACACATCGCCGTCAGTCCTGCGCCTGATCTATAATATCGGTCATGTTAAATTCTCATCCCACCATACATTGCAAGTGAAAGAAACGACGATTGTACTTGTGCTTGCGTACACTCTAGTCTATTATGATACATTTTTAAAACGTATTTCGTGTTTTTGTAATTTTTATGTATAAAAGCACATATTCAGTAAAATTTTATTTTATTGTACTTTATACTTAAATAGTTTTAGTCATCTCTTTTCATTCTTATTTAAATGTCATTTAAAATTCTCTAAAGGATAAATGTACGAAGATGTTTTAAAACCGTAAGCCCGGAGTAATAGCTTTATATCTTTGAAAATATATGTCACTACAGATATGGCGTAATGCTGGAGAAAATATTTATTATTCATACATATACTTTAGACTTCTCTTTATGTTTTATCGGAATTAGTCTAAGTATTAATATAAGACCTAAAGTCTAAACCATCCAAGATCTATCAATTTGGAATAGACCTACTCAATTCCGATGAGACGTTACAGTGTGAAAAAGTACGACTGCATATTCACTTCAACTACAAAATTTCACATTGATAATATTAGTGCAGGTACTTATACAGGATGGATTTTTGAGACGGGACAGTAAGGGCAGATTAACAGGCACCTTAATTCATTTCACAGCAATCAGGGAGAAGGCTAAGGCTTAAGATGTCTCAAAGGTAATTTTATAGTAGTCACAGACAGTGCCTACACTTCTGTGTAGGCATTGTTTGTAATATAGTTAATTATAGATAGTTTTACTTAAAACTAACGACTCACCCTCACTTTGCTCGGGTTCATCCCTAGGTACGTTTTGATGGTTAGAATGGAATAGATAGTAGACTATATATATATATATATATATATATATATATATATATATATATATATATATATATATATATATATATAATACATTTATTATATTTAGTATGGATATGGACGTCAAATATTCGTTTAAATCTAAGAAAATATTAAATGGTTTTATATAATTTTTTAATTATGTTATATTATAATATATATAGAACTAACGACTCACCCTCGCTCCGCTCAGGCTCGTCTCTACTTACGTTTAGTACAGATTTCTCAAAGATGAGATATTTTCCCGCAGTAAATAGTATCCTATATGTTGACCCGGATAACCAGCTATCATCATACCAAATTTCATAAAAATCCCTACAGTATTTTTTCCGTGATGCGATAACAGACAGACAGACAGACAGACAAAAATTCTAAAAACTATAGATTTGAGCTCTGTATCGATAATAATGCCTACTTCAATAAGATTTTCCAAAAAATATTTAATATACAGATTCGGCTTAGTTACAATTTCATTATATTTATAGATTAAAAATCTTACTAAAGCACGGGTGTAATTATGCAGGTAGGTAGTAAAATAGTGTAGCTATATTAAGTCTACATGTTCACGGTATTTTCAATCCTCTATCCATCTATTGTTTGCAATCCGCTTTGACGATGCTGTAACGCATCTCTTAATCAAATATAGGCATATCGTACCGAGCAAACATGGCTTCGCAAATAGATAGCGTTTAGGCCCTCAAATAATTAATGTGAGCTCTTAAAGCCTCCGGCTGTATAATTTTGGTACCGAACGGTTGATGAGTGTTGTTTATAACAATGCTTATAATATATTGTTACGGTTTTTGTATTGTTATGTATTGACACGTTTGGCTCAGTTTGTAGTGACATTACTTGCTGTGCCAGCGGTCGCGGGTTCGAGTCCCGCTGGGGGCATTCGTTTGTGTGATGAACAAGAATGTTTGTACTCCATAATACTTTCTTAGATTTACGCGAATATTTGACATTTCAAAATAAAACTATCTTTTCGGATTATTTCGCGAATTTATTATGATTTTTGGTTCCCGACGTTTCGATTGCTTTACAGCAATCATGGTCACGGGAGAGACTAAGGTGTTAGATGTCTCAATGGCATTATACAGTTGTTACAGACAGCCTACCTACTATTTTACAAAAATGATTTTAAAAATTCAAAAATGGCATCAAAGTACCTTACAATATTAGTTGATTTTATTTCTAAACATTTTAAAAAAATTTTAATGTTTTTAATAAGTATTATAATTAAATATAGCAATATTATTTACTTAATTTTAGCTATTAAAATAAATATTACAATTTTTCTTTATTAATTACTAATCTTATTTTGTGTTGCTATTATTATATTATCTGTAACCATAAAGATTATTAAATATTTTTAAATATGTATCAATTATTTATTTAAGCAATATAATTGTTTTAAATAATAATAGCAACACAAAATAAGATTAGTAATTAATAAAGAAAAATTGTAATATTTATTTTAATAGCTAAAATTAAGTAAATAATATTGCTATATTTAATTATAATACTTATTAAAAACATTAAAATTTTTTTAAAATGTTTAGAAATAAAATCAACTAATATTGTAAGGTACTTTGATGCCATTTTTGAATTTTTAAAATCATTTTTGTAAAATAGTAGGTAGGCTGTCTGTAACAACTGTATAATGCCATTGAGACATCTAACACCTTAGTCTCTCCCGTGACCATGATTGCTGTAAAGCAATCGAAACGTCGGGAACCAAAAATCATAATAAATTCGCGAAATAATCCGAAAAGATAGTTTTATTTTGAAATGTTTGTACTCCAGTCATGGGTGTTTATAGTTTAAAATATGTATGTGTTTAAAGTTATATATGTGTAATGTATCAACTATCTGGTATTCATAACACAGGCCTCGTTACTTAGCATGGAACTAGGTGATGTTGTGTGTTAATGTCCCAACATATTTATTTATAGATATTTATAATATTATCACTTTGAGTTCCTAGCTTAATTTTTGTGAGATAATTTACGCTACTTACCCTAGCTTCGCTTCCTCGCGTTCCTACGCCTAACAGCCTATGTGTTACTTCAACTCGTAGTTTATCTGTATACTCAATTTTTTGTATACAAATTAACTCTATCTCTATACTCAACACAAACAGACATGACGAAAAAATAAGGGTTTGGTTTTACCTTTTGATTACAAAACCTTCAAAATTAAACATTGTCAATTATTTTGATACTAGTCATCCTTTTTTGTGGGCAAGTGCCAGTATTCCTCATATACATATGTATGTTCTATTAATTTGTGGGTGAGATAGTTACTTGTGAAGAATCTTTTTTTTTTTTTTTTTTTTTTTTTTTTTTTTTTTTTTTTTTTTATCGTATTCTGAATTAGTGCTTGACTACGCTCCACCTGATGGTAAGTGCTAGCGCAGTCGTAGATGGTAAGTCGCACTAATTCAGTAGCCACCTATTCACTCTTGCCTTGAAGACACCCATATTGTAAACGGACGGAAACACCGACGCAGGCAGGTTGTTCCAATCCTTAGCCGCACGTATAATAAATGATGTAGCGAAACGCTTCGTCCGGACGGGTGGAATGTCCACGACATAAGGATGGAGGCTAGCCGTTCGTCGGGTTGTCCGATGATGGAAAGGGGATGGGGGAATTAAGAAGTGTAGTTCCTGCGCACACTCTCCGAAATGTAACCTATAGAATACACAAAGGCTGGCAACCCTACGTCGGTGATCGAGGCTTTGTAAGTTAGCCTTTATTAACGTAGGGTCACCAATAAGCCTTTGAGCACGCCTCTCAATCGAGTCCAAGGCTGACAGATGGCATTTCGCAGCACCAGCCCATATGTGACTACAGTATTCCACACACGACCGGACTTGAGCTTTATATAAAGTAAGAAGCTGTCCCGGCGTGAAATACTGTCGGACCTTTGCAAGGATGCCAACTTTCCTCGCTGCAATATCAGCCTTAGACTCGATGAACCGGCCGTAGTTCATGTTGGGGCTAATATCCATCCCCAACAACTGCAGACGGTCAGTGTATTCCAGAGGCACATTTCGGAAAGTAGGAGTCAAGGTAAAAGGACTCCTTTTTGCGGTGAACAGGCACGCCTGTGTTTTGGTGGCGTTGAAACTCACAAGATTGGCATCGCCCCAAGTGGAGACTGTCCTGAGTTTGAGATTCAACCGCTCTACCATGGCCTCTCTTTCGGACTGAATTTGATCTCTACTGGCCCGAGGATTCGGCAGGTATCTCTCTACAACAGTGCTGTCGTCTGCGTACTCATAGATACCGGGCACAAGCAGATCGTTGATATGCAGCAGGAACAAGGTTGCAGAGAGAACAGACCCCTGTGGAACTCCTGAGTTGGTCTTTAAGGGTTGTGATGAACAACCCTCAACCACAACTCTGAGTGATCGGTCGCTCAGGAAGTCTTTAATCCAGCCGATCAGGCCAGGAGATATGCCATAGGCTGAAAGCTTGCTTATAAGGCTAGCGTGCCAGACCCTGTCAAAGGCCTTTGAGACATCGAGAGAGACGGCAATCGCCTCCCCGCTTCGCTCAAGAGCTTCACCTAAGATGTGATTGGCATACACTAGAAGGTCCCCAGTCGACCTATTTCGGCGAAACCCATATTGTCGATCACTGAGGAGATCGTTCTGTTCTAGGTATGCCATAAGACGGGTGTTCAATACACGCTCCATAATCTTGCAGAGTATGGAGGTGATCGAGATCGGACGATAATTGGCAGGGTCAGCACGGCTTCCTTTCTTGGGCACTGGTTGCACGTTGGCAAGCTTCCAGGATTTAGGTACTATTCCAGTCTTAAGAGAAAGGCGGTACAGACGTGTCAGTATCGGAGACAGCTCGGGAGCACATGTTTTAAGTACTATCGCTGGTATACCATCAGGACCACTGGCTTTATTCACATCTAGACGACACAATACTCTCTTTACCTCCTTGTTAGTTATGGTAATTTCAGGCATTGTAATCCCGCAGTGAGGTAGATGTGGTGGAGTAGCATTGCCAGTGTCTAGACATGAATTTTGGGCAAAAAGAGAGGCAAGCAAAGTCGCCTTTTCTTTTGCCGTATGAGCAAGGGATCCATCAGATTTTACCAGCGGTGGTAGTGAGGACCGAGAGAAGTTCGTCTCGACCGCTTTGGCAAGGGACCAAAAAGCTCTGCTGCCAGATGGTTGGGCACAGAGCTTTGCGCCAAAATGTGTAATTCGGTCAAGACCAGCCTTCTTTAATGTCTTTTTATAGGACTTGGCGGCTAAGTTAAAGGCTCTCTTCTTGGATCTTACATCCGGAGCTTTGCGGTCTCGAGCATCAACCCAGGCAAGGTAAGCCGATTGCTTACGCTTTTCAGCAAAGGTGCATTCGGCGTTAAACCATGGGCGAGCTTTGCCACCAACGGGTACATCAGAGAACGGGATAAAATATTCCATCGCTTGATGCACCACATCAGTTATAGCATCCGCACAGCTCGACGGATTCGAAGAAGAGAAGCAGACCTGTCGCCAAGGAAAGGATGCAAAAAAGTGTCGCATCTCATCCCAATCTGCTGACTTGTATTGCCATACTCGTCTAACACCAGTAAAGTCGTTATCAGGTGGAGAGTAAGACGATACAGTTTTTACCAGACAGTGGTCAGAGCTACCCAATGGGGATGATACCTGGATGTTATATCTGTCTGGATCAGTGGTCAGCAAAAGGTCCAGACAATTAGCTGTGTGGCCGTCTACATCGGGTACCCTCGTCGCTTGTTCAACCAACTGGGAGAGTCCAAGTGACAACGCAAACTTCCATGCTTCTCTCCCAGCATGGTCCGTCTTCTGGTATGGGAACAGCCAATCTTCATGATGGGCGTTAAAGTCCCCCAGAAAGACAAGCTGCGCGGTGGGGTACCGTTGCATAGCCACATCAGCGGCCTCACTAAGGTGTTCGAACAGCCGAGTTGTCTCCTGGTCACCTGTGTGCGATCGGTAGACACAGGAATACAGGATCTTTTCGATTCCTGTATCTACGATAACCCAGATCGTAGAGAATGTGTGGTCTTCAAGGTGGCGGAGACGCTGGAAACAGAGGTCATTTCGCGCGTACAAACAGACCCCAGCCCGTGAGCTGAAATTATGCTCCAACGTGTAGCCGGGATAGTCCAGGTACGCAGCGTTCAATGGACATTGAATCTGCGTCTCCGTCAAAAAGAGCATGTGTGGCTGCGCAGTCTCGAGGTGGAAGTGGACTGATGAGAGATTTGTGTGCAATCCTCGGATATTTGTGAGGTGCACTTTAAGTGAGGGGGAGTGCAGCCGCTTAAAAACAGTACTCTTTTTGCGTCTTGTCATAATTTTATAAAGAAAGAGTGAATAGGATGGAGAATGGCAGTTGAATGAGGCGCTGCACGAGCCTGGTGGTGATATTGATGTTGTCATATCATAGAGGGCTTAGTCTGGAGACTGCGGGGACGCCCGAACCCCCCCAAGGATCGCCATCGGGCCCCCTCTCCTGGTCGCCAACCAGCACGATGGAGCCACCCTGGGATTTTTCACAGATGGCGGGGCAGCCTTTCATGGGTGGCTAGCCCACTAGTTGGGCCCCCAACTGTCTGCGGTCGGCCAGCGGTAAGCCGTGCTTCGGATCCCGCTACCCTCCGCGACTAAGCTCTCGACACAACAAACAAACAACGATCCACCACCAACACGGCTACTGTGCAACACAACTATTCAGACCCATTCCCCATACGGCTTCATCAGCCCCCACATGCCGGAACACGCTGTTGGGCGCTTGGCGGCACGACTTCTGCTGACGGGTGGTAACCATGCCGTCGGCCGATGTTAAGGCCTACCACCGCGACTACCATGGTGTTCGGTAGCTTGTCCCTTAGTCGCCTTTTACGACACCCACGGGAAGAAATGGGGTGGCCATATTCTAGTTGCCGTAGCCACACAGCCGATCTGTATGTAACTGAACCGATTTTTTAACATTGCTTGTATTTAAGCACGAGATGTGGGACACACCGGCAAAGCCAGTACTACCCCCTAATAACCAACTTAACCTCCTTCATTTTAATGGGGCGTCCTAGGATCGCTTACGCACTCAACCACAATGCCCCGACGGCATATCTGCCGAAGCAGACCACAACAACCATGGGGTAGCTCCTACGGTCCACACTGTTATCTAAGAAGTACCAGCAACCCACATAGCACACCGCTCACCGAGGTGGGCCGCCTACCAGTGCGTTTCTTGGTTTCGCGCCAGCAAGGTGAACGCAATGTAACTTTAAACCTAAGTAAAGTCAGCTTGGATGATTAACATGTAGCAAAAAAAGAACGATGTAACGATATATATATATATATATATATATATATATATATATATATATATATATATATATATATATATATATATATATATATATATATATATATATATAGTTATATATATATTGGTTAAATTATCAAAATAGAAACTGAATAGTTTTTGTTATCTAAAAGATTTTCCGTATCATTATTAATCTAATAATGTTGTTCATCTAATAGAGTGGTAGGAAATATAACATTATAGTTTTTGATGAATGATAATAAATTGTGACATAATGATTGAAGAGGTACTTTGATTATTGAAAATATACTTAATGTTCTGATGGGATGTGATTTTATATCATTTTTCCCTTATCCCTTATACATATCTATCCTCCATGCTTCCATTTTAGATGATGAAATATACAACCTATGACAAAAGTATAATGTTGGATAGTGTCATAGAACTAAACATGAAGCCACGCAATAATGTTTTAAAACAGTATTACCTGGGCGACCGAGCTTCGCTCGGAGTTCTTGAAAGATTGTATATTTTACATTAAGTGACTAAGTGTTACTGAGAAAGTTGTATAGATGTCGCGATAAGAACAATTTTCTTTTTAATTTGGCTTAAAAATAATTTTACATTGAGTGACTAAGTGTTACTGAGACAGTTGTATAGATGTCGCGATTAAATTTTGCGTAGAATAATGCATAAGAAAAACGCATGAAAACTCGAAAACACGCGTTTTCCCAGACATGTGACTAATCTAGATCAATTTTTCGCCCCCGAAAGCCCCCATATACCAAATTTCAGCAAAATCGTTAGAGCCGTTTCCGAGATCGCCGGTATAAATAAATAAATAAATAAAGATATAAATATACAAGAATTGCTCGTTTAAATATATAAGATAAAATGACAATTTGTATACTGAGTGATAGGCAAATAAATAAAAATAGCTAACGGATTTTATTATAATAAAGGAAAAAAATAAATAAGCTAATATAATGCCATCTCTCTTTCAAGAGGAAGAAAACTAATGCGTAAATTAAAAATACACAAGAATCTATACTAATATTATAAAGCTGAAGAGTTTGTTTGTTTGTTTGGTTGAACGCGCTAATCTCAGGAACTACTAATCCGATTTGAAAAATTCTTTTTGCATTAGATAGCCCGTTAACTGAGGAAGGCTATAGGCTATATATCATCCCGGAAAAATTTACGGTTCCCGTGGGATAGATTTAATTTTGTCTAGGGACAAACCCGAAGCGAAGCGAGGGTGAGTTGCTAGTATAGTGTAACTTTTATTATTCGTACTTTATTCATTTAACATTTCCCTTATTCTTTAAAGAAAGCGAACGATCTGTATGGTAAAATCGAGTGTCTTACTAATATTATAAATGTGAAAGTTTAGATGTTTGGATGTTTGTTACTCAATCACGCAAAAACGGCTGAACGGATCTGGATGAAATTCGGCACAGAAATAGATTATAGTCTGAAATAGCACAATATTTGAATAAGCAACGAGTCAGGCTATTATTTTTGACTTTGACATTTATTTTGGTGAGCTCTGTATATGTATATATGTCTGAGTGTACAACTTATACGGAAAAACTCGAAAACAATATACATGAATTTTCGTGTTAAGAGTAAATTTAAAAAACTCAAACTTAAAAGTTAAATTTCAGTCTTCGCTCTTATTCACAAAAGTCATGTGAATAAGAGTGTAGTAAATTTTTACGTCTTTATTTTTATAGCTGATATATTGAAAACATAAAAGTTTATTTTAAAGTAATTACTGTAGTAGTATTTCTTTCTTTTAACTGCCTCGGTAGTGTAGTGGCTAGCATATACAGCTGCACATCCGGAGGTTCGAGTCCCGGGTCGAGCCAAGTTTAGTTATGGAGTCTTTCTGTATAGTAAGCCTCAGTAACAACCCTGAGTTGGAAAGTTGGCGGTGTTTCACCCCCGTGCCTCGGAGAGCACGTAAAGCCGTCGGTCCTGTGCCTTAACTCTCATTAGTCGTGTCGAGTGATCGTCCCAGCGGAGTATGAGAGTGACAGGAATAGAGAGTGCACTGTATCTGCGCCTACACTTGTGCACTATAATATCTCCTGCGTAGTTGTCTAGCCTCAATGAGATTGGCCGCCGTGGCCGATAACAATCAAGAGGACTTATTTATTTTTTTAGACTAATTCTAGATATAGCAGCGCCAATAAATCTTACCGACTGGAAATTCAGATCAGATTCTTTCACAGAATAAACCAAGGCATATATTTGTTTAGGATACACCAACATAGGCCTGTTTTTGATGAAAATAGCCCTTAAGGCGTAAGTCCTTATGAAACACCAATACATCACGACCGATGCGGTACTATTCTTACTCCAACTTATCATCCACTGCTGGACAAAACCTTCCCACATAGTACACCAACTTATTTACGCTAACAATTCTTTTTAAATCTAAGAAAGTATTATAGAAAGTAATAAATCTAAACGTATGTCTGTTGCGACATTCTTTTTACTCAGAGTTTATGGTTCATAAAGTAAGCTAGTACATATTAATAATTCTGTAGAAGGTAACTCAAATCATATCAAGAAAATAAGACTTTTTAGCACTTTTGATAATATAATTTTTTTTTTGTCATTAACACAGCTTTGTGTTCACATTTAACATCTTGTTCCATGGTGAGCTACGAGGCTTGTGTTATGGATACCAGATACACACTACACATATATATAACTTTAAATACATACATATTATAAATATAAACACCCATGACTATAGTACAAACATTCGTGCTCATCATACAAATGAATGCCTCCCACGAGACTCAAACCCACAGCTGGCACAGCAAGTACGGTCACTACGAACTGAGTCTAACGTGTCGTCAAAAAAATATCTACAAATATGTAAATCTAATGTAATCATTGTGAACTTTTATATGATATTTATAATTTTTTACCGCTACTGAAATACGCTTGATCATCTTATACATATAAATAAAATTGAAGTGTCTGTTTGTAATGTCAAAATTGCAGCTTTATACTAAATGCATATGGAATTAAATACCGTACTTATAAGAAAAACTCAATTTTTAAATTTTTTGTCTTTCTGTCTGCCTGTCTGTTAGTTCCGGCTAATCTTCGAAACGGCTGGACCAATTTTAACGGGACTTTCACTGGCAGATAGCTGATATTATAAAGAGTAACTTAGGCTGCTTTTATTTTAGAAAAAAAAATAGTGTTTCGCTCAAAAATATTAAAACGTACCTAGGGACGCACACGAGCGAAGCGAGGGTAAGTCACTAGTTTCTAATATATTATCACATATATCGAAACAAATAACATAATCCCAAAGTTTTCCAAGTAGCCACTGAACAGTTCCACTATGCTAGTGCATATCTTCTCATCCAGCATCATCATGATCAGCTCGATGATATAAAAATATTGTCTTAGTATCTAAATTATACACCGATTCAGATTTTTTTTATCGATTCAAAATCGATACGGTAATTTAAAGAAAGTTACAATCGAGTTTCGAGAATTAGTTACACAGTTATAAGTGAACTTATTGAAAACATGATAATAATTCATGTATGCTATCCTATAGAATGAAAACGTTAAATAAACTGCAGTGTTATCTTGTTATTTTGGAATTGTGCGTAGTTTATATACTCTATCCATTTCTTTGAAAAAAGTAAAGATGTTATTGAAAAAGCATATCGTTTTTCTTAAACTCTTGACCTGATTCAGACTCAATATTGCATCGGGGATGAGGGTTGATTTTTCATGACGTGTTCATGTTTCATGTTCTTTTAATTATATATTTCTTATATAAATATTCAGCCTAAACATTTAAGTTAGCAATCTCAAGCAACGACTGTATAAGTGAAGCAACAAAACTTTTATCTTAAAGTTAGGTAGCCCAATACTGTAAGTTTTCTACCACCAATGTTTCAAGAAGTGATGCGATAAGCTCTTAATATTTTTTTAATCGACTTCAAAAAAGGTATTTGTAGGTACATATATGTGTTTGTTTTAATGATATTGCAATATGTATGTATAAAATCGTAGAAAGAAGATTTAAGCGATATAGTTTCATTTATGTATGTACTAGCAACTCATTCTCGCTTCGCTTCGAGTTCGTTTCTAGATAGAAACAAATCTATCCCACGGGAACCGTACATTTTTCGGGATAAAAAGTAACCTATATGCTATTCCAAACTATAATCTATCTCTGTGCCAAATTTCTTCCAGATTCGATAAGCCGTTCTGGCGTGAAAGAGTTACAAACACCCATCCATTCTCACAAACTTTCACATCTATACAGATAAATAAAATTGGAGTGTCTGTTTGTAATAATAAAATAACCGCTTTTTACTAAATGCATATGGATGTACACGGTACATATACCAAAACAATATTTTTTACAATTTTCGTCTGTCTGTCCGTTTATTCCGGCTAATCTCTGAAATGGCTGGATCGATTTTGACGGGACTTTCACAAGCAGATAGCTGATGTAATAAGAAATAACTTACGCTACTTTTATTACAGAAAAAAAATTGGGTCCCATGAAAAAAAAAAAACAAAAAAATGAATGAATTAATTTTGTTTTGGAAAGCAACCTATGGGTGAACCCGAGCGAAGCGAGGGTAAGTCACTAGTTTATAATATTAGTATGGATGTGATTTCTATTAAATGCCATAAAAATTAATTTCAGTGTCCTACAAAATGTAATCTCATGGTAAACATATTCATATCACTAATATCATTACGAATAGTGCCAAGCTTTTGTTCTTTGGTGCCTTTGCGAATTTTGCAGTTTTTGAAAATGACTGAGAGAATCTCTGTATAAGATTCACAAGCATTCTGTAAAATTACACAAAGTGAAATACAGTTCGCGTAATGTACTTCAATAATGTGAGTGGAGACAGTCGTGATCTAGATTTATCATATACTAGTGACTCACCCTCGATTCGCTCGGGTTCGTCCTTAGGTGCGTTTTAAATTGTTAATACATTATGAAATATTAATATATATGAAATAATATATTATAAAATACAAATATTTGAATTTCTCGGCTTTTCTGTCCTATAATATGCATGTATTATACATATAAACCTTCCTCTTGAGTCACTCTATCTATTGCTGAAAACTGCATTAAAATCCGTTGAGGAGTTTAAAAGATTTAAGCGAACGGACAGCGGAAGCGACTTCATTTCATACTATGTAAAGACTAGCGACTTACCGTCGATTCGCTCGGATGCTTCTTTAGGTACGTTTTAATTTTTTTGAGCGGAACCCTAATACTGTTTTCTAAAATGAAAGTAGCCTAATTTACTAATTATAACATCAGATATCTGCCAGTGAAAGTCCCGTCAAAATTAGTCCAGCCGTTTCCGAGATTAGCCAGAACAAACAGACAGTTTTTTTTTAAATTGTGTTTTTCTTATAAGTACCGTATATAATTCCATATGCATTTAGTATAAAGCTGTTATTTTAAAATTACAAATAGACATTTCAATTTTATTGATCTATATGTATAGAATAACTCGTAACATTCCTCAGTATTGCGACGTCCCTTTCTTGAAATAGGGAATATAATATTCTTAACACATTTTCAGGCATAATATTTAATAGTATTTAGTATCTTAAAATCAATGACATATAATATTTATCGTGATGTTTGATTCTATACGAATATTATAAATAAGAAACGATTTTTTTGTGATTTGAAAAATTCTGTTAGCATTTTTTAGCTGATTGATTGTAGAAGCTTTTCTAATAACACGAAGCTAAACAATTACATGTAAACACTAGCGGAACCTCCGGCAGATGGTTACATAATAATTACAAAAATTCTATATCTATGCGTCATACTTATTATAACAAAATAAGTAACTAAAGTAAAAGTTTGTTTTTTCATGCTTTTTCGATCTAATATCCTTCATGTCATTTTCATTCTACGTGACATTGTCGAAGTAATCTATGCTCAACTTGCACGCTTTGAAGACATTAACAACAAAATTGAAATTAGTAAAATTTGGCTTTGATACACGTCTCACTTACCATGTGAACGAAGCCGCAGGCAAAGAGTAGTATGTTATAAATATGAAAAATGAGGATGTTTGGAATAGGATATAATATTTATAACATCGGAGCTCGGGATACCCTACGAGATTTGTTTAAGGAAATTGGTATACTTACAGTTGCATCGCAATATATATATATATATATATATATATATATATATATATATATATATATATATATATATATATATGTATATATATATTGTAATATTATGTTTGTCCGACAAAACATGCATTGTTATTTAAAACGCAGTGATATACACGAAATAAACACTAGAAATAAGGAAAAACTGGTATCGCCTAGCTTTCGCCTTCAAAAAGTAAATAGATCGTTTATGGGGCAAGGTGTACGCATGTATAATAGAGTTCCACAATCGATTTTGAGCTTGCCATTTGAACAATTTAAATCTAAAATTAAAAATGTATTAGTGAATAAAGCTTATTATACAATCACGGAATACTTCGGAGATATCAATGCGTGGAACTAATATCTGGTTTGATCTCACGTAGTATAAATATATAATAATTATTGTATTACAATATTGTACACAGTTATTATTTTAAAAAAGCAACTGTTGAGTTTCTCGCCGGCTTTTCTCAGCAGAACTGCCTTCTGGTGCCAGTGGTAGCTTCCTCACGGACTGACTACACTGACATTTAATTTAAAATGTAAAATTGACGATTCAAAAGTGCTTGTAAAAGTCTATTTGAATAAAGTATATTTATTCGATCATGTATTATATAGACCAGCTTGGTTTACTTATAAGGTAAACCAAGCTGGTTAAGTTAGTTTAAGGTCGTTAGTTCGAAGCGAATGTTCGTATTGATTGAACAGATGCAGGTATGTGACAAATTTACATTCGTTATGCAATGTCTTACACACTGTCTGATTACTAGCAAAAAGGAGGTACGGTTCTTATCTGTCTTATGTGTGTACTTTTTAATCAACCAGCAAACCTTAACCGAATCTATACTAATATTATAAAGCTGAAGAGTTTGTTTGTTTGTTTGGTTGAACGCGCTAATCTCAGAAACTACTAATCCGATTTGAAAAATTCTTTTTGCATTAGATAGTCCGTTAACTGAGGAAGGCTATAGGCTATATATCATCCCGGAAAAATGTACAGTTCCCGCGGGATAGATTTGTTTTTGTCTAGGGACAAACCCGAAGCGAAGCGAGGGTGAGTCGCTAGTCCGATATAAAATCGAATAATGTCGGATTAGGGCGAAATCAAAATTAGACACGCTATGACATGTTTTCGTCCGGTCGAACTGACACACTCGCCATGTGCGTCCTTTGCATTGTTTAGATAGTTTTTGTTATTTCTTTTGCTTAGTAGAGCTTAGAAGTGCCAAATGATTTCCTACAAATAAATTCAAATTATTATCTACTTGTATTTTCCTTTTAGAAATCCGTAAAAATGTAATATCCGTAATTGAAACTATCCGAAACTATGGGATAAGCCGCAATAATTTCATATTCGTAACCGTATCTGAAACCGGTATAATGTTAAGAGAGAGAGAGAGAGAGAGAGAGAGAGAGAGAGAGAGAGAGAGAGAGAAGACTAGTGGTATTTATTTAAAAATAACACCTAATAAACTGGAATAGCAACCACTATATCCCTGGTTCTTTACGGTTCAGCGAGCTGGTTTCTTCTTTAATACATTTCTTTCATACTACCTTAATTATAAGCTAAGTTTCATTACTAACGAAAGGAAAAAAATTCCAAAAAGTTGAGTGAATGAAAGTGAATTTATAATTTTTTTTATAACATCTTTATCACAGAAATTTAAAGAGATTTCCTCCACGACAGGAGAATGTATCTATATCTTAAGTAAAGATATTAAAAATCTATAAAAATCCTAGAGAGGTCATGTCTGTACGTTAAATATTTTTTAGAATTTAAAATCATAAACTCGTAGCGACATCTATTGGCCATTTTCTTAATGACACAATAACAACATATTAATATTACTTATATAGCTATTTTTATAAATATAATTTCATAACATTTAAATAAGTATATTTAAATAGTCTCTGGCTTAATTTGTAAGTTACTAAGTAAATAAAATGTAGGTATAGTTTTGTCGCGTTTTTATTCAAACATGTTTTTGTATCTTTTCCTATAGGAGAATAACTCATTTTTTTACAGTAAAAGATCCTAGCCTATATGATGAGCCCATTTTTTAACTGTCAACATATTAAATTTTATCAAAATCCGTTAAGAAGTTTTCCCGTATTTTCAGTTTTGGTTTCCCAACATGGTTATTTGGTCTTTTTCATCTTTTTATGTTTCCTTTAAGCATTCGAGACGTCGCAAACCAAAAAATTTATAATCGTACGTCTTCTTAGAATTTAAAGTACTATATTTTTTTTACATTCATAAGAAATGTATGTAGACTTGCATACATGTATGTAAATAAACGTTGCTGTACACTTTCCATAACAGTGTGTCACTGTTTAATTTCGTCTTGAGACTTGTTGAATTCCAAGCATTTTTGTGTAGAGCGAGCACACGTATACGGTTTATAGCATGTAATCTTCTTTATACCTTCTCGCTTTTGTTAATATTTGCCCAAATATATTGTTTTATCGCAATAAAATACAAAGAAAAAATAATTGTATTATATTAAGGGCACAATTTTCGACGACACGCTTGGCTGGAGTTTGTAGTGAATCTACTTCGTGTGCCAGCGGTCGCAGGTTCGAGTCCCGCTGGGGCATTCATTTGTGTACTCAAGTCATGGGTGTTTATATTTATAATTTTATATAGTTAAAGTTATATATGTGTAGTGTATCAACTATCCGGTATCCATAACACAAGCCGCGTAGCTTACCATGGAACTAGATGGTGCTGTGTGTTAATGTCCCAACATATTTATTTATTTACAATAAGACTTTCATTAGATCTATTTTATTGTATTACTATCTCCAAGTAGTATAACTGCCTCGGTGGTGTAGTGGCTAGCATGTACGGCTGCACATCCTGAGGTCCTGGGTTCGAGTCCCGGGTCGGGCCAAGTTTAGTTATTGAGTCTTTCTGTATAGTAAGCCTCAGTAACAGCCCGGAGTTGGGAAGTTGGCGGTGTTACACCCCCGTGCCTCGGAGAGCACGTAAAGCCGTCGGTCCTGCGCCTTAACTCTCACCGGTCGTGTCGAGTAGTCGTCCCACCGGAGTATGAGAGTGACAGGAATAGAGAGTGCACTTGTGTCTGCGCGTACACTTGTGCACTATAATATCTCCTGCGCAGTTGGCTAGTCTCAATGAGATTGGCCGCCGTGGCCGGAATCGGTCAGGAGAACATCATCTCCAAGTAGTATGACTTGGACCTTTATTTTATTTTTATTCTAACCAAAAAAAAAAGAAAGGAAATCAGTTGACAAACTGAGCAAAAGAAGGTACCTACTTGTGTTTGCCTTTTTATTTATAGATAATTAATTTAAGCTTTTTTACCATGAAATTAATTAAATATGTAATAAAAATATTATATTTTTTATTCAATGGAGTGTATCTCCTTAATTTTTTGGGTTCCGTACCCGAAGACGCCAAAGGAACCCTATTACTAAGACTCCAATGTCCGTCTGTCCCTCTGTCAGAGGGCTGTATCTCATGCACCGTAATAGGTAGAGAGTTAAAATTTTCACAGAGTATGTATTTCTGCTGTCGCTATAACAGCAAATAATAAAAAAACTAAGATGGCGAATTTCAAAAAGGCTGTCATACAAAAAAAAAACGATTATAGTACCTACGGAACTCTTTGTGTGCGAGTCCCACTCACACTAAAGTCTGTCGTGGTTCTAACTTTTAACTTGCCCGATTAAACCGTAAAACGGATAAATATCCTCAGAACTCAGGAATTCTCCAATAGAAAATATAACTTACGAATTTTCTTTAAATGTAAACATTTTATACATACTGAAAGGAAATTACAGAATAAAAATATGAGATATCTTTTAATTCACATTTCTAAGAAAAAAGTAGGAAAATATAGCGAAGGGTCCTCTGTCCACCTTTTTGTTACAAAAACGGCATCTTTGTAAATGTATGAAGAACATAAAACCCGGCTAACGAACCACTTGTGCCTTTCTTTAATGCGACATGTTTGTAATGTTTGGAAAAACTTTCAGAAATGTTTCTTGCCTTGTTTATATGAAACGCTGTTATATAAATAGATTAGCGACTTACCCTCGCTCCGTTTGGGTTTGTGCATAATTACGTTTTACGTTTAGTATAGATTTCCGCAGTAAAAATATCTTATATGTGGACTCGGATAACCAGCTATCATCATACCAAATTTCATCAAAATCTGCCCAGTGGTTTTCTCGTAATGCGGTCACTGACAGATAGACAAAAAATCTAAAAACTATAGATTCGGCCGTTGTATCGATAATAATGGCTATTTCAATAAGATTTTCCAAAAAATATTTAATGTACAGATTCGACTCAGATCAGTTAGAATTTTATTATACGTATAGAATATTTTTTTTTATATCTATAGCATAACAAGAATCAGTTTTGAATATTTATTTAGGAAATATCAAATTTAAAAAAGAAGATCTCTTGACGACCCTTAAAAACAATAACCTGTTATACATACTTAGAATTCCCCTGCAAGATAGAAACAGAACAAGAAGATGTGTAGAAGGGTCAAGGTTACCGAAACACTAAACTAGGTCTCTTCTAAGTATCACAGATCAGTGCACATTGCACATAGATGGAATAAGAGTTCTAGATTAGAGATCGCGTACCGGAAACCGAAGCGCCAGTCTTACGTAATGCAAGTGGCGTAAAATAGGTTACCATGACCCATTACCTGGTAAGAGTGCTATTAGGATACAAGCTATTTTTATTCCGATTTATTTCAAACCCCTTAGAAGTTTAACTTGAAGGAGAATTCAATCACTCACATACCTTTATATATTTTATAACTAGCGACTCATCCTCGCTTCGCTCGGGTGCGTCCCTGGTACGTTTTTTTTTGAGCGAAACCCTAATTCTTTTTCTAAAATAAAAATAGTCTAAGTTACTCCTTATAATATCAGCTATCTGCCAGTGAAAGCCCCGTTAAAGTTGGTCTAGCCGTTCAAGAGATTAGCCGAAACAAACAGACAGACAGACAAAAAAATTTAAAATTGTGTTTTTCTTATAAGTACCATATATAATTCCATATGCATTTAGTACAAAGCTGTTATTTTGACATTACAAATAGACACTTCAATTTATTTATCTGTATAGACTAGTGACACTATCGCTTCACTCGATTTCATCTCTAAGCACGTTTTAACGGTTAGTATGGATCAATCAATATAAGTGCCAATCCGTCCGCGTCACTCTGTTTTGACGTGAAAGAAGGACAAAAAAACAAAGTCAAACTATTTATCGTAGAAGTGTCAAATCTTCAAACGCATTCAAGTTATTCAAGTAGCTTATATTAATTTTTAGGTTGCGTTCATAATTATAAAGTAAGGAAAAAGTAAGATGTGATTTTTTTTCCGTGAAATTTTTACAATTTTCCTGCTTTCTCGGACTTTAACGAATATTTGAAAAATAAAAAAATTGCCGAATTGGTCCAGCCGTTCTTGAGTTTTGTGCTGAACAACATATTTAGCGGTTTTTTTTTTATTCATAAGATATTAATTAATGCAATTATATTCCGAATCTGGCAGAGTAATAAGAACTACCGAATTTTGGTTAAGGTTGTCAATTTAAGACATCAGAAAATATTACAATGAGCAAGTATGTGGCCAAATACAAATTTAGTCTCTATTTTCTTCACTCCTGTTCTTTAATGGGAGTATAACCCGTCGTTAAACGAGAAAGACCCGAAGTCATGGCTTTACGTTCTCACACTTTAACGTTACACTGTTAAGTATCCAATTCCAAAATGTCACGTCAAGCATTTGATAGAAAAATACCAATAATAATTTTTAACCTCCGACGCAAAAACGACGGGGTGTTATAATTTTGACGTGTCTCTGTGTGTGTCTGTCTGTGGCATCGTAGCTCCCGAACGGATGAATCGATTTTGATTTTGTTTTTTTTTGTTTGAAAGGTGAATTAATCGGGAGTGTTTTTCGCTATGTTTGATAAAAATCAGTCCAACATAGCCGCCGCCATAAAATAGCGGATTACATATTTTTTCACAACTCCCTTCAATATGGGTATCAAATGAAAGGGCTTGATTAGTGGAATACTATACACTATGATAAATTTCAAATCCAAAATGGCCGCCACTACAAAATGGCATACATGTCGGGGGTTTTTTAAATTTTTAATTTAATGTTATTGACCTAATCGGTATTTGAATGTCGTACATGTTAACCAATTCACTTCTTATGTAGATATTTAAAACATTTGTTTTTTTTATTTATTTTATATAAGTTATAGTTAAACTATTATTTTTCATTAAAACTTAAAACGAGTGGTGGACTAAAGTTTTTTTTAATTGTTACAGGACGCATTGTGTTCCGGCTCAATCGGGTAAGTACCTTATATTGGTCAAAATTTTAAGAACTAGTACCTGGTTAAATAATCTTACTTATATTATAAATGCGAAAGTTTACATGGATGTTTGGATGTTTGTTACTTAATCATGCCAGAATAGCTGAACGGATTTGGATAAAATTTCGCACAGAGATAGATTATAGCCTGGAATAGCACATAGGCTACTTTTTATCCCAGTATAATGTACAGTTCCCATGGGATAAATTTGTTTTTGTTTTTCTAGAGGCGAACCCGAGCAAAACCAGGGTGAGTCGTTAGTATCATATTACGTTCTCAGATTCACGCGAATATTTGACATTTTAATCATGGTCACGGAAGAGACAGTCTCTCCTGTTTTGTGACCATGATTGCTGTAATTTGAATGTAATTTGAAGCGTCGGGAATCAAAAATCAAAATAAATCCGCGAAAAAATCCCAAAAGATAGTTTTTTTTTAAATAATAACATTATGTACGTACATACATTTAAATAGTTTCTGAAATAATTATAAACGAAAAAGGATTTTATTTTACTAAAACTTCGCTTGGGTTCGTCCTTAGGTACGTTTTAATGGTTAGTATGGAATAGACAAACTTACATTTTATAACGTATTTTCCCATGGGAATGAGATAATAGCCTGGAGTAAAAAGTACCTCTCACCTACCTACCTCCTCACTCTCCAGCCCTCCAACCATACACACAAAAAATTACGTCAATCCATCACGCCGTTTCGACGTGAAAGAAGGACAAACAAATAAACACACAAACAAATAAACACACTTTCATATTTATAATATTAAGTATGGGAGTAGGGACAACGTAGAGCTTAAGATAATAAATTTAAGTTTACTCTTAAATTTATTATCTAAATTTTACAAAAAATAATTGAAAAAAGCATAATATTTTGTGCAAACAACACATGTATTCATTTTAAAAAAAATGTGATCAACTTAATCATAGTTGTACTATGGAGATTGTGTACTGTTTTAATGACTTGAGCGATTACTTTTATAAGTGGTTTTGATATCTCTAATAAGTATAGGGAAGAATATTTGTTCTCAGAAAATTGTCTATTGAATAGCATGTATAATTAATAAATAACCTTGTTTATTATATTCAAGTTCAAAATTAATTTGGTTTTTTGTATAAATGAATAATTAGTAAACATGTCGCATTTTGATTCGGCTGACAAATAGAAGAGAAAAAAGTACTGAACTATTTTGCCTTTGTCTATTTATATATGTAATAGATACTATATACAATATACATATTTGCTTAAAATTAAAACATATTTTTAAATGTAATATTATATTTTAATATTTTGTATTGTTTCATCAAGGTATATTTGTTTTAGTTTTTATTCTAAGGTCTTAGATATACATATCTATTCCACCACGCTGGCCAAGTGCGGCTTGGCGGCCTTCACATGTCTTTCGAAAACTTGCAAGCTTCTCCCAGATATTTTATTTGACGATGTTTTATTTGACCGTATGTATCAACCGTAGTAAGTTAATATTTTTAAAATGTGGCACATGAAAATGCCAAAGGTGCGAGGCCCGAGAACTTGACTTTTTGAAACTTGAACTCGCTTCACCAGTTTTTATTATGTAAAACAGGGTGTTTACCACGTTTTTCACTTACTTTTATCAGTTTCCGATACATCGACACTAACAAGCGCCGTAGTCACGGAAGTGGATACTTTCCGGGTGGATGATAAAGTATATTGGCATGTATATATATCAATTTCTGTGTCAAGACTCCAATATTCAGTTTTACACTAGAAAATATTGTAAGTGACCACGAAAATTTAAAGACTTTTAGTGGGCTAGTGACTCACCCTTGCTACGCTTTGGTTTGTCCCTAGTTACGTTTAACGTTTAGTATAGATTTTTCAGAGATGAGATATTTTCCCGAAGTAAAAAGTATCCTATATGTTGACCTGGATAACCAGCCATCATCATACCGAAATTCATCAAAATCTGTCCAATGGTTTTCTCGCGAAGTGTTCCCAGAAAGACAGATAGACAAACAAACAAAAATTCTAAAAACTATACATTCGGCCTCTGTATCGATAATAATGACTACTTCAATAAGGTTTTTCAAAAAATATTTAATGTACAGATTCGACTCTGTTAGGATTTTATTAATATGTATACATTTCCGAACGATCGCGGTAACACTCGGCTACCTCTACAATTTATACCATTTTATTGCACTTATTATTTTCAAAAGCCAGTTCTGCAGTTTAGTGATGATTATTGTAACGTCTATAGCAACTACTAGCAAGGCACTTTCCAACATATGTTCTAAAGATAATTGGACAACTTAGGTAGAAATCATAAAACATCGATTTACCTGAGGAGCTATTATGCTTTAGATGCATTTCAACAAAGGCGATTACTGTGCGGAAGCGATGCAATTACGCTATGGACGCTCAAATATTAGAAAATATAAAGAATTAGTAAAATTTTAGCTTCTGAGTATTTTAAATATTTACCTGGACGACTTTTTATATCTATATCTATCTATATCTACTAATATTATAAATGTGAAAGTTTGTGAGTATGGATGTATGTTTGTTACTCTTTCATGCCAGAACGGCTGAACGGTACTAGATGAAGTTTGGCACAGAGATAGATTATAGTCTGGAACAATACATAGGTTACTTTTTATCCCGAAAAAATGTACGGTTCCCGTAGAATAGGTTTGTTTTTGTCTTGCTCGAGACGAACCCGAGCGAATCGAGGGTGAGCCGCTAGTTATCTATACTACTATTACAAAGAGAAAAAAATGTATTATCGAATGTTTGTATGTTTGTTTGTAATGGATCAATTAAAAATCTGCAGAATCGACTTAGATCATATGAAGATAGTTTGAGACCCTAGAAAGGCATAGGATAGGGGTGAAAAGGGAGATGAAAGTATGTATGGGGAATCAATCATTTCTCACGTAAGTGATATGAAACTCTTGACGTATGTATATATTATATACTAATATTTAGTCTATCCATTCCATATATATATATATATATATATATATATATATATATATATATATATAGATAAAATTGGAGTGTCTGTTTGTAATAATTAAATAACCGCTTTTTACTAAATGCATATGGATGTATACACGGTACATATACCAAAACAACATTTTTTACAATTTTTGTCTGTCTGCCTGTCTGTATATATATATATATATATATATATATATATATATATATATATATATATAAAAGAGTTTGGTAACAAATAGATAGAGATCAATTCCTATAAAGAGAATTGAAGTGTCTAAATAGAGAGATAGGTCTAGAGTCTAGACAATGGTTTCGAAAAACCTATATTATATGGAGCGGTCACATAAGTCTTTTTTACGTTTATACGCAAGTAGAGCCAAAGGCGAAAACTCTATTGTATATTTTTGGGGCTTTAAAATATTTTTATTTGCAGTGTTTCTGTAATATATAGATAATAAATATGTATATAGGTCTAAACTTTGCGTTTTTTTTTTAATTTCCTATGCTAAATTAAAATAGTCTTATTAAGGTTGCTAGAATTAATGTAGGAAATGAAAAAAAAAACGAAATAATTTTTACAATATAACTAACTTTTCGAGGCATACAGTTAATATGTTTGTCACACCAAATCTGAGGAAAAGATTGTTTAGGCAATTCCAAAATTCATGTATTCAAATGATTACTTTTTAGGTCACAATGTTTGGTATTTGGTATAAAAAGACAATTAATAGTATGTTAATAAGTTAGACTAACTGCCTTGATGTGTAGTGTCTAGCATGTACGGCTGCACATCCGGAGGTCCTGGGTTCGAGTCCCGGGTCGGGACAAGTTTAGTTATTGAGTCTTTCTGTTTAGTATGCCTCAGTATTAACTCGGAGTTGGGAAGTTGGCGGTGTTTCACCCCCGTGCCTCGGAGAGCACGTAAATCCGTCGGTCCTGCGCCTTAACTCTCACCGGTCGTGTTGCGTACTCGTCCCACCGGAGTATGAGAATGACAGGAATAGAGAGTGCACTTGTGTCCCACTGCTGGGTCGTGGCCATCGTTTAAATCCTTCACCAAGTGAGAGTATGCGGACTCTCGATCGAAACTTAGGTATTCTATGACACGCAGGTTTCGTCACGTACCGTAAGTCAAATGGCAATCACGTTGAAAATTATATTATATCATTATATTTATTCTATATTTTGTAGTTTTGTAATAATTAAATATTGTAAAACAAGTCCCATGCATGTCACGTCAGTTTCGTTGGCACCTAGCGGCTGACATGGCACTGGCGAGATGCCAAATGTTGTGGTTAGCTGAGGGTATAAATTGACTTCTTTATATATGTAAATACAGTTATGTATGTACTATAAGGTGTTTTCAAGTAAATTACAAATTTTTTTTAAATATCTAAATAAATTATAAAATGTATATCTAAGCTATTAAAAATTAAAGTTATAAATAACTTTAAATTTTAGCTAGGTATTACTTATTCTTTAAAAACAATTAGGATATTTAAAAAAAAATGGTGGATATATAGCCATAAAACCACAAACGAATTGTGATCTCCTCTTCATGATGGGGTTCTCCAGCATCATTAAAAAAAAGAGTACGGTATCATTTACACGAAGTAATCTGGACGCTATCTAACACATCTATACTAATATTATAATAAATGTGAAAGTTTGTGAGTATGAATGTATGGATGCTTGTTACTCTTTCACGCCAGAACGGCTTAACGGATCGGAATGAAATTTGTCATAGAGATAGATTATAGTCTGAAATAACACATAGGCTACTTTTTATACTGAAAAAATTTACAGTTCCCGTGGGATAGGTTTGTTTTTGTGTTCCTAGGAGCGAACCCGAGCAAAGCGAAGGTAAGCTGCTACTTTCAACATAAAGAACTTTGAAATTGGAAAAGGTCAGTATCTGTTTCCAATGTCGCTTAGCTATTTAGAAGTTAGATAGAAAGAAAACCGATTCAACAAATTATCATATGGTGTATTCAAAAATCCTAAATAAAAAAGTACTAGTAGTATTCCCACATTTCTAAGTTTTCTAATTAATTTTTACAAATCTTGTTCCAAAAAATCCTACTAGAACTATAATGATTATTTAAAAAAAAATAAGAAATCAGTTCTGCCGTTCTCAAGTGATGGGCTTACTAAAGAACAGCATTTTATTTCGTATATGCATATGTACGGTCGATTTTAAATAAAAGCTTAGATTTACAATATGTTATTTATAACCGGACTACTATTAAAAATGCGATAGTTTGTACGTGTAATGCGTGTGTATGTTTGTTTGTCTTTCACATTAAAACGGCTAAAGGTCCTTATCTGGATTTTACTGATTGAAGACTGATCTGCAACATCACATATACTGTTAGGCATCTAGATACATATCTGAGCGCTAGATACAAATAAATTGTACGGAGAAAGAAATGAAAAGTAGGAAAAGCAGGAACTAAGAAAAAATACCATGTGGTCACGTCAAATACTGGGGCATGTATTGGAAATAGACAGTGCTGGAAAACCGCCAAGCCTAGTCAGTAATGAGATACGCGGTTGATAGATTAAACCCATTTATTTGCTTCGGTTAGAAACTGTGACGACTCCAACGTAATACCACTGTAACATTAGTACAGTTTAATAAGTTCATCTTTTCCAAGTCCAAAGATTTTTGGTTCCCGACCTTTCGAATGCTTTACAGCGCACATGGTCACGGAAGAGACTAAGGTTTTAGATGTCTCAAAGGCGTTATATACTTGTTGCTGTAAAGCATTCAAGACGTGGGGAACCAAAAATCAAAATATATCCGCTAAAAATCCGAAAAGATATTTTTATTTAAAACGTCAAATATTCGTGTAAATCTAAGAAAGTTTTAGGTTCATCATTCTCATTTCTCATCCATTTAAAAACAAAGTAGAAAAAAAGCTTTTTATTTCAGTAACACACAAATTACACATTCAAAGGGTTAGAGATTCCTTTTAAGTATATAAAATACCTGTGACATTATACAGGAAAGAATATAAAAATAGAACAAAGAGATGTAAAGCGTTTGTTTGAGTGTATGTAGAGTATATTGTATGTATTATCTAAAGAAATAGTTATTATTATCGATACAAAGGCCGAATCTATAGTTTTTAGAATTTTTGTGTGTTTGTCTGTCTTTCTGGGAACGCTTCGCGAGAAAACCATTGGACAGATTTTGATGAATTTCGGTATGATGATGGCTGGTTATCCGGGTCAACATATAGGATACCTTTTACTTCGGGAAAATATCTCATCTCTGAGAAATCTATATTAAACGTTAAAACGTTACTAGGGACGAACCCGAGCGGAGCAAGTTACGTTATATATTTTGAGAAATATAAAATTGACTTTGCACGTACATATGTACGTTGCAAGTTGCAATAGAAAACTAAGACGTAAACCTATTTTTAAAGCGTTGATTAAAATAATGATAGGAGTGAAAAATATATAATAAGATAACGCATTTTAAAAAAAATGGCTTTAGGTGTCACAGATAGGATATTTACAAGGTTTTTTTATTAAGTTTAAAAAACAAACATTAATTGAATTGAAATACAATTCTACAAATCTAACCATAATTGTTTTGGGAATTTCAAACAAAAACTTTTAACGTTTGATGTTAAAATGTCAGAATATATAACTTCATGACAAAAAAGTTATTATTTATTTTATTTAAGACCTCAACCTGTGTGAATACAAATTATTATTATTTTAACTAAGTATAAACAAAAATAAGTTAATACTTATGCTATAATTCAAACTTTTATTAAAAAGCCTGGGGAGATTTTATGATTTTGAAGTTTACTAACACATCAGAAAAATGGATTTGAAACAAACTCTGGAAAACTTTTTCTTGTTTTTAAAAACTTGGCAAATGCATGGGGCCTTTTGGTTTCCAGCCAAAACCTAAAATATGAGAATTATCCGCGAATCGTTCCTTACCGTTTTGCTTTTGCTTTTGGGCTCGCAAATTTCCCTGACTCATGGTTTGTGTACCGATATTCCTATACCCGTGAAAAGTTACACCACACTAACGGCAGTGGTAGCCCAGTGTTAACGCGTTCGCTTGGGAAACAGAGTGAAGCAAGTCCATATCCCCTGTCTCGCACCTCATATTTTCATGTGCGAATGATATTCCAACATGAATACCATTTGTCTTAACGGTGAAGTAAAACATCGTGAAGAAACCTGCATGTCTGAGCGAACCTAGCAAGTTTTCAAAAGACATGTAAAGTCCGCCAACCTACACTTCGCCAGCGTGGTGGACTATGGTCTGATTTCCCTCGTACTAAAGGAAGGCCCGTGCCCAACAGTGGGATGTTAAAAAAGTGCTCAATACATACATACACAATTACTTTAAAAAAACTTGACGATATCTTAAGGAGGTTTACATATCTGGAAAAAAAGATATAAAATATTACTCGCAAATATCCAGGCGGTTACTGAGACTTTCTTTTACTCAATAACTACACTTACGTAAAGCCGTTGGTCTTGCGTCAGAAATCTTACCGTCTTTCTATCGGAGTATGAAAGTGACAGAAATAAAGAATGTTATTGTGTCTGTGCCTACACGCATTGCACAATAATATCTCGTACAGAATTGGTTAGTCTCAGTGAAATTGGACGCCGTGGCCGAAATTGATCAGGAGGACATCATCACATTACTCCAGTTGGAAATTGAACTTGTGTCCTCCATAATTAACGCAAAGAGGTATAATATGATGATTGATTCATTGGCTTCGCTTGGCGTCTGTTGAACTACCCACAGGTATAGCATGAATTTATGTATATATAAATAAATAAATAATTAGATAAATATGACATTACGAACCCGCGACCGCTGGCACAGCAAGTAGGGTCACTACAAACTGAGCCAAACGTGTCGTCAAATATGTTGTCAAAAGATATATGTGTACGTATTTTGAATACCATTCTTAGAATCAATTTAAATAACGTAGTCTCCATCTCATGTACATAAGTAATAGCGATATAACGAGCCCATAGAAAATGATGGCCGCCATAATATCGTAGATAACAAACAATCAAGTGAGTGGAGTTGCGTGTTGCACCTATAATGTCTAGGGCGGTAATGTATAAGGGGAAAAGATTTTTTACTTTTTTCTTTGCGGGAATTCCCTAAAGTTTTTAATATTCTGTGTTTTCCATTTACTTAGCTTTAGGGCTTGGTTTTGAATTCTTTTTAATAGTATAAATATTGTATATAATACGGGCAAAATTGAAGAAGTCCAGGGTTTTACTCCGGATCGGATAAAAAAATATTGAATTTTTTTTGTCAAGGAATTCTTTACAGCCCGAAACTATATCTGATCCGATCCGGAGTTCGAAACCAGAACATTCTGATTCGTAGCCGCTAGATTAACGAGAATATTAAAATATCTCTGAGTAAACGGGTGTGACATAACGACAGACAGTCACAATGAAATTATAATGCTTTTGATTTTTTAAATAAAACTATTTTTTCGGATTATTTCGCGAATTTATTTTGATTTTTGTTTCCCAACGTTTCGAATGCTTTACAGCAATCATGGTCACGGGAGAGACTAAGGTTTTAGACATTTCAAAGGCGTTATGTACTTGTTACAGGCAGCGCCTACCCACAATGCACTGTACATAAATCCACGAAATAATCCGAAAAGATAGTTTTATTTAAAATGTCAAATATTCGTGTAAATCTAAGAAAGTATTATGCTTCTAATTTTGCCTTCTAACTGCAGAACTCTAAAAAAATTGAACAAACTATTTCGATGTTTCTGAAATTAACTTAGTCATAATGTATCTATAATAAAAACTTTTCTATTGAAAAAGAGGGACAATATAACGTAAAAGGGACGGTAATTTCAAAAATATGACAATCATCTAAAGTGAAATTGTATGTAGCTTTAAGTAATGTATGACAATTGGACAATCGAAAAAAACCTACTTAGTGTTCAATAATAATTTAACAAAATATCGTAAAGATATCATATATTTTCCTAAAGACGAGATTAAAAGACGTATAACTTACTCTTACTTATTTTAGGATATTATATAATCAATACATTAAAAACAAGTACACCCATTAATTTGTCGCTATAAATAATTATATGGGAATGACTATGAGAAGACAAATAAGTAATAAGAACAGTCGAGTCTCTCCCATGACCATGCTTGCTGTAAAGCATTTGAAACGTTTGAAACGGACCAAAAATCAAAGTAAATCCGCGAAAAAATGCGAAAAGATAGATTTATTTATATGTATGTATTATATTATAATATTATATAATATGTATGTATTAAAGTTATATATGTTTAGTGTAAGAACTAACTGGTATCCATATCCATAATATAAGCCTGGGACTAGATGGTGCTGTGAGTTAATGTCCCAACATATTTATATACACAGGTCGAGTCACGAATAATAACACACTTACAAACTTGTTATTATAACAGGATTATAAACTTTTTACGATATTAGCAAAAATACAATAAATTTTAATCATCATTATTTATTTATGCATTATCATTAATATATTTTAAGCTATGGGATAATATCCGAAATTATTGTAGAATTGCTGAGGTCCGTAGCCTCCATAGCGTCCGTATGGGTAGATTTGGGGATACTGTAAATATCCAGGGTATACACCTCTGTTGTAAATATAGGGTAATCCAGGGTATACACCTCTGTTGTAAATATAGGGTAATCCAGGGTATACACCTCTATTGTAAATATAGGGTAGTGCATCAACTCTTAGCCTCCGGAGCACTTCAAAAGGACTAGTGTCATAGGATGACTCCCAATCCATAACGGATAGGTTCCCTATGTCATCCTCGATAGGTACATCATACACAGGTTGATTTACTAAAGGTCTGTCCCGTATTGGTATACTTTCAATAGGCTTCACATCCTTCGGTTTATCCTTTGGTATATCCTTATCCTTTTCCGCCAATGCAAGTGCAGCAATAACTAGTAAAAAGAAGACTTGGAATTTCATCTGTAATAGAACAAAAATATTAATATTATTTCACGGAAAATTATTCTGATATTAAAATAAATGAATATATGTAAATAAATATTCCTTTTTTTCTTTTTCTTGCTTTTCTTTGCTTTCTTACTTATGTGAAAGCTAATATTAGTCCTTTCAATAATTAGTTTCGCCTTATCTTTTCAAACTACAAGGAATTTTCAAGATCTTATTACAGTTATAACTTGTTAGAAACCGAAATATTTTATAGAGTCAAATGAGTCTTATGCATATTCAAGTCAAGGAGAGTTACTTTATTTCTAATTCTTATTCTATAAGAAGTAAAAAGTAAATATATATATATATATATATATATATATATATATATATATATATATATATATATATATATATATATATATATATATATATATATATATATAAACAAATAAATACTTAATACTATAAAACAAAGTTGGTATATGGAAATATGACACGACTAACATTTAAGATGTAGTAATTTTTGTATTTAATCCAATAAATTATAATAAATAATAAAAGAAACTAATAATAATATTAAAAATTATTATAATTGTAGTACCTTGTTCAGTAGAACTCTTATGAACCATTAAAAATAAATGCGTAATACTGGCGTATATATGGTGGCCTAATTACACTTTCATTTAACGAGTTTAATTTTTAATATTGATATTAGATCTTTTTATCAATTTAAAACCGCAGAAGCGGATCTGTTATTAATAACATATTACGTTGACTTAAGATTTAATGACATTAGATAACAGTAAACAACAGTGACGGTTATTAAAACCAAGTGAAGCGGGTTCAAATACTGGGTACCCCTAAAATTCTCATTTGCGAATAATTTTCAACATAAATACCATTTGTCTTATGCTGAAGGAAAACATCGTAACGTAAACTGCATGAATGAACCTAGAAAGTTTTCGAATAACATGTGAAGTCTGAAACCTCGCACTTGGCCACCGTGGTGGACTATGGTCTGATCCTCCTTTTAGTAAAGCGAGGCCCACGAGAGGTTCTAATTAGTACCGCAGAGCTATAATTAACTATTTAATTGTTTAAATAAGCGCTTTCATTTTATGACTAGCGACTCACCCTCGCTTCGCTCGGGTTCGTCCCAAGCTTTCTTCCCAATACAAACTTTCATCCCCATTATCACCCCCTTGAGGGATGATTTCCGGGATAAAAAGTATCCTATGTCCTTCCCATTGTCTCAAACTATCTTCTTACTAAATTTCATCTAAATTGATACTTTCTTAGATTTACGCGAATATTAGACATTTAAATAAAACTATCTTTTCGGATTTTTTCGCGGATTTATATTGATTTTTGGTTCCCGACGTTTCGATTGCTTTACAGCAATCACGGTCACGGGAGAGACTAAGGTGTTAGATGTCTCAAAGGCATTATACAGTTGTTACAGACAGCCTACCCATAAATAACAAAATGAATTCAAATTTTGAAAATTGGCAAGCACCCTAAGCAAATCCTGCAGTATATTATTTACTGGCTAACTTTAGTCTGATATGCAATGATCACAATAGACTAGAAATGCTCGAAGGGATACTAATGTACGATTACTAAATGCCGCCATTTTTAATCTAATATGGCGGAAGTTACAAAATGGAATTATATCATTTTCATAATGACCTTTATGATATGGGCATCAAATGAAAGGGCTTGATGAGCGAAATAGAATAAACAATGTGACGTCATTGAAAATCCAATATGGCGGCCGCCGCAAAATGGCTTGATTTATCATTACAAACTTTTATTTATGTCCCTGTTTTATTTATGTCACCAGTCTGTCTGTTTGTCTGTAATCAAATCTTGCAAGTTTTTGACTAAACATCATTCTAAATCCAATATGGCGGACTCTCAAAAATGTTTTTTTAATGCGCCCCCATGATATGGATATCAAATGAAAGGGTTTGCTGAGAAGAATACGAATAATTGTGTAGTAGTAAAGTGTGTATAAACAAGAATATAATATTTAAAATAGGTAAACCTCGCGATATGATTTTATATCATATAAATTGTGTAATATAATAAATTGTTGGGTTTGATTTAATTTAAAGTTTATATTCTTCTTTTTAAAGTATTTAAATAAAAGCATGATTTTAAGGATGTTTTTTACTATTAATTTATTTGCTTCCTAAAGAAATTTATCTTTTTCGATACAAAAGTCGATGGTTTATTTAGTTCAATAAAAAATACAATAAATTTTAATCATCATTATTTATTTATGCATTATCATTAATACATTTTAAGCTATGGGATAATATCCGAAGTTATTGTAGAATTGCTGAGGTCCGTAGCCTCCATAGCGTCCGTATGGGTAGATTTGGGGATACTGTAAATATCCAGGGTATACACCTCTGTTGTAAATATAGGGTAATCCAGGGTATACACCTCTGTTGTAAATATAGGGTTGTGCACCAACTCTTAGCCTCCGAAGGACTTCAATAGGACTACTGTCATAGTCTGACTCCCAATCCATAACGGATAGCTTCCCTATGTCATCCTCGATAGGTACATCATACACAGGTTGATTCACTAAAGGTCTGTCCTGTATTAGTATACTTTCAATAGGTTTCACATCCTTCACTTTATCCTTTGATATATCCTTCTTATCCTTATTCTTTTCCGCCAATACAAGTGCAGCAATAACTAGTAAAAAGAAGACCTGGAATTTCATCTGTAATAAAACAAAAATATTAATATTATTTCAGGGAAAATTATTCAATTACTAGAATAAATGAAATGTATAAATATAAGTATGTTGGGACATTAAGACACAGCGCCATCTAGTTCCATGGTAGTTTACGAGGCTTATGGATACCAGATAGTTAATACTACACTACACATATGTTTATAACTTTAATACATACATATTATATATATAAACACCTATGACTGGAGTAAAAACATTCGTGCTCATCACACAAATAAATGCCCCAGCGGGACTCGAACCCGCGACCGCTGGCACGGCAAGTAGGGTCGACAAACTAAGCTAAACGTGTCGTCAAAATGTATGGAAATTAATATCGTTTTCCACTGCTTCTCAGGTATACGTAGACTAATCTATTATTTTATTATTGAAGTCGAGAAGAGTTACTTTGTATCTAATTCTTATTCTTTAGCACCTCCTGGATAATTTCTAAAAACTTAATTGATAACTGACACGCCGGCGTGCTCGCGATCGTCAACGGGATAAGAAGCAAAAAATAAGTAAGTAATAAAAAAAAATTATGGAAATGTTATAACCATTCCATATTAGGTATATGGAAATATGACACTACTAATATTTAAGATGTAGTACTTTTTATATTTAATACAATAAATTAAAATAAATAATTAAAAAAAAATATTATAAAAAAAAAAAATATAATTTTAGTACCTTGTTCAGTAGAACTCTTATGAAACATTAAAAATAAATGCGTAATACTGGCGTATATATGGTGGCCTAATTACACTTTCGTTTGACGAGTTTTTTTTTTAATTGATATTCGATTTAAAACCGCAGATCTGTTATTAAAAACATATTTAACTCAACTCAGATTTAATGACCTTAGATTACAATAAACAAAGATTTTAACTATCTTTTCCAACAGTGACGGTAATAAAATTGTAGGTAACTACAATATGTAGTTACTAGCGACTCACCTTCGCTCGCTTGAGTTCGTCCCTAGGTACGTTTTAACGGTTAGTATGAAGTACAAATCTTTGAATTTCTCGGCTTTTCTGTACTATAATATGCATGTACTATACATATAAACCTTCCTCTTGAATCACTATATATAAAAAACCACATCAAAATCCGTTGCGTAGGTTTAAAGATCTAAGCATACGTAGGGACAGACAGCGGAAAGCGACTTTGTTTTATTACGTGTTGATAAGGCAGTGGCAGCCGCTTGCTGGGAAACCAAGTGAAGCTGATTTAAATCGCGGGTTTCCTTCTGATATTCTCATGTGCGAATCATTTTCAACATAATTACCACTTGTCATATGCAGAAGGAAAACATCGTGAGGTAACCTACATGAGCGAACCTACAAAGTTTTCAAAGGACATGTGAAGTTTGATAACTTTGCACTTGGCTAGCGTGGTGGGTTATGACCAGATCCTCCTTATAGTAAAGGGTGTCCCGTACTCAGGGAAATTAAAAAGGGACTGAATCCATAGATACATATGTATACTACACTAGTTGTACTATGTGACTTCACCCGCGTGTTTGCTTACATTTTTTAGTCTACAGTCACTATGCATTACTTTTGCAATACATCTATACTAATATTATAAAGCTGAAGAGTTTGTTTGTTTGTTTGGTTGAACGCGCTAATCTCAGTAACTACTAATCCGATTTGAAAATTTCTTTTCGCTTTAGATAGCCCATTAACTGAGGAAGGCTATAGGCTATATATCATCCCGAAAAATGTATGGTTCCCGTGGGAAAGATGTGTTTTTGTCTAGGGACGAACCCGAAGTGAAGCGAGGGTGAGTCGCTAGTAATGAATATAAGTGTTATAGATATATGTATGTATCTCTGAATAAACTCATTAGTCATAGTCTAAGATCCGAAGTAAGGTCGTAACCCTTTTCTAGTTTTAATTAGGTGAAATATATGGATGATGTGAACCATTTTCACTTAATTAAATTCTATGTTTACGGCTCTTAGATGTAGGTACAAGTTAAATAATATAGTTTACTTTGTCACGAAAAATAAATAAGTCGTGTTAGAATGTGATGATTGACATATTTGACGACACGTTTGGCTCAGTGTGTAGTGACCCTACTTGCTGTGCCAGCGGTCGCGGGTTCGAGTCCCGCTGGGGGCATTCATTTGTGTGAGCGCGAACGTTTGTACTCCAGTCATGGGTGTTTATATTTATAATATGTATGTATTTAAAGTTATATATGTAGTGTATCAACTATCTAGTATCCATAACACAAGCCTTCGTAGCTTACCATGGAACTAGATGGTGCTGTGTGTTAATGTCCCAACATATTTATTTATTTATTTAATAATCTATACATATAATAAAATTGTAACTAAGCCGAATCTGTACATTAAATATTTTTTGGAAAATCTTATTGAAATATATATTATTATCGATACAGAGGCTGAATCTATAGTTTTTTAGAATTTTTGTCTGTCTGTGTCTGTCTGTCTGTTACCGCATCACGGAAAAACTACTGGAGGGATTTTGATGAAATTTGGTATGATGATAGCTGGTTATCCGGGTCAACATATAGGATACTTTTTACTGCGGGAAAATATCTCATCTAGAGAGAAACCTATACTAAACGTTAAAACGTAAGTTCTTCTATATACATATATAATGAAAAGACATTACTTTGATCATCTTACGTATGCATCTTAGGATACGCAAAGGAATTGCGTTCACATTGTTACGTTGATTGGGCTGAGTAGATAACGCTGTTACCTGCAATTTAATATGACGCGCGAGCCTTTACATGTCTGACCCAACCCTGGCTTTGTCCAGGAGTAAAGTAGCATACATAAATACAAAGTATATATGAATACATAGGTACTATTTTTTTCTGTGATTTCGCTTGCGTAATGATAAAAAGTGCTTTATTAATATAAAATTAAATTATAATCCCCGTTTTTATTATATGAAAGGGATAAAGACGCGTATTTCCAAAATAAATATATATATTTACAATTATGAGTATAAAAGATAGTGGTAGCCCAGTAGTAACGCGCTCGCTTGGAAAACCGAGTGAAGCAGGTTCATATCCCGGGTCTCGCACCTCTGATATATTTTAATGTGTAAATCATTTCTAACATGATTAGCGCTTGTTTTACGGTTAAGTAAAACATCGTGAGGAAGCCTGCATGTCTGAGTGAACCTAACAAATTTTCGAAAGACATGTGAAGCCCGCCATCCCTCACTTAGCCAGCGTGGTGGACTATGGTCTGATTCCCCTCGTGCTGAAGGGAGGCCCACCCCCAGCAGTGGGAACAAAAAAAGGGCGGTATACACACATACAGACACATAAAAATATTTTTTAGATTTCAGCTTTAACGATATATCAGAATCGTCATACATTATATACTCAAATTCTTTATTAAATATAAAAAAAAAATTAACACAATTATACTCTCTAGATAAATATCGATTTTATATTTATTTTAATATCAAAAATTATCAGCAATTCAAAAAAAATACTTCAAATCTGAGAAAGTCAACCCATAAGGCAAGTGAAGAAAAAAAATTGCCTTGACCGAGCCTCGCATTCATGACCGTTGTAAACAGCTGATATACAGATCACTACTCCCGCTATTCCAGATGATCATCAAATATAAAATCGTAACACTTTATTTGTCCACCATTTACCCCATTGATAATTAAATCATCTACTTGAGTGATAAAATGGTTAAGCGAATTCAACTGGAACAACGGATAAATCAAAACGAACTATGAGCTTATCCACAGATTATTCTGTTAATATCTTACAGCTTTGTCAATATAGCTTTTAATTATACAAAAGGTTGTGTTAAAGTTATCCTGGTTCTATTCCTTTTTTATATAATATTATTAAAGCCTTAAAGTTAAGGATATATAATATACTAGCGGCTCACCCTCGCTTCGCTCGGGTTCGTCCCTAGGTTGGTTCAACATACAAACTTTCATCCCCATTTTCACCTCTTTAAGGGATGATTTCCGGGATGTAAAGCCATCTAATGGTTTGTAGTACCCAGCCATCTTCCCTATAGAAGTTTGGATGTCTTTTAATTTCAATAACTTCAACAATCAATCAACAAATATTGTACGGTACTCTGGTGCCATTTTTGAATTTTTGAAATCATTTTTGTAAAATTGTAGCTAAGTACTGTCTGTAACAAGTATATAACGCCTTTGAGACATCTAAAACCTTAGTCTCTCCTGTGACCATGATTGCTGTAAAGCATTCGAAACATCGGGAACCAAAAATCAAAATAAATCCGCGAGATAATCCGAAAAGATTTATTCAAAATGTTAAATATTCGCGTAAGTCTAAGAAAGGATTTTGTTTTTGCTGTTTTTTTTTACTGATTGCTCTAAAAGATTATATTAATGGAAATTTTATTGGTGTATGTGCCGTCTTGAATATTATGTTTTCTATAAAAACTTAAAATACTGTTTGTTTCCCAAAAATAAATTGATAAATAATATAAGCATTAAGCACCAATTAAATATTTATTAGCTGAAATTTTTTTCAAATCTTATTATAATATTATCAACACACGATTCCAAAATACTATTTAATTTAATATTAAATATGTTTTTTAAGTCGAAAAAGTGTTATTTTTATGTAAAATAAAGTATTTATTTTGTCCTTAAAGTTTTATGTATCAACCTTAAGTAAATGGGATGAAGATAAGAGTGTGTTGTGCCTCATTCCTGAGAGAGTAGCAAATATTTGAAAGTCACTCATTCGTTAGTTGTGTCTGGCAATGCCTTATATTTACTTTACACTGAGACAAGTGTAGTACTACAACTTAAAGTGTACATCTATACATACAATAAAATTCTAACTGAGTCGAATCTGTACACTAAATATTTCTTGGAAAATCTTATTAAAATAGTGATAATTATACAGAGGCCGGATCTATAGTTTTTAGAATTTTTGTCTGCCTGTCTGTCTTTCTGTCTAAGAATGCATCACGAGAAAAGCACTTGACAGATTTTGAGACAATTTGGTATGATGATAGCTGGTTATCCGAGTCAACATATAGGATACTTTTTACTGCGGGAAAATATCTTATCTCTGAGAAATCTATACTAAACATTAAAACGTTCATGAACCCGAGCGGAACGAGGGTAAGTCTCTAGCTATCGCTATTTTCTCCTCTGATTGGCAATCGATTTTCTGTTTTTTTTTATTTAGTAGCTATTTTAGCTTTAGTGTCCTCTATAAAAAATATGGTTGAGTTTTGACCTTTGGGCGAATAATCTATACTAATCTTATAAAAAGAACAAAATGTTTTTTGTATGTATGTTTGTAATCGATAAACCAGAAAATGATTATATATATATATATACTTGCAAGACACAGTTGCGAATTTTTTGCGATATTCGTTAACTAAATATTAGTTTTTGGAAAAATTTTGAAATACAAATAGATATCAAGTTTCATATTCCTTTTTTCTTATTCACTCTTCCATGAGCAGTTCATTAGCTCCATTTTGATTTTGCCGAAAATAAAGTGAGTAAAGCATACCACATCGGTTATATCATTAAGAATTTTATCAAGAACTTCTTTTTGTTTATCGCTTCGCTCGCATAAATATCCTATGCGCTAAAATATAACATATCTCCATCCTAATAAAATAAATAAATAAATATGTTGGGACATTAACACACAGCACCATCTAGTTCCATGGTAAGCTACGAGGCTTGTGTTATGGATACCAGATAGTTGATGTGTAGTGTACACATATATAACATTAAATACCCACATATTATAAATATAAATACTCCTGACTGGAGTACAAATATTCGTGCTCATCACACAAATGAATATCCCCAGCGGGACTCGAACCCGCGACCACTGGTACAGCAAGTAAGATCACTACAAACTGAGCCAAACGTGCCGTGTAAATGTGACCTATATCTATCCCGAATTTCAATCACACCAAGTTCCAGGGTGCAGAAGTGACAAACGCATTTACAAACTTTCACATTTATACAATTAGTGATAATGTAGGATAAGTATATATTATTTAAATATATAAAGGAAGATTTTTTTAAGGAACTTGGCCCAATTTAGTTAAGATTTTCTCACAATGACGAGTTTAATTTTAATTAAAAGGCACTTCGGCATTCCTAAGACATCTTCCGTAGTAAGCTTAATTAAAAAAAATTGTCGACACTTAATGAAACGGAGAAAAACGTTAAAATTTTACACATTTTTTTTCCTACAATTTTTTAAAAGTATTTGCTAATTTCTTAATAGAATATATATAGAAAATAAATCTAATTTAGGCTAAATAATTCTATGATACGGTGAAGGAAAACATCGTGAGGAAACCTGCATGGCTGAGAGAACCTAGCAAAGTTTTTGAAACACATGTGAAATCCGCTAATCCGCACTTGGCCAGCGTGGTGAACTATGGCCTGATTCCCCTCATATTGATGGGGCCGTTAAAAAAAGGGCTGAATACAATTCTATGTTATGAAAGTCCAACACTGAATATTATAAAAAAAAATGTACTTGGAGGTTATTTACGATCTAATATAGTCAAATTCAAATTCGCTAATCTTTGAAACGGCTAAACTAATTTTAACCTGATTTTCACTGCAGAATAGATAATTTAAATGAAAGTAACTTAAGCTAGTCTAGTCCGCCAATCCGCACTTGGCTAGCGTGGTGGACTATGGCCTGATGCCCCTCGTATTCAAGAGAGGCCCGTGTTCAGCTGTGGGACATTGAAAAGGGCTGAATACATACAACTTAAGCTAGATACTTTTTATCCTTAAAAAGAAGGAAAGGTTCCTCCGAGGCTTAAGACAATAGAAGGCCATGTCACAAGACATTGTAAGCAAAGCGACAGAAAAAAAAATGATAATAATAAAGCAGTTGTGACCTTGCCTTTGCTATTCTCAGCTACGATGAACGTATGACAGAAACGTTATTATCTACATTATATATCAAATAAATTCATTAATATATCATAATTATGTATTTAAAATAGTGAAATTAAAAACAACTTATAAAAAAAAATCAATTAAAATCTCTAAATATCTAGAAATAATGGTCAGTTACAACTGTAATTAATTTAATCGTATTTTAATACGTTTTGTACTTTAAATCAAAATAAACAGTCTTTGTCATATTGTCATCGACACATTTAGAAGATTTACTTAATATTTTTGAAGTGAAAACTTCTATAGGCAGGTTTGGATGGGGAGTAAATTCATGTGAGTCGTCATCGAAATGGTCACGTGACTTGTTAACGCTAACACTCAGAGTGCCGATAGATGTCAAAACCAGATAAATGTAAACAGTTTTAATTTACAAATTCTAATTTAAGGTCAAACAATTATAAGGACAAACAAATATCCAAAAATAACAACTGTTTGTTTATAGTTTTAAGTTTTCACTTCTGTCAGCAGTCCTCATGACTCCTTTTTATTTTTCTTAAATATTTTTAAGTTTTGTGTTGGTCCTACAATAAGTAATCTTGCCTTATTTTAAGAGTGGGGTAGTTATTGTTGTTGCTGTTAGCTAAAGCAAATTTTATATTCAGCATCATGGAGTCTCTTCAGGCAGAAAATTAAACTTGTTCTAATAAATATGTAGTACAGATGCCATAAAAGCTAACTAGTAATTAAAAAAAAATATACATATATAGATTAATAAAAGATATTATATCACAATATATATTTTAACCAATTTAAAAAACATCGCCTGAACAAATCTTGCCTATTTGCAGCCACTGAACATTATTTATACTATAATATTATAAAAGGAAGGATTTGATTGTTTGTTTGTTTGTTTGCACCGAATAGGCTACGAAATTACTGAACCGATTAAGATAAAATTTGGTAAGAAGATAGTTTGAGACCCTGGGAAGGATATAGGATAGTTTTTTATCCTGGAAATCATCCCTTAGTAGGGTGAAAATGGGGATGAAAGTTTGTATGAGGAATCAACCTAGAGACGAACTCTAGCGAAGCGAGGGTGAATCGCTAATTTAGTAATAAAAACTTGAAAAAAATTGATTTCCAGGCACTAAAAAGTAATTCTAAAACGTAATTCTTAATTATAGGCAGTGGTAGCCCAGTGGTAAGGCGTTCGCTTAAGAAACCGAGTGAAGCGGGTTCAAATCCCGGGTCTCGCACCTCTGATATTTTCATGTGCAAATCATTTTCTAACTTGATTACCACTTGCCTTACGGTGAAGGAAAACATCGCGAGGAAACCTGCATGCCTGAGAGAACCTAGCAAGTTTTCGAAAGACATGTGAAGTCTGCCAACCCGCACATGGCCAGCGTGGTGGACTATGGCCTGATACCCCTCGTATTGAAGGGAGGCCCGTGCCCAGCAAGGGGACGTTAAAAAGGGCTGAATACAATTCTTAATTAACTGAACAGGGGTTCTCATATACTATAGATACTTAATCAGATATTTTCGAAGTTGATGCCAATCGACAGTGCTTTAAGATAATATGAATATCTAATAGATAAATATGACAATGTATGGACTCTAATTATATTTAAAATATTACTATACATAAATTTATCATGTATTTATCGAAATAGATTTGCTTTTTTTCTCAGAGAACTTTTAAGATTTTGGAACAATTGAAGAAGTTTTATTTTTTCCTTTAGGTAACCATTTCTTATTGTATTTACAAGAAAGGTATTTTATATTTTTTTTCTAAAATTTCATATTTTTTTTATTACTTATTTTTTAACTTAATTTTTCTATTCTAGAAATGATCGTTTTTTGGGACAAATTACATTATTTATACACTTTTTTTATATATAACTCTTTTAATTAGTGCGGTTTCGTCCTTTCAGTGAAAAGATTCATAATACACTAGCGACTCACCCTCGCTTCGCTTAGGTTCGTCCCTAGGTACTTTTTGACACTTAGCATAAAACAGATTTTTTTCCAAATTTTTTTTCGTCAATTTTTCCGATTTTTTAATAGTTATTCTTCTATTAAGGGGTAAAGAAAAATGCAACAAAACAAAGATCATAAATATCGGTCCAGCAGGTTCTCGAGTTATAATTTTTCTCGAGTTTTAATTCGGGCAATTTATAACATCGGAGCTCGGGATACCCTACGAGATTTGTTTAAGGAAATTGGTATACTTACAGTTGCATCGCAATATATATATTGTAATATTATGTTTGTCCGACAAAACATTCATTGTTATTTAAAACGCAGTGATATACACGAAATAAACACTAGAAATAAGGAGAAACTGGTATCGCGTAGCTTTCGCCTTCAAAAAGTAAATAGATCGTTTATGGGGCAAGGTGTACGCATGTATAATAGAGTTCCACAATCGATTTTGAGCTTGCCATTTAAACAATTTAAATCTAAAATTAAAAATGTATTAGTGAATAAAGCTTGTTATACAATCACGGAATACTTCGGAGATTTCAATGCGTGGAACTAATATCTGATTGGATCTCACGTAGGATAAATATATATAATTATTGTATTACAATATCGTACACAGTTATTATTTTAAAAGAGCAACTGTTGAGTTTCTCGCCGACTCTTCTCAGCAGAACTGCCTTCCGAGCCGGTGGTAGCTTCCTCACGGACTGACTACACTGACATTTAATTTAAATTTAAAATGTAAAATTGACGATTCAAAAGTGCTTGTAAAAGTCTATTTGAATAAAGTATATTTTGATTTGATTTGATTTGATTAAGTATTGTACCAAATCCGACTTTGTTTTATATATATAGATAATCGAAAATTAACATAAAGTTGGCCTTTAATATTTCTTTTAAATATATTCATTAGTTATTTTAAACGAGCGACAAGAAAAGCTTTTTAAACTATATAATAGCAAATTCTAAGCAAGCATTCCAACTTTTACTACGTAAAGCGCAACACAACTTTTTTTAGCCTCATCAAATTTCCAAGTTCATCACCCTGTAGATGAAGTTGTATTTAACTTTCTCCATATTTATCTCATAAAAAAAGAATTCCAGGGAATACAATTCTTTCAGGGGTCGATTACATTTGTTTTAATGATACTTGACTTCTGTCCCAAGATTAACAAAATGGGAAAATAGATAGTGCTGGTAATATGAATGTACCATATACAAGATTTAAAAAAATAAAATATTTGTCTGATTTGTGTGCGTACATGATTTTGCGTGCTCTTATAAAAAAAACAACTTCAATCTTTAGAAAGTTAAAAAAATCTGGGAATAATGATATTTTTAGGTGCAAGAGTAAAATAACTGTAACTTCCCGAGCTTAAAATTAAGCGTGTTTAAGAGCCCCAATCTTTTATAATGAATTTTGGTGTAACAGTTTCTATGTGCCGACGTACAGGTTGGATAAAGATTTTTTGGATATTTGACCGTATTGGAGGCAATTCCGTAATGTTAGTCAATAATGTTGATGCTGAAATCGGTCATAGTTCAATTTTGGTCAGTTAGGTAATATAAAAATATTGTTAATTATTATTTTTATCTATCTCGATCTCAGTCAGTTCTTTCCTATTTTTGGTGACATTGATGAAGTAATTATGCTCAATTGGGACGCCTAAAAACTTTTCTATGATGATGACAGTTCAGACAGATAGACAGACAGTTCAATTAAAGGAAGGGTACTAGTGCTATAAAACACATTTTTGTTGTGAAAATAAAAGATGACAATTTCATAAATGTAAGCTTTTCACATTTATAAAGCTTTAAATTCTGATCTTTAACTCATCTTTTTTTCTAAGTCTTAAACATTTAACAAACAACCTTTATTACTTTTAAGATTTACGCGAATATTTGATATTTTAAATAAAACTATCTTTTCGGATTATTTCGCGTATTTTTTTTTTGTCTGTAACAAGTATAAAGGCCTTTGAGATATCTAAAACCTTGTTCTCTCCCGTGACCTTTAACGAAAGCAATATTTGGATACGCCATGTTGGCCACCTAAAAAGTTACTTTTATTATTGTATTAAGATCATTTTTTTACAATACATTGAAAACTATTAGAACTGTCTACACCATACATTTCTACTTCACATAAAGATATGAGATATATGTATAATGGATATATGGGAAAGCCATGGGCCATGAATCATTGAACACTCGGTCGATGCAGTCTGCACGCGACATGCCGATGAACTTCGCTATTCACAGTTAACTTTGTACCAAGTGAAACAGATGTGAATATCGAAACATGAACACATGGTCTTCATCTTAATAGTTTTACATGTGGTTTCATTAATCTAATAATTTCGATGCTTAGATGCTGTTTATAATAAATATAAATAAATATACATAATATGTTGGGGTGGTATTCGGGCCCGCAACTGCTGGCACAGAAAGAAGGATCACTACAAACTGTCGCTTATATAGCGTTATTAATGATTTTCCGAGTAAAACTACCGAGCTTCAGCAATTCTTCTATTATTTGATTACTTCTAAAAATTACCTACAAAATGACTATCACAACTATTTAAACACTATGTCCCCACCATTGGGTGTAATGTGGCGCCATCTATCTTCTACAGATTACACATTAGGTACCCCACGGTGGATGACAATACCTTTAAAATAATTATATTTAAAATATAACAAACTCAAATCTGTATTAATGTTACAGAATTGTAAATAATAAAATATAAATAATCAATATCAAACTAATATTATACTATCTGTACATATAAAAAGATTATAGTTAAGCCAAATCTGTACATTAAATATTTTTTGTAAAATTTTATTGAAATGGACATTATTATCGATACAGAGGCCGAAGCTATAATTTTTAGAATTTTTGTCTGTTTGAGTGTTACCGTATCATAGAAAAATCACTGGAGGAATTTTGATGAAATTTGATATGATGATAGCTGGTTATCCGGGTAGGACAACATATAAGATACTTTTTACTGCAGGAATATATCTCATCTCTGAGAAACCTTAAAACGTAGGTAAAATATAAAATAAAGGTGTAATATAAAATAATAACTAACAAAGTATAAAGAATCATATATAAATAATAATTAATATCAATTGAGATACTATAATTAACAAGAATTAATTGAGCAACTATAACTAAAAATAGCTAAAACCGGTGGTTTCACCTGTGATTTTAATTTTACTGAATCTGTAATTACTCGTTTTATATTTAAGTATTTTAGAAGCAGTCGGCTAAGTTTATAATTTTGCCGATATATACGAGTATGTGAGTGAAATAATGTTGACGACGATCTACATATGTGCCACAGTAAGTCTGTAATTCTTCGTTCCCAGCTTTCTCTCTCCTCATTATAGCTATGGAATTATTTAATAGCTATTACTATTCGTACGCTAGTAGATTAAGATATAAAAATTCATCCAGTAACATATTTTGCCGGATGACCATCGGCCGTCGGTTTGTCATCAATGTGGTCCATTTTTTTTCTATTCAAATAAAATAATAGTACTTCTAGTTCTTTTTTGTTTATTAGATTAAAAATACCAAAAACTTGAATAAACACAAACAAAAACAAAAGTAAAAACTATGTATCCGATCGGGATTCAAACCCAGACACCTGTAAATGTCAATCTTGCGCCTTGCCCGCTTGACCACGATGCTTATGCCCGGACGTGTGAAATTAGCAACCATATTTAGAGGTCTAGATCGATTTTTCGCCCCCGAAAACCCTCACATACCAAATTTCAGCGAAATCGTTAGAGCCGTTTCTGATCTCTTTCTCGTTTAAATATATTAGAATAAGATTAGATTAAATAATTTATTTTTAAGAGCAAAATTTTTTATGTGTTTAAAAAGAAAATAATATCAATCTACCGGGTCTATGTTGAACTTTTTTATATCCCAAGCTATCGAGTTATTAAGGATTTTTAGGTCTAAAATATTTTGTGTAAAAAGAAAAGAAAAACGCCATAACCTATGGCGCTAAAAATAGTTTTTTTTTTTAGGTAAATATTACTGCGTCAGAATAAAAAGAGGTAATTCAAACCTATAGGATTACAAAGATTTATAATTTCAGTCTATTCGATCTTATCTGGATTTTTTTCATACTTTCATTAAAATAAATTATAAATATACTTAATTATATATACAAAACAAATGTACGTTTAATTATTACTGTTCAAGTCATGTCCGCGTGGATTAGTGGCGAGAATGCTCCGGAACTTGATATTTTAACTACAGACATTCTTATTAATCATTCAAGTTCGATAAATTAGAATCATGGACAGGAGGGAAATGAAAGTGATATATATTATAAATTCCATTTTAATATAATCCCATAAATAAATAATTAAACACACAAGAAAGGAAAGGTAACCATGTATGTGCATGGCCGGTAGTTGATGACAAAGCAGAACGCCATCGCGTTGAAAATTATAAAAGTGATTCAAATAAAAATTATACCAACTTCAAAAAAATATACTAATAAGAACGTTTTTATTTTATTATATGTATAGATAAACAAAACAAAAGACAGCACTATAATATATACATACATGAAAACTATAATTAATAGTAAGTGGTTAATAAATTCTAGATATTTAACAAAAATGTTGGTCTATATTCTAACTTTATAACATATAATATATTTACACAAAAAATGTACCTACATAACATTAAAAAGTTACCATAAATGGTACGGGGGACTTTCGAGGGAAGAACATCATAAGTGGGATGGAGGAAACTAAAAAGGATATGGGATGGGAATATCTTTGTCGAGGTCACATTTGCTCAGGGAGTTATCCCTGACTCTAATCATTACGAATGTTAATTTCTTTTATTAAAGGTTTTTTAAAAGAAGGACACAAGGAAATCACCATCGTTTTATTATATTGTCCTTTAAAAAATTTTTTTACAGATTTTTATAAAAAAACTGCACCTAACATGCATACGAGTGTATGGAAGTAAAGTAAGTATGCAAAAAAAACATGTAAACGGTCGAATTGAGAACCTCCTCCTTTTTGGAAGTCGGTTAAAAATGACACTTACTTAGTATATTTTTAATCATAGAATAAATTGTAATTGTTGAATATACTATTAATATTAAATACAGTAAGGTAAGAGCTAAGCTAGGTAAGGCTTTTCCGATTATTGTACGGTCTGTAATAACTGCATGATCTTTGGGACGTCTAAAACCTTAGTCTCTCCCTTGACCATGATTAATATAAAGCATTCGAAACGTCGGGAACCAAAATAAGTCCGCGAAAAAATCACAGAAGATAGTTCTGTTTAAAATGTCAAATGTTCGCGCTAATATAAGAAGGTATTAAGAAGTGAGTGGGTACATGATAGTATACATGATGGATGTGACAAAACCTATGCTTAAAACTATTCAGCTAAAATACATTGGGGATTAAAAATAGAAACTGCATAAAATGTTATAATATTTAATATTATCCCATGGAGAAGTCATTAATTACAAATGTAATTACCATCATAATAATATGTACACTCCGGATTGTTGATGATGGCCCAGAGCGCCATAACGGTGACGTAGCAGATAAGCACGGCCTTGTTCATCTGAAATATCAGTAAAATATACTCTGTAGTTACGAGTACGTACATACGTTTGGCTCAGTCCTTAGTGACCCTACTTGCTGTGCCAGCCGTCGCGGGTTCGAATCCTGCTGGGGGCATTCATTTGTGTGATGAGCACAAATGTTTGTACTCCAGTAATGGGTCTTTATATTGATAATATGTATGTATTTAAAGTTATATATGTGTAGTGTATCAACTATCCGGTATCCATAACACAACCCTCGTAGCTTACCATGAAATTGGATGGTGCTGTGTGTTAATGTTCCAACATATTTATTATTGATTTATTAGTTTGAAGTCGTATTCTCGATATTATGTTATGGAAAAAAACTATAATAGAACAAATATTATATTTTTATTTTTTTTATTCTTAATACAAAGTTTTTTACCTTTAAAATAAGATATTATGTGTGTTCTCTAGCAAAATAAAACCGTATTTCTCTCTGTTCTTTTAAACTTAACATTTATATACTGAATTGTTTATTAAAATAATAGCACTTGTGATCCAATCATAATGATTCCCAATATAGCATCAGGTTGGTCGGGGGCACTACGTTACGTTACGTATTAGTATTTGTTGTATCGATAGGGGCTGAAATTCTGTAATTGATGTACAGAAAGTGGTCTTTACCTTTGAAATGAAAAATAAAACAATACAAATATCATTTCTTTTTCATAATTCATCCCTTAAAAGGTTAAAAGGGAGTTGTGCTGTTAATATGAGGAAAAAAATGTTTATAATGAAAATTACTTGAAACTTGGTATTAATGCTCTTTAATACAATTAAATGAACATGTATTTTAGATTTTTTTTTTAATTCAGCCCCTAAGTGGGTAAAACTGGGCGGTTACTAAGCACACTTACTGTGTGGGATATAAAGTAGAGAACGGAGATTATTACAAACCCAAAGAAAAATTTTGTATAACTTCTCGGCTGGCCACAGCAGTGACAACTATAATAGACCTAAAGCGCGAGAGAGAGAACCTAGCTAGAGAGAATCCTGCTATCTATATCCTCCTTCTGAAGGTTGGCACAACTGTGATGGAAAAGTCACCTAAGCTATGTAACGGGATTAGACTATGAGTAGTTCGTTAAACATCGTAGATGCCTACCATAGTGATTGCTGGATGTGCTCGAGAGAACCAGAATTCATACCTCGAATACCAATGATAACTTCTGACTACGCCTTTAAATTTAATCTATTGTAATTCCTCTTTAAAGTTTGCTTTGCAATGACCATTAATATATCTCAGGGCCAGTCGTTAAAAATAACAGGCGTAGACTTAAGAGAGGATATCTCCTCACAGGGACATTTTAGCAGAACCCAGAACTAGGCAGAACATCCATCACTGTGGTATATTTGTGGTTGGGGTTTTTAGTGTAGACTAAGTTAAGTGAACCTAGAGTTTTACTTTAGACATAATATAAAAAAATCCATGGCAACATATAAATACAATGGAAATTAAAACTGAGAAAATTTTTCAGGCCACGCAAGCGTAGCCGCGGGCAACAAGCTACAGCAAAATAAATCTAATTTAGGCTAAATAATTCTATGATAGGGTGAAAGAAAACATCGTGAGGAAACCTGCATGGCTGAGAGAACCTAGCAAAGTTTTCGAAAGACATGTGAAGTCCGTCAATCCGCACTTGGCCAGCGTGGTGGACTATGGCCTGATTCCCTTCGTATTGAAGGGAGGCCCGTGCTCAGTAGTGGGACGTTAAAAAAAAAGGGCTGAATACAATTCTATGATATGAAAGTCCAATACTGAATATTATAAAAAAAATATACAATACAATAGAAGGATAATAATAAAGCTGTTGTGACCTTACCTTTGCTATTCTCAGCTACGATGAATGTATGACAGAAACGTTATTATCTACTTTATATATTAAATAAATTCATTAATATATCATTATTTTTCATTTAAGATAGTGAAATTAAAAACAACTTTTAAAAAAAAAACAATCAAAATCTCTAAATATCTAGAAATAATGGTAATTTAATCGTATTTTAATAGATTTTGTACTTTAAATTAAAATAAACAGTCTTTGTCATATTGTCATCGACACATTTAGATGATTTACTTGATATTTTTTAAGTGAAAACTTCTATATTTATATCGTCATCGACCTGGTCACGTGACGAGTTAACGCTAACACTCAAAGTGCTGATAGATGTCGAAACCAGATAAATGTAAATAGTTTTAATTTACAAATTCTAATTTAAGGTAAAAAAAAAAATTGACTTCTGTCCCAAGATGAACGAAATGAGAAAATAGATAGTGCTGGTAAAATGAATGTACCGTATACAAGTTTTAAAAAAAAATTGTCCGATTTGTGTGCGTGCGTGGTTTTGCTTGCTATTATAAAAAAAAATCCAATCTTTAGAAAGTTAAAAACATCTGGAAATAACGATATTTTTAGGTGCAAGAGTAAAATAACTGTAACTTACCGAGCTTAAAATTAAGCGTGTTTAAGAGCCCCAATCTTTATAATGAATTTTGGTGTAACAGTTTCTATGTGCCGACGTACAGGTTGGATAAAGATTTTTTGGATATTCGACCGTATTGGAGGCAATTCCTTCATAGTTCAATCTTGGTCAGTTAGGTGATAAAAAAATATTGTTAACTAGCGACTCACGCTCGCTTCGCTCGCGTTCGGCCCTAGGTACATTTTCAAGGTTAGCTATGTTTAGGTATACTAATACCACATGCAAGTAATATTTTGCTATACATAATAAACGAACGCCTCAAGTCATTCCTGTCCAAGGAGATTGCCCCCGAGCAAGCTGGCTTTATGAAAGGCAAGGGTACCAGGGAACAAATACTTATTGTGCGTTAAATTATTGAGAAATCCCGCGAGTACAACAAGGCAACATACATCTTCTTTGTGGATTTTTCAAAGGCATTTGACTCCGTCAAATGGCCCAAACTTTGGGATGCTCTGTTGAAAATGGGTACACCAACTTACTGCATCCGTAAGAACAGACGACAAGTTATCAGATCACTTTCATCCTAGTGCCGGCGTTCGTCAAGGATGTATAACCTCCCCACTTCTATTTAACGTATACACAGAGATAATAATGAGACGCACTCTTGAGAACGCATTTGGAGGAACATTCGTTGGAGGATGGAATCGCAATTGGAGGCCTGAAAATCTCGAACTTACGATACGCGGATGATACCACCCTATTCGCAACCAGTATCGGCCATATGGAAGAACTTCTGAAAAAAATGGAAAACGTCAGCCTTGAATTTGGTCTCAAGATCAATCGCAGCAAGACTAAAGTCATGATTGTCGACCGCGCCAACTGCAACTCGCCAGAAGTAACTGAAATCGCGAACTGTCAAGTCGTTCAATCATATATATATTTAGGAGCGTTGATCTCGAACAACGGGGGCTGCATAGACGAAATCAAGAGACGTATGGCGATATCTAGGTCAGCCATGGATAAACTGCAGAGAATATGGAAGAACCGTAACGTAACCAAAGCCACTAAGACCCGGCTATTTAAAGCGCTTGTGTTTCCCATATTCCTCTACGCTTCGGAGACGTGGACCCTGCGAGAAAGTGAGAAAAAGAGAATAGACGCTCTTGAGATGTGGTGCTGGAGAAGAATGTTGAGAGTGTCTTGGAATGAATTCCGGACTAATAAGTCCATTCTCGAAGAACTCGGCATCAAGCAACGTCTATCCTCCATTGTACAATCTCGCATTCTCACTTTCTTTGGTCATGTAACAAGACATAATGATGATTCGATCGAACGTCTAGTGGTTCAAGGAAGAGTAGAGGGTACCAGAGCTCGTGGCAGAACGTCCATGAGGTGGGCAGACCAAGTGAGCGCTGCGGTGAATGTTCCCTTACACGAATGTACAAGGGAAGCAGCTGTTAGGGACGAGGGGCGACGAATAATCAAGCGTACCACAGCGTTCAAGTGACGATCACGACCACTCTGTCAAGAGTGTAACGACTCAGAAGAATGTTTAGGTATACATAAATAGTAGCTTGATACTCCTAAAATATTCATTTACTTTAATTTATATAGCGATTTACCCTCGTTTTGCTCGGGTGCGTACACCGTACGCGGATTTTGTTCACAATTTAATGGGCTTTATTTTTTTTTCGCGGAACCCTGATTCTTTTTCTAAAATAAAAGTAGCCTAAGTTACTCCCTATAATCATCAGCTATCTGCTAGTGAAAATCCTGTCAAAATCGGTCCAGCTGTTTCAGAGATCAGCCGGAACAAACAGACAGACAGACAGACAAAAATTGTAAAAAATGTCGTTTTGGTATATGTACCGTGTATACATCCATATGCATTTAGTAAAAAGCGGTTATTTTTTATTACAAACAGACACTCCAATTTTATTTATCTGTATAAATTAAAACTCGATAAATTATAATCATGGACAGGAGGGAAATGAAAAATGATATATTATAAATTCCATTTTAATATAAACCCATAAATCATTAAAAACACAAAAAAAGAAAGGTAACCATGTGTGTGCATGGCTGGTAGTTGATGACAAAGCAGAACGCTATTGCGGCGACGTAGCAAGCGAACACGGCCTTGTCCATCAGAAAATTATAAAAGTAATTAAAAAAAAATATACCAACTTCAAAAAAAATACTAAAAACAACGGTTTTTAATTTATTATATGTATAGATAAACAAAACAAAAGACATCACTATAATATATAGATACATGAAAACTATAATTAATAGTAAGTGGTTAGTAAATTCTAGATGTTTTACAAAAATGTTGGTCTATATTCTAATTTTATAACATATAATACATAAAAAATTTACAAAACATTAAAAAGTTACCATAAATGGTACGGGGGACATTCAGGGGAAGAACATCATAAGTGGGATGGAGGACAACTAAAAAGGATATGGGATGGGAATATCTTCGTCAAGGTCACATTTGCTCAGGGAATTATCCCTGACTCTAATCTGTGTTAACAACTGTGTTAAATTGTCACTGTAACTAGATACGTCCGATTCTAAGAAATTAAATTAATGTTTGAGTAAGATTTAAGGTTTTTTAAAAGAAGGCAAGAAGGAGATGACCATCGTTTTATTCTATTGTCCTTTAAAAAACATTTTTTTAGAGATTTTTCTAAAAACTGTACCTAACATGCATGCGATTGTATGGAAATAAAGTAAGTATGCTAAAAAAACATAAACGGTCGAATTGAGAACCTCCTCCTTTTTGGAAGTCGGTTAAAAATGATACTTAGTATATTTTTAATCATAGAATAACTTGTAATTGTTGAATATACTATTAAGATTAAATACAGTAAGGTAAGAGGCGAATGATATCTTTTCGGATTATTTCGCAGATTTATCTTCGTGATAAGGTACGGTCTGTAATAACTGTATGATCTTTGGGACGTCTAAAACCTTAGTCTCTCCCTTGACCATGATTACTGTAAAGCATTCGAAACGTCGGGAACCAAAATGAGTACGCGAAAAAATCACAGAAGATAGTTCTGTTTAAAATGTCAAATATTCGAGCAAATCTAAGAAGGTATTAAGAAGTGAATGGGTACATGATAGTATACATGATGGATGTGACAAAACCTATGCTTAACACTATTCAGCTAAAATACATTGGGGATTAAAAATAGAAACCGCACAAAATGTTAATAATAGATAAGTCATTAATTACACAAGTATTCATCTTCATAAAATATACACTTACCTTACTTTTTAACTTTAAAATAAGATATTATGTGTGGTCACTTGCAAAATAAAATACTATTTCTTTCTGTTATTTTAAACTTATTCGCGTAAATCTAAGAAAGTGTTAGTTTAAAGTAGTCGTAGTTTGGGGGATAACAAAAATGAAAATAAAACTCGATTTGCCCGCTAAGTAATGACTTATGAGTCTAGGGATTTTGTAGTAGGTACCTATGTAGTACAGGTATAAAATGTCATGCAAAATGAAAATGATTTATTTGTGGTTTCCGAACGTTCGCGTTTGATGATGTATGTGAAATTTATAAAACTTTTATCAGAATTTACAGCCGGTTGCCAAAATCGGATAAATTTCTATTGGTTTGCCAAATTTAAAGTTAACCAATTTTAAGCAATAGATCTGTATTACAGCACCCACATAGTTAGTACGTGATATATAATGTTATACTTATTATAAAGTTTCTTGTCTTTATTGTCTGTTATTTTCAGCATAGGAGTCTATTTTTCCGATATTTTGCATAGATACACTTTAGGGTCTGGATACATGTTTAATATAAGGAATAAATAATATACCAATACCACTACATTATTATACACTCCAAGGCAAGGCTGTGGTAGCCCAGTGGTAACGCGCTCGCTTGGGAAACCGAACACTCGCCTGGGAAAGTGAAACGGGTTCAAATCTCGGGTCTCGCACCTCTGATATTTTCATGTGCGAATCATTTATGACATGATTACCACTTGTCTTACGGTAAAGAAAAACATCGTGAGGAAACCTGCATGTCTGAGAGAACTTTACAAATTTTCAATAGTCATGTGCAGTCCACCAATCCACACTTGGCCAGCACGGTGGACTATCGCCTGATCTCTTTCGTATTGAAGGGAGGCCCATCCCCAGCAGTGGGACGTTAAAAAACTTTTATGTGTGCGTACTACTACTTTAATCTACACTTAATATTATAAAACTAAAGAGTTTGTTTGTTAGTTTGTTTGTTTGTATATTTATAAACGTAGGTTATTTTCAGTCATAGAATGCTTCAGTTTTATATATAAGTATATGCTATTTTATATATGATATACGTATAATTATTTCGAAGTAAATTGAAGTCAAGCGTGAAATGTGAGTAGTTTCGAAGTAAGTTTATGCCGTCCACAGCAAGCGGCGCTGTGGGTTGAATATTAATTGACCTGGCAAATTTTGGACGCTGGAAACTTGCAGTTTGAGAGCAACGTAGGCATTATTTTAATACACTTTACACATTTTAAGCTATGTCAACGAAAATTTATCGATGCTTTAGAATCTAATGAAAATATGTTCAGATGAGTTAAAATAGAAAAGAATTGAGCTTTTAAAGCTTTTTGTTAACTGCAAAGAATTATAATTAATACCTATCTTATTTTACTAATATTATAAATTTGAAAGTTTAGACGGATGTCTGGAATAGCATATAGGCTCGTTTTTATCCCGATAAAATGTACAGTTCCCATGGGATAGTGTTGTTTCTATTTCTCTAGGGTTGAACCCGAGCGAAGCGAGGTTAAGCTGCTAGTATTATATATAACTAGCATTTGCCCGCGGCTATACCGAGTAGTTTAGAAATAACGAATTTTCACATAAACCCCTTTTTACTCCCTTAGGGGTTGAATTTCCAAAAATCCTTTCATAGCAGATACTTCATCCCTGTAAGACTGTAAAATTACATATAGATCATTAGTATATACATAAGTATTCATATACTTTTCAATATTTCGTAATTAAACAAACAGTAAGTGTTAATTTGCTTTTATTTAAATACCAGCTATTCAGCCTCGCTTCGCTCGGGGTCGTCCTAAGATAGGTTTTAACGGTAGTATGGAATAGATAGACTATACATTATATACATCATACAGTATGATAAGTTCTTGTGAGTTGTATTATAACTATAATATATTTACCCGTGGGAATGAGATAATCTCCCGCAATAAAATTACCCTATATCACTCCCCCAGTCCACCAACTATCTCCACACAAATCACGCCAATACCTCACTCTATTTCGACGTGAAAGAAGGACAAACTAACAAACAAACATACTTTCGTGTGGATACATTTTTAAGAAAATCTCTATTTCCATAAAAACCTCTTAATGTAATGTTTAGAATAAGAATATTATTACTAGCCAATCTAGAAAAAAATATATTTGCTTGAAACACGAAATTCAATTTATTTATATAATCTGTGATAATATATGCTCTTCCTATCTTTTGTCCATCTTACCTTTTATCTGCTGCTCTCAGAATACGGATAATTACGTCATCATGATACGTATCTCTAACGCTGTTAACGTGTGCCCTAAACACATTTGTACGTTATCCCGACCTTAGCACTTGTTGATGCCCTCGAGGGCCCTTTCGACCCTACGTGCGAGGTTTAATCTAAATAATGCACTTTGAATAGCCAACAAACCGTTATCGGAACCGCTGAATCAACTATAGCGAATTCGACACTGATGTAACCTTTACAAGTTTATATGTTTGGTTGAAAGACTTTTTAATATTTGTTTTTTAGACTTAGATCAGAAATTATTTAAAAATTGAGAAAGTCTGTATGTCTGTTACTTCGTAACGCGTAAACACTGATACGGCTGGACCGATTTACATAAAAAATTGTACACAGGTAACTATGATATGAAGTAATACATAAGCACCTAGAGACGCATCTGAGCCAAATGAAGGTAAGCCGCCAGATGTTTAAATATAATACTTATAATGTACGTAAAGTACATTTTAACTGTTAGTATACTTAGATTTCTCAGAGATGGGATATTTCCCCGCACTAAAAATATTCTAAATGTTGATCCGGGCAACCAGCAACCATACCATATTTCATCAAAATCCGCCCAGTGGTTTTCTCTTGATGCTCCAGACAGACAGACAAAAATTCTAAATAATATAGATTCGGTCTCTGTATCGATAATAATGACTATTTCAAAAAGATTTTCCAAAAAATATTTAATGTACAGATTCGACTCAGTTATATAATTATATATATAACAATCATATATTTAGTATGATAAGATATCAATAACAAGATTTCATACCATCTGCCATGGTGGTCGTTGGTACAATTCCTGTGCAGGTTTATTGATAATTATGTACATACCTGTCTTTATTATATTTCATCAAGATAAAATGGGTTTTGAGACCTAACTCGCTTAATCGGGCTAAACACACAAAAACAGATATATAAATATAAACATTTTCAATTATTTAAAGAGGTCATTACAAGCAATCGTTAAAAGCGGTTGAGTTAATGTTACTTTGACATTGCTGATTGCAATGAATCGCTTTTCATTCGAAAATAGCTACTGAGTGCTTTCCACGGTAATGTATATAGAAGTCTATTTCGGATTTGAATTCCACAATTGCAAAAAAATAGTAAAAAACGAAGGGAAATCTTATTTAGTTTTTTGACAACACGTTTGGCTCAGATCGTAGTGACCAGTACTTGCTGTGTCAGCGGTCGCGGGTTAGAGTCCCGCTGGGGACATTCATATGTGTGATGAACACGAATGTTGGTACTCCGCATGGGTATTTATATTTATAATATGTATCAACTATCTGGTATCCATAACACAAGCCGCGTAGCTTACCATGGAACTAGATGGTGTTGTGTGTTAATGTCCCAACATATTTATTTATGTATTATTTTTGTATCTATTTTCAAAAGCATCTCGCTTGTACTGAAATTCGCCAAAAGATAGTGCTACCTGTATATTTTCTGGTAGGTTAAACTCTAAAATTCTAAACTATCTTTTCGGATTTTTTCGCGGATTTTTTTTTTGTTTCAAAAGTTTCGAATGCTTAACAGCAATCATGGTCACGGGTCATAAGAAAGTATTAAAAGTCACTGTGATTTATTCAAAGTTTTTTTTATTAGATGAGCTAATGTTGTAGTCGAGTGTCTTACTGACTGGATACCCCAATGAAAGGATCGGGCTACCAATATAATTTATAAAATCGAAAGTTTGCATGCTTATTACCTTCACACTGTAACAGCTTGAACCGATTTGGAAGAACAATACATTTGGAATATATAGATAAATTATCACCTAAGTATAAGATAAGCGAGTGTTATTTTATGGAAAATATAAACTACGGTTGTTTGAAACTTTTTTTTTTTTGGCAGTTAAATCAAATTAAAAGTTTAATAAAACTAAATTAAGCTTAAAAACTTTAGCAATTCAAATTATTATAATCCATTTTATATAATTATCGGAGCTTAACAATGTCAATACTTTGAGATTGTATTTCTGAGAATCGGTCGAGAGTGGTGCGTAAATAATAACGAAATAATATAAATAATATGATCTTTGTGTAAAATTTCAATGTTAAACTAGTTATAAAGTTAAAAATTAACTAAAAGTGTAATAACATTCGATTTGGAAAATAAAAAATATATATTTAGTTATTACTTAGAAAGAACTTACAAATTTAAAAAAGAACTTAGTTATACTAGTATTTGGGAAAGAAAATTCCTTTATTTCAGAAAAACAAAATGAAACTCTACATAAAATAAGATAAAAATATTATGTGCTTTTCCATTTGAACTATTCTTATGTTTATGTACGCTTAAAATATGACCTTCTGTCTATTTACTAAAGCGAATGAACAACTAAAATCATTACTTGCCCATGAAATATGTCTGCAACAAATCACTTTAACTTTAAGTTACTTAGAATAGAGCTATTTCTCTGCGGATTCAACCATCACTAACTTAAGTAACATTGTGCAAATTAAAATATAGTTGTTATAGATGGCTCTGTTTTTAAAACTCAAAGAGTTTCCGGTTTCATCCTATCTTGTGTAATTTTTCCCGGAATGAAAAGCAAGCCAATGAAAGCTCTGTTCAAATCGAATAAAATAAGTCATCCCCAAAGCTATTTTCTGTCCTTCTTTAATACTTCTGGTTTCACAACAAAGCCAAAATTATTATCATGCGAATAAATAATTATAAATTATTTAAATCTATACTCTTATACTAATATTATAAAAAAGAAAGATCTTTTTGTTTGTTTGTTTGTACTAAATAAGCTCTGAAACTACTGAATCGATTTAGATGAAATTTGTTAAGAAGATAGTTTGAAACCATGGGAAGGATATAAGATAGTTTTTATTCTAGAAATCATTCCTTAAGGGAGTGAAAATGGGGATAAAAGTTTGTATGGAAAAGCAAACTAGGGACGAACCCGAGCGAAGCAAGGGTGAGTCGCTAGTAAATAATCTAATTTTTCTAAAACTATTTTTATTTAAAGTGACTTAATGTAGTATCAGAGTTTCTTAAAGACTGGAATTTTCCGCAGTGAATGAATATTTAAAAACCTTATTGACCTTTCTGATTAGTTTTATGAAAAGTGTAAATTAGTTTTCTTTGAAAATTTTTCTTGCAGTTCTATTACACTGTACATATTATGTTTTTTCAACAAATGTTAATTGGTAATTTTCATAAACTTCATAAAATCATATCAACAAAAGAGCTAAGACAGTTTATATTTTTCATCATATCTACATTTATGTATATTTACAATATCTCCATTTTATATATCTTTTCAAAAATTAGACCTGCAGGCGATATATTTATTATAAATTACAATATTATGACGAATTAATCCTGTTTGATCTCTACGTCTGACAAAGACAATGTTGGGTGAAATATGAGGCTCGGAGGATAAACGATGACAAGTAAATGTGTTATCCATGTCACGTCATTTGTGGTATTACTGGCTAGGGCCATGTAAATAGAGGGTTCAAAATCTAGTTTATAGTTTACGATACGTTTGCGCTTTCATTTTAATAATAATAACATCCTCCTGACCGATTTCGGCCAGGGTGGCCAATCTCACTGAGACTAGCCATCTGCGCAGGAGATATTATACTGCACAAGTGTGCGTAAGACATAGGATCGACGGCTTAAAGTACTCTCTGAGGCACGGAAGTGAAACACCGCCAACTTCCCAACTCCGAAGCGATTACTGAGAATATCTAAACAGAAAATCTGAATAATCAAACTTGTTGGACCCGGGACTCGAACTCAGAACCTCGGCATCTGCAGCCATACATGCTAGCCACTAGACCACCGAGGCAGTTAATATTAATTAAGTACTTAAAAAACCATCCTCTATACCCATGGTTACTCAAATTCTTGATGAATTTATTTATATATGGAATAGACAGTAAATAGTACATTAAAATACGTGCGACTTAAATTGCCTATTATTGTATGCGCGTGAGTTACCACCTGAGCTTAGCGAGATCTCGCAATGCTATAAAAATATTTGATAATATGATTTTCGGTATAATTATAATATCTGTTGTTATTTTTCGTTTAAGTATTTTCCAAGTAGATATAGTTATTGCCATATTCTTTAGTAATGTTTCGAAAGCGTACAAAATTTACTAAATCATTTAATCTTTGAATGTAGACGGGACACTTTATTTAACATATAGATGCCTATTCATAAAGATATCCATCATTAGATCTTTATAGTTCAACGTGATTGCCCGTCACTGTTTTTTAGGCGATTTCTGTAAAACTCATTGATGAATATAGGTCGTCTGCTCTCTTAATGGTCTCTTAGCCACCAATAGTTGACAGTTCCAATTGTACCAGTTTGACCCATGCGTTTTTTTTACCAATGAAAAACTATTTTCAATTCAGCACATTACATTTCTTCACTTTTATCTAGATTTTAGATTATTATCAAGTGAAGGTACTTATCAAAAAATATTACCACTTCACTAATCGAGCTCATTTTTCTTCGTTTTGCGAAAACCTCTACTACTAGTACTCAGGATTAATGAAAAATCATTTTTTTTTGAACTTTCCTTAAGGGAGAATATTCTGTGACAATATATCCACCCCTATCTTATTTTACCTATGGTTCAATATGACATGTATACCCTATATGTCTTCCTAACCGATTTGGCCAGGGTGGCAAATCTCATTGAAACTAGCCAACTGCGCACGAGATATTATAGTGCACAAGTGTTCGCGCAGACACAAAAGCACTCTTTATTCCCATTCACTCTCAAAGTCCTATGGAATGATAATTCGACGCGACCGGTGAGAAGTAAGGCGTAGGACCGACATGACTTTACGTGTTCCTCGAGGCACGGGGGTGCAACACCACCAATTTTTCAACACTAGGCTGCTACCGAGATTTTTTTAAAGAAAATCTCAATAAGTAAACTTAGCCCGACGGGGACATGAACCCAGGACATTCGAAACTGCGGCCGTACATGCTAACCCCTAGTCACTGAGGCAGTTAAGCATATTATAGTTATAATAGTTTATATGTATTTTTTTTTGTAATATGTAATTTTTTTTTCTAAGTAACTGTCAACTTCACCGCTCGATATGGTTCACGTATCAGTGGAAACTTTATTGGTCAATGCACCATATATATAAACTGTTGTATTAACATTTATCATCATCATAGTTTAAAAGTAACGAAACCTAAGTTATCCATACATATAATAAAATTCTAACTAAGCCGAATCTGTACCTTAAATATTATCGATGCAGAGGCCAAATCTATAGTTTTTAGAATTTTTGTCTGTCTGTCTGATACCGCATCACAGAAAAACCACTGGAGGGATTGTGATGAAATTCGGTATGATGATAGTTGGATATCCGGGTCAACATATAGGATACTTTTTACCGCGGGAGATTATCTCATTCCCATGGGAGTACACGTTATAACACCACCCAAAAAATATTTATGATCAGAATTTCTTGAAACTTGGTATTAATGATCTTCAATACAATTAAATAAATACGTGTTTTAGCGTTTTTTGAAATTCATCCTATAAGGAGATAAAATAAGGGATGAAAATTTGTATGAAACCTACCTTTTCAAAGTTTTTTTGTTGTAGTTTTAGCGCGAGCGAAGCCGCGGGTTGAAATATAATTTTCAAACTCCTCGCTTAGTGGCCCGTCGTCTAATGGCCGTTCCATGTATCTAAGCGCATTACGACATTCGACAAATTGTATCATTGTGGTTAGATGTCATCATTACATTGTGAAGCTATTTAACCATTATTACTATGGTATTAGAATTCATTTTGCCAAACAACATTCTGATGTTCTGATATCGACCACAATGGTCAGTAGATGTCGTACAGTCTTGCATTAATATAATCTCTTGAATTTGAAGTTGGTATAAGTATTAGTAAAACTAGCGACTCACCCTCGCTTTGCTTCGGGTTCGTCCCTAGACAAAAACAAATCTATCCCACAACAGTACATTTATACGGGATGGTATATGGCCTATAGCCTTCCTCAGTTAACGGGCTATCTAATGCAAAAAGAATTTTTCAAATCAGATTAGTAGTTCCTGAGATTAGCGCGTTTAACCAAACAAACAAACAAACAAACTCTTCAGCTTTATAATATTGGTATAGATACATAAAAGTTATAAAATAATTGAAAAAATATCGGCTCCTAAGTATATATGTGTGTACTTCTTCACGCTAATAAGACTGGATGGATTTGGATGAAATTAAGTGAGCAGACTAGCCAACTGCGCAGGAGATATTATAGTGCACAAGTGTACGCGCAGACACAAGTGCACTCTCTATTCCTGTCACACTCATACTCCGGTGGGACGACTACTCGACACGACCGGTGAGAGTTAAGGCGCAGGACCGACGGCTTTACGTGCTCTCCGAGGCACGGGGGTGAAACACCGCCAACTTCCCAACTCCGGGCTGTTACTAAGGCTTACTATACAGAAAGACTCAATAGCTAAACTTGGCCCGAGCCGAGACTCGAACCCAGGACCTCGGATATGCAGCCGTACATGCTAGCAACTACACCACCGAGGCAGTTAAAGTAGTGAAAATAAGGAGCCATATAAGACGATTCCCGCCGGCTTACCATTTAGAATCCTCATTCGTTAAGAATACACTTTTTTGAATTAACAGTATTAATAATTAAAAATTAACTCATTAAAAAGTAATTATTTACTACGTCCATTTATCGAAATAATATAACGCCCACAATAAGAAAATAGTAACGTCACGCTTGGAACGGAAAATGTATTTGTTGCTTAAGCTTTTCTTCATAGAAATGCAATAGTAAGCCGTTATATTTTAGTTTACCGGTTTTGTACTAAACTAGCGACTCACCCTCGTTTGCTCGGGTTCGTCCCTAAGTTGATTCCCAAAACAAAATTAATTAATTAATTTAGTTTTAGTTTTTTTTCGTGGGACCCTACTTTTTTTAAAATAAAAGCCTAAGTTACTCCTTATAACATTAGCTACCTGCCAGTGAAAGTCCCGTCAAAATCGGTTCAGCCATTTCAGAGATTAGCCGGAACAAACAGATGGACAGACAAAAATTGTAAAAAGTGTTGTTTTGATATATGTACTTTGTATACATCCATATGAATTTAGTAAAAAGCGGTTATTTTAAAATTACAAACAGACGCCCCAATTTTATTTATCTGTATAGATGTGTTTCATTTATACTTTTGAATTGAACATTCTTATATAAAGTCATTCATTATTAACATTTTACGCATGCGCACTAATCAAATTTTTGTCCTACGAAAAGTCAGTCCTGAGCATCTTATTGTTTTTTTTTAATGAGATTCAGTGACAAACGAGCATACAGACCACCTGATGGAAAGCAGTACGTGTCGCCCATAACACCTACGGTTCATGCACTTAGGTTTTAAGTAACAAAAATGCAGAACCACAGGTGCGTTGTCACTGTGAGGACTAAGATATGCCTCTATGCCTCTCGCCTGTAATTGCACTGACCAATCATATGCACAATCTTATTGTGCATATGATTGGTCAGAAATCACAAAAGTAGTGTCACTTTACTAGTAACAAGGATAGCAAGCGATTATTTATTCGAAATAATAGTATAAATTAAAATGGCGAATCGCTATTTTTTTTTTAGTTATATTAACTTTTACTTTAAGTAGCTGGTTTTACATATTGTGATTAGTTTACTATGGAGTGCGCATTTTTCACATATTTGTTAATTTCAGTGAGTTCTACTAGCCATTAATTGTACATTGATGTTAAAATAAAAATAAAAATCAAGATATAATTTATTTTTTTGCTTTATTTAATCTAAAGTTGTGTTAAATCGTCGCCTTCAAGATTCAGCTTAAAAAAGTTCTAATTAATTAAAACAAACCACTGAATCTTTGTTTCAGTTACAATATCATTTAAAATGTATATAAGTTTTTCTATTTGATGATACGGGATGTCCCCGGGCAGCAGTAGCGTACCTGCGGCAAATAACAGGAGCACGTGACATGTTTAGATATGTTTTGAAAAGTACCCGTTCTACAACTTGTTACGCTAACATTAAATAAATAGCATTACACTCATTGGCTTTACTATGGCCTCTTAGTACACAGTACTCGTATTATACCTGTACCATACTAAAATGGCTATGTGATGGTCAATATTATTATTAAAATAGTAGCTTTTGTATGTGAATACCATCAATAGCAGATATATTTTACAAAATTAAAAAATAAGCCTTTAAACTTGAAATAATATGCCTAAAAAATAAACTGATAATATGACAATATGGACATAATATTAAAAATAATCTATTTATAAATATATTTTACATAGTAATCCAATGAGGTAATTTTTTTCTAATTCATTTTGAAACCTCTATTATAAGTAGAAAGCCCACAAAACCTATATATTGCAAATTGAACAACGCTCAGTCTACTGTAATGAACTAGATTTTACGCACCACTAAAATTTCTCTGAAGCCATCAAAGAGGAAAACTTGCATGTTACAGATTAGTTCAAAATATCCACTTTATTAAGCGTCATATAATTTTCCCCTTTAAACTAAATAAAGGAATTGAATAAATATAATTTCCATCGGTTCGATTTCCAAGTTAATTAAAACTCCAAATTATAAAAATAACACACAAATAAGATAATTAAATTGATGAGCGAAATGAAATAAGTCATCGAGTTTCGACTGAAACAGCTCATTTGGGGACCGAATAAATAATTTTAATTACGTAAAGGCGAAAAAATATTATTATTAACAAAGGTGAAGGTGTGAAGGTTCAAGTTGATCCGAATACAATATTTTTAGCTTTCATAAAGCATTTATTTACACAAATCAACACATATAATAAAATTCTAACCGAGTCGAATCCATACATTAATTATCTTTTGGAAAATCTTATTGAAATAGTCATTATTATCGATACAGAGGCCGAATCTATAGTTTTTAGAATTTTCCCTATCTGCCTGTCTGGTAACGCATCACGAGAAAATCACTGGACAGATTTTGATGAAATTTGGTATGATGATAGTTGGTTATCCGGGCCAACATATAGGATGCTTTTTACTGCAGGAAAATATCTCATCTCTGAGTAATATAAACTAAACGTTAAAACGTATCTAAGGACGAACCCGAGCGGAGCAAGGATGAGTCGCTAGTATTTTATATTATTAGGTCACTATTTTATACTTAAAAACTAATATATCTATGTAATAGTTTACTACTTTATTATTCCTTCCTCAAAACTTGTTCTGCTAACCGACAATTATCTGGTCCCGGCGATCGTGTACCGCAGGCAAATAACGTGGGCACGTGACAGGTTTTCAGATGCGTGACTTGTATAGTATAGTAGGGAAGAGCTTTTTATATATTAAATACATAGCAGGTGTTATATGAAATTATAATGAGACTTACAAAATATAACATTATAATTTTTTATTAATGCAGATTTTTCAGGATATAACTGTATTTTTTAAAGTTCTATTTAGCACTTTTTAACGTCCCACTGCTGGGCACGGGCCTCCCTTCAATACGAGGGGGAACAGGCCATAGTCCACCGCGCTGGTCAAGTGCGAATTGGCGGATTTCATATGTCTTTCGAAAACTTGCTAGGTTTTCTTAGACATGCAGGTTTCTTCACGATGTTTTACTTCACCGTAAGGCAAGTGGTAATCATATTAGAAATGATTCGCACATGAAAATATCAGAGGTGCGAGACCCGGGATTTGAACCCGCTTCACTCGGCTTCCCTAGCGAGCGCGTTACCACTGGACTACCACTGCTTTTTCTATTATTACTGCTATTTTAGAGTTGCGTACATTAAAAGTAAAAATAGCTTTAGTGCTGAAGTACAATAGTAATAAAGTCTTATCATATCACTCGTGTGTGACTGCCTGTCCTACCGAATGGACTAAAACGAGTTAAAATTTAATACATAAGTATATGTGTTTGTATGTATTTAGCCCTTTTTAACGTCCTACTGTTGGGGATAGGTCTCCCTTCTATATGACGACGATCAGGTAGCAGTCAACCACTCTGGCCAAGTGCTGGTTGGCAGACTTTACATGTCTTTTGGAAACTTGTTAGATTATGTGTCTAAGAAAACATGCAGGATTTCTCACGATGTTTTTCTTTACCGTAAGACACTTGGTAATCATGTTCTAAATGATTAATACTAAATAATTAAATATTATTATATAATTAACTAAAAAATTAAAAAAAACCTCCAACGCAATAATCTATTCTTTGAAGCCATTCCAATGAGTCTAAATACGATATATGTATCTGCAGTATTTTAGTAAAGAGTTGAGTATCTTGCAGATTCCAGGAGACGCTGCAGCATCATGCCAAACTTGTTGTCAGGCCTTGTTGCAATGTCATTGAAGTAACGAGATACTAAGTTTCCAAAGGATTTGATCTATAGAAGTTGCTCATAACTTTTTACCATCTATGTAAGAGCTGATAGCGTGCAAATAGATGAAGGGTTTTTTTGATTTACAGCTAAAAGAAAACTCTCGATCAAGTCACCTTTTAAACAAAAAAACTAAATTAAAATCGGTCCATCCGTTTGGGCGCTACAATGCCACAAACAGACACACAGACTCATGTTAAACTTATAACTTTCCTCTTTTGCGTCGTTTAAAATATTCCGATTTCATAGAACTTGTACAAGTAAATAATAATAAACTGATATTTGTTTCAGAGCGACTGCTGAGTGGTGGTGACTTGATGGCGCGGTGACGCAGCATGCGCCGCGCGCAACTCGCCGCTCTACTGCGGCTTTTAATCATCGCAGGTTGGGTTATTATTTTCAATAGTGTATACTAGCGAATCGCCCTCGACTCGCTCGGGTTCGTCCCTGATCAAAAACAAATCTATACCAAGAGAATCGTACATTTTTTCGGGATAAAAAGTAATTTATCTTGCTGTAGTCTGCTGAGGCAGACCAGCCGTCAAATAATCGTTATCGTTGAGTGCATAAGCGATCCTGCGATCCTCTAAGCCCAACGCAACCTCCCCTTAATAGACGGGGGAGGTTGCGATGGGTTTTAGTAGTACTGGCTTTTCTGAATATTCTTTTATGTATGTATGCAGGTGATATGCGTTAATGCATTTTTCAACTACAAAAATAAAAACTAAATATTTCTTGAAAAAAGAATCGTTAAAATCAGTTCACAATTGAAAACGTAGGTTACAGTAAACGTAGACCATAACCCAATTAAAAACCTCCTCTAAGTAACCACGTTACTTCAAAACTGGGAAAATGTCTAAACTGATAGCGTTTGCATTGCAGGTAGTGTTTGCATAGTCAGAGGATGTCTATTTTTATGGGTAAAATTTACATGTAACTTTACAAAACGTGTAATGTAACATTCCCATTCATATTTTTTTCTGCTAGGGTGCTGCTACCCGTCAGCCATACCTCGACTATCTTATTTAGGGGTCCTTTAAGGACAATTTCAAAATTTTCTGTGGTGCCTCACTAACCTAACCTACCCTAAAATGTTCACCAGCTCTCCTACCATCTGGTAGCATTGGTAAACTGTAATTAAATTGTAATTTAAAGATAATTTGCCATTTTTGTGACGTCTTCGGTTTTTTGTTAGTAGTATTCAGTAGTTAAACTAATAAAAATATAATAAGTGAAATTAATAAGTGAAATTAATTAAATTATACTAACCAGTCAAAGCAGATTGTTTATAATAAATAAATATATAAATATAAATATGTTGGGACATTAACACGCAGCACCATCAAGTTCCATGGAAAGCTTAGTAGCCTAAGCCTCGTGGCTTGTGTTATGGATACCAGATAGTTGATACACTATAGATGTATAACTTTAAATATATACACTCATGACTGGAGTACAAACATTCATGCTCATCACACAAATGAATGCCCCCAGCGAGACTCGAACCCGCGACCGCTGCACAGCAAGTAAGGTCACTACAAACTGAGCCAAACATGTCGTCAAAATATGTAATAAATTATATGGAAATAGAAGACTAATTCATGGCTATACTTAACTATATACAAAACCATATTTTGACCTATGATGTACAGAGTAAAGTATTACAAAGAGATTCTTATAAATATCAAAATAAGTAAAAATGAATATTTATTTATTTATTACTAAGAGTATTCATGTGTTTGTTTAATATTTGAGTCTAAAAATATGCGATGGTAGACGATAGAAAATCTTTTTCAGTAAAAACCTTTGAAATAAAGTAAAAACAAAATATATTTGAAAATGAAATGGTAAAACAAAGTCCAACAAGGCGTGGCTTCAGACTTATAAATCGTGCCTAATGTCTTTAGCCCCCGGCTTGTAATTGACCCATCGATGGTTTAGCCTATTTTGCAGACCTAGATTTTTGCCTAGAGCTATTTCTGTCTGGACTCTGTTTGTAAAGTGTCTTGGGTGACAATTTTTTGTATATATCAAATAAAATGTATGTATAAAGAAAAACAAATCAAATCTGAGTGAATAAAGTACACTTAGGTTTATTTGTTATTACAGGTTATTTTTACTTATAAATAAATGCGTACAGCTACGAAAATAATTTATATGAGGCAATTTTTCTCTGTTAGCTAATATTGATGAAAAAACCCATATTCCTTCTTCAATACGCGTATGAAACTTTTCCGTTTTGGTTTTTAAATATTAAAAAAAAAAACAATTAGTACCTTAAATAGTTTTTAAAACGATGTTTCTTATTACACGTTATACTCGGCATACTTGGCGATTGAGAGGTAGACGGAAACAAGTGTAATATTTCGAACGTCACGACACTTTGTTATTTACTAAGAGCACTGTATATGACATCATTATAAGTACCAGGCAATCAAAGGTGTCAAGAAATGTATGAAGTAAATATTTCTTATCCACTCTTAAGACAGGACCCTTTTAAAATAAATATGATTTTAATTAATTGATTACGATTAAATCCTGACTTAAGAGTTTATGTTGTAAAAATACTTTATACTATTATTTTAGAATCACTACAAACAAGTTAGCATCGTAATACTTTCTTAGATTTACGCGAATATTTGACATAAAAATAATCGAAATTATAAAAATGTTTAAAATTAAAATTAACAAATATTGTAAGGTACTTTGGTGCTAATTTTCTAAATTTCGAATTCGTTTTGTTATTTTGTGGGTAGGCTGTCTGTAACAACTATATGTATAATACCTTTGAGACATTTAACACCTTAGTCTCTCCCGTGACCGTGATTGCTGTAAAGCAATCGAAACGTCGGGAACCAAAAATCAAAATAAATCTGCGAAAAAATTCTTAAAGATAGTTTTATTTAAATAACAAGTTAGCACCGTTTTTGTGTCTGTAGCAAATTATGATGCCAAACATGTTGGGAGCCTAAATTTAATAATAATGAAAAGGATTAGAAAATCATATGTAACAGCAAGAAAATGACCTAAAAATCCTTAACTTCACTTACTCAAGAGATATCGTGCTTAATTATGAGTCAAGTAATAGTGTCATCAGTAATTTAGAATCGTAATGAAAACTATTTATTGCTAATTAGTGTTCACCCAATGGTCGACATTTGACCAAAATCATTAGCTGTCTATATAAAAAAAAACCCAATGGTTTTCAATTTTTATTTTTTTCGATTAATAACAACAAAAACTTGTCAATAGATAAATAAAATAAAATAAAAAAAAAAACCTTTTATTTCACGAATAATAATTAACTAATACATTACACATACATATATATATTTATGGTTTTAATTAATCAACATAATTCAGTGTAGAAGCGATAATAAACATGCATAGTACATTTTTATATTATTAAATTATTATTATTACATTTATAAATTATTGTAAAATAAATATTATTATTATTTTTAAATTATATAATATATTAAATTGTTTCTATTATTTTGAATTAACTAAATTTTTAAAATTAGCGTGGACACGCATATTTGAGGGTGAAGGTCTCTTCCAAAGATGACCAATAGTGTGTGTCTGTGGCTGTTTCCCTCTACAGTTTAATAGATACTAAACAAAAAAAAAGAAAATCGGTAGACAAATAGAGGAGAAAAATGCACTGAACGGTTTAATCTTTGCCTATTTACGTAGCTAATAATATTGACCTTCATATGTGTATTTTTTTGCTTATATAATAAAAAAAAATTTTAAAAAATGCGGGTAGTACGAAACAAGAAAATACTAAAAATTATTTAAAAAACATACAGATATATAACTTCATCTGCAATACAATTCACGACCTAATAAAATGCCTCAGACGTGAAATCGTAGTGGAAAATCTTATATTACGCTTAAGAAGATGTAAAATACGCAATTTGTATAATCCAAGGAATTTATTTCGCAAATAAAACACCTCATTCATCTCAGCTTTATTCCAAACATCTTAATTTATATAAACGATACCAAACCGGAGAGTCCAATATAACTTGGCACGTCACTTTTCAATAACCTGTTTAAATTTGTATGTAATTTCAAAAGATCATCAAAGCGTTGGAGACCTTTATAGGCTAGTTCCACACCGCCCTAGACGCATCAATTATGGTGGGTTTCATTTGAAAGTCTTGATACCTTAAATCGGGGTATTTTAGAACGGGATTTAGACGGAATATGTTACAGAATTTTTTCCTCCACGCACAGCTAGTTAGAGTATAGCTTAGTTTACAAGTTAATTTATTTATATTTATTTATTTTTTATATTTATTGTTGAAGTAAAACTTCTTTACGCACGCTTGACTTGGGGTGTAAGCTGGTGAAGGCATTACGAAAAAATGTACGTACGTTTGTTGCCATGGTAACCGTTGTTATTGTCTGACAAATCTATACATATAATAAAATTCTAAGTAAGCCAAATCTGTACATTAAATACTTTTTGGAAAATCTTATTGAAATAGATTTTATTATCGATACAGAGACCGAATGTATAGTTTTTAGAATTTTTGTCTATCTGTCTGTCTGTCTGTTTGTTACCGCATCACAGAAAAACCACTGGAGGAATTTTGGTGAAATTTGGTATGATGATAGTTGGATATCCGGGTCAACATATAGGATACTTTTTACCGCGGGAGATTATTTCATTCCCACGTGTACTCACACGTTATAACACAACCCAGAAAATATTTATGATCAGAATTTCTTGAAACTTGGTATTAATGTTTTTCAATACAATTAAATAAAAACGTTTTTAGCGGTTTTTGAAGTTCATCCCATAAGGAGACAAATCAGGGATGAAAATTTGTATGAAACCTACCTTTTTAAAGTTTTTTGTTGTAGTTTTAGCGCGAGCGAAGCCGTGGGTTTTGCTATTTATATATAAAATTATATTCTTTCCTTAAACGATATTCTAAAAATATATGATTGTAATATGCCTAATTTACGTAATTTTTTGTACCTCACCTATCCTAATTATTTAAAGCATAAATTGAATTTCATAAAGAGTAACGATAACTTACAGAAGTTTTACTTCTTGCACGTGTACACATTTAAACATGCACTCTTTAACTATTTTTTTATACCAGATTCAGACCATATTTTTGGCTATGAAGAAATGATTCGTTAATGAAGCTTTGTATATAATTTTTATTCTATTTTCACTTGTTATTTATTATTTTAGAGTTAAAACTAAAAAAAAAACTTAGTAAGTCTAAATAACAAAGTGCAAATAAATTGTTCCCATAAAGTGGAGCTTTTATAGCCGTGTAACTAATTTTGACAAAGTAGAAACTAGTATCCAGTTCGTATTTTCCTGTTACCTTCATTTATTATCGGCAGTCATATGAATTTAACGGCAGCTCATTCATCACAATCAGGCATCAGTTTGGACGTGAGGACGGACTCATAGACTAATGAACCCCTATGTCTGTGCACATATGGTCTGACTTAACGGGGTTAAAGCAATTTGATATTAATATTTATTATGGCATCAAAGTATGTACTTTACATTATTCTTCTTTTAATTATATAAATAAATCAAAATGTGGGGACATTAACACAAAGCACCATCTAGTGCCATGGTAAGCCACGAGGCTTGTGTTATGGATAGCAGATAGTTGATACACTACACATATATAACTTTTAATACATACATATTATAAATATAAACACCCATGACTGGAGCACAAACATTCATGCTCATCGCACAAATTAATGTCCTCTGCGGGACTCGAACCCGCGACCGCTGGCTGCAAACTGAGCCAAACATGTCGTCAATCTAGCTGATTTGTTAGATAACTTCTGATAATGTTAAGTATTAACTGATATAAAAGAAGTAGTTTTATACAAATTAAATACTCATTGTTACATGTTACATGGAAACTATGAAAATGATCAGCTCAGGTTGTCACTATTTCAGAGTTCGTGATCAAATTTGCTTTATCACATCTTTTAATTTCTTTGGCGTTGTATTTTAAGAAATCCTTACATAGTGTCCATATTATTTGTTGAAAAAGCAGTCCAGATTTCTGTTCTTTAAGTCCAGAGGTGAAACAGCCAGTACTTGTGATTTAACATGAAAAGATTGATTAAATCTTTTTCCGACCAATACATTTTTCTTTTACCAAAACGATTTATCCCCATCCGGACTGTTTTACACTCCATTAACGACGATAACTGATTCACTAAGTTTTTACGGCCGCCCATTCATTGAACTGGTTCGTAGGCTAATGCTAAAGTTTATTATTAATATTTATGGTACTTTACAGTTTTCCGGAAACCATAGAAAGTTGACTTTTTATTATAAAGTCGGGAGTTAGAAGTATATATATATATATATATATATATATATATATATATATATATATATATATATATATATATATATATATATATATATATATATATATATAAGTATATATAAAGTTAGAAGGTATTACAGAGTCTAATTAATCATTGTTATGAATAGAAGCTTTTACAAATACTCAGACTGCTTTAATTTCTTTAATGAAATTAAATTAATAAATTTTTGATGGTAAAAATGTAATAAAAGTTTTGTTTTTTTTTTTTACAGGCGGCGCTTGTTTCGTTAACCCGTATACAAACGAAGAGCGTTTTGATCTTAACCAAGTATGGCTCGAGATACCCACCACTCTCGTCGCTCTAGGAGGAGATGTGCATGTGTTCGTACGAGGCGTGACTACTGGTGCATTGCGGGTACGCCTCGCGCGAGAAGACGACGAAGGCAGGACACTCCTTGCTACTATGCCATTGGCTCTAGATGCCGAGAACCGCCTGACTCTGCCTTGTGGTTATTTCTCTAGAGGCGGCGTTTACTACATAGAAATTGTAGCGGACAAAGAAATTTTCATGGAATACGAAAACTCAACAATTAAAGTGAAAAGAGATATAACCGATGGCGGGGTCATGGAAACTGGAGATAGCATGGTAAAGTCCTGGAAGTTTGATGTAATGTGGCCTACTGCTAATTTAGATGTTACCCCCGAACAAATACAAACATATCCAGAAAGACAAGTTACAGCCATTTTGGAGTTTCCAAAGGTGGTGTGCACTCCAGTGGAGACTACTGCAGATTATTGGTTGGAACTGTTGTATTGTGGGCATTCTAGTGGGGGTGCTGTTTTGTGCGATGGAAAAAATAGCAGTTCACACGCCCATGTTCTGTATTCAGAGCAGGTACGTATTATGACGAGGAACTCGTAGATGTATCAAATAATTGGCTCTTTTTTTTTCTTAGATACACTTGGAAATTTCTCGCCAGAAAATCACGCTTTTTTTTTAAGTAGGGCTTAATATATTAATTTTCAATCAAGCTTAAGAGCTTTGCTTTGCATTAATCAAAATTAATGACTTCACTTAACATTTTCCAAGGTGAAGGTCTACTATGGTAAATGATGTCATATTTGCCTATAGGCTATATATAGCGTCGCTAATAAATTAAAAATATTGATATACTTTATAATCAACGTAAGTAATACCTATGTTAATTATTATTTTTACATAATAAACTATAGAATACTAATAGAAAACTTAATAATAGCTTTTTGCGAATCAACACATCAGTAGTTTAGTATTGAATGATACTCTTCCTTAATTGTTAGTACTGTATATTATATGCCAAAGAAAACCTTTAAATAAGATCCATAAAAATGATTTATTTATCACCTCATTTTGACATACGTACTCCATTTTATTATTGTAATCCTGATAAATAAGGAAAAAAGCGTAGAAACGTAATTTTCTATATCTCATTGCACACAAAGGGTTTCGAGTACAATTTGAATGTATTCTCCAGATGTACGGGTTCCCAGGACGACGTACTATGACGCTGCGATGCGAACTGTTCGGGCAGGCGGGGGATTACGCGTTGACGTTGCGACCGGCGGCGGCTGCTGGGCCACAAGATCTTGCTTTTGCCTTTATAAAGGTTGGTACAATGATAGTCAAATTATATATATTGAAACGTATATTATATTCTTTATTGTACTAAACATGTAATAAAAAAATACATAGAAAATAACATGGACAAAGGTGGCACTGTCTGTTTGTTACTGCATCACGGAAAAACCGCTGAAGGGATTTTGATGAAATTTGGTATAGCTATATATTAGCTGATTATCCGGGTCAACATATAGGATAATTTTTACTGCGAGAAAATATCTCATCTCTGAGGAATCTATACTAAACGCTAGAAATAAAGCGAGGGTGAGTCGCTAGTGTATAAATACAAAATGTACAAAGCATTTAATACAATAATATTCTATACACAAATAAAATAATACAATTTTATATACCGTTGACTAAACCAAAATGCAATAGTCGGAAGAAATCTCCCACAAAATTTCACTCTCACTATGACATATGTGACATTTATAACGCTCTATTCGACCCAGTACTGCGGTAAAAGCCCATACAATCTACATACATAAATACTGTCGAGATTTATATACTATGAACTGTCTTGGCTTTGAGCCATAAAAAAATTTTTTTAGAGACTTAGAATTATAAGATATAACTAGCGACTTAGCTTCGCTGCGCTCGGGTTTGTCCCTAGGTACGTTTTAATTTATTTGAGCGAAATCCTAGTTCTTTTTCTAAAATAAAAGTAGCCTAAAATACTCTTTATAATATTAGCTCACTGCCAGTGAAAGTCTCGTTAAAATTGGTCCAGCCGTTACGATTACCGTATATAATTCCATATGCATATGCATTTAGTATAAAGCTGTTATTTTGACATTACAAACAGATACTTCAATTTTATTTATCTGTATAGATAAAAAAAACTACTTTTTAACGAAAAATTTAGTCAATCAAAGTTCGCTTGTTAGTAAATGGAAACTTAATTTTATGTATAAAATATAGCTGCTTCTATTACTAATTTTTCTTCAAACAGAGCATCTATACATATAATAAAATTCTGACTGAGGCGAATCTGTACATTAAATATTTTTTGGAAAATCTTATTGAAATAGACATTATTATCGATACAGAGGCCGAACCTATAGTTTTTAGAATTTTTGTCTGTCTGTCTGTTACCGCATCACGAAAAAACCACTGGAGGGATTTTGATGAAATTTGGTATGATGATAGCTGATTTTCCGGGTTTACATATAAGATACTTTTTACTGCGGAAAAATATCTTATCTCTGAGAAATTTATATTAAACGTTAAAACGTAAGGGACGAACCTGAACGTAGCGAGGGTGAGTCGCCAGTAGCCTCATAAAAACGAGCTTACATTATACTCGTCTGTGTCAATTGATTGATGAAATTGAAAAATTCAGTATCGTAGTCTGAAAGCATTTACGTTTTGACAATATTTTATTTAGATTCATTGGGTTCAAATGTTTATTGCGTCAAATAAAACCCTTTTTTCCATCTTCACGTAGTTACACATTTCATTCGTTATTTGCTATCGAACGGCTTACTTTAATATAGGATCGGTTGATTCCCAAAAGGATGTAAAACGGAATATGAGGTATTTGTGCAAAATTGGAATTGCTTTGTACATGCGGATTGACGTAATTTTTTTTCTGCTTTATTTATTATTTACTGTAAATCACCTCTTTGGTGTAGAAGCTAGTATCTGCAGATTGTGAGGCTCTGAGTTTGAATCTCGGGTTGGGTCAAAATATTTTTTTCTTTAAGGAAATACAATGAGTGTGAGTTGTTCAGATTCCCGGAGATGAGAAATTTGCGGTGTGTACCTCGCCATGCTTCAGAGAGTACGCTTTATCCCTAATCATATCATATTATCGTCCCACTGGAATATGACGGTTTTTTTTTTTTTCCTTATGGAATATGACGGTTAAAGGGATAAAGAGTACGCTTGTGGCAGCGCATATTTGTGATGGTTGTGGCGGTGGCATCTTCGGGTGTAAGTTTTTTCTGTATATGTTACACGATATATCCGCCAATTTTGAGTCAAGTGTTATAATTCTTTGATGTAATGAATAAGTTATTAAAAATTCTAATCTAAATATCTCCTGAGGTGACATTATTACTTTTAAATTAATGCTGAAATCGATGTACATTTTTAGTAAAAAACAAATTATAAGTTAAACTTCTTTAGGTTTAGGTACAATAAACTTAAATTAGGTTTGCGAAATCTTTTCAGAATTGAAAAAGGTTTCACTTTTATTTCATTATACAGTATATTGACATAAAAAGAAATCTATACATATAATAAAATTGTAACTAAGCCATATCTGTACATTAAATATTTTTTGGAAAATCTAATTGAAACAGTCATTACTATCGACACAAAGGCCGAATCTACAGTTTTTATAATTTTTGTCTGTCTGTGTCTGTTACCGCATCACGGAAAATCTACTGGAGGGATTTTGATGAAATTTGGTATGATAGCTTGTTAGCCAGGTCAACATATAGGATACTTTTTACTCCGGGAAAATATCTCATCTCTGAGAAATTTATACTAAATGTTAAAACGCAACTAGGGACGTACCCGAGCGAAGCGAGGGTGAGTCGCTAGTTACGATAGAAAAATCATCTCTTACTAGTACCTAAATAAAACAATAAGTAACTTTTTCATCAGAACATCATCCCAGGGGTACTCCATATTCTTAACGTAATGCCATTTTATTTTTGTCTGCCAGTTTGTCATGTATATTTCTACTGTCGACCACTGGTCGAAATTTGAACATACTCATTACCGTGAAAATGAAAATTTAAGGAAAATATACTATTAATTACCTAAAGTAAAAAAAATACCGTTTCCAATTTTTTTTTATTTACAGCACTTAAGTTACTAAACAAAAAAAAGAAAGTCGGAAGAAGAAAATCGGTTGACAAACAGAGAAGAAAAATGTACTGAACCGTTTTGTCTTTGCCTATTTATGTATATATTGATAAGTTACTTTCTATCTTGGTACATCAAATGTACCTGTGGGATATATAAATATAAATTAAATATTTATTTTAATTAAATATAATTAAATTCAGATGTATAAATTTTATAAGGTATAAAATAACTTTATTTGTCAAATTTTCAATGGGGTTCATGCACGTGACTGACATATAACCCCCCCTCGTCAATACAGCTGACGATTATTTTTTTTAAAAACGTTATTGAAACAATAATTTAATACATTTTTGCTCGGTATAAAAATCATCCGAGCAGATTTTTTTCCAATGACTTTTTCATGCTGTCTCCTTTAGCTCCACCGCTATCGGAGCAGCTGACGTTCGGAGCTGTTATGTGATGGGGGAAAACTATTATTATTATGATTTTCAGCCTGTATAAAATGACTCGCTCAACTATAGCGCTACCTCCCGGGCTAATAGTGACAAGTTTAAAATAAATAAATATGTTGGGACATTAACATACAGCATCATCTAGTTCCATGGTAAGGCTTGAGTTATGGATATATATATAGTCACTACACATATATAACTTAAAATACATACATGTTATAAATATAAACACCTATGACTGGAGTACAAACTTTAGTGCTCATCACCACAAATGAATGCCCCCAGCGGGACTCGAACCCGCGACCTAGCACATCAAGTAGGGTCATTACAAACTGAGCCAAGCGTGTTGTCAAATCAAGTTTGAATGAAAATATTGTAAAAAGCACAGAACATATAAAAAGTAACTAAAACATATGAATTCGATACATTTAAAGATTGAATAATTTGCTTTATTTACATACATAAGGAACCAGATTATGGATAAAATACATAAGCTATGAATGTTATTCATCAATAACAACAAAGCCTACACAAATAGAAACTTGTTACGTGGCTTGGTATAGTTGAGCAAACATATCGAACGTATTCTAACATCATATTGTTGGTATGTAGTACAACATCCCTTTATGTGTTATCCATAAGCTGAAGAGTTAGTTTGTTTCTTTGAGTCTTTTATCGTAGTAGTGACGGCACGTTTGGCTCAGTTTGTAGTGACCCTACTTTCTGCGCCAGTGGTCGCGGGTTCGAGTGCCGCTGGGGGCATTCATTTGTGTGATGAGCAGGAATGTTTGTACTCCAGTCATGGGTGTTTATATTTATAATATGTATGTATTTAAAGTTATATACGTGTAGTGTATCAACTATCTGGTATCCATAACACAGGCTTTGTAGCTTACCATGGAACTAGATGGTGCTGTGTGTTAATGTCCCAGCATATTTATTTATTTATTTATACTAGTTTTTGCCCGGGACTTCGCTTGCGTATTAAATGAGGTGGGGATCAAGGATGTCAGTCAGGATAAAATCTGTTCAGTTTAAGCGTGAAAATATAACAGACAGAGTTGTTTTAGATGGGTTTTAATGGATACAACGCCGTTTTTACTAAAGTTGTCACTATCGTACGTAACTTAAGTTTTAAATGTTCTTTCAAGTTCCGCTAAAGATTTTTATTCACTTTTATTTACATTTATAATATTAATATGGATTTATTGAGAAAAATTATAAACTGTCTTACCTTTTTTTTTATGGTATTTAGTGATAAACGAGCAGACAGTCCACCTGATGGAAAGCGATACCTGTCGCCCATAACACCAACGGTTCATGCACTTAAGTTTTATGTAACAAAACTGCAGAACCGCCGGTACGTTATCACTGTGAGGACTAAGATGTTATGCCTCTTGCCTGTAATTGCGCTGGCTACCTTATCCTTCAAACCGGAACACAACAATGCAATCATTGTTGCTTGGCGGCAGAAATAGATAAGGGGGTGGTACCCATCCAGTCGGACTCCTCAGGCTTGACAGAGTCCTACCACCGGTACCTCATACTAAGATCTTTAGGAGCAGCAACTATATATAAATAAATACAAGTGGAGCTGCGTTTAAACGCTAGTTAACTATTGTCTTAACTATTGCTATCAAATAATAGGTACTTTCTTAGATTTACGCGAATATTAGACATTTTAAATACAACTATCTTTTCGGATTATTTCGCGGATTTATTTTGATTTTTTGTTCCCGACGTTTCGATTGCTTTACAGCAATCATGGTCACGGGAGGGACTCTCCCGTCTCTATATAAATATTGCTATCAAAATTTAAAATTAATTAGAAAGATCTATTTTAGCCGACATTAATATCGTAGTTGCGCAAATATTGCGTTTTTTCAATTTATAGATCATAAGTTGAGGTATGATTTTTCATATCAGCACTAATATGTGACGAGATATATGACTAAAATATGACGTGTATGTGTGAAGTAAGGTTTTAGATTAAAGACAAAAGTATTTTCATAAACACTAATCACTTTTTTTTGACATTAACACACAGCACCATCTAGTTCCATGGTGAGCTACGAGGCTTGTGTTACGGATATCAGATAGCTGATACACTATACATATATAACTTTAAATACATACATATTATAATTATAAACACCCATGACTGTACAAACATGAATGCCCCCAGCGGTTCTTGAACCCGCGGCCACTGGCACAGCAAGTATGGTCACTACAAACTGAGCCAAACGTGTTGTCAATTAGTATAATAACTTTTTCTTTTTCAATCAACAAAATATATTTTACCGATGTCATACGGCGAAATGAAACAACTTTTACTTTATGATTGACACTGTAAAAGTTTCGCTGCGGCCATAAGCCTTCTAAGTAAATAATATAAAAAAATCGTGAGCAAAATAATTTAAAAGCCTGTTAAAATAAGTTAAAAGATATTATACCAAAATGCTCTAACATTTCCACATACACACGTCAAAGTTTTGAAAAAAATACATAATTAAATATAACATTATTTACGTATATATTTTTAAAAACTACTTCTACGTACATATAAAAATATAAATGTTTGTATAAACCTAAATTAATACATTCAAAAATTTTAAATGAAGAAGGATTTTATGCCATCCATTTTGCAACTCGCCACTTTATCATATAAGTATATCAAAAGAATTCTGTTTTAGCTTATTTATAATATTTAAAAATAAAAATTATAGATATCTTCCAAAACTACACATCTATATTTTTTGGAAAATCTTATTGATATAGTCATTATTCTCGATACAGAGGCCGAATCTATAGTTTTTGGAATTTTTGTCTGTCTGTCTGTTACCGCATCACGAGAAAAATACTGAACAGATTTTGATTAAATTTGGTATGGTAATAGCTGGCTATCCGGGCCAACATATACGATACTTTTTATCGTGGGAAAATATCTCATTTCTGAGAAAAAATACAAAAACTGCAATGTATGAGTACCTATCCTAATTTGTAAAACCTAAGAATTTGGTTTTTTGTCATCTGAACGCGGGCGGAGCCGCGGGCAATGCTAGTAGGTATGATAAAAAAAACCGACTTCCAGGCACTGAAAAGTAAAAATAACTAAACGGGGGTTTTCATTTAGAATAGATACTTAATCAGATATTTTCGAAGTCGGTGTGCTTTGATTTGTATTGGCTGGCACCGACTTCCAAAAAATCTGATTAAGTATCTATTTTAAATGAAAACCCCCGTTTAGTTATTTTTTACTTTTCAGTGCCTGGAAGTCGTTCTTTTTTTTTTTAAGTTTTTATTTTTCCATTTTTAGTGTAGACGTTATCATCAATACAAATTAATCAAGCCCAAACACCAGGTAATTGCTGTAAATCGTTGAGGAGTTCCCTCGACTATCATTCGGGTCCATCATCAGATCGACTCCAGACCTTCATTAAATAGTAGTGCTTTAAAATGGACTATGGACCTGTGTCTGAAAGAAAAAAAATAAATAAAAAAAAAAAATACCTAATGAAAATGTTATCAAACGCACTAGTCGCCGCTATAATTTTCGAAAGTTCCCCTCGATTTCTCTGGGAACCCCTCATCAGATCCTGGTTTTCTTATCATGGGACCACTCTTGGGATATCTTCTTTCCAACAAAAAAAGAATTATCAAAATCGGTTCATAAACGACGAAAAAATCCGCGAACAAACATAAAAATATATACATATATACTGTCGAATTGAGAATCTCCTCCTTTTTTTGGAAGTCGGTTAAAAATTCTAATTAAGCCGAATCTGTACATTAAACATTTTTTGGAAAATCTTCTTGAAGTAGTCATTATTATAGATACAGAGGCCGAATCTATAGTTTTTAGAATTTTTGTCTGTCTGTTTATCTATAACCGCATCAAGAGAAAACCACTGGACAGATTTTGATGAAATTTGGTATGATGATAGCTGGTTATCCGGGTCAACATATAAAGTACTTTTACTGCGGGAAAATATCTCATCTCTGAGCTAAACATTAAAACGTAACCAGGGACGAACCTGAGCGCACCGAGGGTGAGTCGCTAGTATGAATACAAATCACTTACTTTTTATGTAAACACTGAGTTATTCTAGCTATATAAATGTACAATATGTAAATAATATAAATGAAAAAATATACCAGTATTTTTCATGAATCGACTCGCTCGAGGTCATATATAAAACTAGTTGTATAAACTGGCACTCTGTTACTTTTGTTTCGGCTGCCGAGCCCGATGAGCTTTTATGATCTCATATTTCGCGAAGTGCGCTTTAGAATTGATACCGCTTAAAACTGCTGAGAAGGAAATTGCTAATAAAAGCTTCGAATATAAATGGTGAGGAAAATAATTCTTGGTATTTTGTTTATGAGAATTGACTATCTAGCGAGGTTGTTTGTGTTAGGTGTATGCATGTACTAGCAAAGGTTCTTGCCATTAATTTTTGCTTTTCTTTATACGATCACCCTTTCAAGTTGACTGATTTAAAAATGTATAATATTCTGATCATGTGATATAAATTTTCCAATAATGATAACGTTTGTTTTGACGCTGGGAGCATTCATTTGTGTGATGAGCACGAATGTTTGTACTCCAGTCATGAGTGTTTATATTTATAATATGTATGTATTTAAAGTTACATATGTGTAGTGTATCAATTATCTGGTATCCATAACACCAGCCTCGTAGCTTACTATGGAACTAACTGGTGCTGTGTGTAAATTATAATGTCCCAACATATTATTTATGCTTGTAAAGCGGAGTCTTATCTTAGTCACCAGGAGAGAGAATAAAGGTGTTAATGTGTGCAAAGTTATCGTCTTCTTACTTGCTAAGTTCACAAACACGTAATGAGTGCGTTTAGTAAACACTAGCGACTCACCCTTGCTACGCTCGGGTTCGTCCCTAGCTTGCTTCCCCATACAAATTTTCATCCGCATTTTCACCCTCTTAATGGATGATTTCCAGGATAAAAACTATTCTATATCATTTCCAGGGTCTCAAACTATCTTCTTACCAAATTTCATTTTAATTGGTTCAGTAGTTTCGGAGCCTATTCGATGCAAACAAACAAACAATCAATCAATCAAATCTTTCGTCTTTATAATATTAGTATAGATAATATGGTAGCTTACATTTGTTACAATCTGATGGAGTGCAGATAAAAAATTTGTTAAATCCTCTATTAAAAAGAAACACACAAACACACATACACTTAAATATAGATAAAATTTCGCATTTACAATAGTAGTAATAATAATACATTTAATTTCTGTGTACAGGCGGACTGGTCAGAACAATTTGTGCTAAATGTGCACGGCGGTTCAGTGTTCCCGTGTGGAGATGGAGTACGGGTTCTCTTTCAATATCCAGAATGCGTATTGGAAGGAGCTGACAGAGTACGAGTCTTTGGAAGAGATTCGGATAGGTTGCGGTATGTCGCTGAGCGGCGCGTGCGCAGGTAAAGTGATCAGTATCTCTAAATATTATCATGATTGGTTTAATGGTAGTCTAGACTTTTTGAATAATGTTCTTTTAGATAATGTTTAATTCCAATTTCGAATACTAAATTCTTTCAAGTTTGCAATCTTTTACGATAAAATCTGATTGAGTTATCTTATATGTTATAATATTGTTTTTTGTTGTTTTATTATTATCTTTGAAAGATATAAAACTGTGCCTATTCAGATTAAATTTTACTGAGATTTTTTTTATAATTCTAGTAATAATTGGTTTCTATTTCATTATAATATTATTTTACAATGTATGAATATTTATTTACGAATTCATTCTCATTTTTTACTAAGCAGTCATAGAAATTACGAAAAGCTTTCAACATAATAAAGAAATAAGTTATTAAAACCTCAATATCCGTTTACTTTTGCTGTAAGTTTACTTCTAAGTTAAATTAACAATTTTATGGTCACTAGTTGTAAAATTGGAATACAACTGAGATTGATTATTATGTTATTGGACTTGAAAATCTATACATACTCGTATAATAAAATTGTAACTAAGCCAAATCTGTATATTAAATATTTTTTGGAAAATCTTATTGAAATAGATATTATTTTTGATACAGAGGCAAAATTTATACTTTTTAGAATTTTTGTCTGTCTGTCTGTTACTACATTACGGAAAAACCACTGGAAGGACTTTGATGAAATTTGATATGATCATAGCTGGTTATTCGCGTCAACATATTATAGGACACTTTTTACTGCGGGAAAATATCTCATCTCTGAGAAATCTATACTAAACGTGAAAACGTTCCTAGGGACGAACCCGAGCGGAGCGAGGGTGAGTCGCTTGTAATTTATATATGTAATATATGTATAAAAGCAAAACATCACTCACTGATTAATCACGAAATCTCAGAAAATTTTTTTGACAGGTAGAGTTCTCATGGAGAGTAGGTATTCTTTAAGAAAGGACTATGAATAAACTGCTATGATAAAATAAGTTACCCTGCACGGGAATCAAACCAACTATCTTCCACCTAAGTTGATCCACCCCAATTCCATTTTATATTAGAAATTTTAATATTATTTAAATTTAAAGAGTAAAACACCTGTTTTCTAACAGAGGTCAACACACAGCGTCTTTCGACTGTCGGCTATTTAGCGAGCGGTATCCAGAGTACTGCTTTGTTTATGTATCCCAAGCTGTGACCGGCGCGGTGGCTGACGTGAGAATGGATTGCCTCCCCACTTTGCCTATATCAGGTATGTATTCAGATATTGCAAAAATTATTAGAGCTTTATAATTCCCTAAAAAAACTGTGAATTTATAATACATGTTATATAATAAAATTAACAAAAAAAAAAGATATCTATATATATAAAAATCAATCGCTGTTTATTAGTCTCGCTAAAACTCAAAAACGGCTGGACCGATTTGAATAATTCTTTTTTTGTTTCGTTGGGGGTGTGCCAGGGGTGGTTTAAATATAAAAAAAGTAGGGAAAACCCAAAAAAAAACAGCTGCAAAATTGAAAATTTCAGAACTATGTATATATGACATGTAATCTATCTATTCCATACTTACCATTAAAATATATCTAGGGACGAATCCGAGCGAAGCGAGGGTGAGTCGCTAGTATTCAATAAAAATAGTATAGAAATGATTACCGATTTTTTTTCGTATTTGGTTAATAAAAAATCAAGCTGTTAGTTTATACATATATTTTTTTTATTATTTAATAATATAATTTTAGGTACATATTTATATTTATTTTAGTGAATATTTATTCATACGTTATGTTGGCAAATATTTAAAAAGTAAAAAATAACGATCATATATAATTTTACTTTTGAAAAGTTTATTCCTTTTTTACCAGTTATTATATACTGATACTAACATTTTTAATAATTTTTATTAATTCAAATCAAGTAAAACTGTATACTTTGATAAGAAAAAATGTGTTAAATGAAGATGTAATATCGACACAAGATATCATGGGACAGGTATTTATATTTATAAACCTTAGGTATACAACCCAAGAAAAATCAATTATGTATACTAATTTTATAAGGAAGTAAAATTTGTAAGTTTGTGTGTAAGTAATATTACGAGTGAGTTGGAGTTATTAAGGGTATCAGAACTTAAATTCTGAGATTACCGATCCGAATTTGAATTCTTACGCTAATAGGAAGCCACATTATCGCCGAATGCTACAGGCTTTTATTTCGACTAGTGATCGCCGCGTGGTTGAAAATCAACCATAATTCGTTAAGTTATATATTTATTGTCTTGCGTATATTACAATATTAATCTATTCTCAATTTGACCACAGACTTTAATAATAAACAAAAGAGTATATATATTATGCGTGTTTGTGTCAAATACATGGTAGTGTGTCTAAAGTTTTTTTTATTAATTTAATATATTTTTATGCATAATTTAAAGAAAATATTAGCATTCTGCGCTCCTTTTCTATATAAACTATAAGTGTGGGAAATTTCATACTCCTCCGTCCGCGCAATTTTCGTACAAAGAGGTACAAAGTTTTTGCTTCACATATTAATATATAGATTCCGTCATTTCTACTTTGTTCCGATTAAAATGGATTTACCATGAAAAATTAAATAACTTTAATTGAAATCAGTACAAAAGTAGCAGTTAAATTGCTTTGTTAGCGTGTGCTGCTTAAATTTTGAAATAAAGTAGTAAAATGTATAACAAAAATACTTGAGCGATGAGCCGAGAGTACCTAAGTCGTTAATATTTTGTAAAGCAGACGGGGGTGCTGGGGGATGGGGCGAGTGGTCAGCGTGGTCGGCGTGTCCTGCGCCCGCGCACTGTTCCACGCGCACGCGCAGCCGACATCGCTTTTGTGACTCCCCTCCACCTGCGTATGGTGCTAAGTTTTGTGAGGTACTTATATTGGTATTGTTACTAAATGTAAGATAAATGATTATTATTAAAAAAAACTAACTATAAAATAATTATAAGTATTGTTTTATCCCTAGGGGTGGATTTATATAGGGCCACCTTTGAGCAATAACCTATTCAAAAGGCAAAGGTATTGGTTAATATACTCATAAAAAGTACAGAAAGTTACTTTCTTTATAATACTTTCTTAGATTTACGCGAATATTAGACATTTAAATAAAACTATTTTTCGGATTTTTTCGCAGGTTTATTTCGATTTTTGGTTCCCGACGTTTCGATTGCTTTACAGCAATCATGGTCACGAGAGAGACTATGGTTTTACACATCTCAAAGGCGTTATACTAGAGTTTGTTACAAACACCTAAAATGCCTGTAAGATGTATAAAACCTTAGTCCGCAAAGATAGTAAAATAATCCGCAAAGTAGTAATTTATTTAAAAGTTTTTTGGTGTTATTATATTTTCAATTAAAATTGACGTTGTAAACGTTTATTTTTTATTTTTTTAAGTTGCTACAAAAACTCTTGTTTACTTTTGTCTATTTGTCTAAGTTCATATTTTACAAAATCATTTTATAAAAACATTTTTCATTGATAAATTATTAAAAATAAAAACGTTTTTGATAGATTCTTTTTGGTTAATGTTTAAAATTATTATCGAAATAACAGCCGTTTCTAAGAGAAACGTATCATAGCAACTGTCTAATCAATAAAGTAGTGTCAATACTCGCGCCGAGTATTACGCTTGTGTTATTTTGTAGTAATTTTTTTCTAATACATAACTATGGCTCCTAAAAAAGATAAGGGAAAAGGAAAAGAAGAAGAAACACATAAAGGCGGGGGAGGAACCTTTACGGAAGTTGAAAGAACGTTCTTGGAACTCCAAGTAGCGGAATGCAATAGAAAAATTGCTAGGCTGCGGACTGCAGTTGATGAATATGAGCAACGCAACGATGAACTCCAAAAAGCTTATGATAAACTTGATGAAGATAGAGCTGACATTATTGCATACTTGAAAAAAACATTAAATCTCAAAAATGAAGAGAATAATGAGTTAAAAGAAAAAGTAAAAGGTTTAGAGGAGACCAGAGAAATTGAAACTGCACAATTCAAAGAGACAGTTACGGATTTGGAAAGAAATTTTACGATAATGAAAGATCAATTGACTTCAGAAAATAAATTACTGGCAGGAAAGTTAAATACATTGGAAGAGTTCAGAGCAATTCGAGATGACTTGATGAAGAAATTTGATAAACAGGAACAAGCCTTCAAAGACCAGGAAATGAAATATAAAAGAATAATTTACGACGCTGAAAAGAAATTTGTGATTGGTAAAGATAAATTAAAAAAGGAAATGGAGGGTCGCCTTTTACAACTGGCGCAAGATTTCCAAGATGCTACAGAATTGAGAATAGCTGCATCAACACATAGAGTTATTAGAGAAAATATAGCGATAAATAATGAACTTGACAGTATTTTATCGACACAAGCAAAACTGGCCGATCAAAATGAAAAATATAAGGAATCTGAACGTGCTGCTAAAGTTGCCATGGAGTTAGCTGAAGAAGAAAGAGATAAAGCTATAAATAAAAACGTCATACAACTTAAGGTTATTGATCAATTAACTACAGCTTTTCAAGAGATTAAGAAAGAAAAAGCTTTATTTGAAAAACAGAATTATGACTTTGAATTATTGCAAGCAAAAATTCAAAAACTCGTAAAAGAAAATGAAAATCTCTCATTGCAAGTTCGTATATTAGAACAAAACCTTCATGCACGAATGAGTGACCAAAATAAAGCTAAAGTAGAGGCTTCAAAAGTAGCAAAAGAATGTGCTAAATTTAAGAGAATACTTAAAGAAGGAGCTATTGCTGTTCAAGCAGCATTAAAACTCGACGATTGGGCTACTAAGGATCCATCAAGAGAAATAATGGACAGACAGGCATTATTATCTCGACTGCTTGATATTATCACACAATACCGTGAGATTCAGCGAGCTGAATCGACTGACACTCTTGCATCATTAGGAAGAGTTTACGAAGAAGGTGATCTAGGCTTTATACCAAAGCCAATTGAAAAAAAATCAACAACCTCTGCTATACCTATTGTTTCTAAAGAGTCGATTAAAGACGAAAAAGGAGTGTCAGAGATTACACTGTCTTCATCTTCATTGGGAAGTATTAAGACAATACCGAGTATTAAGTTAGTTCCGCCTTCCACTGAGCCTCCAGTATCTCCTAAGGATAGTTTACCATCTTTTGTTACATCCACAAAGTCTACTATTAGCAGTGAAGCTGAACCTGAAGAAGTTCCCGAGTCTGAAATGAATATAGAACAGCAATTAGAAGCCAGTAAGTTAGAGATTCAAAAGTCTATATTAAAAGACTTGCAATATTCACATATGGCTATGCACTCTTATGATAAAATATCCAGTGAGAGAAAACTTGGCTCTAAATCAGTTATATTAAAAGATGTAGAAGAAAAACTAGAGGGTGAACATGAAGGAGATGAAGAAACAAAAGGTGAACATGGAGAAGATGAGCATAAGGATGTTAACGGTGAACAAGTAAGTGAAACACACGACGATGATGATAATGAAAAAAAACTAGACGGAAATAAAGTAGAGGAAACAGATGATGATAAAAAACACGAGGAAGTATTATAAGAAATCAATTTTCTTTAATACATACTGATTTAGACTGAATTATATTTCCTAAATCATATATTGTCTTTAATAATATAATAAATAATTTGAATCAAGCCATTGTTTTATTTTTAGTTTTACTTAAATTAGAATAGAATTATTATTTTCTGATAAGCTCAATGTTCCAACTTTTAAATTATATTTTTATAAGATTTTCTCAAATCATCAGTTAACTATTACATTTAAATAGTTATTATATTGTTATTATATAATTAAATTAATTAGTTATGTAATTTAGCTATGATTACAGCATTAGTACGTGATTTTTTATATTATATGTATAACTATATTATATTATAATAATTTAAATAAAACGACCTTTTCGGAGTTTGTTTTTCAAACGGTTTTATTTAGCTTGCCTTGTTTGTTGGTTTCTGACGTTTCGAATGCTTTACAACAATTAGGGTCACAGGAGAAACTAAGGTTTTGGACGTCTCAAAGGTCATTATATAAATAGTTACAGTACAGATGTTACCTGTATTTTTCAAATCATTGTATAATTTTGTGGGTACAAAATTGTACAATGATTTCTAAAATACAAAAACTGCAACAAAATACCCTACAATATTTGTTAATTTTTTATATAAAAACATTTTTTATACATAATTTCAATAACTTTTAGAAATGCAAAATGACATTAATTATTATTTATTTAATGTTTTTATTTATTTTGTATTCTTTTAATTATTTAATTTTTAAGTTATAAAACGAAAAGGTAGCTAAACCTAAAAAAGTCCCTTCTTTCTGTATATGCATATATATGCGATATGATTTTTAATAGGGTCAAGCAGTAGAACTCGCAGCATGTGAGTGTACCGCTCGTCCGTGGGCTGGAGATTCTTCGATGGTGGTAGCAGAGATCGGCGCCAGGTGTAGATGTGGATGTGTCTTGCACTTAGCTCCAGCGGCCAGACTCCTCGCGGGATCGGCCAGGGCATGCCCTTCAAGATCATTCTGGTTGTTACAGGTGAGTTTTACAGAAGTCACTATTAGTCAACATTGGAGATAAGTAAACATAAGCGTAGTAGATTTGTAATAAATCATCGATCATTAGTTCCGTATTAACGAGACTTAACCTAGTTTCCAGTAATTGAGTAAGTGTTTTGGGTTATTTCTACAATAATAGGTTATGATTAAAAAAGCTATTTTCAATTCGCCATTACCATGTTTTATGCCATAATGCATGCAATTTTCTAGATCAACCAATGCATGGTATATCGGCATTTGTATGGGCAATGCAAAAAATCACTTCAGTAGAGAATCGAACCCATCAATTTATTTCATATTTTAGACATTCCTTATTAATAACTATTAAAATTACTTAAGCAATAAGCATCGATAGGTAGTTAATATGGCTTTTTTAATCTATATCTATACATATAATATAACTGAGTTGAATCTGTACATAAAATATTTTTTGGAAATTTTTATTGAAATTATCATTACTATCGATACAGAGGCCGAACCTGTAGTTTTTAGGATTTTTGTCAGTCTGTTTGTCTGTCTGGGAACGCATTACGAGAAAACCACTTGATAGCTTTTGATGAAATTTGGTATGATGATAGCTGGTTATTCCGGTCAACATTTAGGATACTTTTTACTGCGGAAAATATCTCATCTCTGAGAAATCTATACTAACCGACAAAACGTAGCTAGGGACTAACCCAAGCGGAGCGAAAATAAATAAATAAATAAATAAATATGCTGGGACATTAACACATAGCACCATCTAGTTATGGAACTAGGTAAGCTACAAAGCCTGTATTATGGATACCAGATAGTTGATATACTACACATATATAACTTTTAATACATACATATTATAAATATAAACACCCATGACTGGAGTACAAACATTCGTGCTCATCACACAAATGAATGCCCCCAGCGGGACTCGAACCCGCGACCACTAGCGCAGAAAGTAGGGTCACTACAAACTGAGTCTAATCTAAAAGATGAGTCGCTTGTTAACTATAAATTTTACTTAAATTGTCTCAAACTGTTACACCATTAAGAAGAAACAAACACAACTCACTCCCAACTGTCGCATTTACATATGATTAATAATATAATAAACTGAAATTATTAACAACTATAATAATATTCTGTACCTGAACAAACATTAACTATAGTGTTAGGCATAATTTGCATGATGTTAAAATGTAAATAACTTACCAAGTATAGCTATCGAAATGAGATATATGTATATACTATCATCAGTTCCGTATTAACGAGACTTATCGTAGTTTCCAGGCGTCGAGTCAATGTTTTTAACGATACTTATCGTAGTTTTTCATCGAGTGAGTGTTTTTGAGCTAATACAATAATAAAAAAATATACAACATTAAAGTAGTCTATAATTTTTCTTACTTTTTAATTTTATTTAACAACTAGTGATAAATTTTAAAACTATCAAATAAGGCGGTGTATTGCCAACTTTAAATTTTCATTATTTTATATAATCAATCTAGCAATATAAGATAGCCATTTTTTTATTTAATAGCCATTATTCACAGACAAACAGTTCAATTCTATTTATACGTATAACAGTATAAATTTCAACGTAATTGAATATAAGCGTTTTACGAGCACGCTATCGAATATCGAGCTTTCGTGCTTAAATACTGATTTAGTTTCGTTGAAATTACACTAGCAATGTAACAAGTTTCCTTGAACAATAGTGTGCAGAATGCAGGTGCATGTATCGTTAACAAAGTTACCTGGATTTGTGGTTTTACGTGATTTGATGCCATTACAGAGCGTGTATAGGTTGAACTTTAGTGTTTAAATTTATGATTTAGTATAGATTAGCGACTCGCCCTCGCTTCCCTCGGGTTTGTCTATAGGTACGTTTTAATGGTTACGGTATTATACATAGGTATTATAAGGTGTTATGGGTTGTTTTATAATGTGTTTTCCCATGAGAATTTAGAAAATTTTCCGCGATAAAATGTAGTCTATGTTACTTTCTAGCCTTCCAACTATCTCCACACAAAAAATCACGCCAATCCGTCACTTGTTTCGACGTGAAAGAAGGACAGACAAACAAAAAACAAACTCACTCTCACATTTATAATATTAGTATGGATTGTATTTGTATTATTACACTTCTGTATAGTGTCATTTACATCGATGAAAATTATAAAAAGTACTGTCTTTATAGTTAAAGTAGTTTATTTGAATGCAATTCATTTCATCAATTCAGGATTTTCTTATTTATATTTCAAATCCATACTAATATTATAAATGTTAAAGCTTGTGAGTATGGATGTATGGATGTATGTTTGTTACTCTTTCACGCCAGAACGGCTGAACGGATCTGGATGAAATTTGGCACAGTGATAGATTACAATCTGGAATAACACAAAGGCTACTTTTTATCCTAAAAAAATGTACGGTTCCCGTAGGATAGGTTTGTTATTGTTAAATAAATATTTTTATATTTTATCCCAATAAAGTGACGCTGTCAAATTTCCCCAAATTCAATTACACAAAACGAAGGGTTTTACGCAATGAAAGTTAAATTGATTCGAGCAACAGTAACGGACATCAAAACTTCTCAATTCCCATCGATCGACCATAACTGAACAACGGCCCAGCAACTTGTTATGTTTAGTTTCCTGGCAAATTCAATAATTTTGCGGAAGCTACGAAATCGTAAATTTACGTAGAACCATTAGTTTTGCTATAAATTCACGACGAGAGCGCTTTTACACTCTGGTATCGAGTCGCAAAGAGATTTACATGTTTTAAAGCGATGTATAAAGTTTTATAACAAAATTAAATTGTTTTGCTATTGAATTACGACTTGTAAAACTTCTATTATTGGATTTATTACTGTAAATTATATGTAAATGTCAAGCCTATAGTCCCTTTTGACAATATATTTAAATCTTATTTAGGTATACATGAGGAACAATAAGACCCAAAGTTAATTTTAGGTTTGAATTGAATAAAACAAATATTTCACGTTTATCTTACCTTATTACATGGGCAATTTTTTAACTTGTATATATATGTATATGTATATATATATACATACAAGTTTCATAGATTTTATATAAAAGAAAAACATATTTTAATGTCGAAACCCTAATAATATTAAAATCAAATTGAAACATATGATATTCATAAAGCAAAAAACTATATGGTACGTATACATAATATATAAATATCTAAAGGTAAAAGTACTTAAATAAAAAACACTTATATATACATACTCGTACTATATCTTTCCACGAATAGAGTACAGTTTCTATAAGCAATCAATACTTTTATATAAAGTAATAATGTTGATCTCTATCAAAACTTTAGTCATTTTTTACTATTTGTTTTCGATAACATCAATCATAAACTACTGCAGCAGAAAAAGTGCCTACGCCTTTTATCGGTAACTGCGGTTAAGTTTTTTACTGACATTCAAAACCACTAGTCAAGCATTTCTTACTTGTCGAATTTTCCCAAATATTTTTGGGAAATCGGGGTTGAATCGAATAAGGGCGGGTCTAAAATAATCGCACACTCACCGGGTTTATAAAGTGAAGTAACCATTAATATTAAGGGACTTTTAACCTTTTTAAGATTGTCTCTACGGAAACATACATATTGGAGGATGTTTATTCACCTTAGATGTTTATTGACGACACGTTTGGTTCAGTTTGTATTGTATGTACTTGCCGTGCCAGCGGTCACGGGTTCGAGTCCCGCTGCGGACATGCCTTTGTGTGATGAGCGCGGATGTTTGTACTCCAGTCATGGGTGTTTATATTTATAATATGTACGTATTTAAAGTTTTATATATTTATAGTGTATTTTACCATGGAACTTTTGGAATGCTTACCATGGAACTAGATGGTGTTGTGTGTTAGAACAGCGTAACACGTACGTACTTAAGGCAACAAATTAGATAATAAAAATCGGACAAGTGCGAGTCTGACTCGTACACCGAGGGTTCCGTAGCATGAAATATTAAAATAAGTTTATCATTGCATTTTTTTGTGATATAACTACACATTTACGATTTTCGGATTTTTCTCTTTACTTGTGCTATGAAACATTGCCTCTTGCCAAATTTCATCATTCTATGTCAATGGAAAGTACGCTATAGGTTTTGATTCCCTTGTGAGTGTCAAAATATGTGGCATATAGGCCCGTATCTTTTGATTGCGTTGACTTAGAAGTTCGATTATTTCACAGATTCAAGGGATTGCAGATTGTATTTGATATTAATTTCACCTTGATACCTCTACGCGTTCCTAAAAATTGATCTTAACAAACAGACAGATAGACAGGCGGATAGACAACGAAGTGATCCTAATTTTTACTTTTTCCTTTTGAGACATGGAACCCTAAAAAAACAAATCATTTATTACAGAGATCCAAATCTCACTTAATCTATATAATTTAGATTAAAATTTATAATTTGGGAAGTTAGCTTTATTACCACAATTGTCTTACGACGTTAGAGTCCGCGTCTAACGACCTACATTAAACTGAACGCTATAATTTAATTTAACGGAAAGACAATCATCCATGAGACCGGTATAGATAATGTAGGAAAGGAAAGGAAAGTTTTTGCGACTAGTTTTTTCCGGCTTAGCTAGCTGTTAGTATTATGCATAGCATTAATACTAGGAGCAAACACAAACTTGTAATGCCTGTGACTCGACAGAGAGTCTGTAATTCTTTTTATGGACAATGTACGCTTATACAACAGGATCCCAGAAAATGTTCAAAAAGCTTCTATCGCCAAATTAAAGTAAAAATGTCAAAAAACGTTTATATGCTAAAGACTATTATGTAATAAATGATTTTATAGTAAATGGCACACCTTGGGAATGAAGTGATCACCTCCAGGCTACTTTAACTTTATAGAAATATTGTAAATTAAAACTTATCTATACAGATAAATAAAATTGGAGTGTCTGTTTGTAATACTAAAATAACCGTTTCTTACTAAATGCATATGGATGTATACACGGTACATATACCAAAACAACATTTTTTACAATTTTTGTATGTCTATCTGTCTGTTTGTTCCCGCTAATCTCCGAAACGGCTGGACCGATTTTGACGGGACTTTTACTGGCAGATAGCTGATATTATAAGAAGTAACTTAGGCTACTTTTATTTTAGAAAAAGCAAGATATATTTTAGAAAATCCGCGTATGGCATACGCACCCGAGCAAAACGAGGGAAAATCGCTTATCGCTATATAATTTAAATGAATATCTTAGGAGTAAGCTACTATTTATGTATAAACATAGCTAACCGTAAAAACGTACCTAGGAAAGAACGCGAGCGAAGCGAGCGTGAGTCGCTAGTAAAAAATATAACGAAATAATATTAGTCCCGCTGAGTTTATTTCGCCAGTTCTTCTCAGGTCTGAGGCTTCTTCTTTCCGAACTGGTAGTAGACTCATGACGTTCAGTAAAAAAATGTATTAATTTAATGCTGAATAAAATATATAACACACATACAATCTTCCACATTTAAAAAGTAAATGTTATAACAATTTTCAATTTGACGACGCGTTTGGCTCAGTTTGTAGTGTGACCCTACTTGCTGTGCTAGCGGTCGTGGGTTCGAATCCTGTTGGGGGCATTCATTTGTGCGATGAGCACGAATGTTTGTATTCCAGTCATGGGTGTTTATATTTATAATATGTATGTATTTAAAGTTATATATGTGTAGTGCATCAACTATCTGTTTTCCATAACACAAGCCTCGTAGCTTATTATGGAACTAGATGGTGCTGTGTGTTTAATATCCCAACATATTTATTTGTTAATAAATAAATATTTCTTTTCGACAATTACTAATTACATATAGGTGAAAACAGGTTTGTGTGATTTGTCTATTTTCATACACCATAGAGTAAGGGATGAATTGATTGTGATTTCTTGCTTATACATGATTGATTGATTGAAGAGGGTTACGAGGTGGCATTAGCACCGTTTGAGGCTTTACCTTGTTTCTTATAAAATGTTTTATTTTACGTTTGTATTCCTAAAATACTCACCCTGTTACGATGGAACTTTGATAAGTTGTCCTGCATCCGTTTGCGAAGGTTCTTGGCTCAAAAAATAAGTTTTTTTTTATATATTTGTCTTTTATACGTTCCTAAACCATGCATCCCTAGAGATTGACGGCACGTTTGGCTCAGTTTGTAGTGACACTACTTACTGCGCCGGTGGTCGCAGGTTCGAGTTCCGCTAGGGGCATTCATTTGTGTGATGAGCACGAATGTTTGTACTCTAGTCATGGGTCTTTATATTTATAATATGTATATATTGAAAGTATATATATGTAGTGTATAAACTATCTAGTATCCATAACAAAGGCTTCGTAGCTTACTATGGAACTAGATGGTGCTGTGTTTTAATGTCCCAACATATTTAAAAAAAAAAAAGGGGATGCACTCGAGCAAATCAAGGGTAGGCCGCTAGTATATAATAATGCTCAATTACAAAAATAAATATTTAACTTTTTTTTCATAGGCGGAAGAAGGTCTCTCAGTTCGTTTACGTTTTGAAGCAGTAAAGCTACCCTGCACTGGACAAGCTCTCCTCGCTAGAGATGGCGACTCTCTTGGGTCTCCGCTACTAGCGTCTTGGGAAGGACCGGATAGTTCTGCTGTGGTATGATACAATTTCAAATCAAATTTTATTTATATTAATAAAAAGGAAATATTACGAACAATAAAAGAATAAATAAAGCTATAATTTAAGCACTAAGTGCATGAACCGTAGGTGTTATGGGCGACAGGTATCGCTTTCCATCAGGTGGATTGTTTGCTCGTTTATCACTGAGTGCCATAAAAAAAAAAAAAACTAAACTTCCCCTTTCTAGTAACAAATTTTTCTTCGCGTGTTTATATCAAATCAAAATATATTTTATCAAATAGACTTTTATAAGCCCTTTTGAATCCTCACTTTTCACATTATTAAAATTTAAATTAAACGTCAGTAAGTCCAAGAAGAATCTACCGACCATGCATATACCAACAATGTACTGCTTTTCTGCAAAAACTTCAAACTTATTTTCGACAGTTGAAACTTCTTTTTGAATACATGGCAACCTCCTTTTGTCCTATTTCCACTTGACAATTGATTTGACAATAATAATTGGAAAGAGGGTTAGAATCTATTTTAAGGTACACTCAAACTCACTCGTTTCTTCCTCACAATACATGACACTGGCAGAATGTGTTGCGTTTGTTAACGCAACTCTAAGCCATTAAAGAAAACAAAGATAAAGACAGCTTTAAGTTATTTTGAGATATTACACAACATTATTCCAACGTAAAGCAGAAAAAAAAACAGATATTTTTCATAGCGGTGCAATATAAATTCAATAAATAATGATAGTAAAAAAATAATGTTTTATTTAATTCACTAGGCGGAAGATGTAGAAACCACTACAGATAGCGGTGGCGTGATTGAAATAGCGGGCGGGAGACACATCCTAGTGGAACTCCGTTCGGGGGACACAAACGAGCGTTGCGCCGGCGGCTTTTTAGCACACGCATCACAATCTGGTACGTTACTTGAATAAAATCTTAATATAAATATTCTATATATTTAGTTTAGTCAATAAGATAAAAAATGTCTCAATTCTTGCTATTGCGAATTAAAATACGTAAGATACCTCGTTGGATTCGTTATGATGTCTAGATTCTGTCTGTAACCACTATATAACCTTTGAGACATCTAAAAGCTTAGTCTCTCCTGTCACCATGATTGCTGTAAATATTTACATGAAACATCGGGAACCTATAATCTAAATAAATTCGAATGGATACTTTTATTTAAAATATAAAATAAACTCAGCCCTTTTTTAACGTTCCACTGATGGGTCAGCGTCCCACCCTTCTATACGAGGAGGTACTGTGCTCAACCCTATATAAAATATATTATTTATTAACTATTTACATGTAAGCATGATACGTGGAATAGAAGGCTTATTTATTACAAACTAATAATAAATAAATATATTTCAAACAGAATCAATCCACAATACATCAGCGGCATACGCGTCTATAAGCAGTGGGTGGTGGCGCGGGGGCGGCGGCGCTAGGGCGGCGGCCGCTACGCTCGCGGCATTTGCGGCGCTAGCGGCACTCGCACTCGCTGTCCACTCTGCCCATAGAACGAGGGCGTACCAACGTGCCGCTGATAAGGAATCGCTTACTGATAGCGATGGTAATATTAACTGTTTTATCTCTTTTCCTATATATATATATATATATTTAATGATTGAGCGGCTTTAGCACTTACTGCTCACTCTGCTCATAAAAAGGTGTAACAACATGCCGCTGATAAGGAATCGCTTGATAATGTTATCTGTTTTAAGAGTCAAACGTATTGTAATAATACTAATACTAATAATACTATTTATTGTAAATCTTATTAAACAAAGAAACATAACGAATATAATACATAAAGAACAAAGGATGAATGTACAGCAGGCGGTTAGTAGTTGGTCGGTTAACTAACCAATAGTTGAAAAATGATTTTCTTTGGAAATAATTTTCTTTTATTTCATATTAGCAGTACTAAAGCTATAATTAATTAATAAAATTTGCTATTAACAAGAAATGCAATGGAACTATAATATATATATATATATATATATATATATATATATATATATATATACTTTAATATAATATAAAACAAATATACGCTCAATTATTGACAAAGACGATAAAAATGTATGCCCTGAGCGGTAAACTTCCTCTGTAAGAAAAGAAATACGGTATCTTTTACATTTTACATTACTGTACTGTAATGTACCCTTTCTTTAACGAATAACAAATACGTTACAGCAAGAAACATACGTATATTACTATTTATTTCGTACTCCTTTATTTTCTACATATAAATTGTTCTTTTCCTGCTACTTAAGCAGTGGTAGCCCTGAATATGGGATTTAATGGGTTCGTTTGGGAAGCTAGGTAAAGTAGGTTTTAACCATGATCAAATTGATAACATTCCATCAATATGATTAGGTACCACGGCTAGAAAGATGAAGGAAAACATCGAAAGGAAACCTTCATGTCTGAGAGAACATGCATACTTACAGATGGTTTTGTGGGACTCATAGGCTAGAAAAGCCAGTATTACCCACTAAAACCCAATGGAACCTCCCTCATCCTAATAGGGCTTCGCAGATTGCTTACGCATACAACCACGACGGTGGTGACTATAACCCTAATCCCCGTCATATTACCTTCATGAGTGGGACCTTGAAAAAGTTGAATATTACAACATATTATAAGTTAAAGTTCCCCACCGCTCAGAATGTGTGTTTGTTTGGGCTAATCTCAGAAACTTCTGTATGGATTTTAATAAGGCTTTAATAATATGAAAAGGAATCCCATGAATAACTTATTATTTATTCGGAGAAAGAAGCTCGAACAATTATATGCTCTAATTTTTATACAATATTTTGCTAAAAACTTACTTACGCACTATTTTGTGCACTTCTGCACTCCAAACGGCTGAACGGATTTAGATGAAATTAAGTATACGGATAGATTAAACCCAGAGTAGCACATAGTTTATTGTTTAGCATCTAGGGATGTATCCAAGCGAAGGAAGGGTAAATCGCTAGTGATGTTATAAGGTTGTAGTATTATTTTAATAAATAATTATTTTATTTTTAGCCTGTTCGGCATCTCTAGAGCTCGGGGGCGCTACCACTGGCTCTCGTAGCACATTATTATCTGAAGTAGTGGGCGGAGGTGTGTGCTTGCGACGGCTGCTTCCGGGTCGTACGAGACACACACGCTTGCGAGACTCGGACAGAACTTCAGAAAATATTGAAACTAGGTATGTGAAGACTTAAGGTTTTATGAGGCTTATAAATATATATTATAATAGTATTGGATTGTCTTTAGATAAAACTTATTTAGCTATGTATTTTTTGTGTAATTTACATATTTTTGCCTGTTATTTATTTCTTATTATTATATGAACTAACTTTTCTCGTAATTAATAACTGTATCAAAATAAGATGCGTGACTTAGAAAAAGTAAGCGGGTAACAGTTATATACTATGTATATGTAAAATGTAGATGAGCTTGCAACTAACTAAATTTTGCATTTTCTGAATTAAATTGTTAAATATGTTATCCGGCTTCTGAAATACTTTTTGAAATTTTTGTATGAAGAAAAACTCAGCTGACCAGTTTTTTTTTCCGTGGGAATGGGAGATTTTCCTGTAGTAAAAGATATCCTTATTGATGATCCGAGTTATCAATTATTACTACATCAAAAGTTAAAATCCGTTTAGTAATTTTCGCACAAAAAGCAAACGGACAAACAAACAAAAATCTCAACAACTATGATTTTGGGGCTCAACAACTATTTTGTGCGCAATACGAATAGTTATTGTTTAAAAAAAATTCACGTACAGATTTCGCTTTGTTACTATTTTATTATATGTATAGATTTGCACATGCGTTAGTCTGCATGTTCGTAAATGTCAAAGCAAATATGCAAATAGACATTTGAATTCGAAATGGTTGAAACTATTATTATACAGCACGACCAAAAATATACAACAAAAATTGTCTCAAAAATGGTTTGCTTTTTTTGCAAACACTACTCGGTACATTTTTACGCCTCGCCTCTCGTATGGCGTGAAATGTGTCACACGGAAACTAATATTCGCGATTTTTTTAAACTGATCAGTACTTCCTTTGGTTTTACCACCTTTTTTTGTCATTAAATAATATTATTTAAACTATGTATATGTCGCAGGAATAATATAAAACCCGTTAAACTATAATTTTAACTATAATTCACAATATCACTGAATGTACTTAGAGAAATTATAATATACCTAAAAATGTCCTGTGATATTGTAAAAAAAGGAGACGATTAACAATCCGCGTAATTATAATTTCACTAGAAAATTTCAGTAGTAAAATTATAATTTAACGGATCTTACAATTTCCCTGCGATATATTTACAAAGGAACTTTAATATAAAGTATAATATCGATGTAAAGTTTTAAATAGATATTTATTAAATAAAACTATATTTTCTTAACGTTCATCCATGTGACCATATTTGGTGTAAAACATTTTAAACATAGAGAATGAAAAACAAATACAAATCCGCGAAAATATCCAATTAATAAGTTTATTTAAAATATCAAATAACTCACGTAAATCTAAGAAAGTATTTTATATAATATACATTAGGCACCTTAGGATTTCACTAAATGTGACTTTATTAATTGGTAATCCAGTAGTAAAGAATAAAACATCACGATATTCATTCTCATATGGCATATAGACAAGTTGCATGGGGAATTTGTGGTGAAAATATTATTACCTATGTAAGTTAACGATTTCCCATGCAATGTAGGCAGAGAGAACGACCCTTTATTTCGATTTTTTGTCAGAGGATTTGGTAATTCAATGTCAGATTTCAAAGATCTTTTTTATTGTAGACTGACTTTCGCCTCTAGGAAAACAAAAACAAACCGTACCGTCCCGTAAACGGGAATTGTTCATTTTTCCGGGATAAAAAGTACCCTATGTGTTATTCCAGACTATAATCTATCTCAGTGCCAAATTTCATCCAGATCCGTTCAGCCGTTCTGGCGTAAAAGAGTAACAAACACAGATCCATACTCACAAACTTTCATATTTATAATATTAGTATAGATTAATAATAAAATAGCTACCTACCAAGTAGATTTAATATCAAAAATAGTATTTCTGGAAAATATTGGTACATTTTTGCCATCACTTTTTAACCAATTAAATAGTAAAACGAGTTCCAAATCACTCTACCGTTAGGGCAAAAACAACTCTGAATTTCTACGGGACTTACATACACACAAAAACATATAACTGAGTCTAATAGGAAATTAGGAATATCACAATAACAACCTATGCATATAATATTTTTTAGAAAATCTTATTGAAATAGTCATTATTATCGACACATAAGCAAGACACAAGCCGAATCTATAGTTTTTAAAACTTTTATCTGTCCGTCTGTCTGGGAACGCATCACAAAAAACCACTGCCAGATTTTGATGAAAATTGGTATGATGCTAGCTGGTTATCCGGGTTAACATATAGGATACTTTTTACTGCAAGAAAATATGTCATTTCTGAGAAATCTATACTAACCATTAAGACGTGTCTAGGGACGAACCGGAGCGGTGCGGGGCCGAGTCGCTAGTTATATATAAAATATTCTAAAAAAATCGTTTTTAATAATTATAATTTAGTGACTTTAATATTTAATCAACACTAGCTATCACTAACAGTACAATACATGCATCATTATAGGAGTAAAGTGATAATTAACACGCAATCGGCGCCCCATGGATACGTGTTTGAACAATGCCACTACGCGACTCTCACTAATTACATACTCAAGCGTGTATGGTTTGTTTTGAAATCTCTTTAACGATAGCAATGACTTCGTTTTGTTAAAACAAGTATATCATGGGGTTGAGGGTTTTATATAAAGCACCCTCACTAGGCTTTTGCCTTAATGTCAGTCTGTTTCTTACTTGATGTCATTATTCAATTTAAAATTTTGTCAAAATAGAACCAAACAGCGTCCGATTACTAGGCGTAATGCTACGAAATTACTATAAATACATACTATGTATAATAGGGTGGTCCTTATTTTTCGACTTTTGAATTATCCCCGGGGCACTTTCTCATTTGATTATATACCTCTAAATATGGAATAAGTTCTTTTTGTTTTTTTTTTTGTTAAGATTTAGAGGTCGCTACCAGCTGTCAAAATTTTTACAAAAAGCATTGAAGGACAGCTTAAATGATGGTTTCATTAATGTTTCATTTAGGTGTTTATATCACATTTTACGTGCAAGTGAAACTCGCATAAACAATCGCTTCTTATCCCTTCCTTCCCTCGACCTCTCTTCTGTACCGACGTGTCGAGATTTAGACCGTTCAAGCAATCGAAAACATAAACCCATGAGACGTACAATTTGAGATGTACGCGTGCGTACTAACATCATAATAAGTTAAAAATTGGTTTGTGCGCATGCGTACGTCTTAAATTATACGTCTTACAGCTTATCTTTTTGATTGTGTGAATACCCTTAGTCATAGTTTTTATTTAAAATTCAAACCTTGGTAGCGACCTCTAAATGTCATTTAAAAAATTCAAAAAAAATACTGAAATACTTTCATATGGTATATAATCAAATTACGTAGTGCCCCGCGAAATTAAAAAAAAAAAAAATTTTTTCTTAGGAATAAGGACCACCCTAATGTATAACTATATAATCATAAGCAATAAAGCACGTTGTTCTTTTGCTGTATGAAAGATGAATAAAAAAACAAAAACTTTCGTATTTATACGTATTATTAGTAAAGAATATTATCTTCTCATACTTCTACTATTAAACAGGGATGAAGAAGAACACACAGACGCAGAAGCAGACATTCCAGATAATATAAGCGTGGTGAGTGCTGGCAGTGCTACCAGCCAGGCGACGGTCACTCCAGAGAACGTGTCTTCAAGTAGCGCACCCGCCGCCACCGGCTCCGGGACTATAACGCATTCGACGTTGAGAAGATCACATACAGTGTCTAACACTCACGTGCCTCAGGTACGTAATAATAATCTTCTAAAACCTTAGTCTCTCTCGTAACCATGATTGCTGTAAAGCATTCGAAACGTCGGGAACCAAAAATCTAAATACATCCGCGAAAAAAACTGAAATGATATGCTTATTTTAAAATATGACATTTATATTAAAAACATTAGCGTAAATCTAACAAAATATTTTGGCCGAATTAGAAAAGAACGACTATTTATTTAGTATATGTATAACACGTTTGGCTCAGTTTGTAGTGACCCTACTTGCTGTGCCAGCGGTCGCGGGTTCGAGTCCCGCTGGGGACATTCATTTGTGTGATGAGCACGATTGTTTATTCTCCAGTCATAGGTGCTTATGTTTATAATATTTATGTATTTAAAGTAATACATGTGTAGTGTATCAACTATCTGGTATCCATAACACAAGCCTCATAGCTTACCATGGAACTAGATGGTGCTGTGTGTTAAAGTCCCAGCATATTTATAATATATGCAACATTGACAATAAAATATATTTACGAGTATCGGTCTTCACATATGTACATATTAATTACAGCAGTGCAGTGCTCTCTATATTTATACGTGTATTATATATTTTTGCGTACTAAAAATGTTTTTGTTAGTCAAATAATAAAATATGTTGTGCGTCTGCCTTTATGTCCGGGCCAAAGGCTGGAATGTTTTTAAAGTGGCGGCCACTATCTGGAAGACTGTACCAGAAATACCATAAAAATTTTGTCTCAAAATAATTTAACGCGATTTTTCATGTATGAATTATAATGTTTATATGTTGAAATTAAGTTTTTTATACACGACAATAAGGAGGACAAAGGAAAATTTAATAGTTGTAAAAAAAAGTTAGGAAAATATAGGATACCGTTAATAACAGAACATTAAACAAAAAAACATGTTTTATTATATGAATTGAATAACACCATCTAGGTGACGTCACCCCCACAACCGTCGACAAGCGAGGCGGTTACTGCGGAAATGCACACTAGCACTACGAGTGTGAGTGAAAGAGACAGCTGCAGTGAGAAGGACCGTGACAGTGTGTGGGAAAAGGACAGATGTACCAGTCGAGCGTCTTCGTCAGTTTCCGCCGCGACCCTTACTAATGTGAGTATACATATTATGTATGTATGTATATCCCTTATAATAATACTCCCTAATAACTATAACTTATTCCATCTTTAACTTGTTCTTTTATTTTTATTTCGCTTTTTATAGAATTAGTTTCTTTTTTAATTCTTTATTTTTTTTTTTTGTTTATGTATTACGCATTCGTTATATTTATTTTTATTTTTTTTATAACTAAGCTATCTGCTTTAATTTTAAACTAAGCCTAATTGCATCCCACCCACACTATTAGTATTTTGTTAATGGTATCCCATAAACTAGAGCAGTACAAATAAAAACGAACAGACAAACATATACACACTCTATAACATATATTTCCATTTCCGTGTTCAGGGCTGGTATTCCCCAGCTCTCAGTGGCGTATCTTCGGCCAGGATCAGAGACAATCCGAAACATAACAAAGAGACGTGCAACCGACGTCTACTCCGGTCCGATCTCAGCCTCACATCGCACCCGGAGATGGAGATCGATTATTATGATTACGAAGTTAATAATGCAGGTACATAGGTAGCGCTAATTAATGAAATATACAAATTTTTGCATATATGTATCCAGCCTTTTTTAAACGTCGCACTGCTGGGCAAGGGCCACCCTTAAATGCAAGGGGAATCAGGCAATAGTCCGCCATGCTTACCAATTGCGACTGAGCGGACTGCACGTGTCTTTCGAAAACTTGCTAGATTCTCTCAAACATGCAGGTTTCCTCACGATGTTTTCCTGCGCACGTGAAAATATCAGATTTGCGAGACCCGGGATTTGAACACATTTCACTGGGTTTCTCTAGCAAGCGTTACCACTAGTCAACCACTGCCTTTTTTGGAGAATATGATAAAATTTAAATCCATAATTTTTAGAATTTTTGGCTGTCTGTCCGATTGGATTTTAATATTTCGACGACAATTCTTTGACAATTAATAAATTCAATTAGAATCTAGAACAGTTTGAGTTACCCTACATACATACATACGTCGTTCGCAAGTTTTATATTAGTTAGGAATAAAAATTAAGAAACAAATTTTTCTTTTATCAACAGTTGTTAAAATATTTTTTAATCAATTAAAAAAAATTATTGTGAACATCACTAAATTCAAACTGAGTACTTTCTCTTTTTTGGAGTCGATGTCTAAGGACGTTATTTCCACGTCAGTGATTGAATAAAAGAATAAAAATTGCGTATTTACATTAAAAACTACGAAGACGAAGAAATCTTTAATTGATAAATTTATTTCTTGTAAAAGTCCATGCTGAAAGTTGATAAGATACATTGTTTCAGGTTCTGTACCAGGTTCATATCTAGGCATGGATCCGGCATTCCTCGTGTGGATACCGCCGATAGAGGAGGGCGATATTATTGATGAGATGGATAAGAACAATATTTATGAGGTATTTCAAGGACACTAATTTCATTTTTATTTCACTTATACATAATAATTTTAATGCTAAAAAGTTAAATATAAATTTAAAAAAAAGTATATACAGACGTACATAAAATCTCATTTCTTTAAGTCGTTTAAAATTGCCAGCCTGCGAATTTAAATTAGTAACCTCAATGTGCGCTTAGTTGTTTTCACAATTCTTAATCTTTAACATTGATGGAAAAAAACTACTCCTTTATCTAATTTTAAGCGGTTATGCTATCACGCTATGGACTTACTCGTAACTCATTATAACATATATTTTTACAATCAAATTATTTGCAGGAAGTTGTACCAAAGGAACTACGCCCTGACCCGGGCAGCAACACTGAATCGCCGGAAGAAAAGCCATCAGCCACTCTAAAACGATCTAACAATCGCTCAAACAAATCAAACGAATCAATTAAATCAATTAACAAAGTCATCGATCGAAGTAACATAATACATCCACTTAACTTCAGTATAAGTGATCTACATTCACCAAAACTACCAAAGAGGAATAAGAAGAAAACAGAAGTATCGATACCAATGAAGGATTTAACCCTCAAAATGTCCCCAGTAAAAGTCCACAGACGAGATAATCGAGACAATCGAGAAGATAATTCATCGACTCTCAAACGAGTAAACGATACTAGAGAAAAAGATGACACGTTAAAAAGAACAACAGATTTCAATGATATCAAATTCGCAGACGATTCAGAATCGTCGAATGATATCATTTTCGCTGATGATTCTCCCGATAGTAATCGATATAACGATAAATATGAAGTTAGGGCTTAAGTGACGTTTGAAGATCTTATGTTGCCGAATTTCCATAAACGATTATTTATTTAAATTTGGTTAGAACAATTTGGTTAGAACATAGAATTGAGTAATTTGGATATTGGATTTGTCATACGAAATGTGGCTGTTTATAGATTTTGAAAGTATAGTATTTGGATGAGCAATTTTACAAGTATGAATCATACATCTTCATGCCATTTAGCCTCTTAATCCCAGTAGTTGTATGTAAGGACCAAAACACACCCTGTTAACTCCATATCATCTTCATATTCATAATATTATATATTTTTCAAGGTCGTATCCACTTATATATTGTAGAGTCATATGTCTTGAACGAGTGGTAGTCTCAGATTGCTTTTTGAGATCGTTTTAACATTTATTTACAATGAAGGAAATTACATAAATATACTTAGCTATATGTACAAAACATATGTACGCTTAATTATTTCTGTACAAGACATGTCCGCGTGGAATAATGGCAAGAATGCTAGCTGCTTTTCCCTGTTGAATGGCAATACCGATTCTTTGGGCGAAAAACGAACCATCTCTCCTGTCACCAGTAGAGGCAATAATAATTAACTCTCGATTTAATTTTTTTTATGTCCCAAATCTACTTCAAAAAGGCAAAAAAGTAACCGTCGCACTACTATTTTGATGGCTTTTTAGATATTGTTTAAAACTATAAAGAATTCAGCTTGATCCTAGCATTAATAAATTTTTCGTTTTTTAAGTGTTTCGTAAGTAATAAAAAAGCAATGAAACATAAAATAAAAAATATATTAATAACCAACTTGGAAAAAAAGGGAATGTTTGTTGCCATTTAATTAATTTTTATGAAGCTCTCTGAGAACCTCGACACGATTGAGACTAAAGTATATTAAATTAGAGTTTTATAATCAAACTATATAATGACTGTTTAGAATATCTTCAACTCAACGTCTTAAATTATTTAACTTTCAACATGTAATTTCAAACTTGCACTGTAACAAAATTTAACATTTTCTTTTAACCTTTAGAAGACTGAACGGGCAGTGCAATATTTTGCTTGAGAACTCTGCAAAATAAACGTTAGGTCATCTTTGTGATATTGTATGGATATCTTCAGATATATGTTAAGATAACTCAGTGTTATTAGTATGAATGTATGTATGTATTTAACGTTCTTATTTACGATATAGTCCAGTTAGTAGAATGATTTCCTTTTAATTGTGAGATAAAATTATTTCGAGTTAAATATATTAGATAATTTGTTATTCGCAATTTATTTGTATAGACTTTAGGATTTGGTTGCTATGGTAACCAAGTTTTGTTAAAAATATAAGAAAAGCTTATCTAAGCTTAAGATTTACAGATTGCAGACTAAATGTAAACATGTATTAGAAAACAATATTAAAGAAATAAATACACATTTTTTGGGCAAAAATCAGCCGTTTCGCTACCAGAGAGGTGATATGTCGAGACGTAATGTCTTTAAGAAATTTTAAGTATTTCGACTCTATGGGCTCTATGGGTTTCTATAGCCAATAATATAACAAAATAATTTTGCGTTTATTAAATTTCATTTTAAATACTGACTGGACTATTAAGTTATATTTATTTTCAGAGCAAATTTTACACAATACGTTACCAATATTTTTAATTAGATCACAATATGATTTCTAGTCGTAATTTTAAGGCACAATTTGTTTTGTTACTAATTTATTTACTTAAAAAAAACCACTGCATTTATTAATTTATTGTAAATTACTGTAGATTTAAGAATATAATGTTAATTTTTCTTTTGTATTCTTTATTAAAAAAATATTAAAATAAGTAAAAATGACAGTATTATTTTCTAATAAAATAAATAACTGGTATTTATTTATTTATTTTATTTTTATTTTATATAATTTTATTCTCTGTCTAGAATTGTATATAATTTTGAGACATAAGAAAATATTATTTGACTGGTTTCGTTAAAAGTCAATAAAACCGTTTTCATTTTGTATTTGATATTGTTGTTTTATTTTTTCTCCAAACTAACATATTCCTCTTACTAATACAATGATATAAAAATAAAGTAAAAAAATTACCGCAGCATTTATTTAATACTCCTATTGAGTATAAAATAACAATATTCATGTAAAAGAACAATACGTATAATAATAAAATTTTAATTGAGTCAAATCTATACATTAAATATTTTTTGGATCTTGTTATTGAAATAGTCATTATTACCGATACAGAGGCTGAATCAATAGTTTTTAGAATTTTTGTCTGTCTATCTGTCTGGGAACACGTCACGAGAAACCACTGGACATATTTTGATGAAATCCGGGTCAACATATTGGATAGTTTTTACTAAGGGAAAATATGTCATCTCTGAGAAGTATATACTACTACTGTTAAAATGCATCTATGTACGAACCTGAGCAAAGCGAGGGTGATTCGCTAGTAATATCTATATATGTAATAAAAGTGTAACTGATTGCTGTCTGTACGTGGAAGATATTAGAGAAAAACTATAATTGGAGGTCTTTTTTAATGCATTAGGACCCAAAACAACGATTTTTATAATTTTTGTCTATTCCTTTGTCTGTACGTTTGTGCGCGCTAATCTCAGAAACGGCTTAAGCGATTTGGGTGCGGTTTTCACTAACATTTTTTTTAAATTTAACATAATTTAGTATTTGTTTTATTTCAATTGGTTCATAAATAAAAAAGTTATATCAATTTAAAGAATCACCTGGACAAACACGAGCGAAGCGAGGGTGAGTCGCTAGTATTAAATATAATTTCATGGTGAGTTATAAACCTAAGCATTTGATCTTAAAATATAAATACATTATTTTATTTATAGCATAAAATAAAGACAATAATATCTCTGATTGTAGCAAATATTGTCGCGAGTTCGATTCTCGTATAATGTAAAGATTTATAGTAAATAGTAAAAAAAAGCAATACAAATATTTAAAAAATGGACTTTATGTATATAGAAATGTTTTCGTTATATCCAAAAGAGATAAAATATCTAATCTAGTGCTTTAACTCGTTTTCTCTGTTCCTTATCCCGCACGTCTGTCATCACCATATGCGATACAGTGTTCCTTGTTAGAATACTCTATGGTAGCTGAAATCTTTCAGATTTTTTTAACAATTAATATAATATACCAACTAGAGAACAACGTAATGTTGGCATCAAAATAAGAAGCAGTCAACGCAACTCAGGTAGTTTTTCAGTTACTACATAAAACAAGGGGAAGGAAACACATTTATAATTATTGCTAGCCCTAAAAAATGAAAAAGTAGGCTTATCTGCAGGCTGTTTAGGGTTCCGTACCCAAAGGGTGCCAACGGGACCCTTCGCTGTCCGTCCGTCACTCTGTTAGCTAGCTGTATCTCATAAACCGTAACAGGTAGAGAGTTCAAATTTTCACAGCGTTTAGATTTCTATTGCCGCTATAACAACCAAATAATAAAAAACCAAGATGGCGAATTTCAATGGCCGCCATGCAAGAAAAAACTTGATTAGTATACCTATAGTGCTATATCTTGTACGGTAATATGGAGCCCTTTGTGTATTTCAACTCGCAGTTAGCGGTTTTTTTTAAATACTACGAAAAGTTGTAATTAAAGCGATTTTTTGAAGACTAGCATTTCTTCCGCATTTTTTTTTTAAATATTTTATTCAACTTGAAATGTTTTTTAGTTACTTATAGCGTTTTGTTTGGTTAAAATCTTATTTTCTTAAAACTGTGACGTTTTCATACTGTAGCAGAATCACTACATTCTATAACAAGTTACACTTTCATTCTGAATAAAAAAGGCTTTGATCTTTGACTCTACAGTTACAAGGCCGAGAAAAGAGTGTAAGTTACATAATGTTCTTTTAACTGCCTTCCAAAGAAAATATCACGATGATATACGTAGAATATAACAACGATTATGTATGGACTTAACAAAAAATGTACCATACAATATGTTTTATAAGGTGAGATTAAAAATTGACCTATCACTATCATAGCCAGCGTTACTTTCATCAATCACCATCTGAACTAATGAAGGATATTCGTGCACGGGAAATGCTGTATTTATTATTTATTATCTGTTTTTCTATGACTAATGTATATAAATCTATACTATAATAAAACTATAGAGGTCGAATGTCTGTACATAGAAAAAAAATGCTAAAAACCGAGTCAGGGGGATGTAAGAAGAGAAATAGAAAAGATCTTAATTTTTTACTTTTTTTGTTTTACTGTTTGTCTGTTTGTACGGGCTACTCTCTGAAATTGTTGGATCGATTTAAATAAAATTTTATATGGTGTACCTTATATCTCCGGTCAACATCCTAGATTCTTTTCATCCCGGAAAATTAAAAATTTCCCGTTGGATAGTTAAAAAACTATAGTAACTTATACAGCTTAGTACGCAAAAATTTCTAATGTAATTTTAATGAAAATTTACAATAATATAGTTCTTACATCAGAATAACAAATAGGCTACTTTTTGTCCCGGAAAAATGTACGGTTCCCGTGGGATAGATTTGTTTTGTTTGTCTAGAGGCGAAACCGAACGAAGCGTGGATGAGATGCTAGTAAAATAGTAAATGCTTCTTTAAAAAAAGGTTTGAATCTTATATTAAATAAAAACCCTATAGCGCTGATAGTTTTGAGATAATACCTAAGCCCAAGTAACAAATAACAAATTTTTGCTTAGTTAATTATGTCATGTGTTTATATCTCCGGACTAATCTCTAGAATTGTCACATAAATTTTTCTGTTATTAAATACAGGATTAAAGCAAAACTGAAGTGGACTATAATTTACCTGAAAAGAAAAACAGTTCACATGTGCCATAAAAATTATTAAATTTATTTGAAGATATTTTAAATCGTCCCAACATAACGAGTGAAACCGGAGACCAGAGTTAGTCTTTAATAAATAGAAAGAAAAGCGTAGTTATTATGAAACGGACTTATCGAAGTAGGGCGTGAAATTCAAAAGCTCAACAATCTCATTCATTTACCTACGTACATAACACATTATGAACTGTTATCCGTCTGTACGGACGAGTTGAGTAGATTAACTTATAAATAGAGACTTTAATTTATTTTTGAAGTAAAATTTCTTTAGGCGTTACTGAGGCGTAACCGTAACCATTGTTATTGTCTGACAAATATATAATATTATATTCTTTCCGTATATGATATTCTATAAATATATGATTATAATATGCTTAATATTGATTTATTGGAATTTAATCGTGATATTTGGCAAAGAAGTTTTACTTCAACCGCGCGTAAAGGTTACACGCACCCATTTTTTTTAAACATACAATATTGGGAAAATCCATAAAGGATAAAACCATAAAAGTTTTAACAACCGACTTCAGAAAAAAGGAGTTCTCAATTTGTATTTTTTTAGCTAGCACTGATATCTTAAATATCCGATTAGGTATCTATAGTAAATGAATACCCCCGTTCATTTATTTTTACTTTTTGGTATCTTAAAGTCCATTTTTTTTAAGTTTTTATTTTACTCTGGTGAGTTCAGTACATAAGATTCTGATAGATGACGCGTTTAATTATAGTACTTATAATTTTTTAAGGTTTATCAAAATAACAATTATCATATATTATCTTCTAGATATTTCTATCATTATCATACAGATAATGATATTACATAATAAAAAAGTCAAATAGTAATGTATACTTGTTCAATTCAATTCAATTCTCTTGTCAATGGCTTTAAAGCGAGCCAGTTGATTGCAAATTACTTCGCCAATGTCACGTAGAATTTTATAACTGCTAGAACTTTAGAAAAGATATTAAAAGCCAAAGCAAGATAAAAATCCAACGTTAAAAAATAGGTTAAGTATAACATTATAATAATTATATATAAACTACGCAAACGAAGCCATAAGCAACGCTATTTCTATTGATAAAACTTTTATAATTTTAATATGTTTATTTGACCTAACGATACATGAAAACGTAAAATTGAAAGAAAAGTATATCATTCACAACTAAAATGAATCTCTATTTTTTTTTTTATTAAAAAACATTCAAAGGATAAGATTTTATATTTATAATAGCGATTCATCCTCACTTCACTCCGGTTAATTTCTAGGTTAATTCCTCATACAAATTTCATCCCCATTTTCACCCCCTTAAGAGATGATTTTCGGGATAAAAACTATATTATATCAGAGATCCTGGATCTCGAACTATCTTTTTATCAAATTTCATCTAAATCGGTTCAGTAGTTGGAGTCTATTGAATATAAACAAACAAAAAATCAAATCTTTCCTTCTTTATAATATTAGTATAGATTATACGTCTATTTTAGACACATACGTACATACACTCGAAACACATAACCCGCCTGAGGCAATCGAGTAAAAACTAAGAAATGACAGGTCTCTGCGCTAAAACACCTGTAGCAAGTGATCGATACGTGGAGACAAGCAGGCATGTGACTTAATTGGAGCAACCCGCTGCGCAATATTAAATTCCTACGCGGATATGGCCAGGAAATAACCGTATGGACGCATATAATATACCGTTTTTATTACTTTTACACGTTTATGTTGTAGGTTAAAAAAGCTAAAACGTCACGAAAGTCCATAAAAAGGTTTTGCTAAAACTATATATTATTATAGTGAATAAAAACATCGTGAGGAAACCTGCATGTCTGAGAGAACCTAGCAAGTTTTCGAAAGACATGTTAAGTCCGCCAATCCGCACTCGGCCAGTGGGATAGATTAGACAAGGGCCGAATACATACATAACATACATATTTATTTTCATAGTAAAAACTAATTTTTACTCAGTCATAGATAGGGATATTAAAATTATAAAAAAATTACAGAATAATATTTTTTAACGTCTTTTTTGTATCTTTCATGTTGCATTTTATGGTTTTTTTTTTGTGTTTGTACTTTTACATATAAGTACTTCCTTTTTAAATTATCAGATATGTATGGAGCGAAAAGAAACGTAAATAAATTAAGTTTTTTTTTACCAGTAGAATATATTACTTATAATATTTGAATGATAATAATAATAATGAAGGAAAATAATTAGCTATAAGGGGTCTAATAAATGTAAAAGATCAATTCTCTCTTAAACCCATTGATTTATAAAAACTCAAGATACACATTAAGCGTATCAAAAGTGTTCTCAAAAAGATGTACATAATTCGAAATTATGCGCTTTTTTCTCAAACCTCTTTTGCTCATTGCTTTACGAATAACAAAATTAAAAAGTACGTCGTTCCGTTAAAAAAAGTACTTTATGTGGTCTGCGTAAGTTCGAATTTGTGTTTAGACAATTAGAACTTTCGATCTTTAAATTTTATTCTTTGGTTTGACTTAATGTCACCACTTTTTGAAGAGATATTTGTTAGGAAATGTGTATTTGTGTGTGTGTATATATATATATATATAACATAAATACCATAGATACACATTTCCTAACAAATAGTGGCGTCGACATGTGACATGATATCAATGCTTAAATCCTACTTATAATTTTTAAGCTTGTTCGTTGTCTGCAACTCCGCTCGAGTGGTAAGTACGTCCAAGTTTTACGTGGATTTTTTGACATTTAAGTATAACTTTTTCTTTTATTTCGCGCGGTTTTATTTTTATTTCGACTTTTTGCTCTCGATGTTTTAACTGACAAGTGACAACCAACATGACTACGAGGCAGACTAAGGTTTTTGACATCTTTTAGTTTTTGACAAAATTATATATTAATTTGTGTTCTATTTTTGTGATCTTACGTTTTTATTTTTTTAGCGTTACTATAATTGAGCCTCCCGTTACTACATTTACTGTAAAACGTCCAAAACATCCGAAATCAAAAATCTAAATAAAACCGCGAAAAATATAAAAAAAAATGTATTTAATTTAGTAAGTAGTATTTAAAAAACTAGTAGTATTCAATATGTCAAATATTCACATATCAGTTAATAAAAAGCAACCTATTACTATAAACTATTTAGGAATATTATTATGTAGCCTGTGCCTTATTTAGAGGCTTAGATTATAGCAATCCCAAATTTCAGTCAATCAAAGTCAAACTCTTTAAGCCGTTACAGACAAACACACACTCAAAAACGTTTGTATTTATAATATTAGTAATGAGAAATTGTGTATAATAATATAAAGCTTGTTTCTCACAGCAAATGAGCGAAGCAATTAAGCGTTTTTTTGCGTAAGGATAGGAATAAAAATTATATGTTTTGGAGTACTTTCAAACCCAGCAAAAGCTCCTGTGGTACATTTTTCTGTTGTTAGATGTCAGTCTTTGACTAATGCTACTTACTATTTTTTTTAAAATATAGTAATGTCATTTTTTTAAATATTTTTTTTAATTTAAGTTTTTCAATTAATATTACTATTATATATGCGAGTTTTGGATGGATGGGTGGGTGTTTGTTACTCAATCACACCAGAACAACTGGACAGATCTGGATGAAATTTGGTGCAGATATTGATTATAGTCTGGAATAGCATATAGTGATATATTTTTATCCCGGAAGGCGTGCGGGTCCTGTGGGGTAAATTTGTTTTTGTTTTTCACAGAGCAAGGGATCGATATGCAAAAATCTGAAATAGCATAAATTTTTTTCTAAAGTGCATTCCTAATAACTATTTATATCTATTTAAAACGTACCGTATTTACGTAAAATATAATAGAAAGAAATATAAAATTTCCTTCTCATCTATACTAATATTATAAAGCTGAAGAGTTTGTTTGTTTGTTTGTTTGTTTGGTTGAACGCGCTAATCTCAGAAACTACTAATCCGATTTGAAAAATTCTTTTTGCATTAGATAGCCCGTTAACTGAGGAAGGCTATAGGCTATAATCATCCCGGAAAAATGTACGGTTCCCGTGGGATAGATTTGTTTTTGTCTAGCGACGAACCCGAAGTGAAGCGAGGGTGAGTCGCTAGTATTCTATATTATAATGTCTACGGCAATGGCTACGGGAGGCGCTATGCATCAGACACCAGCTGCCAATTACAGCAATTATGTATAGAATACATGATGCAGAATATTGGCACACACTGTTTTTGATGTTTGAATGGAAGTGACATCCAATTACGTATAACTGATATAATAAGTATGAAATTATTATATTTCTCACACCACATACCTGTCATGAATATTTTGTATGTTTACCCGTTGGAGACTATGTAATAAATAAATAAAAATGTTGGGACATTAACACACAGCACCATCTAGTTCCATGATAAGCTACGAGGCTTGTGTTATGGATACCAGATAGTTGATACACTACACATATATAACTTTAAATACATACATATTATAAATATAAACACCCATGACTGAAGTACAAACATTCGTGCTCATCACACAAATGAATACCTCCAGCGGGTCTCAAACCCGCGATCGTTGGCAACACAACTATATCGGAAACTACTAAACTGATTTTAAATATAACCGTTTTCGGTGACGGCCGCGCTGAGTCCTAGCAATATGGACAGGAGATATTACAGTGCAGAAGTGTGCGCAAACACAAATGCGTTTTAGTTAAAAAGTATCTTATATTACTCTTTATGCTACTTCCACTATGAAAAATCACCCTATAACATACTCAACATCCTCGATCTTTTGCTGCGTGAATTATTGACAAACACATACTTTTGATTTACAACACTAAAATTGATTAATCTATACTAATATTATAATGCTGAAGAGTTTGTTTGCTTGTTTGGTTGAACGCACTAATCTCAGGAACTACTAATCCGATTTGAAAAATTCTTTTTGCATTAGATAGCACGTTAACTGAGGAAGGCTATAGGCTATATATCATCCCGCAAAAATGTACTGTTCCCGTGGGATAGATTTGTTTTTGTCAAGGGACGAACCCGAGCGACGCGAGGGTGAGTCGCTAGTTGTAAATATTAGTAATGTCAAAAGTCGTGAGTACGAACCCTTAACGTAATATGCTGTATTTCTGATATACATTGTTATATGGTTCTGGCAGATATTCCAAATTAGAGAAGCTTAGCGCATATTAATTTATTAATTAATTATTATTGATGAGATGAATACAATATTGAATTGTGTTTTAATAAGAATATTACAAACTTAAGATATTAATAACTATGTATAGTTATTTATTGCTGAAAATATTAGAGTATACCACAGTCTATTTAATCTATACTTATCTATACTAATATTATAAAGCTGAAGAGTTTGTTTGTATGGTTGAACACGCTAATCTCAGGAACTACTAATCTGATTTGAAAAAGTCTTTTTGCATTAGGTAGCCCATTAACTGAGGAAGGCTATTGGCAATATATCATCCCGGGAAAATGTACGGTTCCCGTAGGATAGATTTGTTTTTGTCTAGGGCCGAACCCGAAGCAAAGCGAGGGTGAGGCAGAGTTTGTTTGTTTGAAATAGCTAATCTCAGGAACTACTTATCCGATTTAAAAAAATCTTTTTGCGTATGTTAACTCGTTTATTGAGGAAGGCTATAGGCTATACATCATCCCGGAAAAATGTACGGTTCCCGTGGGAGAGATTTGTTTTTGTTTAGTTTAGTTATAGATAGTGTAATCCATGAGCATTTTCAGATTGGTATACTGAAACGATTTGCCTTCCTTGTCACTTCAAATGACTCCGTACTTTAATCAGGGTTATGAGTGCAATGTATCTATGTGTTGTATGTATGTGTGCGTGTACATTGTTTGTGCAGACCTCACATGGAACATAATAATTCATAAATTTAATTTTTAAAATTACTTTCTTCTTACTTTGCTACTACTTTTTAAACTAAAAATGGAAAAATAAAAACTTAAAAAACACTAAAAAGTTAACTTAAACTTTTTTGTTTGAAGCCGGTTTAATTTCTTTTTTTTTTAAGTCGGCTTATTTCCTTTTGCGGTACGGAATACTAAAAATTAGAAAAGAATGCAAGTGCAAGTTTGTAAAGAGTTACATGAATAACATTATTTTAATGAAACCAATAGTTTTTTGTATATAAGTAACTTAAACTTGTCTTATTTTAAACTTTATCTAAAAGATATTCTTGAATATGCTTTACAAAGTAATACCAAAGTATTTGCAAATAGGCTTTGAATATGTTTATGTATTAACATTGTCTAGGGACCATTTCCCACATCACACATCCCTATAAAACCATTTAGGGAAAACTAATCCCATTTCATCTGGCTATTCATGCTACGGTTAGACCCACTTATGTAGGATGAACCCTTCTAGATGCTGAAGGTCATTGCTTAAATAAATTATTTTTACCTATATTATATATATGCATATGGCTAGAAGTGCTCATATATATATGTACGTATATATATATATATATATATATATATATATATATATATATATATATATATATATATACTGTTATTTAAACTGAAATCATGCAATATAAATATTAACAGAAGTACGCGTAGACATTATTGCAGTCTTAGAGGTTTTTTTTAATTAACGTGGATATAGCTTAATGATAAAATAATCATAAAAATCAATGCATAATTGATGAAGATTACACAATATACACACAAAAAAACATTATATACTATGTATATAACATAGTATCGACCATAAAATTCGAGTGACTTAGCTTCGGTTTTAGTATTTTTATTTACAATTGGTAATCCAACGTAAAAGAGCAAAAAACACACAGTTACCAACTATAATATTTATAATAACAGTCCTATCATAATTTAAGCGAAATTTCACTGAATTTCAGAGATTAGACGGTACAGAAATACAATGCCCTGGAGACCCCCGCGCCAACCCTTGTTGCGAGGCTAGTACACTCGAGAGAGCGCCTTTGCAATTAGCTCTTTGGCATCGTCTATGTTGAGATTTTGAATAATTTATTATCTAGCATACAATTATCGATGTGGCTAAGTAAAGCTCGTATGAATTAATAATTATATTACTACTCATCAGCCCGTGTTTCGCTCAAGCAAGTTGCAAAATGACTTTATGCAATTGAGTTATGTTCAATGAAAACAATTTAATTGATTAAATAAAAAGTGATTTGAAACACTCTTAACTATTTTTATAGATAAAACTAGCGACTTACCGTCGTTTCGCTCGGGTGTTTCCCTAGGTACGTTTTAATTTTTTTGAGCGAAACCCTATTTCTTTTTCTAAAATAAAAGTAGCCTAAGTTACTCCTTATCTGCCAGTGTAAGTCCCGTTAAAATTGGTCCAGTCGTTTCGGAGATTAGCCGGAACAAACAGGCAGATAGACAAAAAATTTAAAAATTGTTTTTCTTATAGCACCGTATATAATTCTATATGCATTTAGTATAAAGCTGGTCTTTAGACATCATAAACAGACACTTTAATTTTATTTATCTATATAGATTACAACTCACTGCTGAGCATTGGGTGCGGGCTGGTGGACTTCACCTCAATGTGACACTTAATATACTTACCAAAATCAAACTCGGTTACCGTAGGTGAAAAAGCTAAAGCGGGGGCGAGGGAGTTAACAAAAGGTTTAACCTTCTTGTTGTTTTCGGAACCACAAATTCTTACACCTACACTTACCCTCACTACACAAGCCCATGGTAAGATACAACATCAATGAATAAAATGACAGGTGTTAGATTGTTATCGAACCAGACGCCAAAAAAATCCGACAGAATAGTTTTAATTAGTTTTTAACAACAAGTTTGGTTCAGTTTGTATTGACCCTACTTGCTGTGCCAGCGGTCGCGGGTACGAATCCCGCTGGGGGCATTCATTTGTGTGATGAGCATGAATGATTGTACTCCAGTCATGGATGTTTATATTTATAATATGTATGTATTTAAAGTTATATATGTGTAGTGTATCAACTATCTAGTATCCATAATATAAGCCTCGTGCTTACCATGCAACTAGATGGTGTTGTGTGTTAATGTCCCAACATATTTATTTATTTAAAGTTATATATGTGTAGTGTACCAACTATCTGGTATCCATAACACAAGCCTCGTATGTTACCATGGAATTAGATAATGTTGTGTGTTAATGTCCCAACATATTATTTAATTAAAATATAAAATATTCGCGTAAATTACATTATTAATTTATAATGTAAGTATTATTATATTATTAATTTTAATTTAATATTGAAATATCTTGAGAGCGATTATTAACCCAATACCCATACATATGAGGGCCACAACGTTTGTCAAAGCCAGAGCCGAAGGATTCAATCGTAAAAGAGTCGCCAAAAATATAGAAATATGCTTACCTGATGATATAAGCTTTCCTAAGCTCTGCAAAAGGCACTCGACGTTTTACAGTGCACTTACCACTCAACACGTGTCTACCATCCTTCGGGATTAAGTCTGCCTTCTATTTAAACTAGCTATACAAAAGCTATGTATATAAGCTTTCCCATACTATAGAGCTTTTTTGTCCTGTCGGTGTAGGTCTTAGCTTTGATTTTAGATTGTGCATTATTTGTATTGCATATACATATTTATTACGCGACTGCGTCGAACCTTAAAGGAGAGTTATGTATGTTATGTATGACCTGTATGTATGTATGTATGTCCAAATCTATGTTCCCTCGTAATTACTAAACGGCTTAACCGAATTTGATGATTCATACGTCGTCGTTAGATTCATCTTGATAGCATGACATAGTATGTATCTACATGTTTTAAACTAATTGCGAGTCCTGTAAAAAGTAGGCTATGTGTTATTCTGATATATGACCTAAATTATTGTAAAGTTTCATCAAAATCCATTCAGTAGTTTTTGCGTTAAAGAGACATACATCCTCACAAACTTTCGTATTTATAAAATTAGTAGGATCTCCGACCGCATAATACTATGTTTCTTCGTCAACTTGTTCTTATCTTTTTATTTAGTTTTTTACGCAGTCGGGTATTTTATTTTTGTAAATTATTTGTCGTGTAATTTAAATTACGTGTGGTTTGTTGCATCACATGTTTTGTTCACCAGCAGAATAAAATAAATCCTGTTGTATGCTGTTAATAAATTATCAATAACAGATAATATCAAAATACAACTTTAAATTTGATATTGGTAGAATTTTATCAACACTAATATTATGAAAGAAGTTTTTAAAGTTTGCCTAAACGCTTTCGAATAAAACTATAAAATGTACGGCAATAAGACACGTAGGAACGCACTCTAGTGAAGCGAGGGTAAGACAGTAAAGGTACATGTACATATGTAAAAGTAGTAGACTGATACATATTTATACTTAATATTATAAAGCTGAAGAGTTTGTTTGTTTGTTTTGTTGAACGCGCTAATCTCAGGAACTACTAATCCGATTTGAAAAATTCTTTTTGCATTAGATGCTTTTTGCCCGTCAATCGAGGAAGGCTATAGGCTACATGTCATCCCGGAAAAATGTATGGTTCCCGTGGGATGGATTTGTTTTTGTCGCTAGTAATATTATAAAGCTGAAGAGTTTGTTTGGTTGAATGCGCTAATCTCGGTAACTACTAATCCGATTTAAAAAGTTCTTTTTACATTAGATAGCCCGTTTATTGAGGAAGGCTATAGGCTATATAAAGGGAAAATGTATGGTTCCCGTGGGATAGCTTTCTTTGTTTAGGGATGAACCCGAAGCGAAGCGAGAGTGAGTCGCTAGTCTTTAAATATAACTCAAAACTATCTTGGTTGTTATTTGAATACCATTATAACAGCTAATGTTTTGTACTTACATTACGTAATATCATCTTAATTGCTACTGAGCGGTTTAACTCGAGCCGGACCGGTGGCTCGTTCGCGCGTAACACCCATGGGGATTAGTGAACAAAGTTATAGCGTTGGATGGATGTACCTGGTCTTCCCAGTTTGTTTTTTAATTATTAACTTTAAATAATCAAATTTATTACTATTTCCATGGTAATACTTAAGGTGGATTAAACGTAGCTGCAGAACTTCAGATCAGAACATGGTGTATCTGTGTGTCAACTGTCAGCTAAATCTTTTCAACAATTTACTTGTGTAAGTGATAAATATTCAAACATCTTCAGAAACTCTTTTATAAAATACTAGCTACTCACCCTCGCTTCGCTCGGGTTCATCCCTAGGTTGATTCCCCATACAAACTTTCAACCCCATTTTTACTCCCTCAAGGGATAATTTCTGGGATAAGAACTATCCTATATCCTTCCCAGCGTCTCAAACTGTCTTCTTACCAAATTTCATCTTAATCGGTTCAATAGTTTCGGAGCCTATTTGGTGCAAACAAACAAACAATCAAATCCTCCCTTTTTAAAATATTAGTATAGATTAACAATTGCAATATACTTCGAATCAAATTCTGTCACGGTGTCATATAGGTATTATTGTGCGCAAGTGTGTGCGCAAACAAATGCACGCGTAATTTCCGGTGGGACAACAACTTGACACAATTGGTGTAAGATCCGAAGCCTCTGTAGCATAGAAATTGTAAATACTACTATGTTCCTGAATCCGTGTCGCTTCTGAAAATTTCTTAACAAAAAACCAATAACTTATACTACTATGCTGTAACTGAGACTCGAACTCAGGACCTCCGGATATGCTACCGTACTAGCCACTAGATCAACGAGGCAGAAGTATAAATAATTAATTATAATATTATTAATGGCTTTATCGCATCCAGTATAACATATTTAAACTTTACTGCACCGACATTTGTAAAGGAGTTTTTGTGATCTAGGGAGGAGAAATTAGGTCACAACGCGATACGAGAGCAACATTTAGGACAATTGAGTTAAAACACTTTATTTAGTTAATGAATGCCATAATCCTATGCTCTATACACGTTTAATGTTCAAGTACAATTTTAAATATTATATAACGATATACATATTACTTACTGTCTATCGACATCTATACTTCTAAATGAAAATAAAGGGTCTGTCTAAGGCTAAGGCTAAATAAATAGATATTCTATAGTAATCAAGAAGCCGGAACGTAATTAACTTGTACAGAAAGCTAATTTGTACTGTTTCTGTGAAAATAATTAAATTCGACGGAATACAGTCATCTGTATTTAATATTACGGCGTTAACTGGATACAGTTATAGTGTGCAAGTAGCTGTCTTTACTGGTAACGGGTACGAATTTTATAAGGAAAATATTTATTTACAAACACCTTATTGTACACCACAGTAATTACTTAAAGATAGAAAAACAAAGTGTAAAGAACGTAAGCAAATGGGGAGCTTATCGCTAATTAGCGATTTCTACCGTCATTTCTAAAAACTATAGATTCGGCCTCTATATCGATAATAATGACTATTTCAATAAGGTTAATTTACATATTTTATTATTTAATGTACAGATTCGACTTAGAATTTTATTATATGTATAGATTACACACATGCACATATTGATAGTATAAATAAACTAATTACATATAAACAAAATAATCTACATTATTTGCAATTAAAAATCGGAAAAAACGTGACAATTTTGTCGTGTACGTGAAAACGTCTAAATCTGGAAAATCAAAGAAACAAAGAATGTTCTTGAGAGTGTTGCTTTGTCCCTCATCCGAAAGTCGACATCACGTAGCTCTGAAGTTAAAATTTTTCTAGTAAATTACCACGAAAAGCTTCGTAACCTAATTTTTTTCACATATTTTTAATATATCTTAGTAATAATAGTAGTAGTAGTAAATGCTCAATTTTCCTACTGATATTATAAGAGTTAGAGATTTATAGCTTGGCAGCCGTCAATATCCGAAGATCCTGGGTTCGAGTCCCGGGTCGGGCCAAGTTTAATTACTGAGTTTTTCTGTTAAAGATATTCTCATTAGTTTTGAAGTTGGCAGTGTCACATCCCCGTGCCTCGGAGAGTACGTAAAACCGTCCTACGCCTAAATCACCGGTCGTGTCGAAGTATCGTCCCCTCGGACTTTGATATTAAAAGCAATAGGGAGTGCAATTGTGTCTGCGCGTACACTTTTGCACTATAATATCTCCTGAGCATTTGGCTTGTCTCAATGAGATTTCCCGCCGTGGCCGAAATTGGTCGAGAGAACATTTTAATAACTATGACTTTTGGGACGTCAAAAACTTTAGTCCCTCCCGTGACAATGTTTACTGTAGAGTATTCGAAATGGCATCGAAAAGAAAAAAAAAACCTGGAAAAAAATCGAAGAAAATTATAATAGTTCATATTGTAGTAGTTATGTTTATGTGCTAAATTTTATTACAATTTGATAAATATATTATAGTACATAGTATCTTCTAGTTCTACGTGTAACTTTCCACAAGAACTAAATTATATAGTGAGAATAACATTATTTAATATATCTTTTTTTATGTACATTTTGGTTTTAGCCTTAAAAAGTGTATATGACCGATTTTAATTTCGCTGTCGATATCACTAAGACTAACATTTGTGCACAGTGAACAGACATGCACTAGCACACATGTTTTCTTTATTCCTTTATAGATAGATTGCTTTACGTTTTCTGCGGTGGGTAAGTGTAATATCATCATCTTCCCAACTTCACGTAATACTGAGAATTTCTTCATCAAAAATACCCAATAACTAATAACTATTAATTATTTCTTGCACTATATTGCCCGATGACATCTTCTTCCATGTTCAGAGGTTGACCGGAAAAGATCTCTTTCAGAGATAAGTCCACCTTTGTAACTAAGTTTTTTTTTCTGTATTACATTTAAAGTGCAATAAATAATATAATAACTATACTTGGCCCGACTCAGGATTCAAATCCAAGATCCCAAGATTTGCAGCCTCTATAAGCTAACCACTCAACAAGGCAGTTAAGTCCAGAGCTATTATGTAGAAATATAAATACCCACAATAAGAGTCGCAGATAACATCTTGTAATAATTCAGACTATTATAAAGAGGACAAGCAACAAATGACTAGAAAAAGTTGCTTAAGCGAGTGATTTACATCACGTCCGAGTGCCATTAGTCTTGTTTATGTAATTACACAACCATTTATGGTCTGTGTTGAAATATGAATATAATTATTTGTTTTACAAGTAATTTATGTTGAAATTGTATTCTTCTACACTAATATTAAAGAGGAAAATGGTATGTAAGTTTGTATGTCATACTGTAGCGTGTGTAATCTCTGAAACTGATTCGATACTGAAAATGTTTTTACTAATAGAAATAAGGGAAATTTCATTACTGCCGAGTTCTTTCGATAAAAATGTGCTTGATGTCAATAATTACAATAACTTTTATTGAAGTCAGAAAAAAATTACCATTGAGTTACTTCATCGGTTATTGGGGTCATATTCGGGCGAAGCGGGGATAAGTTTCTAGTAAATTATTAAAAAAATGGATGTTATTGTCATAACTTCTTTTTTCCTTAGAAAAGTTACGTATAATTGGTTCAATGAACGAACGTTGCGACTTGATGTTAATAATTAACCATAAGGAATTATTTTTGTAAATCTTTGAAGAAAACACTTATTTACTAACATAGATAGAGAATCCGTTTTCTCAAGCAGCTCCTTCGACGTATGCTACGTTGCGCCGAGAAAGTGTCCCTTTCTAAGTATATATATGTATAGTACTGAATACATGGGATAATTATGTTAAAAGATAATTCCATAGATAACACGTAGTTTTAAGAAAAAAATTAATTCAACAAGAACATTCCCATTCAACTTTGCACAGTATATTAAAAAACTTACCTCAACTAATATAATGAAAACTTAGATAATGACGCCGGCTAATGCGATGCTATAAACAGCAATAAAAGTTAACGCGATAACTTTTAAACCATTAAATATTTTTACTCTAAGTTCAATAATTCACAAAGTTCAGATCTCCATATTAACATAAATATACAATTTGGCGAAAGCCTCGGTATTGTATGAAAATTAATTAAGGAACTCTGGTAATGCATCAAATTTTGTTATTAATATTCAAATGAATTTCAAAATCAGTTTCAGCTTAAGACTTTTTTTTTATTTATATATATTATATTTATATATATATATATATTATAGATCTTAAATGAAACTATCTTTTCTGATTTTTTCGGTTTCAGACGTCTCAAAGGCATTATACAGTTGTTACAGACAGCCTACCCACAAAATTACAAAATTAACTCAAATTTTCAATTTCAAAAAAATCGCGAAAAAATCCAGAAACATAGTTTTATTTAAAATATCAGTTTCAATTTATATATGTGTACAAGATGTATGTATATCCCATGGGTATCTAAAACCTTGATCTCATCTATACATATGATAAAATTCTAAGCCGAATCTGTACATAAAATTTTTTTTGGAAAATCTTATTTAAATAGACATATTATCGATATAGAGGCCGTATATATAGCTTTTAGATTTTTTATCTGTCTGTCTGTCTGTGACCGCATCACAAGGAAACCACAGGACAGATTTTGATGAAATTTGGTATGATCATAGCTGATTATCGGGGTCAACATATAAGATATTTTTACTGCGGGAAAATATCTCATCTCTGAGAAATCTGTACTAAGCTTAAAATGTAAGTAGGGACGAAACCGAGCGTAGCGAGGGTGAGTCACTCATGAGATATAAAGAAGCCTATCGATTGACGCTTTTTGTAAGTAACTAACTTATTTCTAACTGTTGTTTTGATTTGGAACTCTGTAAATAAATAAATAATATAAATAAATAAATACGTTGGGATATTAACAAACAGCACCATCTAGTTCCATGGTAGTTTACGAGGCTTATGTTATGGATACCAGATAGTTGATACACTACACATATATACATACATATTATAAACATAAACACCCGTGACTGGAGTAGAAACATTCGTGCTCATCACACAAATGAATGCCCACAGCGGGACTCGAACCCGCGACTGTTGGCACAGCAAGTAGGCTCACTACAAACTGAACCAAACGTGTCGTCGTTCGTCGTAAATCCAGATAACATTATAATAGAACTGATTAGATGATGGAGCAAGGATGTGGATAGTGGTTCTTTAAAATGGCACCTCAAAATTTTTTTTAATTTGTACTCGTTTGACTTTCGTTTATTTATATTCGTTTTAATGATTGATTGATTATTTTTATATTATAGTTATTTAATTGGTCATAGTAATAAATTTGGTAGAAGCTAATCTATACTAATATTATAAAGAGGTAAAGTTTGTGTTTGTGAATCTCTTGATCTACGGAACTGATTTCGATGAAATTTGGTACCTGAGAAAATAATTTGAGACCCTGGAAAGGTCATATAATACTTTTTATCCCAGAAATCGTCCCTTAAGGGGGTGAAAATGGTGGTGAAAGTTTGTATTGGGAAGCAAGCTAGGGACGAAACCCGAGCGAAGCGAGGATAAGTCGATAATATAAAATATATTGAAACTAAACTATAATGGTATAAATGATGTTCTAAAAGAACGGTGTTATGGGTGTTCTTGGCACTCCCATTAGTAATGTCGAAACTTTCGACAAGGCGAGATGAAGCAACTTTGAACATTATTGTATTGAATTGTATTGTGAAACTCTAGATGCGCTACAGCTCTTGCTGTATTTAAAAGTTTGCATGGTAACATTTATTTTTTAATATTATTTATTTAATATACAATACTTGTTAAACAGTTTGCTACAACTTAGATAGTTTAAAGTACTTATAAATAAAGTAACTAGAAACTACTGGCATAATTTAATCACAGTACAAACTTTCACCTCTAGATTTATAAAAGTTAAAATCCTGAAGTAAAGGGCGCTCTCCACGAAGAATAATCACGTAATATGTAAAATATAATTTACGCGTTTTATTTCACGTATGTGTGCGTGAGTGCACGTATGTGTGCGTGAGTGCGCGTGTGTGTGCATGCATGTGCACACGTGTTGTGTGTGTACAAACAAGTGCACACACACAAGTTTGTTACTTCATCAAATTAAATGGACTGGACCATAATATTATGTACTTACCAAACGAGATTATTGGAGTATTCACTAAAACTGACTCCCACTACATATTATAGCGGTTAAATTGGCTCCCAATGGTGAAATTTATTTCACATTATTCATTACATATACTTAAAATAAGTAGTTAATCTCTAAAATTTCATCTATATAAGATATAAGATAGTATTTTATATTGCAGTGGATGAAGCCCTTAATCCGTTCAACCGTTGCACATAATAGCGGACGCGGGACGCAATTAGAGAGCCGCAGCCACGTAACCACTCTGAAGCTTCCGAAGGAAATGGTTACAGCTGAAAGACAATGAGGTTGGCTAATCATAGAAAAGTGAAAGGAACTTTTAAAAGCTCGCAATATTGCCCCAGTATTCTATTATATAGATTTATGTCTTCATTTAATAACAAGCAGTAAACCAGGGGTTTCCCCGTCAATATTACAAATTGCGACTCAGCCTTGCTTCGCTTCGGGTTCGTCCCTAGACAATACCAAATCTATCCCACGGAATCGTACATATTTCCGGGATGATATATAGCCTATAACCTTCCTCAGTTAACGTGCTATCTAATGCAAAAAGAATTTTTCAAATCGGATTAGTAGTTCCTGAGATTATCGCGTTCAACCAAACAAACAAACAAACTCTTCAGCTTTATAATATTCGTATAGATATAAGCCTTAAAATCATTTTCTATGTTTCTAACTCCAAAAATGACAAATTTCCATACATATTTTCTTCTACAATTTGATTCTTTAAGGAAATTATTTTTACTTTGACCTTTAACCTTAGCTTTAATATCTGTTATAATTTAATTAGTGCTTCTTAAAGCTATGTATCGTCTAGACAGTCGGCATAAAAATCATATTATATACGGAGGGACGGAGGGATAGACGAATGAACAAACAAACAAATCTTTACTCTTTATAATATTACTATGAACAAAAGTTGGAGGACACGACAAAATTGATATTTTTTCGATCAATACTTTTTTTCGATTGAATTTGTTTGAAAACTAAATTAAAAAAAGTGTGAAGGCTCGTTGGTGTAAAACGCATTAATATGAATATAAAATAAATTGTGAAAGACCACGCTACGAGCAATCAGTGGGTCCGGATTTCAGCGTATTTAAATTGAAACTGGCATCATTTACATAATGCAGTGCTGCAAACAGTTTCGCTGTGTTTTTGTATAATAAATAAATGATTTTAAATATATTTATGTTGCCTGTTGGCCGATGGTGTAATATATTGGTATTTTTTCTGGAATTTTTCAAATTGACTTAACTATCTGGTATGCTGCAACCTGATAAAGTGATCTAAGTGTCTAATTGCGAGATTCATATAACACACTTACGCTTTACTTTATCAAAAGATCTACTATTGGCAACAAAAAATTTCAAACACTTATTAAACGATTACAAAATTTCCTTCCCCTTCAAACTAAAATTTCCTTAGCCCAATCCTTACTACTCCCTCTTTTAGACTATGCTGACGTTTGCTACTTAGATGCTACAGAGGAGCTACTCAATAAATTAGATCGACTTCAAAATTTGTGCATTCGTTTTATTTATGGTTTGCACAAATTGGATCATGTAAGTAACTTTCGTATTCAACTGAAGTGGCTTCCTATTCGCCTTCGCCGGAAGATGCGTATACTTACGGCGTTATATACTATTTTAAATAATTCTTCTCCTACGTTAGGTTACGGTGTGCTTTGATTTGTATTGGCTGGCACCGACTTCGAAAGAATCTGATTAAGTATCTATTCTAAATGAAAACCCCCGTTTAGTTATTTTTTACTTTTCAGTGCCTGGAAGTCGGTTTTTTTTTTTTTAAAAAAGTTATTATTTTTCCATTTTTAGTGTAGACGTATCATCAATACAAATTAATCAAGCCCAAACACCAGGTAATTGCTGTAAATCGTTGAGGAGTTCCCTCGACTATCTTTCGGATGCATCATCAGATCGACTCCAGACCTTCATTAAATTGTAGTGCTATAAAATACCTAATGAAAATGTTATCAAACGCACTAGTCGCCGCTACAATTTTCGAAAGTTCCTCTCGATTTCTCTGGGATCCCATCATCAGATCCTGGTTTCCTTATCATGGTACCACTCTTGGGATATCTCCTTTCCAACAAAAAAAGAATTATCAAAATCGGTTCATAAACGACGAAAAAATGCCCGAACAAACATAAAAAAAAAAAAAAAAAAAACATATATACGGTCGAATTGAGAACCTCCTCCTTTTTTTGGAAGTCGGTTAATGACAATCCATCACTAAAATTGTTTAAATCTCGCTTAAAAGAATTTTATCTAAGTCACTCCATATAATTTCATTATTATATAATTCTTGAAGTATTTATGTATGTAATACTTATGTATGTAATATGTATGTATGTAATATGTATGTATGTATCTATGTGAGTATTTATGTATGTATATTTATATATGTGTATGTTTATATAATATAGATATAATTGTTGTTTGTAGTTTGTACCTACACCGCACCTTATTATTATTATTTTTCCTTTCTCACGCTCGAGGGTTTCTGGTAGAGATCTCTTAAAGAGATAAGTCATCCTTTGTACACATGGTTACTGTTTTCTATTTTATATGTTTTTTTTTTGTTTGGTACATGAATAAATAAATAAATAAATATATTTATTTATAACTAGCGACTCAACTCGCTTCGGTCGGGTTCCTCCCTAGGTTGCTTCCCCATACAAACTTTCATCCCTATTTTCATCCCCCTTAAGGGGCGATTTCCGGGATAAAAACTATTTTATGTCCTCAGCGTCTCAAGCTGAAACTACTGAACCGATTTAGATGAAGATCATCTAAATCGGTTCAGTAGTTTCAAAGCTTATTCGGTACAAACAAACAAACAAAAAAATCTTTCCCCATTATAATGTTAGTATAGATATGTATGTATTTAAAGTTATATATGTGTAGTGTATCAACTATCTGGTATCCATAACACAGGCCTCGTAGCTTAACATGTAACTAGATAGTGCTGTGTGTTAATATCCTAACATATTTATTTATTTAGTTCAGAATATTGTATTTTGCTTAGAAGGTAAAGACTGCTTACTTTGGTAATCAAAGTACACTAAGAATCTACTCTCGAAATAAGTTATATGCTAGCATTTATTAATATTAAATTATGAATTATCATAAAAAATCAATAAAACGTCGTCATTGTCATTGAAAAGTAGATATATGAACTATGTATACAAATAAGATGGCAAAATTATTGAAAGTAAACTTTGGAATGTAAATTTAAAGATAAAACTACCTTTTAAATAAAACTATCTTTTCGGATTATTTCGCGGATTTATTTTGATTTTTGGTTCCCGACGTTTCGAATGCTTTACGATACGTCAAGTGGTGGCAATGGGATATCAGTGTATTTTGAAAACCTGACATAAAAATTTCTTTAAAGTTAAGTCAACTTCTGTAATATTAACAAATTTTAAAAAGTATTTTAAAAATTCTAAAAAAAGAATAAGCATTACGACTGTTCAAACTTAATTATTATTTATATTAATAATAATCACAAAGGCCGATTAATATTTCTAATGAAACCTTTATTTTTTTATCCTTTATAAACTAATCTATTCTGTATTATCTACACATATAATAAATTTTAACTAAGTCGAATCTGTGCATGAAATATTTTTTTGGAAAATCTTATTGAAATAGTCCTTATTGTCGATACAGAGGCCGAATCTATAGATTTTAGAATTTTTGTCTGACTAATTGTTTTGTCTTTCTTGGAAGGTATCACGGAAAATCACTGAGCAGATTTTGATAAAATTTGGTATAATGATAGATTGCTATCCGGGTCAATATTTAGGATACTTTTTACTGCAGGAAAATATCTCATTTTTGAGAAATCTATACTAACCGTTAAAACGTACAAGGAACGAACCCGAGCAGAGTCAGGGTATGTCGATAGTAGACTATATTATTTCCGCTATTCAGTATTTTTAATCTGCTTTATAATGTAAGCTAGCATATTAATTGCTATATTACATATTCATGAATGCTCGTGGCTCCGATAGAAAATTGACTGTATTTTAATGTAAAGCTTAACAAAAGATGTTAAAATGAGCATGCGCTCGTTACAAAAATTACTAGGCCTGGCTCTTCGGGGATTGTAGTCTACCTGAAATATAGCGCTATATAATATTACGTATCTAATAATAATAATAATAATATTCTTTATTGCACACCAAAAAAAATACAAAGAAAAAAAAACGTATCTATTTACGTATCTATTTATGTTTTTAACCCCAGCCGTGAAAAGAGGGAAGTTATCTTATATATTTAAACGAGCAATTCTTGTATATTTATATCTTTATTTATTTATACCAGCGATCTCGAAAACGGCTCTAACGATTTCGCTGAAATTTGGTACATGGGGGCTTTCGGGGGCGAACACTCAGACATAAGCATAGTGGTCAAGCGATCAAGGTGCAAGATTAACAATCATAGGTGTGTCCGAGTTCGAATCTCGATCGGATAGGAGGTTATAACTTTTTTTTTATTTATTCAAGTTTTAGTTTTTATAATCTAAAAAATACGACATAACAAATAAGAACTCCGAGCGAAGCTCGGTCGCCCAGGTACTAAGGTTAACGTGTATTTGTGTAGGTATCTGTCTGTGGCATCGTAGCGCCCAGACTGATGAACCGATTTTAATTTAGTATTTTTGTTTGAAAGGTGGCTTGATCGAGAGTGTTTTTAGATATAAATCAAGAAAATCCTTTCAGCCGTTTAAACCATCCACAGATCTAATCTGATTCGAACCTTGGTATTCCGTACGTTAATGCGATATGTGTTCGCCTTCGTAGGGGATTCATTAGCGTCCGGCAATCCAGCCGGGCGTGAAGCCAAGACACTATAAGGTAGGTGTGCCGTGCTGGTACTTTTCTGATAGCAGTCTAGACTGTAGAAGCGACCCCATGGTTGTTGTGGTATGCCTCGGTAAATCAGTCGAGGCTTCGTAGTTAAATGTGTAAGCGACCCCGCGACGCGTAAAAACTGTCCTTCACTGTTTGTTTTATTGGTAAAACTAAAACTGTAATACTTACAAAGATTAATTTAACTTAGTATTTTTAGTGCGATCTATAAAATACAACAGTGTCTAAGTGACAGTACAATTTGTAAGGTAGTATGTGAGTAGTTAGTACGGAACACTCGGTATGTGAGTTTGACACACACTTGACCGATTTGAGCTTGTTATTTAACATGTTAAGTGATGCTCCTAAATAATTCATTATAAAATTATGACAAACAGAAATAGAAAACTTGCGTGTGGCATTTTAGTAATATATAATACCATATTATCATACTATTTAGGTCTCGTAGCTTAACATGGAACTAGATGGTGCTGTGTGTTAATGTCCCAACATATGAACATATTTATTTAGCATTTAGTCAAATGACGACAACATGTCAATAATTGCAGGGAATAATCTGCTCTACCTTCATTTTCCTATTTATTGATACATCTGTTTCAATAACTTGTCAAATATGTTGTAACAGAAAAAAAAGTTTGATATTAATATTTTTAATAATATTATTATTATTTTTATTTTCTTGAAAGTAAAGAAGAAACAAGTACAATGTATAATTAATTATTTATTTTTTCTCATCGCTAGACTTAAATAAACGTACATTCTACAATCGCTAACGTATAGTCGAATAGAAATTCTAATTTATGTTAGAGAAACATAATACTGTCATACCCATATTTATTATATTATTTTTTCAGATTTCTATTCATAAACGAAGATGTCATCTTGTCCCCTTGAATAATAGCGCCTAGATAAAGTTAGTAGAAATGGGTTATCTAGATTTGGAGAATACTCTAAAGTCGATATAATAGCCCGTAAAAGAATATTGACGTAAAGTGGCTGAATTTTTATATTTAATTCGCAAGTAAGATCACCTGAGACTGAATGATTTTTAGGGTTCCGTACATCAAACGGAAAACCGGAATACTTATTTTGTTGTCTATCTTTTGTTTGTTTGTCTGCCTGCCTGTCTGTCCGTCTTTCTGTCTGTCAAGACCGGTTAGTTTTTAAATGTTTCATGTTACCGAACCCTCGGTTTGCGAATTAGACTAGTACTTGTCCGATTTCTTTATTTCTCTATTTTCTACCTCACTTATATACTCAGCTGTAACATATGTTACATACGTAAGTAAAATATAAGTATGTTATTCTTTTAGTGCAATAATTTTATTAATGTTTGCATACATTCACGAGCTTTTTTGACTTTTAACCTACTAGCCTTTCGTAGTACAAATATTTATACTAAAAAAATATACACAGAAGAATGAACCATTTAAATTCCGTTTCATAACAAAATATGAAAGTTACTTTACGTTGAAAGCTTTAAAAGAAATATTTTATTTTTTACACATGTACAAATTAAATGAATTAGTACTTCATTCTAAAGAGCTACGATTATAAAGAGAATCAGAACAACTAAAATCCGACGAAATGTCCGAAAATATTTCCCAAAGCTCGTCGTATCTAAAGTTTTGTTTATCGGGTGCGCTTTTCGTCGCTTCCGTATACAGTACAATAAAGTAACGATAATTACCCCCGCGAGTGTAATAAGGAGTATTGGAAACTCATTACTGCTACGAATGAGTTTTTAATTACAATAATAATATCGGTGATACGAAATCGAAAATCATGGCATTTTTACGGTATAAAATATAACTTTTTTTCAGTACACATTAATTTTTATTTATAATACTCTTTATTTATCTATAGTAAATTAGTATGTTTGTTTATTTTACTGTTTTTGTCTTTTACATATATATCTTAAGAAAATATTTTTATGTAACTGCTATTTTGTCGAGAAATCGATAAATATAGGTATATATTTTATATATTATATTATTTATTATATAGGCAGTGGTAGCCCAGTGGTAACGCGCTCGCTTGGGAAACCGAGTAAAGCGGGTTCAAATCCCGGGTCTCGCACCTCTGATATTTTCATGTGCGAATCATTTTCTAACTTGATTATCACTTGCCTTACGGTGAAGGAAAACATCGTGAGGATACCTGCATGTCTGAGAGAACCCAGCAAGTTTTCGAAAGATATGTGAAGTCCGCCAATCCGCACTTGGCCAGCGTGGTGGACTATGGCCTGATTCCCCTCGTATTGAAGGGAGGCCCGTGCCCAGCAGTGGGACGTTAAAAAGGGCTAAATACAATATACATATGTACATAATATTGTTACGAACTGTTCTATTATAACGCGATACAGAGGTTTTATTGATTTAACGTATATAAGAGTAACTTATAATAGCTAAGGCAGTGGCACTATAGTGAGATTATTACAAACGTGCGAACTGAGTCATAAAACATTAAGTCAAAGGAATGTTATAATATAATAAGTGATAAAGCGTTCCGTTGGAAAACTAAATGGAACAATTTCAAATCTCGGGTATCGTACCTGTGATATGCTAGTGTACGAATCATTTTCAATACGTCTTATGGTGAAAAAAAATATCATGACGAAACCTGTATGTCCGTGAGAAATTTATTAAGAACGGAGAAAACAGAATTTCCAAAATACAAAAGCAATCTCTAGTAGAAGAATAATTATTTTTAAGGTAATTGTAAAGACAGTATAACTTTAAATAAATATAACTGTACCAATTATAAATGTGTACGTTCGTTTTCATGCTTAAACCACTAAACAGATTTCGATAAAATTTGGCAAGGACATGGATTGTATCCTGGGATCATATATAGGCTACCCTTGATCCCCGCCCACTTATTACGCAAGTCGCATAAATACTAGTATTATAAACACTAACTTATTTTTTTATTGTGGAATATATATATATATATATATTAAGCAAACATATTTTACGCTTGTATTAAAAACTTCTACCATTTCAATTTCCATACTTCATTCCATTCTCAACCTGTTAAAAAGCAATAACAGAAACTTTAGAAGTTTATAAGTTCTCTTTGGTATTAAAAGTTTTATTGAAAATTATATCTTTAATTAATTATACTAGTATAATATAATTTTGTGAGTACAGATATAGTAGGTATATACGTATATTTATATCTTTCACGTAATCAAAATGGATTTATTTATATTTTTGGCGCCCGATGTTTCAAATGTTTTACAACAATCATGGTCACGGGAGAGACTAAAGTTTTAGACGTCTCAAACGCCATTATATGTATTCAGCCCTTTTAAACGTCCCACTGCTGGGCACTGGCCTTCCTTCAATTCAAGTGGGGATCAGGTCATAGTCCACCACGCTGGCCAAGAGCGGATTGGCGAACTTCACATGTCTTTCGAAAACTTCACCGTAAGACAAGTGATAATCATGTTGGAAATGATTCACACATAAAAATATCAGAGGTGCGAGACCCGGGATTTGAACCCTTTCACTTGGTTTCCCAAGCGAGCGCGTTACTACTGGGCTACCACTGTCTGTCAAACAAAAACAAATTTATCCCACGGGAACCGTACATTTTTCCGAGAAAAAATAACCTATTTGTTATTCTGATGTATAAACTATATTATTGTAGAGTTTTATTAAAATCCAATCAGTAGTGTTTGTGTACTAAGCTGTATAAGTTACTATAGTTTTTTAACTATCCCACGAGAACTCTTTAATTTTTCGAGATGAAAAGTATCTAAGTTGTTGACCTTGTTGTTAAGATATAAGGTACCACCATGCAAAATTTCATTTAAATCGGTCCAACAGTTTCGGAGATTAGCCCATACAAAAAGGCAAACAGACAGAGAAACAAAAAAAAAATAAAAAAAAACTGGTATTGTTTATTTCTCTTCTTACATCCCCCTAACTCGGTTTTTAGTTTTTTTTTTCTATGTACAGACATTCGACCTCTACAGTTTTATTATATGTATAGACATATGTATAGATGAGTATTGAGAACTGAATATGTAGGTCTGCTATGGAAAGGTCTTCGCTTCTGAAACACAGTTTTCTAGTTCAGGAGCTAGGATTGTGTGCATTTGTTATACACAATAGTAACAAATGCACACAAACCTACAAATAAATAATAAACAAATATGTTGGGACATTTATACGGCACCATCTAGTTCCATGGTAAGCTGCGAGGCTTGTGTTATGGATTGTGGACATCACACAAATGAATGCCCCCAGCGGGACTCGAACTCAAGACCGCTGCCACAGCAAGTGGGGTTACTACAAACTGAGGCAATAATGTAGAAAAAAAAATTGTTTCAGGTATTAGTTCAAATTTTTTTAATAACTAATTTTTCAGTAGTGAATAATGGAAGCGATACAGAAACTTCGAAGGAAGGCCTAACTAACTACTGACTTACAAACTTCCTCGCTTTGGTTTAATTATATAAGAAAATGTAACTTATAAAAAGTTCCCTGAATACTTTCTTCTGTTTTAAAAATTATTAAAAATACACGTAAAAACTTTCACCATTTCATGAACTCTATCGTTAATTTTTTATGAAAACTTATGATCTTATTCCTATCTGTATACATTTGGAGTCAAAACTTTATGCTTAATTATAAGTTATTATATTTTCATCTAATAATAATATCACTATCTATAGTAAAATTTTAATTTCTACATCTGTCTTTCACAAATTATTATGCATATATGCACTAATAGTTTCTTAGACTTACACGAATTTGGTATTTTAATACTAATATTATAAAGCTGAAGAGTTTGTTTGTTTGTTTGTTTGTTTGGTTGGTTGAACGCGATAATCTCAGGAACTACTAATCCGATTTGAAAAATTCTTTTTGTATTAGATAGCCCGTTAACTGAGGAAGGTTATAGGCTATATATCATCCCGGAAAAATGTACGGTTCCCGTGGGATAGATCTGTTTTTGTCTAGGGACGAACCCTAAGCGAAGCGAGGGTGAGTCGCTAGTTTTATATAAAATTGTTTTTTCGGATTTTTTCAGGGATTTATTTTGATTTTTGGTTCCCGACGCTTCGAATGCTTTACAGCAATCATGGTCACAGGAGAGACTAAGGTTTTAGACGTCTCAAAGGTCAATATATAGTTGTTAAAATATCACCTACCCACAAAATAACAGAATGATTTCAAAAAATACAAACATGACACCAAAGTACCTTTATAATATTTGTTAATTTTGATTTTAAGTATTTATTATGATTTTAATAAGTTTTATCATTGAATGTAAAAATATTATTTATGAATGAATGAAAGGTTGGGAACCAAAAATCGAAAAGATAGTTCTATTTAAAACATATTATATGCACATTTATCTTTAATTAAAGATTTTATTTGAGCTAACTATCATGTCCGTAATAGGTTCAAGATTAGTGATGTACCATTAATGTTATTGCTATACTTAATATCATAAAGTGGAAAGATTTTTTGTTTGTTTGTTTGTACCGAATAAGCTCCGAAACTATTTAATCGATTTAGATGAAATTTGGTAAGAAGATAGTTTGGGACCCTAGGAAGGACAAAAGATAATTTTTATCCCGGAAATCAATCTTTAAGGGTTTGAAAACGGGGATGAAAGTTTGTATGGGGAAGCAACTTAGGGACGAACCCGAGCAAAACGAGGATGAATCGCTAGTATACAATATATACGTAGGTAAAGCAAGAGGATGATTCTACTCATTGATAATTTCATCTATTTTTCAATAATTTCACTCTCCATGAAATATCTTTTCTCAACAAGCCATGTAACTGGAGTACGAGAAAGGTTCAAAGAAAAGTAAGACGTTTTGAGGACTTTTACGTTTGATTAAGATATTTTGAATAATATCAAACATATTTTCATGTAAATGGTGAAGGACCTCTTTGACTTGTACTGTTTTTGATGTTAACAGAAGTGAAAATTCGTACTAAAATTTATATACTTGTTACAGACAGTGCCTACCCACTATTTTACAATATATGCGATATAACGTCTTTGAGACGTCTAAAACCTTAGTCTCTCCCGTGACCATGATTGCTGTAAAGCATTCGAAACGTCAGGAACCAAAAATCAAAATAATCCGGGAAATAATCCGAAAAGACAGTTTTATTTAAAATGTCAAATATTCGCGTTAAATTAAGAAAGTATTACCTACTAAAATTATAAATATTGTGTACAATTATGTATGATATATTTGAAGGTTAATCATTCAATTACATAACAAAAAAGCATGTGTTTAATGTGTGTATATGTAAAGAAAAACTATTATATAATGGAGTAGATCGATTATTGTCTTGTTCTTTGATCGTCTTCAAAAAAGGATATGTTTGTCAATTGTGAACCAATTTTCATGATTATTATTTAAATATAGTAATTATACATTAATTACGCAGGTTCTTTTTACGTTCCATATTACTTGACTGCACCGGTGGTCTGGTGGCCTGGTGGTCGGTTGGCTAGTTATCCGGAGGTCCTGGGTTCGAGTCCCGTTAACAGCCTGGAGTTGGGAAGTTGATAGTGTTATACCCTTGTGCTTCAAACAGCACGTAGAACCTTCAGTCCAGCGGTCTCAGTCTCAGTGTCATTGGCCGCCATGACCGAAATTAGTCAGGAGGATACCATTACATATAACGTTTCATATTTACATTTATTTATATCTATGTATACCATATAACCATCCACAACCAGTTAAAGAAAAAAACATTAAAGAGTGCGTGTATGAATGTGTACACCGGCAAGAAGGACACCTTCTGTAGGTTATCGGTACTCCTTATGATATTCAATTTATGTTTCAAGTAATTATAATAGATGAGATACTAAAAATAATGCATATAAGGCATATTATAATCTATTTATAGAATATCATTTAAGGAAAGAATATAATATTATATATCATTTGTCAGACAATAACGACGGTTACCATGGCAACAAACGTACTTACGTACATTTTTTCGTAACGCATTCACCAGCTTACCCCCCCCCCCCCAAGTCAAGCTTGCGTAAAGAAGTTTTACTTCAAAAAATAGGATAAGGAATATCAATTACTAAGTCAGGATTTATAACACTATATATACACATATATGGTAAGTATTGAACAATTTTAGTAGTAAGATAACTAAAGTGGCTTTCGATTAAAGTGCCTTTTAATCGAACGCATAGTTTGGTGCACTATGGATAATTACAGGGTATTCATTGATAGAACAATTCATGCCAAATGAATGAATCTCGCATTGCGCGACCAAAAGTTTCAGAGAACTTCCAACAAAGCTCGTGCCGTAAACTTTACCGTAGCTTTGGCTTAAGTTTTGATTTTGATACAACAGTTCGGTAAGCAATTAAAAAGTATAAGAAAAAGATAGTTCTATGAATAATCATTTTAGCAAATGAAATGATAAAATTTTCTTATCAAATTGTGTGTAATGTGAAAGTAAAGGTAATTTTTGACGTATACAATATAAAGGAACCTTTTCTTATTTATCTATATAATCTATAAAGATAAATAAAATTGAAGTGTCTGTTTGTAATGTCAAAATAACAACTTTACACTAAATGCATATTCAATTATATGCGGTACTTATAAGAAAAACTCAATTTTTAAAATTTTGTCTGTCTGTCTGTTTGTTCCTTCTAATCTCCGAAACAGCTGGACCAATTTTAAGTAAATTAGGCTACTTTTATTTTACAAAAAGAATTGGGGTTACACTCAAAAAAATTAAAACGTAAAAAAAGACACTCCTGGTACCAACATGTGATCAATCGTGATCAATTCATAATCTTTTAACCAAACCACACCCAAGTAGATAGCACTCGAACAGTACCACCGAAACCGGACTTAATCCGACTTATTCACGGCTAACGAGCTTTAAGCTTCTCCTTGATAGTAATTAAGAATAGCTGATATACTCGTACATTTATCTCAATGAATAGAAATTTTTGAACTGTAGTAATTTGAAGGTAAATGTTTATTCAGTTATTTTTACACTAGTGACTTACCCTCGCTTCGCTCGGGTGCGTCCCTAGATACGTTTCAATTTTTTTGAGCGGAATCCTAATTCTTTTTTCTAAAATAAAAGTAGCCTAAGTTACTCCTTATAACATCAGCTATTTGTCAGTGAAAGTCAAAATTAGTCTAGCCGTTTCGAAGATTAGCCGGAACGAACAGACAGACAGACAGACAAAAAATTTTTAAAATTATGTTTTTCTTATAAGTACCGTACATTATTTCATATGCACTTAGTAAAAAGCTGTTATTTTGACATGACAAACAGACACTTCAATGTTATTTATCTGTATAGATAATGTCTATACTATAATATTATAAAGAAGCAGAGTCTGTTTGTTTATTTGTTTGTTTGTATTAACGCGCAGGAACTACTAATCCGATTTGAAAAATTCTTTTTGCATTACATAGCCCGTTTATTAAGGAAATATCTAATCGATACTAACAGTTAAAACGTACCAAGGGAAGAACCCAAGCGAAGTGAGTTTGAGTCGCTAGTTACTTGTATAGGTTTGTTTATTTAACTTTTTAATATGTTTTTACTAATTACGACACACTAAAAAATATTCTTTATTGCACAACTACACATGACATAAACAAATAGAAGAACGGAATACGGTAGCGATTTATTGTAGTGTGGATAGAAAGGTGAAATAGTTGATTACATACTTAGTAAATCTATACTTGCAATTCGATTTACGCGCAGTAATAAAAAAAATGACAAGTGACTAAATTAGAACCATTAACTAAACAATAATATACTTATTTTTTAAATAGTAAAATTTAATACCTAAATATTTCGTATATGCCCTAAATCTAGATTCATGGCAAATTGCATTCGAAGTCAATCGGAGCTTGACACTTTGCGCGATCAAAACGAAATTGAAAACAAATTTCTACTCGGAATAGTTTCTAGTCCCATGTGATGCGGGAATTTTTAGAAATATCAGATTTTCATATGAAATCCTTATTTATTCGAATGTACGGTATAAAGCTTATATTTTTTAACTTTCTACAGACATATATCATTGAGAAGAAAGAAAAAAATGTGGAGTGTTGTCACATTCGTCTGAGTATTTCCTAATCACCAGAATCAGTTGTCTATCGTGTAAAAATATATAAAATATAAAAAAGCCCACTTTGAAACAATATTCAAAACTAGCGGCTCACCCTTACTTCGCTCGGGTTCGCCTCTAGGAAAACAAAAACAAATCTATCCCAGGGGAACCGTACATTTTTCGGGTATAAGGTATCAATCGGCATGCCAAATTTTACTAAATTAGGTGCATAACTTGTTGTGTTTAGTACACTGTATAAGTTACTATAGTTTTTTTAACTATCCCACGGGAACTCTTTAATTTTCCGGGATGAAAAGTATTTAAAATGTTGACTGGGGATATAATACTAATTTTCATTTAAATAGGTCTAACAGTTTCGGAGATTAGCCCGTACAAACAGACAAACAGAAGGAGAAACAAAAAATCGAAACAAAAAACTGGATTTGTTCTATTTCTCTTCTTACCTTAAAATTTAAATTCGACCTCTACAGTTTTATTTTATGTATAAATTTTATACCACTTTTCTGAACAGAACTAATTTTCTTAACATTAAATCAATATAGGTTTTCTAAAAGCAACATACACTGTTGATATTCTTTTTTGTGAAATAAATAACAATAATAGTGGGTCGACTATAGTGACTAGCTTCGCTCCATAGCGTCCTAAATTAAACACGTATTACCCTGCTAATATTAAAAAGGGATAATCTATACATATAATAAAATTCTAACTCAGTCGAATCTGTACATCAAATATTTTTTTGGTAAATCTTATTGAAATAGACATTAATATCGATACAGAGGCCAAAACTGTAGTTTTTAGAATTTATGTCTGTCTGTATGTCTGTCTGTCTATCTGTCTGTCTGTGACCGCATCGCAGAAAAACTACTGGAGAAATTTTGATGAAATTTGGTATTATGATAGCTGGTTATCCGGGTCAATATATAGGGATACTTCTTACTGCCAGAAAATATCTCTGAGTAATCTATACTAAACATTAAAACGTAAGTAGGAACGAACCCGAGCGAAGCGAGGGTGAGTCGCTAGTCTATAATATATTACAATTTTACTATTCCCGACTTATTTAGGGCATTAAAATTACAAACTAATTGGTTAAACATGTACGTTACCGTTTTCCAACGTTACTCGTAGCGAATCGTAAGAAAGCTCTTTCCCTGATGAGATTCCTTTCATGGCTGCGAAGATCTGAATTTTTAAATGCTATGCTATATAAGGCTTTAGAAATTAGATGAAGTTGTTTCTTAATGAAATGAAATGTATCTAGCAGTTTCCCTCTTTATCTTATTTGCTGTTATACTAGTACTTGTGTCAGGTTTTGCTCGGTTTCGTGGACTACATAATTTTTTCGAAAGCTAGTTAGGTTCTCTTAGACACAAGGTAATGAATAAACTGTAAGGCGAGTTATAAGTAATCACATTGAAAATTATTCAAGCGGAACTCTGGATTTGAAGACACGCTTGGCTCAGTTTGTAGTGACCCTACTTATTGTGCCAGCGGTCGCGAGTTCGACTCCCGGTGGGGGCATTAATTTCTGTGATGAACACGAATACTTGTACTCTAGTCATGGGCGTTTATATTTATAATATGTACCTATGTACTCGTATTTAAAGTTATATATGTGTATTGTGTAGTGTATCAACTATCCGGTACCCATAACACAAGCCTCATAGCTTACTATGGAACTAGATGGTGCTGTGCGTTAAAAAAAACCGCTTCACTTGGTTATCCAAGCAAGCGCGTTACTACTGGGGCACCAGTGCCATATTATAATAATGATTAGCATAAATATTTGATAGTGCACAGTGTGGAAGAGTGAATTAACAGAAATAACTTCACCATGCTTCCTGTTTTCATCGAAGTTTTAGTTTGAACTGCCATAATATTAAAACATCCAATTAGCAAATAAATAAAAATACAAGTAAATATTTCCTTTAAAGATATAAAAAATAATAAATAACACCGCCAACTCCTCAAGTTTGGGCTACTACTGAGAATATTTTAACAGAAAAACTCAGTTACTAAACTTGGCCCGGCTCGGGACTCGAACCCAGGACCTCCGGATCTGCAGCCGTATATACTAGCTACTAAACTACCGAGGCTATTGAAACGCAGTTAGATTTTTTCTACGAGTGACATTTATTACGTTTATTTTTAATAAGACCATATACATTAAAACCTTATTTTGATAAAAAATAACACACTCCCTTTATCAAAATAATCTAAAATTTAAAAATAAAACAAGGTAACTAAAGAAATTCAATGAAGTATGCATATAACACCTAAACAATCTAAAAACTTAACATGTTTAGCAGAATTTAAACATTTTGTCAAAATGTCTGCTGGCATATTTGAAGTTTCCAAATAAATAATTTTAATAATATTATTTGAAACAGCATCTCTAACAAAATGGTACCTTATATCTATATGCTTACTTCTTTTATGGAACATTGAATTTTCAGTCAATTTTTTCGCACTCTGATTATCATTATATAAAATAATAGGTAAATTTACATGACCAGTTAATTCTATTAACAGATTTTTTAAATAAATCGCTTCTTTACTAGCTTCACATATGGCCATGTATTCCGCCTCAGTACTCGACAATGCTACAGTGCGTTGTTTCTTACTTTCATAAGATACAATACTTCCTGACATTTTAAAATAGTACCCAGTGTAAGATCTTCTATCTATTATGTTTGATCCCCAATCTGCATCTACAAAGCCTTCTATATCACAACTATCTTTTTTATATAGTAAACCATACGACTTTGTTTTCTTTAAATATCTTAGAACTCTTTTAGCTTGTACCCAATGAGTAGAATCATAGCAACTGTTAAATTGGCTAAGATAACTAACGCTATAAGATATATCTGGCCTTGTTAATACCGACAAATACATAAGGCTTCCTATCAATTGTTGGTATGGATACAATTTGTTAACATTTACAGCCTTTTCGAGTTTTAAATTTGTTTCCATAGGAGAATCGCAAGTTTTACAATTCATCATATTAAACTTAATTAATATCTGATCTACAAATTTTTCCTGATCAATAGATATAGAATTTGAATTTATTTTTACACGCATCCCTAGGCATTGCTTTAATTGACCTAAATCTTTAATTTTAAATCTTGCTTTTAACTCTTTCTTTAAGTCATCTGTCATACTTTTACTATTAGAAAATATAAAGAAATCATCTACAAATACCGTAACAATTATTTTATCGGAATCTACATTTTTAGTGTATAAACATGGCTCTAATTTAGATTTTGCATAACCAAGTTCTTTCAAACAATCATCAACTCTTTTATTCCAAGCTCTAGCCGATTGTTTTAAACCATATATTGCACGTTTTAATTTCAATACCTTATTTTTATTACAATATAAATAAGCAGGAACTTGCATATAAACATTTTCATCTAAGTAGCCATTTAAAAATGCCGTGGTTACATCGAGATGAGTAATATCTAACTTAAGTTTAACACTTAGTGCAAATAAAAGTCTTAAAGTTGAATATCGCAAGACAGGTGAATAAGTCTCTTTATAATCTACACCTTCCTTCTGCGTAAATCCTTTCGCGACTAGCCTTGCTCTGTATCTTACATTATTTTCACTATCATATTTCTTTCTAAAGACCCATTTACATTTTACTATTCTATCTGCCTCTTTTGCATCCACAAATTCCCATGCTTCGTTTTCATCGAAAGCTTTTAATTCTTCGTCCATTGCTTCCTTCCACTTTTCTTTCTCTGGTCCATTCACAGCATCATCGTAAGTAATTTCTCCATAGATTTCTGGATCATCCAATGCACACAAGTTACTGTAACCATATCTATCAGGTTGTCTCCTTTCACGTTTTGATGGTAATATAGGCATTACTTGTTCAATTATGTCATTATCTTCTTCTGAATGTGCATTAAAGTAATCTTCTTCACTTGTGCTAGTACTGGATCCATCGTATACATAAGTAGGATCAGTAGTGTTACTGTCTACTGTTAGGTCGTTTTCAGATATATTAGGTGTTTCCTCTGTCTGTACATATTCTTCCTTCTTACTCTCAACTATAGCTTTTACCATGTCTGAGTTTTCCTTTTCCTCCATGATAACGACATCTCTGCTTGTAGTGACTTGTTTTGTTTCTGGATTGTACAGCCTGTACCCTTTTACATTATCTGAAAATCCGACTAAGATGTACTTGGAAGCTTTCTTATCCCATTTCTGTCTTTTATTCTTTGGAATATGGACCATAACAGAGCTACCAAATATTCTAATATGGCTCATATCAGGTTTCCGCCCTGTCCATTTCTCATAGGGTGTCATTTGATCTAGTCCTGAGGCTGGCGTTCTGTTCTTAAGATAAACTGCCGTGTTTACAGCCTCAGCCCAAAAAGATTTATTTAGTTTTGCGTCAAATAGTAAACATCGTGCTCGCTCGACTATAGTCCTATTTAGACGCTCACAGAGACCATTCTGTTCTGGAGTGTACGGGTTACTCTTTTGATGTACTATGCCAACTTTTCTTAAGTATTTCTCCATTTCATTCGAGCAAAACTCCCCTCCATTATCAGTTCTCAATGTTTTAATCGTTACTCCCGTTTGATTCTCAACTAATCTCTGAAATTCCTTAAAATACTGTAATACCTGGGTTTTTTCCTTTAAAAAATATACAAAGGCCATTCGACTTGCGTCATCAACGAAAAGAAGAAAATATCTTGCTTGACCAATCGAGCGAGTTTCCATCGGCCCGCATAAATCCGAATGTATCAAATCTAGCAATTTATCACTTCTATGACCTTTCAAAGGAAAAGGTAGACGAGACTGTTTCCCCTCACAACATACTTCGCAGTTGGATTTTCGAACATCAGCCTTATCGTCATAAAATACACCCTGTACAGCACCATCTTTCATTTTTTGTAAGTCTTTACAATTAATATGACCCAGCCTTCTATGCCATAGTTTAGCATCAGCCGTCTGAACTGCCGCAACTAATCCATTCTCTGACTTCACAATATTCAACTTATACACACTATTTATTAAATCCGCAACTCCAATCAGCTCGTTCTGTTGATTAAAGATATGACAAACATTCATCTCAAATGTTACCTTATTCCCTTTCGCTATCAACTGGCTGACTGATAATAAATTTGTCGCTAAGCTAGGTATGCATAGAATATCTTTTACCTTGATGTCAAACTGAGAATTGTTTACTACTGTGGTAATCTGTGTATCACCTACACATAAAACTGGCACAGACGTTTGATTCGCCACAAGTATTTCCTTCTTGTGACATACTTCTTTAACACGCAATAGCTTACTTTTGCTAGTAATCATATGGGCACTCGCTCCCGAGTCCACATACCAATCTTCTGTACTGAAATTGCCATTCAAAAAAGCAGCACTAAAAGCATTTTCTTGCTTTTGTTTCATTTCAGGACATTGGTTTTTAAAATGTCCAGATTGCTTACATCGATAACATTTCAAAATTTTCTTGACAGATGGTTTCGTTTTTGTTTTTGCGTTATAATGAGATGTATTACTGTCAGTCCTTTTTGAAATAAAGGCTTTGTCTGATTCACTATTAATAACATCAGAACTCATATCCAGTAGTTTAGTTTTTATAACATCCGCATTAATCGTGATACCTGAGTGCTCTATTGCCATTATCATGGGCGAAAACTTCTCAGGTAGTCCCGCTAACAATAATGAACCAATCCATTCGTCATTTATTTCAAACCCTGTTCCTCTCAACCTTTGTGCAGTCTCAACTATCTGATTAACGTAGCTTGTCATTGATTCACAATTTTCGAGACGTATGGATATTAGCGTTCGAAGTAGGGTAATTTTTCTCGTGAATCCGGAATCGTCAAATAATTGTTTTAACTTCATCCACAAGTCGTTTATCGTTGCCTCGTATTTTATATGCACATATAAAGAAGGGTCGATTGTCATAATCAGCTTTGCTTTACCTTTTTTATCATCTTCAGTACTTGATTGTCCCGACGGCTTCTCAAGATCAATGCCTTCTAGTACTAAGAAATTTTTCACAGCAAAAGCCCAATCGTCATAATTTTCTCGCCCTTTAAGTTTAGGAACATTAACGATGTAGCTTCCCGATGACATTTTACACTTTTCAACAAAATAATTTTAACTTTTTACTATTTATTTTTGCTAAAATATCAGACTGGGCCCATAACCTATTGAAACGCAGTTAGATTTTTTCTACGAGTGACATTTATTACGTTTATTTTTAATAAGACCATATACATTAAAACCTTATTTTGATAAAAAATAACAGAGGCAATAACACATTTAAAGATATATGTACATACTATACATAAGAATAAGAATTTAGTGAAGAATTTCATTCCATCGGCCATCTTAAAGGTCTATAAATCAATGATCCAGTAATCGATAAGTCATGAATACACAATACAAGCTTTTTCTGAGCACAGCGAAGACTTACACAAGCTTTTTCTGAGTAAAAGTTAGATTGAAACAACGCAAATGTAACTATTAATTTATGAAATTTCTTTAAGATAAACGGATACTGTTTTTAATAAATTAGAACAAAAACTCACTGATTTTGTTACCTAATATTTTAGGAACAGGTGGGTTCCGCTTGGTCTAGACACGCTAACTTATTATTTAAGCCCTCTTAATATCATACTACATCTAAGAATGGAGAACAAAAAACTATTGAGAGGACTATGCATGTAAAAGTTTTATGGAATTTCGATTTCATTTCAAATCTTATTAAATAGAAATAGCATATTAATACATTAATTAAAATACCTTAAACCATACGAAATTCTGTGTTTATTATTCAATAACAGCATCATATTTGATAGTTTTTAATAGTTTGAAAAAATAATTAAAAACATCTCTACAGTTTTAATATTCTAGATGTGATCACGTAAGAACGTTATATGAATTCATTCCTGAACGGTGGAAAGGTAGAAATTCTTAGAGCACTTTATGAGACAAATAAACTAGGTGTATATGTTGACTTTGTCTGGACGAGTACAATAATATAATGTCTTTACATGATTATTGCACGCAGAAATGTATTCAGCCCTTTTTTAACGTCCCACTGCTGGACACGGGCCTCCCTTCAATACGAGGGGAATCAGGCCATAGTCCACCACGCTGGCCAAGTGCGGGTTGGCGGACTTCACATGTCTTTCGAAAACTTGCTAGGTTCTCTCAGACATGCAGGTTTCCTCACGATGTTTTCCTTTACCGTAAGGCAAGCGGTAATCATGTTAGAAATGATTCGCACATGAAAATATCAGAGGTGCGAGACTCGGGATTTGAACCCGCTTCACTCGGTTTCCCAAGCGAGCGCGTTACCACTGCGCTACCAATTGCGCACGCAGAAATAGAGTAAGCCTATGTTTGCGTGCAATTTTAAGTAAACTAAAGATTATGAGATAATATGAGCAGTTCTGAGTGTTAGTTTTTTTAGAAAATTTCTTGGCGACTCAGCATCTAATTTATTTAATAATTATCTTAAATAAGTAAATATGTATAATAAATACTTCTAAATAACAGCCCTCTTCAAAAAATCTGTGCTCTTTTCACTTTCTTTGGTTATTAATTTCCATTACCAACCTAATCAATTAACAATAAGATATCATTTTTAACTTGTTCAACATTTTTAACGATTTAACTATATATTTAACTAACATATTTTCCCCAAACGTAGCTTTTTTATTACGGACAGACTTTTACAGAGCTTTATTGTTGTTTCTGCACAATAATCATATGATAAATATTTAAGTTTACTAAATAAATTTTATACATACTGACGACTCCAGTCCATCGAGTTCCTTGGTCACATCGCAATAGCTCCTGTACAGTTTACGGACCCATTTAAATTTATAATAAAAGCGAGAAAAGCAACATTGTACTTCAGGCCCGGGTAGAAAAGAAAGAAAATTTCATAAGAACGATAGTATGCAAATCATGCATTTGTTACTTATGCTTCGTTCGAGCTTAAATTACTATAATGTATTAAATTTATTATGAACTAGCGACTCACTCGGTGTCATCCCTATGTACATTTTAACGATTACTATGGAATAGATAGACTATATTATATTATATATGCATAAGTCCAAAATAAACAGTTCTGAACTTTTCCATTTTCCGGCAATTTTTTTTTTTTTTTTTGGGTTTTCCCTAATTTTTTTTATACTTAAACCCTAACACTCCTAACACATGCCCAAAAACGAGACAAATACAAGAAAAAAATTATTCATGTCGGTCTAGCCATTTTTGAATTTTAGCGAGACTAACGAACGGCTATTGATTTTTATATACCTAGATGTAAAGTTAAGCGATATCTTCACTAACTCTTAAGCTTTTTCATAATTATTATTTAAGGAACAAATTATTTCCCAACAATATCTATAAAAATAAATAAAATTGGAGTGTCTGTTTGTAATATTAAAATAACTGCTTTTTACTAAATGTATATGGATGTAAACACGGTACATATACCATAACAACATTTTTTACAATTTTTGTCTGTCTGTCTCTCTGTCTGTCTGTCTGTTTGTTCCAGCTAATCTCCAAAACGGCTGGACCTATTTTGACTTTTGACGGGACTTTCACTGGCAGATAGCTAAAGTTATAAGGAGTAACTTATGCTTCTTTTATTTTAGAAAAAGAATCAGGGTTCCGTGAAAAAAAATTAAAACCCATAAAATTGTGAACAAAATCCGCATATGGCGTACGTACCCGAGCAAAACGAGGGAAAATCGCTATATAATTTAAATGAATATCTTAGGAATAGCAAACAACTATTTATGTATATCTATCTAAACATAGCTAACCGCGAAAACGTACCTAGGGACGAACGCGAGCGAAGCGAGCGTGATTCGCTAGTCAAAAATAAAATCCCATTGCCAGCGTATATTATTTAAACTAAAGCAACTTTGATATATATTTACATCTATAGACTAAAATTGTAATATAAGTATGACACCTGTTGCATTCTTAATTAGAATTAGTATTTAGGGAAAACATTTATATTAATCAAAAAGAACATATTTTTCAGTCACCATCAATCGACTTAGGAGATTTCGAGATGAGATTCGTATCTATGACATGTACAAACACTTCCAGAAATCGAACCTATTTCCTTTGGCTTATCAACCAAACGAAAACATCTAACTAACAGTTAGAAACTAATGTTTGATCACTCTATATGTATGTATGTATTTTAGTAACTTTTGTACAGGTTACAGCGGCTCGGGAATTTTTACAACCCTTTAAAATTTATGTTTGCTCGAAATTGGAAACTCTAAAATGTACAATTGGCGCCATTCACGCGACGTTACGTAAAACGGCTGTGTTTATTAAACCACAAACAAAGAATACTGTAATTGCGAAAGTTTTGAAAACGTAATTTGTGATGGACCAACCTGATTACTATTCTGTCATCTGTGGATCTGCGTCAGTAAATACTGTCCATGATCTCCCCCCTTGTCAACTCTTATAGTCTTTTTAAATTTTTTAGACATTTCGTTAGATGTAAGATAAAAATAAAGGTATGTTTGTTTTTTTAACGCATTACTCTGTCTAACGAGTTACTTTGTACACGTCCGGAATGGATCTCATAATATAGTAATGCTGATGTACGAGGGGGCGATTTTAAGTTCGCGGAATGGGGGGTAAGAAGTGAAAATAAAAGTACGAATTTATTTTTCCTTTTCAATAGGTTCACCTGCTACCCTTATACATTTTCTGATCTTTTAATTAACTTACATATACCTTCAAAAAAAATGTTTTGTCTTTGTCTGAAAAATACGCTGAAATTGCATCCTTCACTACTTCGTTGCTTGAAAATTTCTTCCCACAAAGACTTTTTTTAAGTTTGGGGGTAGGGTAATAATCGCTGGGAGCTAGGTCAGGACTGTACAGGGATAGGGTGGGTGAGCCAAAATTTCGAAACCCACCTTCTGCAGGGCAGCCATCGCAACACGGCTCTTGTGAACAGGCGCGTTGTCATGCAGAAGGAAGACACCTTTGGTCAATTTTTCTCTTCTTTTTTCTTTGACTGCTTCCTATAACCGCTCTAGGATTAAAGCATAGTATTTTCCGGTTATAAAGACACCTTTATCTCTTACTAACTAAACTAAAGTAATTATCTGGATACAATAAACAGACCGACATATAGTATTTTTTTATCGTGTAATCTATCTTAAACCTTTCTCAAATGTCCTATATATCTGTAATTTTGCAAATTATGTTAACATCGTTTCGTTGATTATGTATTAAATTATATATATTGTACTATTTAGTACAATATATATAATTTACATTACATTTATATTTATAAAAAAAATAAAACTTAATTCTAAAGCTTTTAAGTTTAGTATTAAGAGTTAGAACCTATCGTTAACTGTTATTGTTGATTTTTATGTCTCCAGCTCTGTTTGCTTTCGTAATGATTGAAAACACCAATTTTATCGTTTTTCGACAGTTAACGTTTGCATTTATATTGTTTTCTTACTTCGCTGTTTATATTATTTATTGATTTTTCAAATAATTTTATCAATTCTTTAAATTATTTTAAAAAGCATAATAGGATTTCATGTCTTGTAATGATTTAACATCAAGTAATAACATATATTAAAAAAATCGGTCAAGTGCAAGTCGAATTCGCACACAAAGGGTTTCGTACCATTGTACATGTACTTTTTATTTATATAAGTTTAACTCTACATAATATGTAGTATATTAACTTTGATGATCGATTACGAACGTTAAAGGAATGTTTCTTGTGTTTTATTTTTATTTATTTTTATTATTTGTTGTTATAGCGACAATAAAATATATACTCTGTGAAAATTTCAACTCTCTACCTATTACAGTTCATGAGATACAGCCCTCTGACAGATGGACGGACAGCGGATTCTTAGTTCCGTTGACACCCTTCGGGTACGGAACCTTAAAAAAGAGTGTTAGGTTCTTAATTTTCTTTCTATTGCTAAATCATATAGTGCACAATAAACTTCAAAAAATATTTAATTTAAAGGCCTATTTATCTCGTTTTCCCGACCTCTAAAGTTAGGTTCCAATTTTAGAAAAAAATATATGTTTACGAATCAAAAAGTCCCTACCTCATATAATCTAATTTACATGAATATAATAAAATAAAAAAAATCTTTGATTTCTTTCCGCAAACAATGTACAAAGGAGGCGATACCACGAACAAAATACCTACATATGAAATAAAACAGATTTACAAGAAGCTGGGTAAATGATGACATTGTTGACCAAATTTGTTTGGGAGATATTTGTGTAGAAATAAGAATGTATTGGTAGCCCAGTGGTAACGCGGTTGCTTGGGAAACCGAGTGAAGCGGGTTCAAATCCCGGATCTCGCAACTCAGATATTTCTATGTGTGGATCATTTTCAAAATGATTACCAATTGTCTTGAAAAAAACATCGTGAGGAAACCTGCATGTCTGATAGAACCTAGCTAGTTTTCGAAAGATTTATGAAGGTCAACCCGTATTTTTCCAGCGTGGTGGACTATGGCCTGATCCCCCATTAAAGTCAGGCACATGCTCAGCAGCTGGACTTTAAAATATCAGAGGTGCGAGACCCGGGATTTGAACCCGCTTCACTCGGTTTCCCAAGCGAGCGCGTTACCACTGGGCTACCACTGCCTAACAACAACACAATAACTTGTTCATAATGATTTATTACACAAAAACTATTAGTAGCAGGGTTAAAAATTAACCTATTTAACAATTCAGTGCGGTAATTTTTTTTTAGCACATAGACTACTATTATATCCCGGAAAAATTTACAGTTTCCGTGGGATAGATTTTTTTTGTTTTTCACTAGGGACGAATCCGAGCCAAGTGAGGCTAAGCCACTAGTCTATACATCTATACATATAATGTATGTATATGTATTCAGCCCTTTTTAACGTCATAGTCGGCCATAGTCAACCACGCTGGCCAAGTGCGGGTTGGCGGACTTCACATGTCTTTCGAAAACTTGCTAGGCTCTCTCAGACATGCAGGTTTCCTCACGGTGTTTTCCTTCACCGTAAGGCAAGTGGTAATCATGTTAGAAATGATTCGCACATGAAAATATCAGAGGTGCAGGACCAGGGATTTGAACCCGCTTCACTCGGTTTCCCAAGCGAGCGCGTTACCACTGGGCTACCATTGCCTTTTATAAATATAATTATAATTGTAACTAAGCCGAATCTTTACATTAAATATTTTTTGGAAAATCTTATTGAAATAAACTTTATTGTCGATACAGAAGCCAAATCTATAGTTTTTAGAATTTTTGTCTGTCTGTCTGTTACCGTATCACGAGAAAACCACTGGACAGATTTTGATAAAATTTGGTATGATGATAGCTTTATTATCTTAGTTATCCGGGTCAACATATAGGATACTTTTTACTGCGGGAAAATATCTCATCTTTGAGTTTATACTAAATGTTAAAACGTAACTAAGGACGAATCCGAGCGGAGCGAGGGTGAGCCGCTAGTATTAATAAATACAACACATACATACATATATTTAAGAAAAGAACAAGCTGAGCTTAATCTTAAAAGTTCTGATAAGATGTATATAGATAATTTGCCTTTGATGGTACATTCTCACATTTTCTTTGATGAAGCATAATGAGCCGTGTCTGATGCAAAATCAAAGAGAGTCACTTTGCCAGTGACACCAATCTCAGCTTTGTTTTTGTACTGGAAATAAATTAAATTGGGGTGTTTGTTATACAAATTTCACATAAAATAATGTGACAACGTATTTAGCCATACATATAATAAAATTCTAACTGAGTCGAATCTGCATATTTTTAGAAAAAGCTTATTAAAATAGTCATTATTATCGATACAGGGTCCGAATCTATAGTTTTTAGAGTTTTTGTCTGTTTATCTGTCTGGGAACGCATCACAAGAAAACCACTGGACTGATTTTTATGAAATTTGGTATGATGATAGCTCGTTATCCGGGTCAACGTATAGGATACTTTTTACTGCAGGAAAATATTTCATTTTTGAGAAATCTACACTAAACGTTAAAACGTGACTAGGGACGAATCCGAGCGGTGCGAGGATGAGTCGATAGGATAGATATATAGATAGATATATGGGACCACATTTGAGATATACTTAACTGTTATTCTTTCTGTAAAGAAAACTTTAATAAATCGACCCGCAATTGGTGTAACTATATTGTAGTTAACATGTACACAATAACTCCTTCCTTTCGAATTCGGTCACAAAATACGAGAGAATTCAAGATACTAAAATATTAATGTATGAAACATGTAAATTATGTTTAATTAAAGCAACCAATAGATTCTAAATGGAAATCCTGTTTCGATTCTGTATTTGTGAATTGAGGAGAATTGAATAGCTTCCAACGATTTGCATGAGAAATGATCTTAATACCTTCCCCAGTTAAAGGTAAATCAATTATGTAAACTATATTTTGGCCTGCAATATATAACGGTTCAAAGAAGTTTACTAAGACTTAATTAAGGCTTAATACTTTACCAAATCTAGACTTACGTGAATATTTGACATCTATCCAGACAAATAAAACTGAAGTGTCTGTTTGTAATATCAAAATAACAGCTTTTATACTAAATGCATATGGTATTATATACGGTACTTATAAGAAAACCACAATTTTTAAAACTTTTGTCTGTCTATTTGTTCCGGCTAATCTCTGAAACGGTTGGACCAATTTTAACGGGACTTTCACTGGCAGATAGCTGATATTATAAAGAGTAACTTAGACTTTTTAATGAATTACTTTTATTTTAGAAAAAGAATTAGGGTTTCTCTGAAAAAAAATAAAACGTACTTTCACGAATTTATTATGATTTTTGGTTTCCGACGTTTCAAATGCTTTACAGCAATCATGATCACGGAAAGGACTAAAGTTTTAAACGTCATCTAAGGTGGTTATAAAGTTGTTATAAGTGATATCTGTAACAATTATATAATGACCTTTGAGACGTCTATATACCCGCGAAAAAATCCGAAAAGACAATTTTATTTAAAACCTAATCGTTTTTACTTTCTAGATATATGTACTTTGAAGAGTTTGAATTATATTAATAATACTTATCCTTATTTATCTATTTTGTTTGTAAAAGCGACTTTTGACAACCTCGTTGGTTTAGTGACTAGCATGTATGGCTGCAAACCACTGTCTTGGGTTCGAGGCCTCCATCGAGTAAATCTATACATATAATAAAATTCTAACTGAGTCGAATCTGTACCTTAAATATTTTTTGGAAAATCTTATTGAAATAGACTTTATTATCGATACAGAAACCGAATCTATAGTTTTTAGAATTTTCGTCTGTCTGTCTGCTACCGCATGACAGAAAAACCACTCAAGGGATTTTAATGAAATTTGGTATGATGATAGCTGGATATCCGGGTCAACATATAGGATACTTTTTACAGTGGGAGTTTATATCATTCCCACGGGAATACACGTTATAACACAACCCAAAAAATATGTATGATCAGAATTTCTTGAAACTTGGTATTAAATAAAACTATCTTTTCGGATTTTTTCGCGGATTTATTTTGATTTTTGTTTCCCAAACAAACAAAAATCAAAATAAATCCGCGAAAAAATCCGAAAAGATAGTTTTATTTAAATGTCTAATATTCGCGTAAATCTAAGAAAGAACTTGGTATTAATGCTCTTCAATACAATTAAATAAATACACGTTTTAGCGTTTCTTGAAATTCATCCCATAAGGAGATAAAATAAGGGATGAAAATTTGAAACCTACCTTTTTAAAGTTTTTTTATTGTAGTTTTAGCGCGAGCGAAGCCGCGGGTTTTGCTAGTTATTAATATTTATATAAAACAGGGGCCAAATTTAATAATTTTAGATTCAATAAAATAATGACACATGAGTAAAGCTGCTAGCAGTAATAAGTGTACTAAAGACATACAAATAACTGTGCTTAAATTAAACCCATTAAAACTCCTATAAAATATAGCTTAGCTCACATCTTTCATGAAATTAAATGACATTTAAGACTTATCCATTAAAATGTTCTCTAACTCGTAATACAGACTAACTGACTAACTCAATCAACAAGTAAATTACGATACTAACTTAAAGTTCAAATATCATTCTATAGTTAATTAGAGTTTAAGAGCTTTCATAAGTTAATTTATTTGTAACTAAAACGAACTTTCCAAATAGATTGTTTGCTGACTTCACTGTAATAATGGGCAATGTTTCTGTGACTTTTCGCCGGTGTTGGCGGATCAACCATATAATTTAGGTGTAAAGATAGATTAAGGAATAATACAGAGTGTCATAGAACTAAACATGAAACCAAACAATAATGTATTTTTTACATAATATATGTTTTAAAATAGTATATAAATAAATATGTTGGGACATTAATACACAGCACCATCTAGTTCCATGGTAAGCTACGAGGCTTGTGTTATGAATACCAGGTAGTTCATACCCTACACATATATAACTTTAAATACATACATATTATAAATGTAAACACTCATGACTGGAGTACAAACATTCGTGCTCATCACACAAATGAATGCCCCCAACGAGACTTGAACCCGCGACCGCTGGCGCAGCAAGTATGATCATTACAAACTGGACCAAACGTGTTGTCATATAAATATTAAGTACCTGGGCGACCGAGCTTCGCTCGGAGTTCTTATTTGTTATATCGTATTTTTTAGATAAAAAAAAACTAAAAACTTGAATAAATACAAAAAAAAGTTAAACTTTGTATACGATCAAGATTCGAACTCGGACACACTTATGATTGTCAATCTTGCACCTTGATCGCTTGACCATAATGCTCATGCTTAAGTGTAAGAAATTGTCGACCATATTCTACGTAGAATAATGCAAAAGAAAATCGCATGAAAACTCGAAACCACGTGTTTTCCCAGACATGAGACTAATCTAGATCGATTTTTCGCCCCCGAAAGCTCCCACATCTCAACTTTCTGTGAAATCGTTAGAGTCGTTTCCGAGATCGCTGGTATAAATAAGAGATAAAAAGATATAAATATATAAATACATAAGAATTGCTCATTTAAATATATCAGATAAAATACTCTTCACTGTGACAAGTAGATAAATGTTAATTTATAATACTTTTATTTCTCAAAAAGTTTTACACTTGTGAATAAACATTTTTTATCTCATTTTAGATTTACATAATAATTATTATTACTTGTAGCCGTACTAGAAAGCCTGTGTTACGGAATACATTGTCCACCGCTCAAAGAATTAATATATAATAATTAATCTATCCATACATATAATAAAATTCTGAGTCGAATCTGTACATTACAAATTTTTGGAAAATCTTATTGAAATAGTCATTATTATCAATACAGACGCCGAATCTATAGTTTTTAGAATTTTTATCTGTCTGTTTGGGAACGCATCACGAGAAAACCACTGGACAGATTTTGATGAAATTTGGTATAATGATAGCTAGTTATCCGGGTCAAGATATAGAATACTTTTTACTGCGGCAACACATCTCTATCTCTCATTACTCTTCTATCCGCGAAAACTAACTTTTCGGATGTTTTCGCGGATTTATTTTGATTTTTGGTTCCCGACGTTTCAAATAGTTTACAGCAATCATGGTCACGGGAGACACTATGGTTTTAGACGTCTCAAAGGTGAATATGAAGCCACTAGTATAGCATTTCTGCTGAAACGAGCCATCGAGGACACAAAAGTACATCGAGTCACAGTATTTTAATACAATATACCAAGCTATCCTGCATACGAAACTCAATCCAAGATTTTCATCATCAATTAGTAAGTCTAGAACATAGAATATGTTTTACTTAGTAATGAAAACAGGACGAATTAAAAAACATCCTTTGTACATTTATTATAAAATATTAGTATGAATTTTCTATTACCAACTACTTAACAGTACACTTAACGTTAAAGAAAATAAAACTTAGAAAAGCTTCATTATTTCTATAAAAAAACACAAACCACAAGCAATAAAAACACTGATCGATCTCAGCTGCACTATTTCTAACTATTGTTGAGCTAAATTGTTTTCCAGAGCCCTGTCAGATGAAAATTGCATATTATTTTCAAAGTAAGCGAGCTTTAATAAAGCTTACATTAAATTCAATCTAAGCTCCCGAATTTGATAAATGAGTTGTATCATATAATGTTATAAATGGTTCTTTTCCATATAAATGCAGTAAAAATAAATCTATACAGATAAATAAAATTGAAGTGTCTGTTTGTAATGTCAAATTAACAGCTTCATACTAAATGCATATAGAATTATGTACGGTATTTATAAGAAAAACTCAATTTTTAACATTTTTGTCTGTCTGTCTGTTTGTTCCTGCTAATCTCCGAAACCGCGGACCAATTTCAACAGGACTTTCACTGGCAGATAGCTGATATTATAAGGAGTAACTTAGGTTGCCTTTATTGTAGAAAAAGTATTAGAGTTTCGCTCAAAATTAAAGCGGACGAACCCGAGCGAAGTGAGGGTGAGTCGCTAGTATATATAAATAAATGCATAAATACGAATAATTTTTCTACTTCGCCTTTTTTTCTTTTTTATCGATTAATAAATTTTCCAACAATAAATATATTAAAAAAAATAAGTTTCCTATTATTTAGGATGCTTAAAGAAATATAAAAAAAATAAATAAAAGAAGCCAACGTCACGCGGTGTTCCCAGGCGGTCACCCATCCAAGTACTGACCGCGCCCGACGTTGCTAAACTTCGGTGATCGGACGAGAACCGGTGTATTCAACGTGGTATGGACGTTGGCAATAACATATTTTAAACGATCGTACGGTTAGAGTCATTGTAGTAGATTTAGTGGAAGCAACAGACAAACAGAATGAGAAAGAAAAGCCAATGTCTCCAAGGTGAACACACACACATAGGGGGAACTAGGGAAGCTCCTGAGCGAAGCAAAGCGGGGTAAGTCGCTAATTAAAAATAAAATATATATGTTATTAGCGACTCACCCTCGCTCCACTCGGGTTCATCCCTACTTAAGTTTTATCGTTTTATATAGATTTCTCAGAGATGAGATATTTTCCCACAGTAAAAAGTATTCTATATTTTGACCCAGAGAACCAACTATCATCATACCAAATTTCATCAAAATCCTTCCAGTGGTTTTTCTATGATGCGGCAACAGACAGACAGACAAAAATTCTAAAAACTATAGATTAGGCCTCTGTATCGACAATAATGACTATTTCAATAAGATTTTCCAAAAAATATTTAATGTACAGATTCGACTCAGAATTTTATTATATGTATACAAGATAATAATCAAGTCTTTCATTTATGTAGAAGCGGAGACGTGCCTTGACATAAGTGGCATAATGTTTGCAATATCGAATGGCACACAAGTTCCCACTATACTGAGGCTGTATTGAGTAACGAAACAGTATTAGTTTTATCATTCATTAGCCAGTTATTATGTTGAACTTTTACTAAAACATACTTAGTTCGAGTCCCACTGGGAGCATTTTTTTGTGTGTTGAGCATGAATGTTCGCACTCCACCCGTAGCTACGGGTGTTTATATTTTTAATATGTATGTATTTTAATAAGTTATATGTGTAGTGTATCAACCCTCTAGTGTCCATAACACAGGCTTCATAGCTTACCATTGAACTGGATGGTGTTGTGTGTTATTGTCCCAATATTATTAACTTAATACCTTAACACACTGACTGTCTATAACAGCAAAGTATGTTTTCGCTTGTCGTGGTAGCGTTTAAGTAGAATAACCTTTACCAATTGTAAAATTTAGATATGTAGTTTTTGAACGATTTAAGTGTATATTCTATTGGTTACCCTAAATAAATTAATTATTAATAAATACTTAAATAAATTAAAACTAAAAAAAACCAACTTCAAAAATAAGTAGGTTCTCAATTAGACTGTATTTTTTTTTTTTACTTTTTCTTATGTTTGTTACCTCATAACTATACATTTATTAACCGATTTTACACATTTTTTTTTTGTTTGAAAGTGTATAAGGGTTTTAAAGTAAAAAAAAAACCACCCCTAAGGGTGGAAAAATGGCTAATGAAAATTTAACCTACTTCTAATTGTCATATTGACTTGAAACTTTGCAAGTGTTTCTATTTACCTTGATAGTATAGTGATTCGGTATTGTCGACCTGATCCAGGTATCTAGAAGGTGGATAGGTGAAACTTTTCTTTTTTGTTACTAATTAACACCAAAATTACTGAAATAATTTTGATGAAAATTAACAGTAACATAACTAGGCATACGTATATACATGGGCTATATAATTTATAAAGACAATACAAAATAGAACTAATACATGAAGAAATACGCGGGCGGAGCCGCGGGAAAATGCTAGTCTTCTATATATAAGTACGAGCAAACATTAGGCAAAAAGATAATAATATTATGTTATTAGTAGAAATTACAAAGTGTATGAAAATTATAAATACAATGAAATATGAATCAAATTTACGCTTACGGCTACGGATTTTAGATCACTATATAGTATATGTAAAACAAAGTCACTTCCCGCTGTCTGTCACTACATATGCTAAGATCTTTAAAACTACGCAACGGATTTTGATGCGGTTTTTTTTTTAATAGAGTGATTCACGAGGAAAGTTTATATGTATAATACATGCATATTATAATACAGAAAAGCCGAGAAATTCAAAGATTTGTAGTTCATACTAACTGTTAAAACGTACCTAGGGACGAATCCGAGCGAAGCGAGGTGAGTCGCTAGTTTAACTTTAAAACAATAACGAGACTTTTCTTAAAACTTCATCATATATTTAAATTTTATTTCATCCCTTCGAGTACTATTATGGGTGTATCTAAAGCCCTTCATTTTAAACTCTCCCACACAAACAGTGGTAACTCAAGACGTATATTGCGTATGTTAATAATTTCTTATGTTCATAATTGGATTAAGCAGAATCCAGTTAGAGAGAGAATAAAATAACAAAAAATTAAAAGTGGGTCTGTATGTAATTCACTCACGGTAGAAGTCAAACTTCTTTGGCAAATATCGCAATTAAATTAAAACAAATCAATCTATACTAATATTATAAAGCTGAAGAGTTTGTTTGTTTGTTTGTTTATTTGTTTGTTTGTTTGTTTGGTTGAACGCGCTAATCTCAGGAACTACTAATCCGATTTGAGAAATTCTTTTTTGCATTAGATAGCCCGTTAACTGAGGAAGGCTATAGGCTATATATCATCTCGGAAAAAATGTACGGTTCCCATGGGATGGAATTGGTTTTGTCTAGGGACGAACCCGAAGCGAAGCGAGGATGAGTCGCTAGTCATTAAATAAGGCATATTACAATCATATATTTATAGAATATCATATACGGAAAGAATATATTATTATATATTTGTCAGACAATAATAACGGTTACCATGACAACATGGCAATCTATTCTATCTCATTATCTCGCCGGCTTAATCCTATATATTTATGTGTCTGTCTCTTTTTAGTGTCGCATTTTCGTTTAATCGAGTTTCAAATCACAACGATTCTAAAGAAGTTTCACTTTAAAAAAATATTTTTACTAAAATATTCCACACTTTTTTACAACCGGCTCTTAGACTACATCGTGCCCGGACATAAGATGCCGTTGATGGCGTCGAGTGTTGAGCGCCGCATTTATACCCACTTAACGTTTCACGAACAAATTACTTGAAATTAGGAAAATTTCAACGAGAAAAGGTTTTTTAATGGAGATGGGAGTAATAAAATTTAACCGGTTCCCATCAGCCCTACACTATGACGGTCTCTTAAGGGCTTCCATTTAAATGCGATTCTCATTAGAACGCCTGCACACTGTAGACTTTTCGGACGATAGTCCTTAATTAGTATGGAGACAAAATAAATAAATAAATAAATATATTGGGAAATTAACACACAGCGCCATCTAGTTCCACGGTAAGCTACACGGCTTGTGTTATGGATACCAGATAGTTGATACACTACACACATATATAACTTTAAATACATACATATTATAAATATAAATACCCATGAGTGGAGTACAAATATTTGTGCTCATCACACAAATGAATGCCCCCAGCGGGACTCGAACCCGCGACCGCTGGAACAGCAAGTAGGGTCACTACAAACTAAGTCAAACGTGTCGTTGATAATAATAATTATTAATTATAATATGCAAGTGGCATTAATACATAAAATCATATACACACATTTCCTAACAAATATTCAAAAAGTGGCGTCGACATGTGACGTTAAGTCAAACCAAAGAATAAAATAAAAAATCGAAAGTTCTTATTCTTTAAACACAAATTCGAACTTACGCACACCACATAAAGTATTTTTTAAACGAAACAAGATGCGTTTTAATTTTGTCATCCGAAAAGCAATGAACAAAAGAGATGTAAAAAAAGCGCATAATTTCAAATTGTGCACTTTTTTTGAGGAAATTTTTGAGACGCTATGTGTATCTTGAGTTTTTGTATGTCGATAGCATGTGGGCTCGTTTTATCGACTCGGTAGCGACCAAATAATTAATAATTGGTATTAATTACAATTTACTAACTACTGAACTATCGGCCGACGACATTGTAATTATCTCATTGTTCGATCTAATTTTTAATGAAGATTGTGAAGGTTTAACAAAGCTTAATATTTAGCAATATTATTTGTCTTCTATGTCGATACTATGGCAGTTAAGGCGCTTTTATTACCGGTGTAAGTCTTACCTGAAGCGTACCAATGTTTTCTATTACATAATATAGATGGCGTTATCATGTCTCCTCATAGCTTGGCAATATTTTATATCGTACAATATAGATGGCGCTGTTAAGTCTTGAATCGCGCTATTGAAATATTCTAACAAGTTTAGTATATATACAAATTGAAAGTCTGAGCTACTGTACTCGCTTCGGCAGTACATATACTAAAATTGGAACGATACAGAGAAGATTAGCATGGCCCCTGCGCAAGGATGACACGCAAAATCGTGAAGCGTTCCACATTTTTTGAAGAGTTTCACTAGCATTGGTACAGCATTTATTTTGACTTAACACAGAATAATATTATAATTCCTTTTATACATATAATAAAATTCTAAGTCAAATCTATACATTAAATATTTTTTTGGAAAATCTTATTGAAATAGTCATTATTATCGATACAGAGGCCGAATTTATACTTTTTAGAATTTTTGTCTGTTACCGCATCAACCACTGGAGGGATTTTGGTGAAATTTGGTATGATGATAGCCGGTTATCTGGGTCAACATATAAAATACTTTTTACAGCGGGAAAACATCTCATCTCTGAGAAACCTATATTAAACCTTAAAACGTAAGTAGGGACGAACCCGAGCGAAGCGAGGGACGAGGGTGAGTCCCTAGTTCATATTATAAAAAGGGAAGATTTTTTTGTTTGTTTATTTGTTTGCTTGTACCGAATAAGCCCTAAAACTGATCTTTGATGAAATTTAGTAAATTGATAGTGTGAGACCCTGGGAAGGACGTAGGATAATTTTTATCCCGGAAACCATCTCTAAAGGGGGTGAAAACGTTGAAAAAAGTTTGTATGAAAAAATGATGTTTGTATTCATGTAAGTAAGTATGAAATACCATATAGATGTATTGAAGTAAAACTTTTTGCTCATACCGTTAAAATTAACTTTATCTGCTAGTATAGTAATATATGATCTGTGCTTTATCTGTTGTTGGAAGGTGAATGATGAGAAAGCGTTTTTTTATCATTTGTATAGACTATAGGTACCTACTGGTATACACAAGATCGCTTTCTTGATAACTTACTATTAACACAATGTACAAAAAAATACTTATAAACTGTGCTAGGCCTATCACAAAATGTACTGAGTTGTATGGTATTGAGTTCGAGCGGCCGACGCATCGCTGTTTCTAGCATTTTCTGTAGTTGTTATTACTTCTATGTAAAGTTTTATAATAAATTATGTATTTAAAAAAAAAGTATGTAATTACGTTTCTTTTGAACTGACATATATTCTGCTATACATTTTACTTAATAATATTAATGTTGTAAGGATATATTTACAGCTAATTCTAAAAGTTTTTAGTAGTTTTTAAGATTTTGAAAAGGATTTTTTGTATAGAAATCCAATACATATTTTCAAATTCCGAGGCCGCTATAAACTCAACCACTATATACGAGATATTATTACCTATATATTTTTCATTTCGTTTGCTTAGTATAGTATTTCAATCCATGAGCTTGAAAAAGTGTCGTCGCGCATTTTAATAAAAAACTTGCTTCGGAATTTTGGCTTTATTTCAATTAATAATGAAAATTTGTGAAACGCGAGGCCGCTATGAACTATAGGTATTAATAAATATTCTCCACCATACAATTAGTCAAAATTGTCGAAAAGTTTCAGTTTCTTTGAATAAGAACGTCAAAAATAGGCATTATATTGAAAAATTACAGTGAAAATGTAACAGGCCTCTTAATGTCAGAGACAAAAATCAAACAAATAAGCAAAATAATAAAACAAAAAGCCAACATCACGCGGTGTTCCCAGGCGGTCACCCATCCAAGTACTGACCGCGCCCGACGTTGCTTAACTTCGGTGATCGGACGAGAACCGGTGTATTCAACGTGGTATGGACGTTGGCGCTTACATGTTTAAAAATATGGTACTAATTTCATTAAATGACGACTTATATTTTATTATTATTCGAGTTACATAAAAAAAATCTTTACCTATACTTATATTATAAATGTGAAAGTTTGTGAGTATGGATGTATGTTTGTTACTCTTTCACGCCAGAACGGCTGAACGGATCTGAATGAAATTCGGCGGAGAGATAGATTATAATCTGGAATAATACATAGGCATTTTTATCCCGGAAAAATGTATGGTTCCCGTGGAATAGGTTTGTTTTTGTTTTCTATAGTTTTGTTTTGTTTTCTTGTTTTATAATATAATTATTTATTTACAGCTTTTTAAATAGGAAAATTAGCGAGAATGGTTGTTAACCAACTTTAAATCATTAGATATCCTAAACTGTTATTTAAAATGAAAAATAATGAAAGAAACTTAAAAATGATATTTAAATACATATTCAACGATACCCCACTTGACATAGTTCGTCGATTTGTCATTTTTTTTCTTTTTCACATTATAAAATCTAGCAGCTCCCATATTTAATTGTTTTAGGTCACTATCTAAGAACACTTGGTCTTGGACTAATGAGATGAATCTAACGATACTTTAATTGAAGAAATCCATCGAGTGATTTGGAAGATATGAGGGAATAATGAATATTACAAAAAAACATACAAAGATAGGCGCAAAAAACAACCCTTTTCTTGCAGTCGAGTAATAAAAATAGCATGTTAACTTGATGATGCCACCTACAACATTTTTCTTCAACTACGTGATCTAAAGTTTGTATATATCCTAGTTTCCTTATTTTTCACTAGATGGCGTTAATATTTACAATATTTTATTGTAATATTTAAATAATATTATAATATATCAAAAACTTAAAAAATCCCATTAAAATATTACATAAAGCTAAGTTAAATAAGTGTAACTACAAAAATTCAAAAAATTTCTAAACATAAACTATTAAGAAATACAGTTTTAATTACGTTTTTATAGTTTTTGGCTTTGTCAATAGATGGCGCTAATTAATAAACATGATTTTTTTCAGAAAATTAGAGAATTTTAGTATATTGCATATCAATTTAAAAGTTTACTTGATAAAAAAATTTTTCATTGATGCACATTTTTACTTTAGATTATAATCACAAGATGACACAAAGTATATAGGTACGTATATAGATAGATTGAAGACGGACAGATATCATATTGTTCAATAATGGTTCTCAATATTTTTAAATTATTGTTTATTAGTTAAAATGAGGAGAGGAAATATTTAATTCTCAAAAATAACAAGGGAAGTAGATAGAGCCTCTTTGAGTATAATAATAATGTTCACTTTTTACTATCATTTATCAAAGATCATAATAACTAGTAGTAGGTATTATATATTAATAATAAAGTATAAGTCGACATTTAATAAAATTAGTATAATTATTTTGACACATCCGAATGCCAACGTCCATACCACGTTGAATACACCGGTTCTCGTCCGATAACCGAAGTTAAGCAACGTCGGGCGCGGTCAGTACTTGGATGGGTGACCGCCTGGGAACACCGCGTGACGTTGGCTTTTTTACATTTTCACATTTTTTAATATATACTAATTTATTAATCATGAATGAATTTGTTTTATATTTTAATCTTATTCAAATTATAAGAAAAAGACTGTTGCCTTGACATAATTATCACAAGAACTACTATATTGAGTATATTTATAGAAAAACCTATGTCCATCATAAAAAGCGAAAATAATCTATATGTAACATATTATAAAATAAGGTGCTTCGCCGTGTCTGTCTGTCTGTCTGTACGCGATAAACTCAAAAACTTCCGAACGGATTTTCATAATTGGTTTTCACCAACAGACGGAGTGGTTCATGAGGAAGGTAAGGTAGGTAGGTGTGTATAATTCATTAAGGTTTTGTGTAAATTGGCTGAAATATGACGATGATTGTTGAATATGTTGACTGGGAGCTTGACTGGCGTGCGCCGCGTAAACTAATGAAGTTATACGAAAACAATGTACCTATTACAAAATTATTCCTCAAAGACCTTCCTGTTAAAGTATTTCGTTCGACGGAACTCATTAAGGCATTTTATAAACATTTGTGTGTAAAGTATATTATTCATAATTTAATTGTTAAATATTTATTTTGGTACTATATTGTGTGTATTTGATGGCTCCAAATACTGCTCCTATATTTTGCCGCCTTATATTGCCTGCAGATTGTGAAGGCCTAACAGAGCTAAATATTTAGCAATATTAGTTGTCACCTATACAATTCATACCTTTTTCCCTTTTCATTTTTCTAGTGTTGAAAAAAAAATAGCTAATAGCTTTCGTGACATGCACCGCTCACGACAACGACTGTACTTTTAGTATTATGGCTACATTGTTTCGCGTTAAAGTCAAAATAAATGCTGTACCAATGCTAGTGAAACTCTTCAAAATATGTGGAACGCTTCACGATTTTGCGTGTCATCCTTGCGCAGGGGCCATGCTAATCTTCTCTGTATCGTTCCAATTTTAGTATATGTACTGCCGAAGCGAGTACACTTACTCAGACTTTCAATTTGTATATATACTAAACTTGTTAGAATATTTCAATAGCGCGATTCAAGACTAAACAGCGCCATCTATGTTTTAATATAGAAAGTATTCGCAAGCTATGAATCGACTTGACGGCGCCATCTATGTTGTATAATAAAAAACATTGGTAAGCTATGACGATACTTTTATATACCTAGGTAATACTATTTAAGTATATTTAATCAAATCTTAAAAACATATCGGTGGTTTATTTTAATCCATAACATAACACCTTAGTCAAAACATATTGTCTCTTTTATTATTGTAACGTATCTTGCAACCGGTTCTTGATCCATAATATAGTATTATGTAATTTATACTGTACTAGTATGACTTTTTTACACATATAAATGCCAACGTCCATACCACGTTGAATACACCGGTTCTCGTCCGATCACCGAAGTTAAGCAACGTCGGGCGCGGTCAGTACTTGGATGGGTGACCGCCTGGGAACACCGCGTGACGTTGGCTATTTTGTATATTTGTGTAATTTTTGCCTCCTCTGGCATAAAATAAGTTACCAAGAAAACAATCTTGTGTATTATCATATAGTAAAAAAAACTAGATTTGCAACGAATAGCATATTCGGCCATACGCCGAATACCGAATATTCACTGGGCTTTCTGGCCGAATAGCCGAATATTAGGCAAAAGTATTCGGCCAGCACGTGGCGAGAAAACTTGTATCTACGTGTTTGTTTCTTGTTTGGCGCCAGGAAGTAGTATTTATTTAGAGCGTCTTTTGTCTGAATCTGGGATTGTCTAGAAATAAATTACTGCCTGAAAATGCAGAAATGATGATGAATGAAGATGAATGAAGATGAAGATGCAGTCTTGCACCTCTGAATTTTCATGTGCGAATCATTTTCTAACTTGATTACCACTTGCCTTACGGTGAAGGAAAACATCGTGAGGAAACCTGCATGTCTGAGAGAACCTAGCAAGTTTTCGAAAGACATGTGAAGTCCGTCAATCCGCACTTGGCCAGCGTGGTGGACTATGGCCTGATTCCCCTCGTATTGAAGGGAGGCCCGTGCCCAGCAGTGGGACATTAAAAAGGGCCGAATACAATATTCGGCTTTCGGATTTTTTGAAGAGTTTCACTAGCATTGGTACAGCATTTATTTTGACTTTAACGCGAAACAATGTAGCCATAATACTAAAAATACAGTCGTTGTCTTGAGCGATCCATGTCACGAAAGCTATTACCTATTTTTTTTTCAATGCTAGAAAAATGAATAGGGATAAATAGGGAAAAAGGTATGAATTGTATAGGTGACAACTAATATTGCTAAATATTTAGCTATGTTAGGTCTTCACAATCTGCAGGGAATATAAGGCGGCAAAATATAGGAGCAGTATTTGGAGCCATCAAATACACACAATATAGTACCAAAATAAATATTTAACAATTAAATTATGAATAATATACTTTACACACAAATGTTTATAAAATGCATTAATGAGTTCCGTCGAACGAAATACTTTAACAGGAAGATCTTTTTAAGAGGAATAATTTTGTAATACATTGTTTTCGTATGACTTCATTAGTTTACGCGGCGCACGCCAGTCAAGCTCCCAGTCAACATATTCAACAATCATCGTCATATTTCAGCCAATTTACACAAAACCTTAATGAAATACACACCTACCTACCTTACCTTCCACATGAACCACTCCGTCTGTTGGTGAAAACCAATTATGAAAATCCGTTCGGAAGTTTTTGAGTTTATCGCGTTCAGACAGACAGACAGACACGGCGAAGCACCTTATTTTATAATATGTTACATAAAGATTATTTTCGCTTTTTATGTTGGACATAGGTTTTTCTATAAATATACTTAATATAGTACCTAGTTCTTGTGATAATTAAGTCAAGGCAACAGTCTTTTTCTTATACTCTGAATAAGATTAAAATATAAAACAAATTCATTCAAGATTCATTAATTAGTATAAATAAAAAAAATGTGAAAATGTAAAAAAGCCAACGTCACGCGGTGTTCCCAGGCGGTCACCCATCCAAGTACTGACCGCGCCCGACGTTGCTTAACTTCGGTGATCGGACGAGAACCGGTGTATTCAACGTGGTATGGACGTTGGCATTCGTACGTGTCAAAATAATCATACTAATTTTATTAAATGTCGACTTATACATTATTATTGTTATATAATACCTACCTACTACTAGTTATGATCAATGATAGTAAAAAGTGAACTTTATTATTATAGTCAAAGAGGCTCTATCTACTTCCCTTGTTATTTTTGAGAATTAAATATTGCCTCTCCTCATTTTAACTAATAAACAATAATTTAAAAATATTGAGAACCATTATTAAACAATATGATATCTGTCCGTCTTCAATCTATCTATATACGTACCTATATACATTGTGTCATCTTGTGATTGTAATCTAAAGTTAAAATGTGCATCAATGAAAATTTTATTAATCGAGTTAACTTTTAAATGGCTATGAAATAAAACAATAAATATATTTTTTGTTTAATATTTGTGTACCTTTAAGGTTTAGTTAGGTACTACCAGTTTAAATAGTATTTGCGCAGATGGCATAACACTATTTACTTAGGTTTATGAAAAAGAAACGAAAGTATTCGAAAAATATTATTATCTAAATTCAATTTTAAATAAGAAAGGCAATTTTACAATACAATTATGCTTGATTTTAATAACTAATAAGCTACTTTCTATAATGGTTATACAAAAGAATGTACCTAATATATATATATATATATATATATGTTGAAAAAATGACCACTTAATTATTTTTGCATTTTGATCACTAAATTCTCTAATTAAAAAAAACCATGTTTATTAATTAGCGCCATCTATTGACAACGGTAAAAACTATGAATAACGTAATTAAAATTGTAATTTTTTGATACTTATTGATGTTTAGATACTTCTTGAATTTTTATAGTTACACTTATTTAACTTAGCTTTATGTAAAAGCTTAATGGGATTTCTGAAATTTTAGATATATTAAATGATTTAAATATTACAATAAAATATTGTAAATATTAACGCCATCTAGTGAAAAATAAGCAAACTAGTATATCTACAAATTTTAGATCACGTACTTAGTTGACGAAAAATTGTGTAGATGACATCTTCAAGTTAACATGCAATTTTTTAATATCAGATCACATAATAATTTACTATTATTTTATTAGCAAATATCATGTAATAATTTACTAGTAATATTGGCATGTAGATTAAAGGTCAATGTCTGAATCGTTTTTACACCAGGGATACATTTCACCAGGGATATAAGATACCACCATGTAATATTTCATTTAAATCGGTCCCACAGTTTCGGAGATTAGCCCGCACAAACAGACAAATAGACAGAGAAACAAAAAAAAAAAAACTGGATCTGTCCTACTTCTCTTCTTACATACCCCTGACTCGGTTTAGCAATTTTTTCTATGTACAGACATTCGACCTCTACAGTTTTATTATACCTATGTATAGATTTTAGTCGAAATACAAGAAGACTGTTTGCCTTAAGACTTATTTATATCAAAAGAACTACTTACTATATTATATGTATAGGTAGTGTATATTATATTGTATATGTGTAGGTATATGTTTAGGTATATGTCTTGTCCAACATAAAAAGCGAAAATAATACAAATTAATGTTATAAAGAAGCAAAGTTTGTTTGTTTGTTTGAACGCGCTAATCTCAGGAACTACTATTCCGATTTGAAAAATTCTTCTTTTTTTGTTTATTGAGAAAGGCTATTAATAAGATTTTTTATTAAATTTAATTGACGATAAATACTTATTTCATTGAAGTCGACAAGTTTGGCTTAGTTTATAGTGACCCTACTTGCTGTGCCAGCGGTCCCGGGTTCGAGTCCTGCTGGGGACAATTGTTTGCGTGATGAGCATGAATGTTTATACTCCGATCATGGGTGTTTATATTTATAAAACGTATGTATTTAAAGTTATATATGTGTAGTAGGTATATCAACTATCTGGTATCCATAACACAAGCCTCGTAGCTTACCATGGAACTAGATAGTGCTATGTGTTAATGTCCTAACACATATATTTATTTAATAACACTACAGTGAGACTTATGTATCATATTTGCTACGGTACCAACTGATGCATCTAATTTAAGGTCTACAAGCCAAATGCATCGTACAGACAGTAAAAAAGGCAGAAAATTATGTGACAAAGATATTAAGTTTAATTTCTTTATTATTCATTGATCATACTGTTTACATTGTTTTTTATACACGTTGATTTATTTCCGCTATAAATAATAATTAGATCCTTTATCATAATATGACGAACATTATACAAAAGATACCAAGTTTCAAATAAAAAACATATAATAGGTTAATTTGAAGGGTTAAATGTAAGAAAAACTGGTATGCTTTAGAGATTCTGTTATTTATTGCAAAATAGCTCTTATGTTTACGTAATAAAGTTGATAATGCTTAGTGTAATTATATGTAAATTACATACTATTCGTTTTCGAAAAGTTTTATTCATTGTGGTACAGTAGTTTGTTAATGAACTCGTATAATTTGGACATGAACAATAGTAATATAATAGAATAGGTGAAAGTTCTACGTATTAGATCGCTACGCTGTATATCTTGAAGTACATAGTGTAACATTTAATTCAATTCTTACATAATGTCAATACAATTTTTTTTTATTTAAAATCTTTTAGTACTTTTTTAGATTTACGCGAATATTTGTCATTTTAAATAAAACTATCTTTTCGGATTTTGTCGCGGATTTATTTTGATTTTCGGAATTAAAATAAATTACAGACAGATAACAGACAGACAGACAACAAAAATTCTAAAAACTAGGTATAGATTCGGTCTCTGTATCGATAATAATGTCTATTTCAATAAGATTCTCCAAAAAATATTTAATGTACAAATTCGGCTTAGTTATAATTTTATTATATGTATAGACTCGAGATTTACTTAGACATGTCCATGTCATACTCCAGATCACAATCTATCTGTGATCTAAATTTCATTTGAATTTGTCAAGCTATTTCATCGTGAAGGTACTTTCAGTTTCCCCGATCGTTAAAAACAATCAGTGATACTTTATACTAAATTGATAAATCTTAAGGGTTACTTAATAATAACAGTTAATTATCTGATATAATTTTAGGATATTTTGTCGGTCTTTTTATTTAATATATTAACTTATAATAGAACTTGTAATTTTTATTAATTTCTTCTTTATATAAGTAATGAATTTCTTTAAATTTTTAAGTATTTTTACTATTTTTCTAATATAAGAGTTATTCACCTTCCTATTCTTAAGAAATACTAATTATGCAGAGAGATTTTACAAAATTAGCTTAATTTTAAAGCTTATTTTAGTTCCGCTAAGTTGTTTTGGCTAGTTTTTTTTCTAGACTAAGGCTTTATCATTCAAAACTGGAGGTAGACTCATGATAATAACAGCTAACAAGTTGTAATAACTTAATGCTGGATATTTTTTTATTTGAATTTATTCTAATGAATTTATCTATAATAATAATTACATTTTTGTTTAGTGCAAGTCTTTTCTCATTTTCGGGTTCTAGTAGGTATTACATTAATAACAAAAAGCGTCAGTAACTACAACAGATTCATTTTACCTGTAACACATCCTACTATGTATAAGGCTTTAAGCTTTCATGATCACTGATAGTACTTTTGTGATATGTAATGGCATATTTAATATGTTATATAATAAAATTAACAGATAAAAGTTGGTGTAAAACGTGGTAAGTATTCCATTTTACATTAGAAAAATATAAAAATATTTCAAACTATGCCTAGATATAGTGCAGTTTTTAGAATATGATAAGAATAAATATAAATATCAATATAAAAGAAATTAAGTGACCATTTTACAAAAAGTGCAGTATAAGGCGTGGTCAGTTCTCACCACGCCCATTAGGGGTAGGGCAGATGCGCGTGAGTCGACAAAAGCGCGTTGAAAGCTTTTGATGTGACGGTTGATAGTGTCGACTTGTTTTAAAATGTTGTTATTTAATTTTATTAAATAACCATCCTTAAAGTAGACTTATAGATATTAAAATCAAATATTCAACTGCTTAACTTTATAAATGTAGGTACGTTATAAGTTTAAAATGTGTTTTAAAATTATCTTAATAAGACTGTGATATTTTCTTGACAAAATTTACTTTTAAGCTAACTTAGTTAATAAAGCTATATTTTTTATGTATACTAGCGACTCACCTTCGCTCCGCTCGGGTTCATCCCTAGATACGTTTTAACGTTTAGTATAGATTTTTCAGAATGATATATTTTCCCGCAGTAAAAAGTATCCTATATATTGACTCGGATAACCAGCTATCATCATACTAAATTTCATCAAAATCTGTTCAGTGGTTTTCTCGTGATGCGTTTCCAGACAGACAGACAAGACAGACAGACGAAAATTCTAGAAACTATTGATTTGGCCTCTGTATCGATAATAATGATTATTTCGATAAGGTTTTGCAAATTCCATGTAAAAAGAGTGGTGATTCTTATAAACATTATTGTATGTGGAACTCGTTTTTAAAAAATCTATTATATATACTAAATTTTATGAAGTGGGTACAGTAGTAATTATATTTATTCTGAAAATTTTAATGGGAACCTTATTTTTTTATATGATATATATAAATATAAAAAAATAAGGTTCCCATTAAAATTTTCACAGTTCAGTAGGTACCTACCTTTTTTCACGTGTTTTTCAACTGGTTTTCTTTTTTTTGTTTAGAAGCTATTGACGAGCTTTAGTGTTATTAATAAAGAAAGATTATAGTCAAATATCGGTTACTGGTAAAACACTTGTCTAGTATAGTTTAACTGCCTCGGTGGTGTAGTGGCTAGCACGTATGGCTGCACATCCAGAGGTCCTGGGTTTGAGTTCTTTCTGTTTAGTAAGTGTCAGTAACAACAGCCCGGAGTTGGGAAGTTGGCGGTGTCTCACTCCCGTGCCTCGGAGAGCACGTAAAGCCGTCAGTCCTGCGCCTTAACTCTCACCGGTCGTGTCGAGTAGTCGTCCCACCGGTGTATGAGAGTGACAGGAATAGAGAGTGCACTTGTGTCTGCGCGTACACTTGTGCACTATACTATCTTCTTCGTAGATGGTTAATATCAATAAGATTGGCCGCTATGGTCGAAATCGATCGAGAGGAGGACATAGTTTAAACGATAAATCTCGTTAAAGGCAACACAGTGACGAAGCGGACGAATGGGCGGACAGTGCTTACCTTACTTACCCAGTAATTCTTACTAAACCATTTTAATATAGAACCCTAAAATCATATCAAAATCTGAACTAATTCATTTCATTAATAAAATTGCATCAATTGAAAAAAAAAACGTTTGTCCATTTTTAACCTACAATTTGGCTATAATAAAACGTACGATTACGATCTTAACCATATCTATAATCGCTTAAATGGCAATAAAGCGACAATTATTATATAAAAGAGAAATTCGATATCTATTCATACTTAGCGGTAGCATTTTGTAAGTCGACACTATTGTGAGAGGTGTTAAACGCTTAGCGCTATAGATGTAATTGGATTGGTCTTGATACTTTTATACAATTTTATTTTTAACCGATTGCTGCAAAAAAATGTAATGTTTCTGTGTGTATGTATGTACATACGTATGTATGTTTCTTATGAGGGTTTTCATTTATTTTGTTTCTTTAAATTCATCTCTGTTGTGAATATATGGTATATTATGATTAAATATGACAACAATTTGGCTCAGTTTGTAGTGACTCTAGTTGCTGTGCCAGCGGTCGCGGGTTTGACACCCGCTGGGGGCATTTATTTGTGTGATGAACATGAATGTTTGTACTCCAGTTGTTTATATTTGTAATATGTATTTAAAACTATATCCATAACACAGGCCTCGCAGCTTACCATGGAATTAGACGGTGCTGTGTTTTAATGTTCCAATTATTTATTTCTTTATGTTCCAACATATTTATAAAAAAATAACCTTAAAATCATGGAAGCTATAAAAGAAAACATAGAGACGAAGCAACAGATAAAAGCTCGTCTAGCAAAATATTTGTACTCTTAATGTAAAATACTCGTATTTAAACACTTCCAAAAATGCGAGCGTAAAATGCCGCCGGCGTTTTCTGTAACACTATACTTCACACCCTTATTGTGTGACACATTGTATTTTCGTCGTTTTATTCAAGAATATGCTTTAAAAGCGGCATTTTATTATTACAAAAGAAATTGTATAAAAAAGTGATTCCAGCGTGCCTATATGTAAGAACACAAGATATATATAAGTTATGAGAGAGAGCAATTTTCAAACTTGGAGACTAAGACAATACTTTAGTAGATATACGCGAAAATTTTAAATATCCACCTGCCATCTGGTGGTCAAATATGCAGAAAGAGATCCAGAGAGACAACCTGAGTACGCAGACAAGCCAGAGTAGAATTCTCTGGCGCAATTATTCAAGGAGACCCGACCCCATCTAAACTGGGAAGAGGGGTGGACAAAGAAGATGAAGATATACGCGAAAATTTTACATTTTAAATAAGTACCTCCCATGAGCATGATCGCTGTAAAGCATTTGAAATGTTGGGAGCTAGCCTGAAATGAAATAAATATGCAAAAAAATACGAAAAGACAATTTTACTTAAAACGTTTGAAGAGTTCGTGTTGTAAAGAGTTAAAGCTCGAGTACAGTGTCATACACTAGAAGATGCCAGGCCTATGCCCAGCAGTGGACGAAAATGGGTTAATAATGATGATGATGTCAATGAAACTTCGAGATGGCTCTCAGGACCTGCTTTACAAGTCGACAGTATTTCCAACAAGCACTGACACCATTGATTTATAGAAACATTTGCACGAAATTTTATAATTTGATTTAATTATATTAAATAGGCTTAGCAAAAGTCAAATAATAATTAAAAAACAAAAAAAAAAACCATAATCTTTGGGAGTTCGCCATATTGGATTTAGGACGTCACTTAGTTAACCATGCATTGTCATCTAAACGAAACGTGTGTGCAAAATTTCAGCTCAATCGGTTGAGGATAACTTTCAGTTGCATGATTTGATCCAAACAAACATACATCCTTGCAGAACCTCATTCCATTTGTAACATTTTTAATATTATATGATATGTTTTTAATATGGCAATTTCAATATAATAAAGAAAAATATTATATCGAAAGATAAAACTTTTCTATTGTTTGAAATACTGTACGTGAATTAATTTCCTTTTGCAACACGTATAAGATTTCACCTGAACAAGTAAGTTCATTTGTACTAGGTTTCATGTTATTATAATATGAACCTTATTTAAGTTATTGAATTTAGAGAATGTTTAGGCCATTTGGGCAATTAGTTGGCTATATCACTCGATACGAAGATCACAGGTTCGATAGTACAATCTTATAAATTTATCATACCGTCCTTCCTGCCCTTGATACTTTTTATATTAAATCAAAATATACTTTACTAGCGGCTCACTCTCGCTTCACTCAGGTTCACCTCTAGGAAAACAAAAACAAACCTATCCCACGGGAACCGTACATTTTTCCGGGATAAAAAGTAACCTATGTGTCATTCCAGACTATAATCTATCTCAGTCTCAAATTTCATCCAGAACCGTTCAGCCGTTCTGGCGTGAAAGAGTAACAAACATACATACATCCATACATACATTCTTACAAACTTTCGCGTTTATAATATTAGTAGGATTCAAATGGACTTTTACAAGTACTTTTAAATCGTCACTTATATATTTTTAAAGTTTTATATAAATGTAAGTACGTAAGTCCGTCAGGAATATACCACCGTCTTTTAAGAAGAGCGCGCGAGAAACTTAACAGTTGCTCTTTTAAAATAATATTTGTCTATTTCAAGAATTGCTGTCCCACGAAATATAAGAGTATATAAATGAAATTGTATAGAAAGTGCACTTGTATTTGTGCACTTTAATATCTTTTATATAGTTGACTAATCTTAGGAAAATTAACGGACTTTAGCCATAATAATGTTTTTTAACGAACTTATAAACAATGGATGTATGGATGTATGTTTGTTACTCTTTCACGCCAGAACGGCTGAACGGATCTGGATGAAGTTTAGCACAGTGATAGATTACAGTTTGGAATAGGTTTGTTTTTGTTCTCCTAGAGACGAACCCGAGGGAAGCGAGGGTGAGCCGCTAGTAGTTAATAATATCTGGTACTCGTGATACAGTTTTAAAAAACTTTCTCTTATTGTGAACATTCTTGTAAATGTGAAGTGCTAAACTTATAGGTATATGTATAGGTGTATATGCTACGAGCAAAACCCGCGGCTTCGCTCGCGCTAAAACTACAACAAAAAAGTTTAAAAAGGTAGGTTTCATACAAATTTTCATCCCTTATTTTATCTCCTTATGGGATGAATTTCAAAAAACGCTAAAACACGTATTTATTTAATTGTATTGAAGAGCATTAATACCAAGTTTCAAGAAATTCTGATCATAAATATTTTTTGGTTTGTGTTATAACGTGTATTCCCGTGGGAATGAGATAATCTCCCGCGGTGAAAAGTATCCTATATGTTGACCCGGATATCCAGCTATCACCATACCAAATTTTATCAAAATCCCTCCAGTGGTTTTTCTGTGTTGCGGTAACAGACAGACAGACAGACAAAAATTCTAAAAACTATAGATTCGGTCTCTGTATCGATAATAAAGTCTATTTCAATAAGATTTTCCAAAAAATATTTAAGGTACAGATTCGACTCAGTTAGAATTTTATTATATGTATAGATAGGTTATAGTTTGAAAAAGATGAGTATACATTTCTTGAGTTTCAGGTTAAGAGAACAATTTAAATTTTCTGCTAATTAAACACATAATTTGATAATAACTTGTTTCCTAGGTTAAAGTTGAGAGTGGGAGAATGGAAAACACTTTTAAACTATGACATTTAGCTTTTTAATCTTTTCTTACTAATCAGTACATAATATATACTAGTGTGTTCAAATAAACGAACGAACAAACTCTTCAGCTTTATATATTAGTATAGATGAATGTAGCAGTTTTATAATAAGTACTATTGATATTGTCAATAGTGCCTTATCAATATGACAAATGATATATATAATACTTTAAAAATTTTCGAGAGTCTCAAGTTGACCATGATGCTGTAAAGCATTCGAAACGTCGGGAACCAAAAATCAACTAAGAATAGGTATAGTTTTATTTAAAATGTCAAATATACGCGTAAATCTAATAACATATATGGCATATACATATATATATATATATATATATATATATATATACATGTAAATGGACCGTTCGACCGACCGACCAGACAGTTCAAAAACATTTTTCATCTAAGATTATTTGACTCTATTTTTGTTAGAAAATAATTAAGTCTTCTATTTTCTTAAGTATTAACTTATCACGTCTTGGGAAAAACAATTTATCTATCGGCTGAACTTTGCGCAAACAAAGCTCTTCGGCAAACACTGTGCCCGCTAAATATATTATTATATCGTTTCATCCATAAGTATAAATTCGAAGTATAAAGAATAAATTCATTTTACTTGCCGTTGATTTACTCGGCAGCCGAGTCTCGGCTCGACCCAGGACTAAGGACTTCAGTATATGTTCTACACTTATAACGATGCATATAAAATAAACGTTTAGGTAAATAAATAAATAAATATGTGACACAAGGAGTAATAAAAGAACCGGTTTACAAGATATCGTGAAACGTACATACATATGTATATCTAGACCAAAAAACCATACCGAAATTAAATACCTCTTCCTTATTTAAAGTCGGTTAAAAGTATTTTTTGAAAAACTATGCGTACATCACAATTTTATTATTTTGTATACTAATAGAATACACGTAAATATATAGACACATTTCATTTGTCCGAACAAAAATACGGTTAGCAGCCTAACAATACCGGTGGTAGGACTCTGTCAAGCCTGAGGAGTCCGACTGGATGGGTACCACCCCCTTATCTAGCCAAGCCTTCTGCCGCCAAGCAACAATGATTGTATTGTTGTGTTCCGGTATGAAGGATAAGGTAGCCAGCGCAATTACAGGCAAGAGGCATATCATCTTAGTCCTCACAGTGATAACGCACCTGCGGTTCTGCATTATTGTTACTTAAAACCTAAGTGCAGAACCGTAGGTGTTATGGGCGTCAAGTACTGCTTTCCATCAGGTGGTCTGTCTGCTCGTTTGTCACTGAATGTCATAAAAAAAACGCGTACATATAAAGACAGATTTCATTTGTCCGAACAAAAATACGGTTAGCAGCCTAACAATACAATGTTCATAGAAACAATACCGTTTCAAATGAAATATTATTTTCAATGAACGTAATGTTTTAGACAAGGCGATATGGCGATAACCGAGTTAAAAATAGCAATTTAATCCTATCCCATCGCACCGTTGCAATCTGGTCGCGATCGGGAATTCCCCGCGGGAAGAGATAAGAAGTTTTATTATGAGTACAATAAGCTTTATAGGGCATATTTGCGCAGGATATAGGCGAGCTTCCATTATTTTTATGGGTGTAGGTAAATTTTATTACTTTTTCACCCTTGTTGCTTATGTATTTTCGCATGTTTCTCATTGTCAAACAGTTATCTCAAAAGAAAAACAAGAGGATTTTATTAAAATAACCTAAGATTGAATTTTCTATTTCATTTTTTAACCATATTTCATTTATATTGTATATTTATAACCCACTAGAGACTCACCCTCCCTTCGCTTCGGGTTCGTCTCTAGACAAAAACAAATCTATTCCACGGGAACCGTACATTTTTCTGGGATAATATAGCCTATAGCCTTCCTCGGTTAACGGGCTATTTAATGCAAAAAGAATTTTTTAAATCGGATTAGTAGTTCCTGAGATTAGGGCGTTCAACCAAACAAACAAACTCTTCAGCTTTATAATATTAATATTAGTATAGATGATACAGACAGATTTGATAAAACTAATTTAAGCTACGTGGGATTTGGGCACCTTCACTAAAAATAAATTATACAGTGTGGAATGGGCGGCATTTCCAATAAACACAACATGACAGTAGATACTGTGCAGATGCACAGCTGTGTAATAGATTTGTAAATATTATTATCTTAAAATTAACCTCGACCAGGATTCGAACTCTGAACCTCCAATGTCGTGGGCTGTCAGGTATTTCATTAATCTCTTAAATACCTTATGGAACAAAACTATTTAGGATTTTTGCAATGATTCGAGACATCCACCTGGTCATAAAAACGATATTTCTCCTTGAAAACTCCGCCCACAAGTTTGTAGCTCAAAGAATTGCAAGACACTTTTAATAAAATGACAGTCTAAAGAAAAAAAATCTGTGGACACGTGCGCATGGTATTACAAAGGTACATCCTACTAATATTATAAACGCGAAAGTTTGTAAGAATGTAGGGATGTATGTTTGTTGCTCTTTCACGTCAGAACGGCTAAGCGGATCTGGATGAAATTTGGCACAGATATAGATTATAGTTTGGAATAACACATAAGTTACCCTTTATCCCGGAAAAATGCACAGTTATCGTGGGATAAGTTTGATATTTTTTGCTAGGGGCGACTTCGAGCGAAGCGAGAGTGAGCCGCTAATACATATATATATCTATTAAACTAGCGTTTTCTCGCGGTTTCACCCGTGTCATTTAATTTTGCAGAATTGCTTCATTCTCATAGGTCGTAGTACGATGTAAGTACAATAGCTAGATAACCTAAAATCTTGCTCAACAAATAGGTTATAAAATGCAAGAAGAATTTTTTAAATCAGATCAGTAGATTCAGACATAAGCTCGTTCAAACAAACAATCGGACACACTCTTCAGTTTTATATATTATTTTACTTAAATGAATGAAACAGTTTATAATTCTATTAATATAGTGTTTAATCAATATACACTTTTTGCTCCTTTCCAACTGCCGACTGCTCTGGCGCCAAGCGAAGTCCGTAGGGATGAGCGTTCGTAGAAATGTAGCATCATTTTCGTGTTAGAATTAATTAAAGATTACATCAGCATGTGGTTAACATTTTACATCTAAGAAAGTAATAAATATATGTATGTATGAAGCCCTTACTTACGTCCCACTGCTGGGCACGGGCTTCAATTCAATACGAGGAGGATCAGGCCATAGTCCACCACGCTGGCCAAATGCGTGTTGGCACATGTCTTTTCAAAATTTGTTAAGTTCTCTCCAATATGCAGGTTTCCTCACGATGTTTTCCTTTACAGTAAGACAAGTGGTAATCATGTTGGAAATGATTCGCACTCGGGATTTGAACCCACTTTAAACCCATACGGTCTCCCAAGCGAGGTATCAGGCAGTGATATTGCTAAAGCTTGAGAAAATAATAAATAATCTGAAATAATAAAATCAATAAGCAAAATTTGAATTAACTAGTTTTAGATATCCTTAACCAAAAGTCAGAAACGTAGTCCTTATAATTTTGTCATGTCCGTCTGTACTATTTTAGGAGTTTATTGGAACTGTATACACTATTATGTTTCATGAAACCGCTAGAAAATCAGTCAGTCAAATAAAGTAAAATGAAAAAATAGTGGTAGCTCCTTATTTATAACTTAGAGGAGAATAAGCAGAAGTTATGTGTCGTGCCTTTTTCTGTTTAAGCCAAATATTGTCGAGTTATATGCTTCTAAAGGTGTAAACGTTGTGACCCATCCAAATATTAAAATATTTGAGGAAAATTCTGAGAAAAAGTAGATAATAAAATATTCAACACAATTTATTGTTTTTAGGGTTCCGTACCCAAAGGGTAAAACGGGACCCTATTACTAAGACTTCACTGTCCGTCCGTCTGTCTGTCTGTCCGTCCGTCTGTCACCAGGCTGTATCTTATGAACCGTGATAGACAGTTGAAATTATCACAGATGATGTATTTTTATTGCCGCTGTAACAACAAATACTAAAAAACACAATAAAATAAATATTTAAGGGCTCCCATACAACAAACGTGATTTTTTGCTAGTTTTTGCTCGATATTTATAATGGCAACGGTTAGACGTTTGAAATATTCACAGGATATTTAGTTATATATTCACCTTAAAAATTAATAATTAAATTAAAATAAAACAAATATTTAAGGGGGGCTCCCATACAACAAATATGAGTTTAGAATGGTACGGAACCATTCGTGTGCGAGTCCGGCTCACACTTGGCCGGTTTTATTTTAATAGGCGCAACGAGAGTTTTATACAATAAAAGACGTGATTTATTTTTACTTACGTTACCTATTTGTTAGGTTAAAAGCATAATATAAAAGTTTAGTTTAGTTTTTGATTGCTTTTTATAGATTTTTACTAGATTCAATTTAAGGGTGGCAAAGTCAAACTGAAGTTTATTTTAAAGTCACTTGCAGTTTAGAGTTTAGAGTACATTAGAGTTCTTAAGTGTACACCTGAAGGAGCTAAAACTGTTTACGTTCGCAAAGAAACTCGATGAAGCAGAAATAGTAAGCTCGATCGTTCCCTATATTTCCTTTGAATGCAAAATGCACTGAGTAAAAGAAATAAGAAATGCTATTTACATATTAACTAGTTTATGCAGGCGGTTGCTCTTGCGAATATTGTTCTTTTCTATATATTATATTCTATATCTTTTCGGTTATTTTCGCGAATCATGGTCACGAAAGAGAAAACATCTAAAAAGATAGTTTTATTAAAAAAATTAATTATTCGCTAATTTTAGCTGATAAGTTGTTCCTACATCAATATCCTAAATCATGTTTTTTTTTTGTTATTATTCAAATAGACTTATTACACTTTTGTATTGTTCTACTTTTAGCAATCGACTCATCAAAATCAGTAGAAGATGAAAATATCGTGTAACATATATGTATATTCTAAAGAGTTAATATATATATATATATATATATATATATATATATATATATATATATATATATATATATATATATATATATGTATATATTGGAAGTCAGTTAAAAAATGTATACGAACAATAATTGTGTCGTCGGTATTGAAAACGAATTTAACAATAGAAACTATTTACTACTAGAATCAGTTTGCTGACGTGCTTTCTCCAGCCTATTCAGGATCAAACTGTAATCACGCTACGAGTGTGAGGGACATATTGATGGAATATAGATCTATCTAGGACATGAAAAATTACATTAAATATTGAAAATATCAAATTTTATTTAAATGAAACATTATTTTTTTGTTAAAAATAATAATAACTACATCCAAATAATTTTTGAGAAGTTTACCTGAGCCGGTAACTAAGTAGCTTTTTTTTTAACGATATATAATGACACTAGCAACTCACCCTCGCTCCGCTCGGGTTCGTCCCTAGTTACGTTTTAACGTTTAGCTCAGAGATGAGATATTTTCCCGAAGTAAAAAGTATCCTATATGTTGACCCGGATAACCAGCTATCATCATATAAAATTTCATCAAAATCTGTCCAGTGGTTTTTATTGATGCGGTAACAGACAGACAGACAGACAAAAATTATATATTCGGTCTCTGTATCGATAATAATGACTATTTCAATTAGATTTTCGAAAAAATATTTAATGTACAGATTCGACTTATTTAGAATTTTATTATATGTATAGATTTCGTCTAAGCCCTTTGATTAATTGTTCGAGTTAAAATTAAAAATCTTTTCATCTTTATAATATATCTATACTATAATAAAATTGTAGAGGTCGAATGTCTGTACATAGAAAAAACATGTTAAAAACCGAGTCAGGGGGATGTAAGAAGAGCAATAGAACAAATCCAGATTTTTTTCAAATTTATTGTTTCTCTGTCTGTTTGTCTGTTTGTACGGGCTAATCTCCGAAGCTGATGGACCGATTTGAATGAAATTTTGCATGGTGATACCTTATATCCCCGGTAATCATATAGGATACTTTTCAACCCGGAAAATCAAAGAGTTCCCGTGGGATAGTTAAAAAACTATAGCAACTTATACAGCTTACTACACAAAAACTACGGATTGGATTTTAATGAAACTTTACAATAATATAGTTCATATATCAGAATAACAAATAGGCTACTTTTTATCCCGGAAAAATGTACGATTCCCATGGGATAGATTTGTTTTTGTTGGTCTATATTAATATTATAAAGAGGTAAAGTTTGTGAGTTTGTAAGGTTGTAGGGGTAATCTTTAGATCTATTGAACCGATTTAGATGAAATTTGGTAAGAAGATAGTTTGAGACCCTGGGAAGGACAAAGGATACTTTTTATCCCGGAAATCATCCCTTAAGGGTGTGAAAATGGGGATAAAAGTTTGTACGGGAAATCAACCTAGGGACGAACCCGAGCGAAGCAAGGGTGAGTCGCTAGTTGTTTATAAATCGCTTTTTTAAATAAAAATATGCCCTAAAAATAACCTTATGAAATAAGAAACAAAAAAATTGGCAAAGATATCGCGTTTCATACACAAAAAATGAACAACCTTAAAACTAGTAACTAATGAGGTCAAAAATGTAAATTAAATAAAGAATTTGTTTGTATAAAAGATATCTTCAATGTAATTATACTTAACATAATGAATGATTTTTTTCTGACTGTCTGTATAATAAATTGCAAATTACTTGAGAATTAGTGGACCATTATAAATTAAAATTCTGTTCATAGATCGTTTGTCTTCAGCAGAACCTTTCGCCTTGGAAAATAAGCAACGTCATCGTTCCTGTGCCTGATAACTTTCTTGCCATGTCCAGAATAGATTTTCATCCCATCGGACTGTATGAGTGAATAAATACATAGCTGTGTTTACACATGTATTAAGCCCTTTTTTACGTCCCACTGCTGGGCACGGGTCTCCCTTCAATACGAGGGGAATCAGGCCATAGTCCACCACGCTGGCCAAGTGCGGATTGGCGGACTTCACATGTCTTTCGAAAACTTGTTAGGTTCTCTCAGACGCATGTCTGGTTTTCTCACGATGTTTTTCCTTCACCGTGTGTTTACACAACTCTGCACTAAATTATCTTTTGCGTTGGCTAGTTTAGTAAGATTGCTGTTCTGATAGGAACTTTATTTAAAAAATACGATCTTTTATTTCTATTTACACTATGAGAGTCCATAACTTTTAAGAGTTTTATTTAAAAGAATAAGATCAAAATATTTTTTTCGGTGTAACTCGAATTTATTTAGATTTTTGGTTTCAGACATTTCAAATTTTTTATGGCAATTATAGTCATGGGAGAGTTTTTTTAAAATCGAACTTTTATCGGTATTAGGAAGCATAAAATTATTTCACTAATAGAAACAATACTATCTTGAAGAAGAGGACTGAATTGAGTTTATAACAATAATCTTGATTGTTATTATAAATTAAGGAAAAATAATTATTTGTAGGTAATATAATCAGTAATAATAAATTATTTTTTTATTATTAATGGTACATGTTCAAGGGCGCTAGGTTCCCCTTGTCGACGAGCAGAGAAAGATATACAGATATAAAGAATATTTATGTATACTGAACATAACGTATACTACTACTTATATGACCAATGAGAATATTTGTATGAACCGAGACTTGAATATGCTACCTTCGGTTGAAAGAAAAAGATCTAATAATACTTTCTTAGATTTACGCAAATATTTGACATTTCAAAATAAAACTATCTTTTCGGATTATTTCGCGAATTTATTATGATTTTTGATCCCCGACGTTTCGATTGCTTTACAGCAATCATGGTCACGGGAGAGACTAAGGTGTTACATGTCTCAATGGCATTATACAGTTGTTACAGACAGCCTACCTACTATTTTACAAAAATGATTTTAAAAATTCAAAAATCTCCAAATCTCCAAAGAAAAAAATCTCCAAACACTACGCTATCCGGTGGTTATATTATAAAGAGATTGTTGGATGATATTTAGTGAGAGACGACTGTATCGTCCTACAATTAACAAGAATTTCGAAACAAGAAGTTCCCGGCGCGGTATCTTTGAATACCAATGAGATAAGGACAGTGCAAACTAGACGTATATTACATAGATGTTACATTTAGTGTAGTTAAAATATATATTTTTGCATGAACTTTAAGAGTAAGCATATTCGTATAATACAGAATGGAAAAAATAGATAAGACAATTTTTAAAGTTATACTTTAGGGACGTTTGGTAAAAATTATGAGAGTAAAATTTTTACGACGCGCATACACCGACAGCCAAAAAGCGACATGATGAAGTTAGCTGTTAACTGCTTGTTGCCATGGTAACCGTTGTTATTGTCTGACAAATGATATGTAATATTATATTCTTTCCTTAAATGTTATTCTATGAATATATGATTGTGATATGCCTAATGTGCGTTATTTATTTATTTTTATTAGTTTATCATTCCTTTTACAAACAAAGAGTTGTGACATACGGGATGAAATCTTTAGCTATTTTTGTTCTGTTACGCCAAAGATGTATAACTTCTTACGTGCGTACATAAGTACACACACACGTTTTTATTTAAAAAGCTTACCTTGCAAAATTGGACCACTCGAATCCTGTCTACAGTAAGAAGCCGCGGTAGTCATTTAAACGATGTCATGTTCCATAGTAAATGGCATTCATGGACTTTTCAAAAAAAAAATTAATTTCATTGATACCTCGTACACAGCTTGTTTCAACATCGGTTCGCTCTTATTGGAAAACCCTTTAAACACGCGGCATTGGTTCGACCGAATATGACGTTAGAGTATTTTATGATTTTTTTTTTACAAATTGAGTCGTCATTGCTCTGTGACCGTTAAAAGTATCCGTAACGGTATAATATTAAAAAAAGAAATGATATTAAATTTTATTTTTTTGGCGCTGTACATTTTTACAGTTATATAACGATGTAAACTATAAAAAAAAAAAAAAACATGTATATCCTCTATTATGTCTTATGTCTGCGGATAGGAAGTATAAATATAGATAGAGTGGCATCTGCGACGAATTGTTGTTAATCTGCTCGCAAAATTATTCATGGCCCTATAATGAGTTCTTTCGCGACGTTGTTTTTGACCCTTTGATCTTCTGTACTTTGACTTTTTCTACTTTATCCATGGATAGCTATGAGGTTAGATTAATAGACCATGTTCTTTTTTACTCCGACGCAAAAGTAGGTTATACTGTTTGACGTCTATGTCTGTGTGTCTGTCTGTGTGTGTGTGTCTGTCTGTCTATGTCTAACATTGTAGCTCCTAAACAGATGAACGATTTGGAAATGTCGTTTTACCTGAAAACTAGACTAGTTGAACTATTTCTTAGCTATGAATATTTTACCAAATTAACTATAGCTAGAGTAAAATCGAACCCATGACTCTTAAAATGTAAATAGTAACTTTTTTTGATCATCATGCCAAAGTTAATTCTATACCTCATTCTCTATATTGCCCTCCAAAATACTGCGTATATTTTATCAAAATTTCGCGTGCCAATATCTCATAAGCGCGGAAGGCGTAACCCATTTTATCCTACACGTAGATTATTACACAGAGACACTCGGATATTGCTATAAAACATGCGTTGAATGTCTTTTTTTATTTTTTACTTGGAAATTCGCTTGTGTAAATCGATTACACTTATGAAGAGAGGTTTGTTTGTTCGTAAGTAATGAATGATCTCGGAAACTACTGAATCAATTTTAAGATTCACTAAGTAAATTACAATATTTTTGAGCATATTAAATAAAATCTTTTTAGGTGTTTTTCGCGAATTTATTTAGATTTTTGATTTCCGACATTTTGAATGCTTTACAACAATCATGGTCACGGGAGAGACTAAGGTTTTAAACGCCTCAAAGGCATTATTTAGTTGCCTCTCCTGTAAAAAATCCGAAAAGATAGATTCATGTAAATCAAAGAAAGTATTATTTTTTAATGCATAGTCAACTTTTCATTCATGTACCACTCTGTCCATTTTAGAGCTAATTCAGATGTAAATAACACGAAGGCCTTAAACTTTTATAACTTTTTAGTATTTGGCCTTTGAAGTTAAAAAATAAATCAAAACTTTTATTGAAATATCTAATACAAAACTCGCAGATGAAGTTTGCTACAGCTTATGTTATTTTATCCGTAAGTCCATGAACTCGTATTTGACACCACACTACTGTGTATAAATGACAATCATTTGTCGCAGTTACTGTGTCAGAGTTCCAATACACTTTGGAAACTAGGGCGGGTTTATTTTACATAGTACCATATAATAGATACTCGTAGGTCAGGACATTTTAAATTTAAAATATACAATCGATCTAAACTTCTGCTAAAGTGAACTGTTATTTCAAACATTTCTTTTAAATTTTGAACATTAAAAAAAGTATAGTTAATGATTGTTTTGTGGAAAATCATTTCGACTTTATCAATCTACATTATTACTTTTTTTTTTTCAAAAGTACACTATTTTCTAAATCACTATAAATTTAATTGCTTGAGTTTCACGTGTAAAAGTTTAAAAAACAAACATTATGGCAATAAATTTATAATTGGCGAAGATATCGCTTATACCAAAAAATACCAAACATACTAAAAAGAAATCGAACTGAATACCTCTTCCTTCATGAAACCAGACCGATTTCAAGAAGGAAAGAAACAAATCTATTAAAACCAAAAAAAAAAGTATAACTGGCACAAATATAGATATTTCAGGTTTCAAATATCCTTAGAACCTACACTATTGATCGGTGACATCCTTTGTCCTCGATCGCTGGCTAGTATGTGGGGCAAGGTGAATCCCCATTGGTCTAACACGTACGGATTGATGGCCTGATTACGCTCATTGAAACAGTGGACTGTATTCGGCCTTTCGCTTGTTTTTTTAGTTATGAAATTTTATTTATTTATTTATGTACCTACCTACTGCTTATATTTTAGTTCACCAGTCTTAAATAAAATTATCTTTTCGGTTTTTTTTTCTAAGAAGTCTTATTTTTTTTTACCGCGAACGCTGCAGAGCTGAGTCTACTCGCTAGAAAGTATTATGTTCACTTGTCTATTTTAAACTTCATCATCTATTTATTTATCTTTATAAAAGGAAGTCATCGGGCGTCTATCTATTAAACGTATCACTTTACTGTTCTAATTTCGAAAAATACTGAACCATTTTAGATGATGTTGTATAGAATTAATACGATATCATTTATATTCATATGAGTGTCTTTTTAATTTGGTCAAGCTGTATATTATGTTCTAAGGTGATACTTTGAAACAAATCGAATTTATTAACGCTAGTCTTATAATATAACTTATATTATAAGACTAGCGACTCACGCTCGCTTCGCTCGGGTTCGTCCCTAGGTACGTTTTAGCGATTAGAATAGATTTCTTAGAAATTATATATTTCCTTGCAGTGAAAAGTATCCCATATATTGACCCAGATGACCAGCTATCAACATACCAAATTTCATCAAAATCTGTCCAGTGATTTTCTCGTGATGCGTTCCCAGACAGACAGACAGATAAAAATTCAAAAAAAACTATAGTAGGCCTCTGTATCGATAATAATGACTATTTCAATAAGATTTTCCAAAAAATATTTAATGTACAGATTCAATTAATAATTTTATTATTTGTATAGATAAAAAATTTAATCTATTTTTTTTTATTGTATCGTTATTCTAATGGCCAATTAGAGGTATACAAAATTCACGTTCGCACATATGCAAACTTCATTACCTACAGTGTCTAAGCGTGAAACATCAAAAGCTAAGTTGCTTTCTTAATTAATTCAATGACTCTGCATATCGAATCTCGACATAACGCATTCAAGTGGAATAAAAGAAACAAATTAAACGTACCATTCAAAACATACCAACTGGCTTGATTCGTCACACGATGTCATCATTTTACATTTAAGAATATGTATCATGACTTTATCTCTTTGAATTAAAGTTCAAATTTCAATAAATATTGTTTATACGCGAGTAAAACTAGTATTGTTAAGTTTGAGGGTAGTTATTGCACAAATATGGACTTAGTGTTGTTTAATTTTCAACTCTATGTTGTAACACATAGTGCTTAAATTTCAAAAGCAACGTACATTTGGAAGGGTGCATTTAAATTGAACTTAAAATGTCGTATCTACCGTCAAGATTTTGCAAGAAAATCGACTCTATACATAACAAATAGGGTTTATTTTGGCATACATTTTTGAGGCACTGTATAAACACATGCATAGTGCATACTTAATGCATAATGAAAAAGCTTTACATTGAATATAATGATATGAATTCAAATAATTAATTGTGATTGTGGCTTAGACGTATTATGAAATGTCACTAACGTAATTGGGTACATGTTAAGTACTTATGGCTACAATATAGCCCTTTAAGCATTTTGTTTTGTTAAACTTTGACAAAAAAACGCCCTATTGATAAAGTACTCGAAATTTCATGTATATGAACATATTCTTTTGGTTTTAACAAATGTACAGTTAGTATATTTATTTTTTTGCTTTTCATCAATTTATATCTTATATGTAATCGATATTATTATGTAAGAGAGAAATTTTAATTGCAATACTTGTTAGTTAAATTTAAATTGATTGTAAAACTAATTATGGCATTCTTACAGTGAATTTATTCTTATAAAAATGGGTTCAACAACTAATCATTGAATAAGTAATTGACGATAATAGCTAGACTTTACTTTTTTTCTAAAAGCTCTTTAAAAAGCTCTTTTTAAGTTCCTACTGCTGGGCGTGGACCTCTATGCAAGGCTTTACTCCACTACGTTTTTTGCGAGCTTCACACGTTTTTTGTTAAACTAGTTAGAACTAGTAGTATTCCCGCAGACAAATAGGATTCCTTACAATTTGTTCCTTCACCGTTAGGTACACAGGTGGTAAATATGTTAAAAATGATTCACATATGAGAATATCATAGTTGCGAGTCCCGGGATTTGAATGCGCTTCACTTGGTTACCCAAGCAAGCGCGTTACAACTGGGCTATCACTGCCTTTAAATGAATAATGTTATAATGTTTTTTGACATTGACAATTTAGTTTGGCTTTATTTACCGTCTTAGTTACACGTTTCATCTAACTTATTCTCCCTTAGTCTGAGTCTTTTAATAATATCATTAGATTCACAGATACTTTATTTCTTTGTTTCACACGCGTCTAGATTCCACTTAGTAGTTCTTGATTAAACTAAATGGAATACAAAAACAAGTAGAGCAACAACCATAATCTATTTTCTAAAGTCATGTAAAATTCTAAGTTGGTAATATATACGAATAAACCCTAGGCTGTCCACTATAAATAAATAAATGTTTTGGGACATTAACACATAGCACCATCTAGTTCCATAATAAGCTACGAGGCTTGTGTTATGAATACTAGATACTACACATATATAACTTTATATACATTTATATTATAAATATAAACACCTATGACTGGAGTACAAACATTTGTGCTTATCACACAAATGAATATCTCCAGCGGGACTCGAACCCGCGACCGCTGGCACAACAAGTAGGGTACAAACTGAGCCAAACGTGTCGTCAAACTGTCGTCCACTGATAGTGACGTTTTACAATTCTAACAATTAGTTTAATCAGCATTAGTGCGTGAATATTTTCATCTAATCATGCATGCTGGCTGCAGCCTTACTGGATGGTCCAATGGATTCTTTTTTCTTTGGGGCAACCTATCATGGGGTCGCCTAACCTACCTAACCTACCGGCCGTCGATGGGCAGGGTACCGTGAGACTCTTACTCACTAAAACCCATAGCGGAACCCGTCGCTGCAGTGCAATGAAGCATTAAAAACTCTGTTTATATATAAATCTGACCATCTATTTATGAGAAAAATGTAATAAACATACAAAATATCCAAAAATGGAAATATTTAAAAACATATTTAAAACATAAAATAAATAATTTTTTTTTGTAGTTAGTGTTAACATTAGTTTACTTTGCCTTCACATCAAAGAGAAATCCCATCCCATTAATATTATAAATGTGAAAATTTGGATGAATGTTTGTTACTCAATCACGCCAGAACAGCTGAACCGATCTAGATGAGATTTAGCACAGAGATAGATTATAGTCTGGAATAGCACATAGGTTACTTTTTATTCCGGAAAAACGTATGATTTCCGTCGGGTAGATTTGTTTTTGTTTTTCACTATGAATGAATGAGTTGCTACTAATTGAATAAAAATAAGGTATTTTCCCCGTTTATTATTTGTATAACCGTTGAATATAGATAAAAAATAACTTGAAAGTATCTGCTATTCATTTAACTCTTCCCATGGTGCTTCAGTAATCATTTATTTGAAGTACCAACTAAAATTACATAAGCACTTAATGTCACACATTATGGTACTCAAAAACTTCCCTATACACTAAAAACACAATCGATTCGCCACAAATTTATCAACAGAACACAAAAACAATTTCACGGGAAGGATTTTCATTGACAAAAAGCGTTTTTTTCATCCAAAAATGTATTCAGAATTATTTATTACAAGGAGGAGCGAGTAAGTTTATTTGGCATAAAATTTATTATAGAAATGATAGAAAAATGGATATTATAAGTGGTAAGTGTGTCGATGTGAGGTTTAATGACGCGTCAAATAGCAGCGAACTCGTGTAACTTTGAACAGATGTTTTTTTTTTTGTACTAAAACTCGATATAAAAGAGGGTTTCATTGTGGATACGCGAGACATTGATAAGCAGCAAATTATGGCTGTAATAAAATAAAAATCTGTTGTAAAAATGTTTGTTGGGATGGCTTAGTTGGGATCGTGGATGTCGTACTAAGATTGTTAGCTTTAGCAGCTTTAGTTTTGATTGCAGTTTTAAAAATTTTGCTTTATATGTACATAAAATATATTATGTATTCAGCCCTTTTTAACGTCCCACTGCTGGGACATAAAATATATTATGTATGTATGTAAAATTATAGTAGAAAATAAACAGTAAATTAAAGTAGTTTCTATATTTTCTGTAAAGTGAATATAGCAAGTTCGATTCTCGTGTAGTATTCAGCCCTTTTTAACGTCCCACTGCTGGGCACGGGCCTCCCTTCAAGACGAAGGGAATCAAGCCATAGTCCACCACGCTGACCAAGTGCGGATTGGCGGACTTCACATGTCTTTCGAAAACTTGCTAGGTTCTCTCAAACATGTAGGTTTCCTCACGATGTTTTCCTTCACCGTAAGGCAAGTGGTAATGAAGTTAGAAAATGATTCGCACATGAAAATATCAGAGGTGCGAGACCCGGGATTTGCACCCGCTTCACTCGGTTTCCCAAGCGAGCGCGTTACCACTGGGCTACCACTGCCTAGATTCTCGTGTAGAGTAGGTGTTAAAGGTCATTTGAGTTTGTCGCCTAAAATAGCATGGACGCAGAAATCTCAAGTCAATATGCTAACGTATAAGCTAAATAAAAGTGGTGTCATTTATTATGTTTTATGTATAAAAAAAATTTAAATATATACATATAATAAAATCTAACTGAGTCGAATCTGTACATTAAATATTTTTTGAAGATCTTTATATCTAGTCATTTTGTCGATACAGAGGCCGAATCTATTATTTTTATGATTTTTGTCTGTCTGGAAACGCATCCCGAGAAAACCACTGGTCAGATTTTGATGATATTTGGCATAATGATTTACTGCATGAAAATGTCTCATCTCTAAAAAATAAAGTAACTGTTAAAACGTAACTAGGGATGAACCCGAGCGGAGCGAGGGTAAGTTGATACTACTTTATAAATCCTTTTTTAAATAACTTTGTTCTTTATGTGTTTCTACTTTCACAGTGTACTAATTGACAGATAATGTAAAAATCATGATGAGCATAAGATGAATTTATTCTGCATCTCTCAGTACCTAATAGGTTAACAAATATCATGATTTTTCCTAACGAGATCGTCCAAATTATGTTCGATTCATAGGAACTTGTAAGATTATGGAATTCGAATGCACATTCATCGTATTAGCAGGCGATTTCAACAAAACCTATATCCACATTCTAATCGATGGTCATCTGTCGAGATACGAGTTTTAACACATGCTGCATCTGCCAAAGACATATTAAGGCCTAAACGATTTAAAATAAAAATCATTGGCTCTTTGATAACCATTTACCGTAACAAATTTTCATTCATCCACACAAAGTATCGAAGTTTGACTGCAAAAAAATCGGAGGCATGCATGAAATTCCTCAGCACAATGTACATATAATAAATATAATAAGATAACAGCGTGTCATTTTTACAAAAGCTACACTCAAATAAAGGTTACATTATAAAAGTAAAATTATTTACCAACTTTTATGTTCACTTGAAAAGCTCTTTTTTTCACGTGGTAAAGCTGAAAATGGCTTAATTTTTTTCATTTGTATGGCTAAAACGTCTTAGCCGATTTGTCGCCGCATGTCAAATGACTCTTATGAATGAACGAGTGTGAATGGGTGCGACGGTTATGCAATCAATTAGAGGGGGCGGTGCTTGGTACTTTTGCCTTGAAGAAAAAAGCTACGCCGTGTGTCCACGAAATGTGTGATTTAAGCTCAAAGTTTAATATTGGGGTGGTTTTTATAAGAAAATAAAATAAAAACTCAATATTGGATCACTATCATATAATATAAAAATATATTATTTTTTAAGGACGACATCGCTTATATGTGTCGTTCTATTTTGTATTCAGCCCTTTTTAACGTCCCACTGCTGGGCACGGGCCTCCCTTCAAGACGAGGGGAATCAGGCCATAGTCCACCACGCTGGCCAAGTGCGGATTGGCGGACTTCACATGTCTTTCGAAAACTTGCTAGGTTCTCTCAGACATGCAGGTTTCCTCACGATGTTTTCCTTCACCGTAAGGCAAGTGGTAATCAAGTTTGAAAATGATTCGCACATGAAAATATCAGAGGTGCGAGACCCGGGATTTGAACCCGCTTCACTCGGTTTCCCAAGCGAGCGCGTTACCACTGGGCTACCACTGCCTTGTTCTATTTTACCCTCCTTTAAATAAATATGTTGGGACATTAACACACCGCACTATCTAGTTCCATGGTAAGCTACGAGGCTTGTGTTATGGATAACAGATAGTTGATACACTACACATATTATGTAACTTTAAATACATACGTATTATGATTATAAACACCCATGACTAGAGTACATCGTTCGTGCTCATCACACAATGAACGCCCCCAGCAGGACTCGAACCCGTAACTGCTGGCACAGCAAGTAGGGTAGGACACACTACAAACTGAGCCAAACTTGTCGTCAAATATACTTATGGGTCCTCTTTCTTGCAAGCTTACAAGAGATATTGCCCAGCATTCATCACTACATTTAATGGCCCGACACGATTCTGGTAGTCAAAAAAGCCGCTAACTAAATACGGTGACACTTTGCACACGATTGATCTCACATCGCATTCATTGATCTTTTTATATTCCACCTATCGCCTTTAAATTTACTAAAATAAAGTTTACTTTCTGAACAGTTTCGGCAAAAGCAGCTTCCAAAGCTTTTATATTTTGACTCCATTTTAAGTTTATACAATTTTTCGCTACTTCAATACTATGAATGAAATTTGAAGTGAGCGTATCGGTAATGGGTAGATGCTTTCTATCCATTCATGTAATGTAGTAAATAATTAACTTCTTTTGAGCTTTGTGAGCTTTTGTTGCCATTTTCGTAAACTTACTTGAGTAGATTATAAATTATCTTTCCATACTGACAAATAGTTGAATGAATGTTATTGGAGTAATAAGCTCTAGCGTCACGTACAACGGGCCAAATGAGAGTCTAAGTACGGAAAAAGGAGTCCAACAATACAATACAAGCTCTAGCGTAGGTAGCTTTATAAGAAGATTATACAAGGTCTGTAGTCAGAGCTTTATATTGTCTGCGTGAAGTTCAGATATAATATTGATTCAGTCGTTACTGCCTTTGATGAAGAATATTGTTGATTCACGATTTAGACTATTTAGATTTAGACTGTTTTTCATTCTGGTATGTTAATTTGTTTTAAGAGCAAATCAAGGGCGGGTATTTAGTATAAGAGAATCATACTTTAAATTAGTAAATAACCTAGCGACATACCATCGCTTCGTTTGGATACGTTCTTAGATCGAACGCAAGCTTTTTACCGGTGGTAGGACTCTGTCAAGCCTGAGGAGTCCGACTGGATGGGTACCACCCCCTTATCTATTTCTGCCGCCAAGCATCAATGATTGCATTGTTGTATTCCGGTTTGAAGGATAAGGTAGCCAGCGCAATTACAGGCAAGAGGCATATCATCTTAGTCCTCACAGTGACAACGCACCTGTGGTTCTGCATTTTTGTTACTTTAAACCTAAGTGCATGAACCGTAGGTCTTATGGGCGACAGGTACTGCTTTCCATCAGGTGGTCTGTCTTCTCGTTTGTCACTGAATCTCATAAAAAAAAAGCTTTTGCGCTAGTCCAGGTTATCATGTATTCTCGAACTGAATGTCATTGAAATCCATACAGCCGTCTCAGAGTAGAAGTGTAACAAATATACATACACATATTTTAATAGTAGTTCGATATATTAAAAAAATAAATCATAATATAGTCGTACGGAACCTTCAACGTGCAAATCCGTTTCACACTTGACCGATTCTTTCAAACTAAAAATATACATTATGGATTACTATTAAATTAGCGGTGGTGTCCAATCATTTCCGGACCGCAAGTGACTTCGAACCACCGGATGTTGTCAAATTGGTTGTCGTTTAAATTTTCCATTATGCAACTAAAAGCTCAATTTACTTTTTCCTTTATTTTAAATTGGTTCCATTAATGGTACATTAAAGCTCTCTTAGTGTGTGTAGAAGCGGAACAAAGCTGCGGTTACGTGATGCGGTCCATGTGTAACTGAGTTTATATATCTATTTAAAATGGTCTATTAAAGTAGTATGGACGAAAGCGCGAACAATGTTCACGCTTCAGTCTTTTTCTGTAGTTGTAAAATTTTTAATAGTTGTTAGTACTTAGTTTATTTAGGGCTTACTAGTGCTGATTATCTTAAACTAAAAACATTTTTCAAATTTCAACAATATGCTTATGATTGCAGTGAGTGAACCTGCTTAGCTACGTACTAAATTGTGCCATATTCTCCTCCTTCAAAATCTTCCGTCTTCATTATCATCTGATTTTTTTTTGTTGAAACATTAGCACATAGCACCATCTAGTTCCATGGTAAGCTACGAGGCTTGTGTTATGGACACCAGATAGTTGATACACTACACATATATTAAACTTTAAATATATACATATTATAAATATAAACTCCCATGACTGGAGTACAAACATTCGTGCTTATCACACAAATGAATGCCCCCAGCGGGACTCGAACCGCGACCGCTGGCACAGCAAGTAGGGTCACTATAAATTGAGCCAAACGTGTCGTCGACATCAAGTGCTCCACTTGGTGTGGTCTATTTAATAAAAAAAATATCATAGTTGACAATCACATCGTGTAACATATAAAATATTAAAGACATATTTCTACTATATAAAAATAAGTCGGGTTTTCCTTCCTGACGCTATAACTCCAGAACGCACGAACCGATTTCCACGGTTTTGCATTCATTGGAAAGGTCTCGGGCTCCGTGAGGTTTATAGCAAAGAAAATTCAGGAAAAATTTCAAACGTAAACGTAGGGACGAACCCGAGCGGAGCGAGGGTGAGTCGCTAGTTTCATACAAAACAAACATTTAAAGATCCTCCTATTTTCAACTTGGATAACAATATGACATCATCCAAATATTAAGTACAGAAATCAACTGTCGCCAAATCCAATTGAACACTCACATCCGTCTGAACTCTAAAGCTTACAAATATTGTTAACAATAACCCTTTGGTTTGCCACCTTTTGTGAAGTTTTAAGGGCCTCGGGGCCGGATATCGGCATATAAACCATGCTTGGAAAAACTTTGTACTCGTATTTATTTTTGCTTAATAAGAGTAAATTTAGATTTAGCAAATCTCGTGGTTTTTTATCTACTGAAGCTAAAGGCTATAACCATTATAGTTTGGTATTCTCCGTCGGTCCGTATGTCACACTCATTTTACTAAGAGGCTATTGGCATGCTTAGTATAGCTGTCTCAAAAAAATCTATATATAAAAATGAAATCAAATTACGAAAAAAATTGTTAGGGGTTGAAATTAATTCATGTAATTTAGGGGTGAAAAAAATCTTTAAAAATAATATATGTATAGCGGTTAATCTTACTGAGGTTAATCATCTACGCATGAGATATTATAGCGCACAAGTCACTCCTATTACTGTTGGATGACCTATAAGAGATAAGGCAGAACTGACGGCTTTACAACGTCTTCAAGGGTGAAAACCCTCAAATTCTCTCGCTCGGAATCTTGGTAAGAATTTCTTGATAGTAAAACCCAATAAGTGTGATTGACATGACCAGGATTCGAACTCCGAATTTCCAGCCCTACTGGTGAACTTGGGGTTTGCTAGCCTCAAGTCCAACGAGGCAGAGTTGTAACATGTAAAATAACAAAAATATAATATTATAATAAAAAAAGCTGTAAATTTGTTTCATTAAAAATAAGATAAATTTCCACATTCACCGTCCTTATTAAGACCCTGTATTAATCATGTTGGGGAAGTCCTGACGTAGAAATACGAGTGCGCGAAACAAATTGTATTATAGCGTGACATATCCAGAATTTAATATACACTTTATGAGACGCGGGAGCTTTTGTAGATACTGTCCCGGATACCAGAATTACGATATTATGGTTAATTATAAAGGTTTTGTTATGTATTTATAATATGTATGTATTTAAAGTTATATATGTGTAGTGTATCAACTATCTGGTATCCACATACCACCATCTAGTTCCATGGTAAGCTACGAGGCTTGTGTTATGGACACCAGATAGTTGATACACTACACAATAACACAAGCCTCGTAGCTTACCATGGAACTAGATGGTGCTGTGTGTTAATGTCCCAACATATTTATTATTATTATTTGTTATTTTAATTTATCATTTTCATCATTGCATGATTTTGAATTTATTTTTTCACCAATTTTTTTTTATACTACGGCAAAACCCTGATTCCCGTGTATTTGGCTTGAATGTACATACGTCCCATCCCTTGTATCTACTAAACAGCTGAACTAATTTTAATAAATTATATTAATTCTACTATTTTTCCTTCATTTTGTTTCCTTTTTGTTAATTCGCTTTCAACGTAGTCGTACTTTTTTGCTTTGTGATTTAATTTTCTATTATTTCTTATTAAGGAAAATATAAAACCCTTTTGTTTTTAGCTTGTTGGGCGTGAGTCTAGAATTTCATCGTATCTTACCCTCTAGATGTTGCAACTCTCATCAATCTGTCTACCTATTATTTTTCATAATAAAGCTGGTAATATAATAGGGTACTGTTAATGAATAATTATAGTTTTAGAAGACTTTAAAATTATACTTTATGAAACTCGTCAAAAATCAAATGAGCATAATTTCGTAGGATTTACTAGAAACCCGCAAAGGGCAGTGGTAGTCCAGTGATAATGCGCTCGTTTGGAAACCGAATGAAGTGGGTTCAAGTCTCAATCATTTTCCAACATGACTATCACTTGTCTTACGGTGAAGGAAAACATCGTGAGGAAACTTGAGAGTCTGAGAGAACCTAGAAAATTATAATCGAAAGACATGTAAAGTCCGCCAACTCACACTTGGCCAGCGTGGTGGACTATAACCTGATCCCCCTCGCATTGAAGGGAGGCCCGTGCCCAGCGTGGGACATTAAAAAAAGTGTTGAATGTTTTAAACAAAACTATCTTTTCGGATTTTTTCGCGGATTTATTTTGACTTTTGGTTCAATTCGAATGCTTTACAGCAATCATGGTCACGGGAGAGACTAAGGTTTTAAATATCTCAAAGGCATTATATTATAGTTGTTTTAGACAGCCAGCCTACCCACAAAAAAAAACAAAATGAATAAAAAAAAATAGGAAAGATTTAAATTTAAGATTAAATTTAAGAAAGTATTAAGTGTTGAATATATCTGCAAAGTTTAATCAAAAAGGTCCTAGCATCGAGCTGTAAAATTATTATCATGCAGACTTTTTAAATTATAGTATCTTAATTAATACAATATCTACATTTATACATGCGTTAAAATGATGAATATTAAACAGCTCTTTCAATATGAAGGAAATGTTTCCCTTCTACGTTATTATTGTATAGCGAAATGAAGCAAAGTTGTTTTTGGAAACTTGTTCTTCTCACGTGTTAAGTTAAAATCAACTATAAATAAAAATTAAATTAAAAATTAAAAAACCCCCTACTTATACAAAAAATACTAGTTTAAGAAACAACCCTTAAAAAGTAAAAAATAATTGTCCTTTATTAATTGTTAGAAATAAAACTTAACAATAAACTATATACTCAAATTTACGATATTTGTTTTTCAATATTCTGAAATATACCTAGATTTTTTTGTAGTGATTAAAAGTCGCGGTGGGGTATACTTTAATTAGAATATCTAGTATAATCATGGGGTTTATTTCTATTTATTTTTTACATTTTTTTATTCAGTGCCAAAAATTGAAATATATAACAATAAATAGACAAAGAAAAAATATTACAATTTTTATTTTTTATTTTTGGGTTTAAAAAACTTTCGTTTATCATCAATCTTCTAAACATAGTAACAATTGACATTGAAATTGAGAGGATTAGTTTTTATTTTGTGTCAATTTAAAAAAAAACATCATTCACAATAAGGGGGTCATATGACGTCATCAACTCCCGCGTACTAACAAATTAGTTTCGTACTTGCAATTTCAAACACCATGAAAACACCATCAGTTTTCGTACACGTGTTTAATTTGACATTAAAGGGGTGAAACTTTATTATGGGCCAATGATATAGAATGATTTATAAATTGATTTTACAGTTTCTTATTTAATCAGTCTAGTATTTGACAAGTGCTTGCGAAACCATTTAATATAACTAGTGTTCGCCTAGTTGTCGAAATTCGATTATATTCATTATCGAAAATTTGAGGTAAACGTATATGAATAGAGTTTACCTATCTTTATAAAAAACTTTTTCAATTTTTTTAAGTAAAACTTCTTTACGCACGCTTCACTTGGGGTAAGCTGGTGAATGCGTTACGAAAAAATGTACGTACGTTTGTTGCCATGGTAACCGTTGTTATTGTCTGACAAATGATATATTTTATCCTAATGATATTCTATAAATATATTATGATTGTAATATGCCTAATATGCGTAATTTTAAATTTTAAAAACATAAATAGAATTTCATAAAGAGTACCTACCGATTACTTACAGAAGTTTTACTTCTTGCGCCTGTACACATTCATACACGCACTCTAATTTTTTTTTATTGTTTTTTTTTATTTATATTACTAAAACTCGTCAATAGCTACTAAAAAAAAAAAAAAAAATAAATTGACAAACAGAGTAAACAAAGGTACTGAACTGTTTTGTCTTTGCCTATTTATTAAAAACACTAATGTTACATTACATAAAATTTAATCAAACTTTTTTTTATATACATATATGGTATTTTAACTGACTGCTAAAAAGGGGAAAGAGATTATCGGCCATTTTCTTTTTTTTAATTAGCTTTTTTGTATCGTCTATCATTATAATCTATACATAATACATATAATAAAATTATGATTCGAATCTGTACATTAAATATTTTTTGGAAAATCTTATTGAAATAGACATTATTATCGATACAGATGCCGAATCTATAGTTTTTAGATTTTTTGTCTGTATGCCTGTCTGTCTGTCTGTCTGAGAACACATTACGAAAAATGGAATTTGGTATGGTGATAGCTGGTTACCCGGGTCAACATATAGGATACTTTTTACTGCGGGAAAATATCTCATCTCTGAGTAATTTACACTAACCGTTAAATCGTACCTAGGTATGAACCCGGAGTGAGTATGAGTCGTTAGTATATAAATAAAACCTTTAAAACAGAAACTACCTAACTTTCTAAGGAAGGATCTTTCTAAGGGCAATTCTCACTGAGAGTCAGGAGTAGGGAAGTGCGTTACACATGCCTTGAAGAGCACATACATAAAGCCGTTGTTTCTACACGTGATCTCTCACCAAACGTCTTAAATCGTTTTCCCACTGTAATTTTAGCGTGAAAGGAACGGAGAAAGCACGTCGTTTTTGCGTGCGTATTTCTGCATTATAATATCTCCTGCACAGATGGCGAGTTAGGTTAAGATTGGCCGTCGTATCCGGAATCGGTTAGCAGGAAATTATTATTATTTGTAAAAGAAATTATTTTATATAACGATATTTAATTGAAAAAGGTTATATATATGAGAGTAAAGGCACTCGGGTCGCTACCGTCTGCATAAGAATGTGTAACGCCTTTTTCCTGACGTACAAGAACGGTACAAGAAAAGTCTTAATGAGAAATTCCTTACCTGCTATTATTCCGCAGACAAAGTATGGAAAACAATGCAAATAACGTTCTAACTGCGATAAAAATTCTACCATCCACCGCTTTACATAGTTAATAAATAACTTCAGTCAAGAATTGAAATGTTTGTAGCGCAATATAGAGCCAGTATTTATTTAATGCGTTTTTAGATTTACGCGCACGTTTGACATTTTAAGCAAAACTATCTTTTCGAATGTTTTCCCGACCCCGTGAATGTTATATTATTTTTTACAGACTTTACAATAAGGAATTCAGCATATCCTGGGTTCGAGTACAGGGTTGGGCTAAGTTTAATTATTGACTTTTTCTATTAAGAAAGTCTCAATAACAGCCAGGAGTTGGGAAGTTGGCGGTGTGGCATTCCCATGCCTCGGAGAGAACATGAAGCCGTCGGTCCTGCACCTAATCCCTCTGCCGTGACCAAAATTGCTCAAGAGAACATCATCTTACAACAACAATATCTTCGATTTTCATAATTTGTTTGTTAAAAAAATCGGTTAAAGTAGGTACCCATAATTAATATCTTTTACGTAATTTTCGAATCAGTATCAAATTTTATGGTTAAAATTAAATATTGCAATACATGCAAAGCCACATTTTATAAAGTTTGGACTAAGCCTCTCATATTGATTTCAAAACAATTTAATTACAATACGTATTAAGGGTAAGTGTTTTTAATTAACTCAAATCAAATCAATACAATTTATACTTAAGTAAAGAAAGCTAACAATAAAAGAAAGAAATAATACCTAGGGTTGAGAGCTGAAGTATAAAAAAAACACAAAGAAACGTTAAATGTCACATTGACAGTAAGTTTTGCTTTAAAAGTAATGGTGTAGTGGTACAGTGAATTGCGGTTATTCCTTGTGAGGGGAATTGTGTAAGAAATATGGTCAAGATATGAGCGGGGAGCGGAATAGATGCTTACTGAAAGTGGTCTGTGATTGGTTCAAAAATTCAATATTTTTAGATTTTCAGCTTGTCTTCAATACAAGGGCGATCAGGCCATAGTCAACCACGCTGGCCAAGTGCGGGTTGGCGAACTTCACATGTCTTTAATACTTGCTAGATTCTCTCAGAAATGTTTTTATAGGGTTTTCTCACGTTGTTGTTGATCGTTATTTCAAGTAAAATGAAATGAAAATTTTAGAATGTCTTATTCAAATTTTTAATAACACGAGACGTGTTTTTTTATAAAAAAAAATTTAGTCCGGTTTCGTAAAATATAAAACGTGAATTTTGAATGATTTTAGTATTAATGAATCGTTTTATTTAGTTAGTTTTAATTGTTATTGTCATTGAAGTTTATTGCCAAACAATAGAGAAAGACTCCAATTTTTTTATGCATTAGTTATAAAAAATCAGTAAAATATAACAAAAAATTCATATTTTTCTTATATTTTAAGAATTATTAAAATATCTCAACAAATGAAAAAGTTACGAAACTTTAACGTTGCGCTTGTAAAAATAATTTCGTGATGTCACACGACTTGAACGACCGAAATTTAAATTATTTTTTCAGTAATTTGTTGATAGATTTCAAAAAAAAAATTACTGTTTTTTTAGTTTTGATCTATATTATAATTCCATTGCGTTAAATAAGATATTAACAACATCATGAAACTTCTTCATTGTAACTTATTTTTTATTGTGTTTGTGCAAAGAATTAAAGTTGTCACAAATTATAGACTTGTAATAAAGAAAACCTTACTAAAAATTGGAGTTTTTCATATAAGAATTTATATCACAATCGTTCACTTACTACAAATTTATGTAAGAAATATATTTTCAAAATTTTGCATTTGATTTTGATGGGAAATAAGTAAAAACAGACAGACATATCAGCAAAAAAATTTATGAATTATTTAGTATATAAAATATAATATGTAGTTGTGACAAAATATGACTCATACATTTGAATTGAAATTAAAAAAAAATAAAGAGTAAAAAGAAAATCGCTACTACTTTGTACCACATACATATATTGAGTTTGTCAAAACCTAAAGACCACTTCGCTTGACAATCGATTGGACAAGCAATTAGGGCGTCAAGAGATTTAGAAAGCATGGGAATTTTAGACTCCTTGAAATCACTGAACTAGTATGAAAAAGGAATATACCATAAGCACCATTAAACGTATGGTTTTAAAATAAATTTAGAACTCTATTTTAAATATAACTATAGACTTAACATTACAAATAATAGAAACTTTGATCTAAAATATTTTTTTTTATTTAGTTTGACTTGTAATAGTATCAGAAAATAGTTTGTCATGGCGAAATAATCTGTGCTCAACTGGCATATGTTTTTATTTTAAAATAAACTAACGGCTCATCCTCGCTTCGCTCAGGTTCGCCTCTAGAAAAACAGAAACAAATCTATCATCCCACGGGAACTGTACCTTTTTCCCGGATAAAAAGTAGCCTTTGTATTTTTCCAGACTATAATATATCTCTGTGCCAAATTTCATTCAGAATCGTTCAGCCGTTCTGATATGATTTAGTAATAAACATCTAAACTTTCATATTTATGATATTAGTGATTTATAGAAGGTACAGGCTATATACGGAAATCGAACCTACAACCTTTTGAACAGTATTATCAATTGTATCTTAAACAAATTATTTTTTAGATAACACATAACTTTTATAGGTGCGAAATTTTGTGAGTGAAGTGTTTGTGCGATTGTTACTACATACTGTGTATAAGGTATGCATATTTTCGTTCGATTTTGTTATTCACGCATGGAGAAATAACCAAATATACACAGTCTCAAAAAGAGAGCGAGTTTGTTAGAGAGTGATTGAGTAGGTCAGCAGATTAAAGTATAATCCCGAAAGAAGATAAATTATCTTATTTTTTGATTATTATTTTAATTGTATACAGCCCTTTTTTTAACTTCCCACTGCTGGGCCACCTTCAATGCGAGGGAGATTAGGCCATAGTCCACCACGCTGGACAAGTGCGTATTGGCAAACTTCCCATGACTTGCTAGGTTCTCTCAGACCTGCAGATTTCCTCTCGATGTTTTCTTTCACCGTAAAACAAGTGGTAATCATGTGGAAAATCATTTGCACATGAAAATATCAAAGGTGAGATCCGGGATTTGAACTTGCTTTACTCGAATTTCCAAGCGAGCGAGTTACCACTGAACTATCACTGCTTATATTATTAATTTAATGTTTGAGATGAGTAGGTATGTGTAATATTTTTGTCTACTGAATCAGTAGAACCGCGTCTAAAAACTAGTAAAGTACCTATTTATTATATATTAAATATCCATTTTTATTTTATCCCTGAAAATAGATAAGGTATATGATAACAATTAAAATTCAACGAAAACAAGATCAAGTTTTACGATTGAATCCCTTAAGCAAATTAGCCAACTGCCAATAATTTTAGTTGCTTCATTGTTAGGATCAACAAAATATCTTCTCTTTATAAAATCAATACAACATTTTGTTTATGTTAATGAAAATATATATTTGGTTTATTAAAATTTATTATAAAATGTTGTTTTTTACTAGCGACTCATCCTCGCTTCTTTTCGGGTTCGTCCTTAAACAAAAAATTAAAACAAATCAATAATTAAATAAGGCATATTACAATCATATATTTATAGAATATCATATTCGGAAAGAATATAATATTATATATTTGTCAGACAATAACAACGGTTGCCATGGCAACGATTAGTCATAATAACTTTTATTTAATTTCGGCACATTCATCCCACATTATTCTATATATACATATTTATTATTAGTATTTTAGTTTAGTTTTTTACCAAGTTAAAAGCTATTTTACATTTTATTTAACATATATTACTTATTACCTACTTAGTATTATTTTTCACTTCTCGTTTATTGTAGAATACATCTCATTCTCAATTTCATTCAAATTCTATATTTTATTTCTATGTCAAATTTCATATAGATCCATTCAGCCGTTCTGGCCATACATGCTTACAAACTTTCAGATTTATAACATTAGTATGGATATGGATATGAATTGTGATACACAAAAGAAAAACGACAAATATATACGCTTGTATTCAGCCCTGTTTTTGATGTCCCACTGCTGGGCACGGGCCTCCCTTCAAGACGAGGGGAATCAGGCCATAGTCCACCACGCTGGCCAAGTGCGGATTGGCGGACTTCACATGTCTTTCGAAAACTTGCTAGGTTTTCTCAGACATGCAGGTTTCCTCACGATGTTTTCCTTCACCGTAAGGCAAGTGGTAATCAAGTTAGAAATGATTCGCACATGAAAATATCAGAGGTGCGAGACCCGGGATTTGAACCCGCTTCACTCGGTTTCCCAAGCGAGCGCGTTTCCACTGGGCTACCACTGATATATACGCTTATATACATAATATATATATATATATATATATATATATATATATATATATATATATATATATATATATATATATATATATATATATATATATACGCTTGATATTAAAAATTTTATAAATTTTTCGCCCTTCGCTCAGACTTCAATATATTGAATTGCAATATACTAACAACGATGTACGGGTAAAAATAGCCTACATCAATTTCCAAGCTAGACACTATGTCGGCGTCAAATTTGATTACAGATAGTTCTAATGTTGGAGTGTTAAATGGTAACAACTAAAGTAATTTTGAAGTCAAACTAATATTATAAATTCACATATTCTGAGTTCTGGATGGTGTCTGATTTGAGTAAAATTTTAAATGGAGAAAGCTGATATCCTTGATTAAATATGTAGACTATTTTCGATCGACGATATGAGATATCGATATAATGGTAGAAAGCCACTATATTGAAAATCTATCGTGGGCGCAACCGAGCAAAATTTGAATCGTACTCGAACATAGTGTGGGTGTTTGCAACAAGAATTTAATTTTGGTGTAGCAACATTTTACTAGAATGAATTTCCCATAATTTGACGACACGTTTGGCTCAGTGTGTAGTAACCCTACTTGCAGTGCCAGCGGTCGCGGGTTCGAGTCCCGCTGGGGGTATTCATTTGTGTGATGAGCACGAATGTTTGTACTCCAGACATGGGTGTTTATATTTTTAATATGTATTTATTTAAAGTTATATATGTGTAGTGCATTAACTATCTGATATCCATAACACAAGCCTCGTAACTTACCATGGAACTAGATGGTGCTGTGTGTTAATATCCTAAAATATTTATTTATTTATTATTTATTAATTTCAAACTAGCGACTTACCCTCGCTTCGCTCGAGTTCGTTCTTAGGTACGTTTTAACGGTTAGTATGAATTACAAATCTTTGAATTTCTTAGCTTTTCTGTACTATAATATGCATATATTATAAACATAAATCTTCCTCTTGAATCACTATCTATTAAAAAAAAATCGCATCAAAATCCGTTGCGTGGTTTTAAAGATCTAAGCATACATAGGGACAGACAGACAGCGGGAAGCGACTTTGTTTTATAATATGCATTGATTAATCTAAAATTACAGACGTGGCTATAAAAATCCCGTTAATATCTCATTAAATATTATAAATGCGAAAGTTTGGATGGATGTTTGTTACTCAATCATGCTAAAACGGCTGAATGGATCTGGATGAGCATAGAGATAGAGATAGTCTGGAATAGTATATAGGTTATTTTTATCCCGGAAAAATGTACGGTTTCCGTGGGATGAATTTGTTCCTGTCTTTCATTAGGGGCAAACATGAGCGAAGCGAGGGTGTGTTAATATTAGAAATATGAATGTTTGTTACTCAATCACGTCAGAACGGTTAGATAAAATTTGGCACAGAGATAGATTATAGCCTGAAATAGTATATATATCCTTTACATCCAGAAAAAAGGTACGGCTCCCGTGGGATATTAGTACTTGACGGCACGTTTGGCTCAGTTTGTAGTGACCCTACTTTCTGCGCCAGTGGTCGCGGGTTCGAGTCCCGCTGGGGGCATTCATTTGTGTGATGAGCACGAATGTTTGTACTCCAGTCATGGGTGTTTATATTTATAATATGTATGTATTTAAAGTTATATATGTGTAGTATATCAACTATCTGGTATCCATAACACAGGCTTTGTAGCTTACCATGGAACTAGATGGTGCTGTGTGTTAATGTCCCAGCATATTTAATACTAACCGTTAAAAAGTACCTAGAAACGAACCTGAGCAAATCGATGGTGAGTCGCTAGTATTTCCTATATTCTGTACTAGCGACTCACGCTCGCTTCGCTCGCGTTCGTCCCTAGGTACGTTTTCACGGTTAGCTATGTTTAGGTGTACATAAATAGTAGCTTGCTACTCCTAAGATATTCATTTAAATTATATAGCGATTTACCATCGTTTTGCTCGGGTGCATATGCTGTATGCGCATTTTGTTCACAATTTCATGGATTTTTTTCGCGGAACCCTAATTCTTTTTCTAAAATAAAAGTAGATTAAGTTACTCTTTATAACATCAGCTATCTGCCAGTGAAAACCCGTCAAAATCGGTCTAGCCCTTTCGGAGATTAGCCGGAACAAACAGACAGACAGACAAAAAATGTAAAAAAATGTTGGTTTGGTATATGTACCGTGTATACATCCATATGGATTTAGTAAAAAGCGGTTATTTTAATATTACAAACAGACACTCCAATTTTATTTATCTGTAAAGATTATCACCGTTAGGTTACTTTTGTAGGCTAATGTTATGGATGCGTTTTATATACCTTAATTAAATATTCCTAGTTAAATAGTAGCCTTTTAGTTAACTATCTCGATGGCTTTATGTGTGCTCTAATGTGCAGAATTGTAAAACTCCACGTTGCTACTGAATATTTCATGACAGAAATACATTTACTATTTACACCCGACGCGAGAATCGAATCTAGGAGTTAGCATTAAAAAGGATATTTTTATTTGTTCGTTTAATTTTTTTAATTAAAAAGAAGTTATCTATACTAATATGTATATCAAATAAAGCCGAAGAGTTTGTTTGTTTTTTTATTTGAACACGCTAATCTCTGAAACCAGTCGAATGAGAAAAATCTATTTTGCATTCGGAAGCCTAATTTTTAAGGAATGCTACGTTATCTAACATAAGGTTACGACTTTTAGGATCAAAACATACATAAATAGGCTACACGAGCGGATCCATGGGAAAAGCTACGTTTATATAAAACTAAGCTGATACTTAAGCTGTGATACATAATTAGCCCCATGATTTAAGGATGCAAGGCACGTACAAGTGGATGGAGGATCCAAATCCCATTGGAAGCAACAACGTGCTTTATTAGCATGGAAATGCTCTGTATAGTAAGAAGAATAATGGCAAATTTTGGTATTTAATAAGTTGAACAGTTTTGAATGAAATTTCAAATCATAATGTATTTTAAGATTTTACGATATCTTCCACCGATAATCTTCCATAATTTATATTTTTTGGAGTTGAACCCTAATTCCTTTTCTAAAATAAAAAGTCTAAGTTATTCCTTATAAAATCAGCTATCTGCTATTGAAAGTCTTATAAAAATCAGTGGAGCCGTTTCGGAGATTACCCGGGACAAACAGATAGACAGATAAAAATTTTCAAAATTGTGGATTTCTTGTAAGTACCGTTTATAATATCATATGAATTTAGTAAACACCTGTTATTTTGTCACTACAAACAGATACTTTTATTTTATTTATCTGTATAGATCTGTATTGGCTTTTGCCCGCAGCTCCGCTCGCACAGTAGTATTGAAATTAGACTCAGAACTAGACTAATAAACTAACATGGAATAGATTTACAGCTACAATAAAAAAATAATTACAAACAATAATAAATAAATCAAATTTATAATTAAAGGTAAGTGAAATTACTCCATTTTGTTAAAGGCAATTTTAATTAAACATAAATTAAGAGAAATGCTACAATAAAACACTATACAAAAACAAAATGAAACCGTCATAAATCAACGCAAGCACTTGCTGTCCAGAATTATAAAGGAAATACCATAGAAATCCTTAAAATACTACAAACTATCAATTTCTAATCTTTGCCCACAATACATAGAATACGAATACAATGCCTCATTCATCGATACTGAATAGCTCCTATGAATGAAGTGTGTCCAGACACCATGGCGACATTGTACGTACCAAGAAACCGTTTTCAATGGTTTGACTTTTGCAGGTGGTCATCAAATTACCTTTCCGAAGTCATTTCCGTTCACTCTATTGTACTTTACATAGAGTATGCCACTTACTTAATTGTGTTCTAATGGGTTTAAAAATTTAGTATTCAGCCGAATTGGATTTTAAGATATTTTAAACAAGCAGAAACCGCGGCTTCGCTTGCGTTCAAATTACAATCAAACTAACACTTTGGCTTTATGTTATAACTAACAATTTGATGGCTGTAATAATTTTCAAACTTGTGAGTATATTTTTGACTCGCGCACCGAGTGTTTTGTACCGCCAAATATCATGTTGTGTTTACTAACATATTTACACAATAAATTTTTTTTTTACGCTTTCGCATTTCATATTACAAATGACAGACTTTCATGAAAACTTTCATTCCTTATTTTACCCCCTTAGGGGTGAGAATTCCAAAAATCCTTCCGGGATAAAGAGTAACTTATGTGTTATGCCAGACTATCTCTGTGCTAAATTTCATTCAGATCCGTTCAGCTGTTCTGGAGTGATTGAGTAACAAACATCCATTCATCCAAACTTTCGCATTTATAATATTTATAGGATTAAATTTTCATATTAATATGTGACTCATAATCATGTGTCGATAGTGACTTAGTAATTCCCTCTAGAATAAAAAAATACGTGAAAATATGAATAAAATAACATTTGAAGCGTAGTGTTTGTATTTATTACACAATAAAGGTTCATTTTTATTATAAAAAAGAAAAAAAAAGATGGCAAAAAGACCGTCCTGCCTTGCAGAAAAATTTCATTGTTAAAAAATCTGTCGAAGCCAAAGATGATCACGAATCACGACACCGAACAATGGGAAGATAATAACAATGTAACACAAACATATTCCAATAGATCAAATACGTTTTCATTCTGGTCTCTATATAGTTAGACTTTAGATTACTTTTCACGGGAATTGAATCGGTTATAGATAAAGGGTTGATAGGTTGAGGGAGTATATTGTGAACCCAGGTGCATTGTTAATTCGTTAAATGATTATAAGATAATGTCTGTCTGTCGTATAACATGATATAATGTAGCTCAATTATCTATAATAATAAAATAAACAAATAATTTTTGATACGTTGAAAAATCACTCATCCTTGACATTTTTTTAAAGATTTCATTGATTTTGTGTATATTCGTCTTGTAGTATGTAAAAATTTCATATGATCCGTAACACAAGCCTCTTAGCTTACCATGGAACTAGATGGTGCTGTGTGTTAATGTCACAACATATTTTTATTATTATAATGTACCTAAGTAGGTACCTACTCCTTATCTGTGTAAATATCATATCAGTCCGCTGGTTTGTTTTTTTTCAAGATCGATTTGCTTTTAACACGCTTTTATAAGTTTTACATGTAACCAAGTAATCATTTCTTAAATCGATTTTGTTGTAATTCGTATCAATTTTATCGATTTGAATACAAGGTTTTAATACGATTTATGCGAGCTGATGAGCTAAAATAAAAAAAATCTTTTTTTTTAATCAAGTGTTACCAGTGGTATTTCACGCTGTTGTGCTGTATCTAAGGGAGATATTCATAGATCGCATTTATACTTTACTAGCGACTCCAATCGTCGTTCGTCCCAATCCTCCCTTACGATTTAACATGTAGTATAGAGTTCTTAGAGATGAGATATTTTCCTGCGGTAAATTTAGTACCCTATATGTTGACCCGGATAACCAGCTATCACTATAACAAATTTCATCAATATCCCTCCAGTGGTTTTTTGTGATGCGCTAACACACAGACAGACAGATAGACAGATTGACGGACAGACAGACAGACCAAAATTCTAAAAACTATAGAATCGACCTCTGTATCGATAATAATGACTATTTCAATAAGATTTTATAAAATATATTAAATATACATTCGCTTTAGTTACAATTTTATTATATATATAGATTAAGCTTAGTCATATGAAAATATCCGCTATATTTATGAATGAGAAATCAAAATTATTAAAAGTTCGCAATCACTTTGCAAAAACGTCTTTGACTTAAAGTTATGGCTATGAATCTCACCATAAGGACGTATATAGATACAATATACATATACGTGTAGTTGTGTAAATGTCAGTGTTCCTGATAAATTCCACTGTCTACAATTTGACAATTTGGAACTCATTTCATTAACTGGTAATTAATTATTCAAAACTAGATTGAATACATTCATTTACATTGTTTCCGACATGTGTACAATGTACATACATACTCGTTTACATGTTTTTATTACATTACAATAACAAGTTGAAATGAGCAATTTGAAATCACTGTTTCAATTTAATCAAATCAACATTAACATTTATTTATTTATTGTAAATATATTAAAATACATAGATATTATTACTTTTTACCATTTTTACAGAGATAATATTATATTCTGTACATAATTACATAAATTAGAATATTTTATGTATAAGGTTTATAAAAGTTCTTACATAAATCGAAAGATTCGCTATATATGACGAAAATAGAATAGATAATCTTAATAGGGATAGCTTTTTTTAAAAATAATAAGTAAATTTCAAAATAATTCTAAAACTAATCCTTCATTAAAAGGAGTGGCTTTTTTTACCTTAAAATTTAAATGTCTATTTAACAGAGTTTTAAAGGTTAACAATTAGCGCTTATGCTTACTCGTATTATTGAAATATATATATATATATATCACCCACCTTTACGCTTCACTACAGTCGGGTAAAAATACATCGGAATTTAGTACCTCTGTTTATGAAGTTTTAAAAAGATGCATCACAAAAGATTTTGTCGTTGTACATAATTGAATTATTATTTTTATTCGTAGTTAAAGCTGTGTATAAATTATTCTGTGTTTGTTTCTTGTTTTTGTTAGCGCTCGAGGAAATTTCCATATATTTTACAAATAACAACCACAATCTCCTTTTAGATAGAAATGACAGTGAATATGTAAAATCAAATAAAAGCGTGTTCAATAAAACGTACATTGGAATTCGTAGGCGACAGGCAAATTGATAACAATTGAAATGAAACTGTGGTGGAACTGTGTTATTCCATACTTTTATTTTATACTATCACCTTGCCACGACTTCGTTTTGCTTTGCTTTTTTAATTTCATACTTCTCGAACCTTAGCGGATAAGTCTGATTGGTCAAACTTATAAAACGTTTAAATGGATGTCTGATCATCATAAAACTAACAACTCACCCTCATTCCGCACGGGTTTGTCCCTGCTTACGTTTTAACTTTTAGTATAGATTTCTCAGAGATGAGATATTTTCCTGCAATAAAAAGTATCCTATATGTTGGCCCGGATGGTTATTCGGCTATCATCATACCAAATTTCATCAAAATCTCTCCAGTGGTTTTCTCGTGATGCAGTCACAGACAGACAGACCGACAGACAAAAAATCTAAAATCTATAGATTCGGCCTCTGTATCGATAATATTGATATATAGACATTTCAATTAGATTTTCCAAAAAATATTTAATGTACAGATTCGGCTTAGTGGCCATTTTTTTTAATATGTTTTATAATAGATGTTTTAATTTCCTTGAATTTCGTAATTTACCTCATTTTAAAGTAAATTGCAATAAAATTGCGTATAGTAACGTTTGTTTCGTAACTTCGTAACATAAGCTCGAAAAATGTCAACATCCAATATTTTAAAATATTTCACACCTGAAAGTTTAAAGTGAGGCTCATTCACTTGGAACTTTGCATAAATAACACGAATGGAGACATTATGACAAAATATTACTTGATTTCTTTCTCAAATAAAACCAGTTGCTTACTAAAATAAACTATAGTACAACTTATCCTCCCATCACATATCACTTAGCGTTCAAAAGAAGCATAGAGTTACTCTTAAATTATTCCTGACATGATAATAACACGAATTGATTCACAATTACTGTTATAACAATATTATTCATCCCTTTTAATATTTCATAAACTAGTTCTGTAATAAGGGTAGCTAAGGGCGGGGCTAAAGTTCCCACCCTACGATTTCTTTGACAAGTATCAAAATCACGTGTACAGCATACGGCTCATATTATAGGGTATTCATACCTAATTAATGTGCTCTGAATTGTTGGATTGAAGGGTTTTGGTACTGATGAAAGCATTGATAAACTGTTTAAGTTTTTAAGTTAAATGTCATTGGAACTGTTTTTTTTTTTTAATTGTTATCAATGTTTAATAATGATTTGCTATATGATATGTACGGATTTCTTATGACTATAATAAATGTTATTGTTATATTTTAATAAAATATAGCATTTTCATGTGTATATCATATATAATACTTTAAGCTTATATAAAAGCTTATGCAGTCAACCTAAACAGACACCAAATCGAGTTTAATGAGACAGATATGAGGGATGTTAGGAGCCCATACAAAATTATTCATAGCTACTAAAATGTTCCATTCATAAAAATACAGTTTTTTTTTACTAACACTGGGGCTGACGGCTCGCCGACAAAAGGGTGGGACGGGCCAAATAATTGCCAAAACGCTTCGAGTGAGGCCATTGTGTTTATTTACAATAGGGTGCAGTAAGTGGGGGTAGTTTTTGTAATTGTTACTTTAGGAGATCTCACCCTGCTTAATCAGTCACAAGGCAATCGCCACAGAGAGACGTTCTCAAAATGTCCCGATCATTTTTGGTAGACGCGTTAATAAGTGAAACGAAAGATTGCAAAAATACAGAAATGACTAGTGATCCGCTACAAACGTATACAAATCTTATGAGCCACCACATGGATGTTAGACCAAAGTTCCTGCCCTACCCTTATCCGGGGAGCTTAAACAACTTATTGAGTCTTGGGCTTCAGCAGCAACACCGTACGCCTGATCTGTTCAGGCCGTTTTTAGAGCATCTTAATTTTCGCTACCCATTAATACATCAGTTGCCTCGCCAGCCGGTATATGAACCAATACAAGGTGAAAACCATCAATTTGAGTACGCAACATCTGAAGAACAAGAAGCATTCGTTAAGCGAAGAAAGAAGTCAGTGTCACCGTACTTGCATCATCCTTACAAATCTGCAGCAACATCACCGTCAAAGAGCCAAGGTCAGAGGTCGCCGTCATTATCTAGCGGGAGTAGAAATGGTACACCAAGCCCGCCCATCGCCCATCAAGAAGAACTGCTTCCAGGATATTCAAAGGATTTGAAACGTTTGCCTCCGAAAGAAGATTCTAGCAAACGTATACGCACTGCTTTCACCGGTACTCAACTTTTGGAACTCGAAAGAGAATTTTCGATGAATATGTATCTGTCTCGACTAAGAAGAATAGAGATCGCTTCAAGATTGAAGCTATCGGAGAAACAAGTGAAAATTTGGTTTCAAAATCGTCGCGTTAAGTTGAAGAAGGAAGAGAGTCCCATGACTATTGATGGAAGAACTAAGAAATGTTGCTGTTCTAAGGCCTCTTGCTCTAAAAATAGTTCGGCATCTTGTGAAAATGATCAAGAACACATAGACGTAGTCAGTGACAACGACACGAATTTCGAGGCGCAAAATTTATCGCGATATTCTTAGATTTATTTAAGAAATTAGTGTAAGATTACAGGACAGTGTTTAGCAAAAAAATTTATGATTAAAAATTTTATATGAATTGTATTCAAAATGAAATATGTTTTGATTGAAGTTTATAATTCGATTGTGTATTATTCGATTACGGACCAGAAATGTAAATAAAATAATTTATAAAAATAAATGTATATGAAAGGTGATAACAAATATATTTTCTTAAAAATCGCTTGTTGGTAATAAATAAAAATTTTATGATTTGTACACTCTTGTTTGATTTCTGGAATGTCGTAGGAGTGAAGGTGGATTGTTGGAGGGTCGCAAATAAAATGTCGTTACCAATTTTATTAGGAGATTTGGTATTTCGAGAGCGACGCGGAATTCGAGATCATTTCATTGACATACCTAATGACATACGTTCTTTGTACGTGTTATTTAAATTAAAAATTAGAATGTTGTAATGAAATAATAAAGTTGGCGGTAATGTTTTCTTGGTATTTTGATTATTTTTATTGGAGATTTATTAAATATTTTTGTTCTGTTTTCAAGTACATATATATTGCGAATCTTTTTTAATTCGAATATTGAAAGATCAGTTATTTTATTACTAGCGACTCACCCTCGCTTCGCTCGGATTCGTTCCTAGGTACGTTTTAACGGTTAGTATGAAATACAAATCTTTGAATTTCTCGTCTTTTCTGTACTAATGTAAAGTGGACTCTATTTTCCGCACTTAGACTCATAGTTGGTCTGTTGTGCGTTTCTGTACTATAATATGCATGTATTATACGTATAAACCTTTCTCTTGAATCATTCTATCTATCTATTAAAAAAACCACATCAAAATCCGTTATGCAGTTTTAAAGATCTAAGCATACGTAGGGAAAGAAAGACAGCGGGAAGCGACTTTGTTTTATACTGTGTAGTGATGTTATAAACATATTATAGTATTATGTGACTCTCGTAGCTCATAACAATATAGACCCGACACCTTATTTTATAATTAATTACCCATCCTAATAATATAAATGAAAAAGAAACTTTGTCTGTGCCTTTTATGCTTAAATTGCTGAACAGATTTAGATAAAATTAAGCGAGGACATAAATCGTATCCTGGGATATAATCCCTGCCCCACTTACCATGCGAGTGAAGCTGTGGGTGAAAACTAGTTCTATATAAAATCAGTAATTTATGAATGTTTCACTAATTATTAAAAACTTAAATAATCATTATTATTATACATAGCTTATACATAGCTTTCGTACGCAGCTTCTCTCGTGTAGTTTATGTATAATTATTTGTCAGGTAAAATCAGAAACAAACAAACAAACAAAATCAAAGTAAAAAATATACCAAAATATCTCTTTAGTTTTATAATAGATCATTTCTTGATAAATGTTTACCTCAAACTCAAAGTGAAATATTGTACACCTATATAAGTTACATCTCGGGCCCCCTTTTAATAAGTTCATGCACCCATCAAACCAATGAGCTCGTATAACATCAGGTGCGTCACTAGGGATTTGATAATGGACTTTTACTTTTAAAATATTTTCTGCTAATAAATAATAATTAGATACAGATTTTTTTTATTACGGATTTTGAATGAAAAATGTATGGTTTTGATATTTTACAATTCACGATTTTACTTATTCTATGAAATAGTCAAAATCTGCTTTAGCGTTAGTCAAAAAAAACTAACTTTTTGATCTTATATATTTTTTCTATTATATCTTATTAATATTATATACATATAACAAAGTACGATTTAAGTTTATCTTAAGGAAATTTATGAACCGGAGTGTCTGTCGGAGAATAAATATTTATTAACCATCCACAAAATAGTACTTTATAAGATTTATGTGAAGATCTAACGTTTAAAAATAAGAATATTTTACCATTTTTTTATATCACGGATTTTTTATTCTCTCTAGAATAGTCTAGTATTTACTCAACCGTTTTTCCGTGCACATGTTTTCTCTTTCTTTCATGTACATGAAAGTTAAGTTAAAATTTCACAATCATAATTAATTTAAATGATTTTTTTTAATTTTTTCCACTAAGCAGAGACATAGTGCTTAGTGAGGAAACACATTCATACTGGCTATTCACTAGATCATGTGTCTTACATAACAACAAACAAACAAACATATTTTCACGTTTATAATATTAATATGGATTTAGAATATCTAGTTTGTTTTAATATAATTTCTATGGCGCTATCTACAATAACCTAATCTAGTGAAATAATCAAGAGCACGCCAAGCCAAAGTGCACGAGAGATGCATTTAAATAATATTATTCCAGTATACAATTGAATCCATATGTTAATCCTAAACAAGTATGCATATATTATCTTACTTAGCTCAATTCTTAGTTTGCCTCGGTGGTCTAGTGGCTAGCATGTACGGCTGCAAACCGGAGGTCCTAAATTTGAGTCCCGAGTCGGGCCAAGTTTAATTACTGAGTTTTTCTGTTAAGATATTCTCAGTATTAGTCCGGAGTTGGTAAGTTGGTGGTGTTTCATCCCCGTGCCTCGGAGAGCATGTAAAGCCGTCGGTCCTGCGCCTTAACTCTCACCGGTCGTGTCGAGTAGTCGTCCTACCGGAGTATGAGAGTGACAGGAATAGAGTGTGCACTATAATATCTCCTGCGCAGTTGGCTAATCTCAATGAGATTGGCCGCCGTAGCCAGATCGGTCAGTAGGATATTATTATTTATTCTTAACTTATTCCTATTTTAGCTCTATGATAGGATAGAATCGGCACCTAATTATCGTAAATTTTTTGCCTTCATTAGACGATACCTAATAAAATACAATATCTAGTATAAATAATATTGTCTATTTTATTTATCCTCACCCATTTTTTTTATTATAATAATCACATTTATTACAGACTAAACCCTGGAGTTGCATATTATGGGCTATTTTAGTAGGTTAGTACTAAATTTAAGAATTTAACTCTTTAATGCCTAAAATTGGCTAAAATAAAATATTAGGAGTCACCTTTTATTAATATCTTGTCAATTAATAAAGATAAGCACTCAATATTTAGCTTTAATCGTATCTTTCAATTATAAAATCAGAACGTAACGCAAAGCTAAGCCCCACAAGCTCCCACGAGGGGCTATTTGCGAACTACCATCATCCGTCTAAAATCAAATAACGTAATTATTTGCCAAAACCATTTATTATCTATGGCAGGACGCGTGCGTCTGAAATAGTCGAAAATTTGTATATCACTTATAACAATAAATAAACCCTATTATCCGAGTGATAAGAATCCAAATTGTTTGAACATATCAATGCAACTGCATGTCTAAGTTTGCTTCATATTTGAACTCTACGCTGTTGCACTGGCTTAGTGCAAACCAAATTACTACTGTATGCTGTATTTGAGAACTCTAACAATATAGCAATAAGATTTAAATTTCCTTGAGTTTTATTTTTATTACCGCAGTAATTTTATGGTAGAGCTGTAGAGCGCCACGCGGCACTTCATTGGTATCTATTTGAATTAGGAAACCATTCTGAATTTGTTTTTCATCAGTTCTTCTTTACGTCTGAACTGTCATTAAGTGTGTTTCCATTGTTGGTCTGATTTATTTGTATTAGTTCTCTGTCGGCGATCGAGTGGGGTGGGAAAAGTTTATTTGTTCATAATTTGCGCCATTTAATTTGGTAATAACAATTATAAAAAATATATCACAGAAATCTAGTTTTTTATATCATAAGTTTTTATTTAACCGTACTGTTATATACATAAACTAATTTTATATTATCTATTTGTTTGTCTATGTTTCGCTGTTGTGATATATTCCTCTGATAAAATCTATTAGCCTTATGTATAAATGAAGTGTAAGTTTTAGATAACATAATTTTACTCCTAGAAAAGATTTAGTTAGTTTATGCCATTAGTGTAAAATACAGAATCAAGTGGCCTTACGATGTTCTCTTAATCTAATCTTCAAAGTAAGAACTTTATTTTTGATTGCTGCGCAAAATATATTAATAAATAAATTTGTTGGGACATTAACACGCAGCACCATCTAGTTCCATGGTAAGCTACGAGGCTTGTGTTATGGATACCCATATATAACTTTAAATACCTACATTTATAAAAAACATTAACAAAGAATAAATTACATTGTTTAAGACATTTTAAAGTTGGCAATGGCAATTCTTCCTATTGTCTAAAAAATGTAAAGTTATAAAAGTAAGAAAGCTGATTTTATAACTAACTAAACTGTTGATTTAACTAACACAAGAGCATAATTTTATTGCAACAACAAATAAAAACTACCCTTGTTACGCTTCTCCTAATTATTTGCTACACAAAGATACCAAACAATTAAAATTGAGGGTGAAAAATTCAATTCAAAGTGAACTCTATGTAAATAACAATAAAGATAATAAAAATCTATTAATTCTACCCCATAATAAATCCACTATCACGCTGACAACCGTATGTTTTGTCACTGCTAATAGGTCACGGCTTTCAAAACGTATGTCACTGGTTTAGCTACAAAAGACATTCACTTTTAAACTTTAATTCTTAAATAATAGATCACTTTTTTGGTATTTCATATAAATGTCGGTTATAGCTATCCGCTTTTGAGCTGAATATGTTTGATAGTCTTTAATATGGGAAATTGATTCTTACTCACTCGGTTTTACAGTAGTTTATTTATTTATTTCACTTTTAAAAATGTCATTTACATCGTTTTCCTGTACAAGCGTTGCAGTTACATCAGATTGATTATTGTGAAATAAATCTTTTGATTTGATAAATAAAGTTGATTTTGCTAAGACAATATTAGCATCAGATAGGTCGTTATTATAGTAATCATTCAGATGAGATGTACAATACAATGCAATATCATTTGCTAGCGGAACGAATGGATCGGGTTTGATCCTTGATAAATGGAAATTTAAATTTGTTTGAAAAGTGTATTCGCAAAGTTTGCAGCAGGATTCGTTGCGGATAGTCGTAGTATTCAATACAAAATTACAAATTTAAATTTTATGTTAATTATTTTTGTTACCTATTAATAATTATTATTAGAATATTTGATATTAACCGAGTCATTCATTCGTTGTTTAGAAATTCAATAGATCCATGATTATCTTTACAGATAAATTAAAAAGAAGTGTCTGTTTGTAATGTTTTTTTGTAAATGCACATGAAATAATGTACATTATTTATAAAAAAAACACAATTTTTCAAATTTTGTCTGTCCGTCTGTTTGTTTCGGCTAATCTCCGAAATGGTTAGACCGATTTTGACCAGCCTTTCACTGGAAGATAGCTGATATTATAACAAGTAACTTAGGCTACTTTTACTTTAGAAAAAGAATTAGGTTTCCCTCAAAAAAATTAAAACGTACGAACTAGGGACGCACCCGAGCGAAGCGAGGATAAGTGGCTCGTAATATAATATAAATATTATTTGTATTATTGTACAGACAAAATGCAGTGAATAATATGAAAAAATAGAAAAAAATTTACCAGTGAGTTAACATAATAACAGGCGTTTTGAACTCAGTATCGACATTACAATATCTAGTACGTAGAACTTGCCATTTAGTTTCCATGTACATCTATGACCTTTGAATTTTGAAATACCATTTTCTGTAATGTCAATCTAAATATATAAAAATCGATAAAAGGTTTTAGCACAGGCTCGCGAAATAACCCTCGAGAAAAAACATTTGATGTTATACAAAAAAATATACACAAAAACAAGAAATAATAGACCTTTTTGTAACCGATGTTGTTGATAAGAAAGGATTAAATTGATAAAATAAAAAGGACGACATTTATGTAAACATTTCATTTTGATGACTCGAGACACTCGGTGTATTCACTGAGTGTACCGTGTATAGTGTCTTAGACAATACTAGACTTTAGACACCTAGGGAATCAAGGACTTAACTTGTATTCAGCCAGCCAGCCAGTCAATACGAGGGGAATCAGTCCACCACGCTGGCCAAGTGCGGTTTGGCGGATTTCACATGTCTTTCGAAAAGTTGCTAGGTTTTCTCAGACATGCAGGTTTCCTCACGATGTTTTCCTTTACCGTAAGGCAAGTGGTAATCATGTTAGAAATGATTCGCACATGAAAATATCAGAGGTGCGAGACCCGGGATTTGAACCCACTTTACTCGGATTTCCAAGCGAGCGCGTTGCCACTGGGCTACCACTGCCTTGTTTTAACTTAGCACATACATATTACGTGCACAAAGGTTGTACGAAGCACAAAGGTGAAACACCACCAACTTCCTAACTCCGGGTTGTCACTGAGAATTTCTTGACTTGCCCCAACGACCATACTTGACTCGTCTCGGGACTCGAATCTAGGATTTCCAGATCTGCAACCACTAGACCAACAAGATAGTTTGACGACACGTTTGGCTCAATTTGTAGTAATCCTACTTGCAGCGCCAGCGGTCGCGGGTTCGAGTCCCGCGAGGGGCATTCATTCATTTGTGTGATGAGCACGAGTGTTTGTACTCCAATCATGGATGTTTATAATTATATTTACAATATGCATTTATTTAAAGTTATATATGTGTAGTGTATCAACTATCTGGTATCCATAACACAAGTTTCGTAGCTTACCATGGAACTAGATGGTGCTGTGTATTAATGTCCCAACATATTTATTTATTTTATTTATAGTCTAGTGTGACGACATTCAAAGGGTACCTAACCCTAAATAAGAATTTCAATCTAACTTAACAACCAATGACTATGTTATTTTACGCGACATTGACTGCGATCAATTTCTTTTACACCTGTCGTTTTACGTAACGGAATTATATGGATATCGAATAACAATAAAGTTTATGATGTGTGAAAGCAGTTAGCATCTTGCTGTATTTTAAATGTTGAGTGGTCTTCTTTTATATGCTGTAAAAGTGTAATATAATTGGCTATTTGACAATTCTAACGATAAAATATTTAATCTGTTGGAGACAGTAGCTTATGGGTCCACAATAATTATACAATATGTTTTTTGCATTAAAATAAATTGTAAATATTTCATTTTTGAAAAATAAATTTGAGTTTTTTTATCTGTGGATTACAAATACTGAAACGCTGGCGGCCATGTTTGTGCAGCGTGTGACGTCACCTTTCACATAACAAAACATTGTGTGTTTTATCGTTTGCACTTTGCTGAGAAGATCACTCTAAAATATTTTAATTAGTGCTTGTGAGAAGTTTAACGAAATGGAGCCGGGTTACACAAAAGCTGATAGTGCAAATTTACCAAAAATAGATTCATTTATGGTTGCAAATTTTTTTGCATGTAATCCTGACTTTTGCTCAGCCGAGTTTCGGAATGTAAAAACTTCCGTGTAAGTACCGAAATGAACAAAGTAATTATGTATAATTTATTGGTAAAAGTTAATGTGTATAGTTCTTAAGTCAAGTAGTAAAAATTTTATAAAATAATTTTAAATTACTTAAAGGTTATGTTGATAATTTTAGATCTTCGCGACAGTCGTATGGTGAATAATAAAAATAATACTTTTAAAATTAATAAAAATAATGTCATAAAAAGAATTGTTTTTATGACATGTTTTATGTACAAAATACTGGATTAAGTTTAATTTATTTTCAGTAAATCAGAGGCTAAATTGATTGCTTTTAAATACTTACATCGAAGTGATCTTCACAAAAAAAAATTGCAGATTTATCAGATGTAAAATTCAACTCTCGGCGTGCTAATTGTAACCACTGCTTTCGACGTTTAGGACATTTAGGGACGTGTATAAACAATTTGTCAGGATATTTAATTGTAGAACTTTTACACATAGGTACGGCACACGTCTTGTAGCTTGTCATTTTCATAAAAAATATTTATATTCTAAATATATATATATATTAACTTATATGAGCTTGCCAATGAAAAAGCTGCAAACTTTTAGCTTAAAATATGTTTAAGAGTTGGAGCATCGTAGCAAGGAAAATATATAACATGTTATATTCTCCATGCATCGTAGTTAGCTTTACTTAGTTTATTAAGATATGACGTCACAGCCAGGAATGTCACGTGATGTGCTGTTTTCGCGCGACTTTCAAATTACTGAAAGATTAATATATTTTTTTCCGAATAAATAACGCTGTTTTCAGAAAAAAATAATTGTAAGAGGTATAAAATGAACCTACGTATGTTTTAAAATATCTTTCCGAAAACTGTCAAATAGCCAATTGTGTTTGTGCTTTTTATTAGTTTACTAGCGACTTACCCTCCTTTGCTCGGTTGGTAGATTCGTCGTCTCTAGCTCGCTTCCGAGTACAAGCTTTTATTCCCATTTTCTAAGTTCCTGCGCAATTTTCTTAAATTTTTAATGTAAGAACCTTCTCCTGATAATAACAAACACAACAAAAAAAGAATTAGTGAAATCGGTCCAGCCGTTCACGCGTGATGGCGTGACCAAAGGAAATTGGGATTCATCTTTATATATAGAGATTTAGAAAATGTAAAAATATTGATTTATTTTGGTCTATCAAATGTTATTTATATAAAACTAAATTATGTATTTTATTATAATTAATATATACATATACTTAGTATGTTTTTTTTTCAATATTATGCCATTTAACCCATTGTTATATAAAAGGTCACAGTAAATATTGTTTCGGTCTTTCATCATTTGAATGATGATTGTTTTAATATTCCTAAATAATAATTTTGACTTACCCATAGTACATTGATCATGTCAGAATAGAACGCGCTATCTTGGATAAGGCAGTGCCAGACTGAACTTTACCCCAACATATATGCGCAATAAATACTAAAACAAATAAACATAAATATTTAAAAAAATATTCAACACTAACATGCTGAATATAAACTAAAATCGAAGTTTTGTTTATTTATTAGTGTACGAATGTAGGAGCGAGAGCAGAACCCGGTAATTGCCTTTTTATTTACTTTGTGTCACAGTTGCAGCGCGGCGCGGCGCTTCAAAGGACCTTGTTATTTATACTAAAAGATCAGTTTGTTTTTACGTGGCTGGTTTATGTTTGAATCTTAAATCATGTAACTACTATCTTCTCCCAGATTAATGCTAGTTTTCAGCTGCAGTTTTGCCTGTATTTTTATTGGTCCACAAAACAAACGACACGTTTGGCTCAGTTTGTATTGACCCTAGTTGCAGTGCCAGCGGTCGCGGGTTCGAGTTCCCCTGGGGGCACTCATTTGTGTGGTGAGCACGAATAATTGTACTCCAGTCATGGGTGTTTATATTTATAATATGTATATATTTAAAGTTATATAGGTACCTATGTGTAGAATATCAACTATCTGGTATTCATAATACAAGTCTCGTAGCTTACCATGGAACTAGATGGTGCTGTATTTTAATGTCCCAATATATTTATTTATTTACTAGCGACTCTTCCTCGCTTCGCTCGGGTTCGTCCCTAGGTTGATTCTATGTCCTTTTCAGGGTCTCAAACTATCTTTTTACCAAATTTCATCAAAATCGATTCAGTAGATCTAAAGATTACCCCCTACAACCTCACAAACTCACAAACTTTACCTCTTTATAATATTAGTATAGATGTATAGATTTATAATCAATGATTTGATCCTCGTATGTAAGAATTTAATTCATGGCATTTGTTATCTGTGTAGGAGGCGTGATATAACGACTCATTTAGGACACTTTCTAATTTATTTACATGAACTCGATAGCACGGGCTCCATACTGTACTAGAGTATTCTGAATTCTAGTAAACTTCGAAATAATTTATTTTATACTAGCGATTTACCCTCGCTTCGCTCGGGTGCGTCCTTAGGTACGTTTTAATCTTTTTGAACGGAACCCTAATTCTTTTTCTAAAATAAAAACAGCTTAAGTTACTCCTTATAATATCAGTTATCTGCCAGTGAAAGTCCTGTCGAAATTCTAGCTATTTCGGTGCCGAAACATACAGACAGACAGACTAAAACTTTAAAAATTGTGTTTTCTTATTAGTACCGAATATAATTTTCCTATACGTTTACAACTTTTTACTAAGTTGTTATTTTGACATTACAAACAGACACTTCAATTTTATTTATCTGTATAAATAGTAATAGTAATATTACATTGCTTAAATAATTTGGTTATCTAAAACTCAGCGGACTATCCAATATAACACCTAGGTCTCGGGTACTTATAACTTCTTGGATAGATAAATTAATTATTAATATGACTTGTAACCAGTTTGGTAATAATTTTACGCGAGAATTATTATTGAACAAGTTTCATGTCATAATAATTTTCACGACGGCTTAATATATAACTTACTAGCGACTCACCCTCGCTTCGCTCGGGTTCGTCCCCAGCTCGCTTCCCAATACAAACTTTCATCCCCATTTTCTAAGTTGCTGCGCAATTTTCTTAATTTTTTTAATGTAAGAACCTTCTGACAATAACAAAGACAACAAAAAAAGTACTAGTGAAATCCGTCCAGCCGTTCACGCATGGCGTGACCAAGGGAAATAGTTATCTGTATTATATATAATACAGATAACTTTTATTCGTATACCTAAAATGTTTTCCTAAATAATAATTCTGATCGAAAATCGAACCCTCGGGATAGACTAGTATAATTAAATATACATTGAATTAAAATATAAAATTTGCATCTGATATATACCTATTAATTTTTTTTTTATGTTTTATGTTTTTTATTTTCGATTGAGTTTTATTCTTCCACATTCCCGTTTTCCAGGGCAATAATATTTAAGTAAACATTTATCATTCTAAGATGCTTACGATGTAACTTTTTCAATATATCAGAAAAAAATATTACATTTGCACGTTATCGAGTCACGTTTTGAGTCCTGGGACCAATAAATGAAGGACCCATCTACATATTTATGAGATTTGATCCCATAGACCTTTAGGGCATTGTGCAATATTCAAATCTAGCTCTGACTACTACTATTCAACTTTTGTAATCTAGTTCTAGTAATATCTGTATAACTAAATTTTCTACAAAGTCCAAATTTGAAACCGAATGATGAAAAATCTAGCTAGAAGGTCATTTAAGCCTTTAGAATTTCACTGTTTTTCTGTCCTGATTTACTAGAGAATCAATGAAAGCATTAAAATTGGACATCTTTTTTTTCTGTACAGGTTGACAATCTTCCTATGTGTATTAAAGTCGTTCAATAATTAACTAGTATTAGTTTGTTATATGGTTGTTTCATTTTTGATATAACATTTTCGTGTAACTTTAAGTCTAGGTTCACTATTTCAGTATAGAAAAGTATAGGAGTCGATCGAATTTGTGATCTCCAGAATATTATTAAAACTCACTCTTTTATTTTTATTACTATTTCACTCCCACAAGTTCTGTTTTTCGACAAAAAGTAACGTATGTCCTTCTCGAACCTCCCATCCATCTCTAACGAAGATTCGTCAAAACTGATTTAGTGGTTCAGTGACAAACTGATGGACAAACAGACAGACTTTCCCAGTTATAATACTAGCGACTCACCCTCGCGCTACTTTGGATTCGTCAAAGACAAAAATAAATCTATCCCACGGGAACCGCACATTTTTCGGGATAAAAAGTAACTTATGTGCTATTCCAGACTAAAATAAAAAAAATAAAAAAAACTTTTATTGACCTTTTTTTATGGTACTCAGTGATAAACGAGCAGACAGTCCACCTGATGGAAAGCGATACTTGTCGCCCATAACACCTACGGTTCATGCACTTAAGTTTTATATAACAAAACTGCAGAACCGCCGGTACGTTATCACTGTGAGGACTAAGATGATATGCCTCTTGCCTGTAATTGCGCTGGCTACCTTATCCTTCAAACCGGAACAACAATGCAATCATTGTTGCTTGGCGGCAGAAATAGATAAGGGGGTGGTACCCATCCAGTCGGACTCCTCAGGCTTGACAGAGTCCTACCACCGTTAAGATAATATTACAAGCTAGTCGCAAGGGCTCCTCTACTAGGTGTAGACCCGTATTACTGGGTAATACGGGTCTAGAAGACTAGAAAGTCAACAATTAACAGAGTGAAACAACAAGATTAAACATTTAAATAAAACTATCTTTTTGGATTTTTTCGCGGATTTATTTTGATTTTTGGTTTGGTTTGGTGGGAACCAAAAATCAAAATCAAAGTGTGAAAGAAAACCAACATCCATCCATCCATCCTCACAAACACTCACATTTGTAATATTAATAAGATTAGTATAGATAGATATTTTATCCTATTACTTTTGTTCTAAGTAGGTCAAGTATAAAAAATATAACCTAATACTATACCGCGTAAATAAAATACGAGCACATCCAATTTTTACTCCTCATGACATTTATGTTGTCCCAAAAGGCTTCGGACCTTTCAACCTTCTCAAATTGACGTTGGTCAGAATGTTAAATTATTTACAATTGTGTCGTGACCAGCGAAATGCTTCTTTTATAGTTTTTGTTATAATTGAACTTTATCTTTGACTTCATATTTTTTTATAAATCTAAAATGAATTTTACAACTTGATATCAATATATATATTTATATGTTTGTCCATAAGATGAAAAAACGGTAGACAAATGGTAACGTGCTCGCTTGGGAAATCGAGTTAAGCGTGTTCAAATCTGGGTCTCGCACCTCTGATATTTTCTTGTGCGAATCATTTCTAACATGATTACCACTTGTCTTACGGTGAAGGAAAATATCGTGAGGAAACCTGTATATATGTGAGAACCTAGCAAGTTTTCGAAAAACATGTGAAGTACTCCAACCCGCACTTGGACAGCATGGTGGACTATGGCCTGATCCCCTTCGTATTGAAGGGACACCCGTGCCCAGTAGGAAGTTAAAAAGGGATGAATACAAGATGAAAATCTTAAAAAAAAACATAGATTTCATAAAATAAACTTGGGCTTCATATTCATTCATAATATAAATATTTATTAAAACTTACAGCGCATTTACAACATAAATTGGCCATGATAAGATGGCAAAATGCCTAATGACTACGATAAAGTATAACGAAAGGAAATTGAGTAAACACAAATATATATTCTACTACGATTGACGTTTGGACTTGATTATATATCGAAAAATCGTTTATTATTAAAAAAATATATGATGTGTACTTTGTTTTACGCGACTTACATTATGTACAAACATTATTTTGATGGTAAACAAATTTTGTATAGTTTCTTTTATATAATTAATAGTGTTCGCCCATTGGTTGAGATTCGACCATGATAGGAATTTAAAAATTTGAGGAAAGCTTAAGGCATAAAACTTACCTAAGTATATAAAAGAATATTGATAACACCAAAGCTCGACAATAGCTTCAAAATATATATGTGTCGAATTGAGAACCTTCAGTCTTTTCCGTCGGTTAAAATAAGAAATTCGTTTAACAAACAGGAGAAAAAGGCACTGAACTGTTTTCTCTTTGTCTATTTATATAATTACTTTCAATTAGCGACTCACCCTCGCTTCGCATCAGGTTCGTCCCTAGACAACAAATCTATTCCACTGGAACCGTAGATTTTCCCGGGATGATATGTAGCCTATAGCTTTCCTCAGTTAACGGGCTATCTAATGCAAAAATAATTTTTCAAATTGGATTAGTAGTTCCTGAGATAAGCGCGTTCAACCAAACAAACAAACAAGCTCTTCAGCCTATAATATTAAAGTATTGATAAGTTTTGTGGCTCTTTCTTCCTTGAATAATGTAATATAAAACATTTATCTCATTGATCTAGTAGTTATCTCGCGATCATGAGGTATTGTATTTGAGTACAGATCGGGTCAAGAGTTTTTTTTGTTTTTTACGATGAAGTTACTTTAACGTTAACAACCTCTCAAATATGCATATGTGAGAGAATTTGAATTAGATAATTATACAATTTGTTAGTTGTTTGTTTGTTAGTTGTTTTGTTAGTTAGATAATTATAAAATTAGCCGTAATTATACAATATGTCGGAATTACACACAACATCATTTAGATCCATGGTAAGCTACGAGGCTTGTGTTATTGATACCAGATTGTTGATACACTACGCATATATAACTTTAAATACATACATATTATAATCATAAACACCCATGACTGGAGTACATATATTCGTGCTCATCACACAAATTAATGCCCTCAGCTTGACTCGAACCCGCGACCGCTGGCACATCAAATAGGGTCACTACAAACTGAGCCAAACGTGTCGTCTAAAAATAATTATATATGCACTCTTAAATTCCTAGTTTAGAAAAAAACTAATTTATCCAAATATAGTCTGTGTGAAAGATATTTATTTAGACTTTTTTTTAAAAAAATACAATTTTTTTTCTTCTGAACCCTAAAAACTTACACCCTCTTCAATACCAGGGGTCATTTCAAAACGATTCAATTAAAAATAGTATCGCTTTTTGATTAGAAACTCCATTTAATGGTTCACTTGAGTCACCTGCTATGGCCACCGTGAAATTATGGCTTTTCTACACTCAATAAAGAGGGTATCAAAGTTATCTAAAATCAATCGAATTGAAAGTCATTGTCGGTTAACGGAATTGTTGAAATAGTTAAGCGACGATTATTAGAGTTTGTTTGCGGATGGGTCACCATTTTAATGAAAAATATTGCTCTTAGTAGGTGTCATACAGAAAAAAGTCTAGTACTGTCAAGAGGTTTGCTAAGTAATTTGATAAATTAAATCCATACTAATATTATAAATGTAAAAATTTGTGAGTATGTGCATATGTATGGATGCTTGTTACTCTTTAACACCAGAACGGCTGAACGGGTCTGAATGAAATTTGGCACAGAGATAGGTCATAGTCTGGAATAGCATATAGGTTATTTTTTAACCCGGAAAAATTAGGATTCCCGTGTGATAGATTAGTTTTTGTTCTTCCAGAGGTGAACCCGAGCGAAGTGAGGGTGAGCCGCTAGTGCTTTGATAAATCAGTCAGTCAGGACATGGTATATTCAACCGATTTTATAGGCGAGGATGTCTAAAGGGTGGTCCCATACAAATTGAAAATAAAAATTCTGTTCCAAAGGATGGGATAGTAATTTTTTAAGTGTCTTTTTTATAATCAGTTTTTTGTTAAAAAATAATGAATTAGGATATGATGAAGATGAAAAAACTTGTTAATAATTAATAATTATACTTTATATACAATTCTTACATTCTTATTTTATTCTACGTCTTATCTTCGACGACACGTTTGGCTCAGTTTGTAGTGACTCTACTTGCTGTACCAGCGGTCGCGGGTTCGAGGAATATTTATAATATGTATGTATTTAAAGTTATATATGTGTAGTATACTATCTATCTGGTATCAATAACATAACCCTCGTATGTAGCTTTTCATGGAACTAGATGGTGCTGTGTGTTAAAGTCCCAACATATTTAGTATCTAATTCAACTAGCAAAAAGCTTAGAATTGAGGCTATCATCATTGTATTTTCTCTATTTACACCATGAGGAAGAGTACGTAAATAAAAAAAAATTAAACCATAATTTTGCCCTAAATTACCCCTTCGTAATTAAAATATCGGATGCGGCACGTGCCGGATAATGCTATACACAAAAATAAACATTAATTTTTGTTCATATAAGCTCATCATCCTCGGGCAGTGTCGACTGCAGAGTATTGTTAATTATTAGTAATTATAATAGGATTACTTTTATTATTTTAGATATTCAGCACCGCTCGGGTTCGTCCCTACTTACGTTTTAACGTATATTATACATAGATTTCTCAGAGATGAGATATTTTCCCGCAGTAAAAAGTATCCTATACCTTGACCCGGATAACCAGCTATTATCATAACAAATTTCATCAAAATCCCTCCAGTGATTTTTCTGTGAAGTAGTCATCGACAGACAGACATGAATTCTAAAAAATATTTAATGTGCAGATTCAGCTTAATTACAATTTTACAATAGGTACAGATTTACCAGTTTTAACTATTTCTTAAAAAGGCGTTTGAGCAGTTTAGGATGTATTTTCCAAATGTTATGTAAAAAGGAAGAATGTTAAGAGATTATCAAAGAAGATTACTCTTGGTAGGTTTTGCTCTCGGAAACGAAAATAAAAAACCTATTACGCTGTTTCCGAGTTACGAGCGATTAACCTGAGATACATATCAATAGACCAATAGATAATAACATCTAAAATTATTTGGCATGGCTTGTATTACAAATTGCTCCATTGTTTTAGTGCTTTCATGTATGGTTACAGATCAGGAGGTCATGGGTCCGAGCCCTAGATCGGGCTAAGTAAAATAATTGGGGTTTTCGGTTAAGAATTTTTTAGTACCATCTCGGAGTTTGGAATTTGGAGGTATTACACACCCGTGACTCAGAGAGTACGTAAAACCGTCAGCCGTTTGCCTGATTTTTCATCAGTCATGTTAAATTCCCGTCAAATCAGATTTTGGAAAGTTATAGAGACTAACTTCACTTGTATCCTCGCGTACACTTGTACACTATACAATATTTTATGAACAGTAATTATCTCTTACACTAACAAACAAAGCCGGGAGAAACTTGGGAAACCACTTGGGAAACCGAGTGAAGCGGATTCAAATGCCGCGTCTCGCACCTCTGATATTTATATGCGGATCATTTTACCATTTGCCTTACGGTGAAGCAAAACATCGTGTGAAAACTTACATGTCTGAGAGAACCTAGCAAGTTTTCAAAAGATATGTGAAGTCTGCCAAACCGCACTTGGCCAGCGTGGTGGACTATGGCTTGATCGTCGTAGTAAAGGGTGGCCTGGGTCCAGTAGTGGGAAGTTAAAAAGGACTGAATAACAAATTTTCCTTGTATAAAAATGCAAAATTTTAATCTGTACAAAGCCAAGAAATAAAAAGTGGTATATTTTAAGTATAGTTGGAGAGTCGACCTTATTTTTCTCACCATTCCTATTCTTACTGAAATGCAATTTCCTTTCTCTAATACTTTTTTCTAATTCAATTCCGTCGGCTCTCGGTTATAATTTTAATTTGCAGTTTTATTTCTAAATGCTGTGAACAGAATTTCATCTCGTTTTCTCCTATTTGTTCTGACGTTTTAATCTATACAGATAAATAAAATTGGAGTGTCTGTTTGTAATATTAAAATAATCGCTTTTTACTAAATGCATATAGATGTATACACGGTACATATGCCAAAACAACATTTTTTACAATTTTTGTCTGTCTGTCTGTCTGTTTGTTCCGGCTAATCTCCGAAACGGCTAGACCGATTTTGACGGGACTTTCACTGGCAGATAGCTGATATTATAAAGAGTAACTTAGGCTACTTTTATTTTAGAAAAAGATTCAGGGTTCCGCGAAAAAAATTAAAACCCATGAAATTGTGAACAAAATCCGCGTACGGCGTCCGCACCCGAGCAAAATGAGGGTAAATCTCTATATAATTTAAATGAATATCTTAGGAGTAGCAAGCTACTATTTATGTATACCTAAACATAGCTAACCGTGGAAACGTACTTAGGGACGAACGCGAGCGAAGCGAGCGTGAGTCGCTAGTTTTATAATATGCGAAATGTGAACAAAATGAATTTTTGATTTATTATTCACAGTCACACTAACTCCAAATATATTTTGTGAATTTATTACAAAAAAGTACTAAAGAATTTTTATTAAAGTCGGGCAAAAATAGTACATATTTGTATGTAAAAAAATCTTATAATCTTCTGAATTACATAAAGACGTAGTGGATGGTCATTTTTTTGTCTGTACTCGCATCATTACAACGCATCTGCTTATTTTGCCGCAGAATTCTGCACAATATCGATATTATCTTAATCGATCACTATCGATCTCCCGACATCCCATTCATGGGGAGTCGTGCGCTTTCTGCGTTGCATCTAAAATTTGCCGAATTCATGTCTAAAGTACAAAAGGCTGCCGACATACGCGTTTAAAGGGTTGCCGACAGTTTTCTTGAAGGGTTAAGTAAGTACCATACTCACTGGATTGTCATGTATTGCAAACATTTTTTCATTCAGCGATAGAATTGACCTTTTTGTTGAAAAAAATGTCTTTACTGTTACCGATACGTAGATCATACCGACGTTTTAATAAAAAAACTAGCTATATTAGTGACTTCATTCTTGGGGAATTACAAAGAAAAAGAAAGAAATATAGGAGAAGTAAAACTTGAATTTTTATAAAAATTCTGCCTCGCAGCAAACCTCTGAGCTTATGGCAACAAACAGACATACAGACAAAAAAAATTATAAATTGTATTTTTCTTATATATACTGTATATAATTTCATATGCGTTTAGTAAAAAGCTATTATTTTAACATTACAAACAGACACTTCAGTTTTATTTATCTGTATTTCTATACATAATATTTTTCATCGTCATACAGTTCAACTAGTGCGGATGTCATCGAAATTTGTTAGCTTAGCCTTTGTATTAGAATTCTTTTTGCATTGTAAAGCTCACTGAATGTACCCCGTTTTAAATTGTTAATCTTATAATATTAAACGAGCATGTATGTATGTATATAATTTTTTTTTATTAAAATAAGGCTTTGCTTTTTAAGTTTATCTATATAGGTGGTGCTATATGGAAAAAACTGAACTTTTTTAGAAAACATAATCATGCAAAAAAATAAATACGCCCAAGTTCTATTACTTAAGGAATTTAAATTATTTATTTATAAAAAGATAAAAATATAAATTGTATAAGGCACGCAAACCCGAAAATCCATATGTATAGAAAATACGACTTTATGATAGCAATCTGTGCTAGTACTAACTCTAACTAAGCTCGTTGTTGCATATTCAGTATTTCCACAAAGTGAATGTTGACATGTACATATGTACATTGTTCATGCAAATATAACCTCTGTATAGTAAATTTTGACCAGCACTATACTATGGAACTACAAATTGGGTTAAGTAACAAGCGTCCATTTTACTATAGAAATATAGCAAAATGTATGTATGTATATAAATTTTTTAGTGTTTCATACACCATTTTAATAGTTTATGTAGATCTATCATCTATGCATATGGATAAATAAAATTGAAGTGTCCATTTGTAACATCAAAATAGCAGTTTTTTACTAACTACATATGAAAGTATATTATGTATTAGTATGTATGTATTCAGCCCTTTTTTAACGTCCCACTGCTGGGCATGGGTTTCCTTTCAGTATGAGGGGGATTAGGCCATCATCCACCACGCTGGGCAAATGCGGGTTGGCGGACTTAAAACGTCTTTTGAAAACTTGCTTGGTTCTCTTAGACATGTAGGTTTCCTCGTGATGTTTTCCTTCACCGTTAGACAAGTTATGTTGAAAATAATTCACACATGAAAATATCAGAGATACTAGGAATTGAACCCACTTCAATTAGTTTCCCAAGTAAGCGCGTTACCACTGGGCTATCACTGTCATTACAAATGAGAGGTAGGTTAAAAATATTACCAAGATTTGATTACAATCGACCTGTTATTTACAACTCTCATTCGGACTCTAGTTTATCAAAAAACCCAATCAACGTGGCTAAAACAGATTAATTATTACCAGTGGCTGAAATTCAACCAAAATCTTTTTTTTTATTAATAAAACTAAAGCTCGTCAATAGCTACTAAACGAAAAAAAAAGAAATTCGGTTGACAAACAGAGAAGAAACAGGTACTGAACTGTTTTATCTTTGTCTATTTATTTAGATTAATTATTGAAGTTAATACGATCTAAATAAAGATAATTTTCCTACATTTCGTATTCACACATACACAATATACCGCTTAGTAACAGTATATGTAGCTTTGTTTTTCATAAGAACAACGCATTTACAAACGTTTAACAAAAAAAAACATAGGGTATTATTATCGTTTAAGTCAGAATTAACTAAAAAGCTTTTACCCAGTGCGTTGACATTCCAGCAATGTGAGATTAATGAGATTTCCCGGGATTATAGAAACGTTAATCCCGGACGCGTTACGTATGCGGGATTAGGATCAGTTATTTTAGAAGTGATAGAAAATCATTTTATTATATTATATTATTATGTTTACTTATATTTACTTACTAGCGACTCACGCTCGCTTCGCTCGCTCGCTTCGACTCACGCTCGCTTTTCACGGCTACCTATGTGTAGGTATACATAAACAGTAGCTTACTACTTCTAAGATATTTATTTAAATTATATAGCGATTTACCCTCGTTTTGCTCGGGTGCGTAGGCCGTACGCGGATTTTGTTCATAATCTTTTCTTGGGTTTTAATTTTTTTTCGCGGAACCCTGATTCTTTTTCTAAAATAAAAGTAAAGCCTAAGTTACTCTCTATAACATCAGCTATATGCCAGTGAAAGTCTCGTCAAAATTGGTCCAGCCGTTTCGGAGATTAGCCGGAACAAACAGACAGACAGACAGACAAAAAGTGTAAAAAATGTTGTTTTGGTATATGTACCGTGTATACATCCATATGCATTTAGTAAAAAGCGATTATTCTAATATTACAAACAGACACTCCAATATTATTGATCTGTATAGGTTGGATACACAGATATAAATACTATATATTAATAAATCCGTCTTAATATTATAAATGTGAAAGTTTGTATGGATGTTTGTTACCCTTTCACGCCAGAACGGCTGAACGGATCTGGATGAAATTTGGCACAGAGATAGATTGTAGTCTGGAATAGCACATAGGTTAGTTTTTATCTCGAAAAAATGTGCGGTTTCATTGGGATAGATTTGTTTTTGTTTTTGAACTTGGGCGAAGCGAGGGCTAGTCGTTAATTATGATTATGTTGTAGTATAAAGTAAAATGTGTTTTGTATTGAAAAAAGCTTTACTTAGGTTAATTGAAAATAATTATAATTATCAAAACTAAAAAGGAATAAACTCAAACATAGTATCTGTTGTTTAAAGTGGATTAACTCGATCATTAATAGTACTTATAATTTAATCTTTTTAATACATTATTCATATGATTTACGTTACTTAAAATACAAAAATGAAGTCAAAAAACCTACCAATAACTAAGCAAAATATCTATTCATCTATTCCTCCGTTGCTCCAGAAGAACAATATTACACACGCCATATAATCCAGCGAGTTACGTAGTATAACTGAAAACATTCGCGGTAGTTATGCGTAAGCGATCCCGCGGCGTCCCACTAGGGCGGAGGGGAGGGGAAAGTTGGGGTTTAGTGGGTAGTACCGGCTTTTCTAGCCGGTGAGCCCCACATAGCCACCTGGGGGATAGGTGGTATGCGTAAATGCATTCCCCAACTATTAAAAAAAAAAAGAAGTAATATAGCCGTATATTCTTCACTGGAAATTGGTCAAAGATACATTATTAAATACACAATTTGTATCGAATACCTTTAAATACCTGCACAATTCTGTAGGCGTTATATGAACACTGGGTTTTTGCGAAATAGAATATGAATGAATATAATTTGTACTATACAAGGGACAGAGAGGTCAGCTTACAAAAGATGAAGAACTTTCATTCAACTACCTGCTGTTTGGAGGTGTAATAAATTTAGAAAATCGATTCACCACAAATACTCTAAGAGACCCACAATAGATGGCAAAATATGAATGAACGTAACATTGAAATATGCGAAAACGATGAATGAAAAGTATCTCAGACGTTCTGGCGTCGATTATTTGGCTGTTTTAAAGGATTTTTTTTGTACCGGCACGTTTCTTTTGTCGCGTCTCGATGGGTTTTTATGTATATGATATAAATAGTATTTATTTTTAAGTCATTTGTCAGATTTTATGTTATATCTAGAATATTATTCGATGAATAATAACAAATTTGTAATGAATTTCTACTTTGCGTTATTTTTTTGGCGAATATATCATTTTTGGTTGATAGTTTAGAATACCACGGTGTAGTTTTAATCGATACAATTTATATTATACTTGTGTAATACTAGTGACTTACCCTCGCTTCGCCCGGGTGCGTCCCTGGGTAATATAGCGTTGCTACAGTTTAATAGTTTTTTTTTTAAGGGGAATAATTCCGTAAATCATTGTTTTCGTGTTCGAGTTCCGCTGGGGGCATTCATTTGTGTAATGAACACGAATGTTTTTTTTTTTAATGCGATTCAGTGACAAACGAGCAGCCAGACCACCTGATGGAAAGCAGTACCTGTCGCCCATAACACTTACGGTTCATGCACTTAGGTTTTAAGTAACAAAAATGCAGAACCACAGGTGCGTTGTCACTGTTAGGACTAAGATGATATGCCTCTTGCCTGTAATTGCGCTGGCTACCTTATCCTTCATACCGGATTATTTAGTAGATGGCGCTGTGTGTTAATGTCCCAACATTTATATTATATTTATTTATACTTACGGTCCCAATAGAATATACATATGTAGGTATTTACTTGATTTATGTGATGTAAAAGGCTAGGGACTGTGCCAAGCGACGGCGAGTTACTAGTTACCAATAAAATTATATTTTCTCAGTCATTGATTCCATACACTGCTCACACTTTGTATCAGTTGAGTAGTTTTGAACAATTTATCAAATATTTGAGTGCGATTGAAGTTTGGAAACACGAATGTTTTATAGTTGGAACTGTCTCAATTTGTTCTATTTCGCTTACCACGCCTGTGACTGGAAGATTTTCACAGATAATATAAATATATCGATATAGTATAAAATTTATTTAAGTTACTTGAATATAGCCCTATTTAACGTCTCACTGCTGGGCTCGGGCCTCCCTTCAGTACTAAGGGGGTCAGGTTATATTTCACCACGCTGTGTCTCTCGAGAACTTGCTAGATTCTCTTAGACATGCAGGTTGCCTCTCGATATTTTACTATACCGTAAGACAAGTAAAAGTCACGCTGTAAAATATTTCGCACATGAAAATATCAGAGGTGCGAGACCCGGGATTTGAACCCGCTTCACTCGGTTTCTCAAGTGAGCGCGGCACTGGTCTACCACTACCTAATAATGTTACAATTATTATAATTATTTTACTATATTATACTACTATTGTAATCGTGCAAGTTTGTTTGTTTATGTTTGTTACACCATCACGTTGAAGGGGCTAGACGGATTTGAATGAAATTTGATATACAGATAGATTATAACCTGGAGTAAGAGAGTAACCTACTTTGATATACAGATAAATTAAATGTTTAGAGGGGTGAAAACGTTATCTATCGCCCGAAACAATATTTCAAACAGGAAATGTAGGTGATTGCCTCTAAGATTTGCAACTCTCTCTATCGCACCATAATGGTTTGCAAAGCGAGCGGTATGAAACAGATAGCATTTTTTTAAAAGCCTACTCGCGCCGCGTATCGACACTTCACAATCCTCTTAAAGGCTTTTGTTTCTAATAAAATATACGCTCAGAGACGCACTCGCGTGAAGCGAGGGTTAAGTCACTAGTGTAGATATATAATATGTACATGTATATACTTTAATTTTATTCCAATGAAGGCATTTTCGTGATAAAGAACAAAAGAATAATAAATCTATTTTAGTTGTGAATAAAATTTTCCACAACGCGAGTAGAATGAGAATATGAATATGCAATAATAAAATTAATATGGATCCAGTTGAAAATATGAAGTACTAGTGGTTTATTCTCGATTCGTTCCGGTTCGTCCCTAGGTACGTTTTAACGGTTAGTATGGAATAGATAGACTATATGTTATATTATTGCTTCACTCCCTTGGGTTGTAGCATGATGATATATAGCCTATAGCCTTCCTCAATAAACGAAATAAAAAAGAATTTTTCAAATCGGATTAGTAGTTCCTGAGATTGGCGCGTTCATACAAACAAACAAATAACTCTGCATTTTTATAATATTATAATATAGATTTAACTGATTTAAATATGAGCTATTTGCTTTAATTATGTAAAACACGTACTATTTTATGAGGAAATAAATACTCTGGTTTTTTTCTTTAGGTGTAATGTTATCTGTTCCTTCACGCTTGCGAGACCACCACTGGGCTATCACTAGATCGCTTGGGAAACCGAATGAAGCGGGTTTAAACCCCGGGTCTCGCACCTCTGATATTTTCACGTGCAAATCATTTCCAACAGGAGTACTACTTGAAGGAAAACATGGCGAGGAAACCTGTATGTCTATGTGAAAGAATACATATCACTAGATAATAATATATGTATTTAAATAAATCTATACAGATAAATAAAACTGAAGTGTCTGTCTGTAATGTCAAAATCTGTTATTTTGACATTACAGACAGACATTATAGTAATTGCATATGGAATTATAAACGGTACTTATAAGAAAAACACAATTTTCAAAATTTTTGTCTGTCTGTCTGTTTGTTCCGGCTAATCTCCGAAACGGCTGGACCAATTTTAATGGGACTTTCACTGGCAGATAGCTGATAGGAGTAACTTAGGCTACTTTTCTTTTAGAAAAAGAATTAGGGTTTCACTCAAAAAAATTAAAACGTACCTAGGGACGCACCCGAGCGAAGCGAGGGTAAGTCGCTAGTATTTATATATAAGTTGTTTTTTATAACAAAGCGGAGTCGATTCGAGGTTTCCCGAGCAATCACGCAGTTCAGTGATTTCTAACTAAAGGACAATCTACCTTTAAATAATACCGTTTTTTATAAGAAAACTTCAGAATGGTTTAAATATTTTCGACCTTAATGACGCTTATTTTTGAAGCAGTGGTAGTTCAGTGGTAACGCCCTTACTTGTAAACTAAGTACAACGAGTTCATTCCGGATCTTGCACATCTGCTATTTTCATATGCGAATCATTTCCAACATAATTACCACTTGTCTTACGGTGAAGGAAAATATCGTCAGTACCTAGTAAGTTTTCGAAAAACATCTGATTCTGCCAATCCGCACTGAGCCAGCATGATGGTCTATGGGCTGATCCTCCTCATATTGAAGAGAGGCCCGAGGCCAAGACTGAAGTTATCCTAGATTAAAATGTAGTCTACTTTTTACCGACATTCTTACTATAAGTGATAATAAAATTAGTTATTTAATAAAAAAACATTTTATTTTTCATGAATGTGTAAAAATGAAATAGATAAACTGTATACATAAGTATGATAAGCTTTATATCCCTTACTTCAAAAATCATTAATTCCCAATACAAACTTCCACCCCCCTTTTTACCCCCTTAAGAAATGATTTCCGGGATAAAAATATCCTATGTCCTATACCAAATATCATGTAAATCGGTTCTGCGGATTAAACGTGAAAAGGTAACAGACAGACAGACAGAGTTACTTTCGCATTTTTTATATTAGTATGGACTACTATCATAAATGCAAAAAATTGTATGTTTATGTGTGTTTGCTGATCGTGTACTAAAACCTGAAGTTGTTTTTGTACCGAACCCAAGTAAAGTGAGGGTCAACCACTAGTATGTATAAATCTTCGCCACTCAAAATTTAAAACGATATAATTGTAAATGTAAATGTAAAGATTTAAAATGGCGCTCTTGAATTTTCTACAAAGACAATTAAATGTTTAAAATGATGTTGTTTACTAAAAGGAAGCTTTAATTGTTTACAGTCTAAAGAAAGTTTTTTATCTATATTAATATTATAAAGAGGTAGTTTGTGAGTTTGTGAGGGGTAATCTCTGGATCTACTAAACTGATTTAGATGAAATTAGGTAAGAAGATAGTTTGAGACCCTGAGAAAGATATGGAATACTTTTTATCCCGCAAATCATCCCTTAAGGGAGTGAAAACGGGGATGAAAGTTTGTATATGGAATCAAGCTAGGGACGAACCGAGCGAAGCGAGGGTGAGTTGCTAGTTAGTAAATATAGGCTTAATAACATTACTTACAGAAGTAAATAATATTATTTATCATATTTTTATAATTATGTATGTACCTACATATGATTACGTAGGTCTATTGTGGAAACTTTTTGGCTTTGAATCAATTATTATCGTTAGTTCATTCTTTTAATTTTTAGTAACAGTTTGTTTCTATTTTTTTTTTTTAAACTGAATCTAAAATTATAAATTTTTGTAGGAACAACATCTACCTACAATTTAGGTAATACATAAAGTTTTTATTGTAATGGTTAGTATAGAACTAGTATCGTATTATATGATCTGTGGTACAGATTTCTCAGAGATGAGATATTTTCCCTCAAATAAAAGTATCCTATACGTTGTTGACCCGGATAACCAAATTTCATCAAAATCTGTCCAGTGGTTTTCTCGTGATGCGTTCCCGACAGACAGATGGACAAAAAATCTAAAAACTTTAGATTCGGTCTCTGTATCGATAATAATGATTATTTTAATAAGATTTTCCAAAAAATGTTTTTAATATACAGGTTCGACTCAGAATTTTATTATATGTATAGATAGACATTGATATAGTTGTATAGATATACTCATCTATATCATATATGTACATTTTTGAATAATCTAATGAAGTAGTCCATATAAATTAAGCCTTTCATGACATAACTTTTGCATAATAAAATAAGAAAATAAAGTATGTATGTACTCAGCCCTTTTTAACGTCCCACTGCTGGGTACGGGCCTCCCTTCAGTACGAGGGGGATCAGGCCATAGTCCACCACGCTGGCCAAGTGCGGGTTGGCGGACTTCACATGTCTTTCGAAAACTTGCTAGGTTCTCTCAGACATGCAGGTTTCCTCACGATGTTTTTCTTCACCGTAAGGCAAGTGGTAATTATGTTAGAAATGATTCGCGCATGAAAATATCAGAGGTGCGAGACCCGGGATTTGAACCCGCTTCACTCGGTTTTCCAAGCGAGCGCATTACTATTGGGCTACCTCTGCCTTAATGTATGATATTCTTAAAATTACACAAAACTAGAACCAAACCCGTGACCCTAGAGAATACAAATTTAAATTATAAATGTAACTTTATTGGAATTTAGGGTTATTACTTATTAATTTGAACAAGTCTCTCGCTATTAGTAATTAAATTAGCTTCTGCGTAATATACATATATGAGATATAACTTGATTGTGGTTAACCGCTTTTAGAGATATACACTAAAACCCACTTCACAAGACATTAAAATAAAAAAAAAACAGCCATGAGGACTGTCGACAGAAATGAAAACCTCAAACTATATACAGTTGTTATTTTTGGATATTCAAATTAATTGTTTGATCTTAAATTAAAATTTGTAAATTAAAACTGTTTACATTTATCTGGTTTTGATATCTATCGGCACTCTGAGTGTTAGCGATGACTTACATGATTTTTCTTCCCATCCAAACTTGCCTATAGAAGTTATCACTTCAAAAAATTGAAGAAAAAAAATATTATTTCATTAAAAACTGTAAAAAGTAATACAATTCTTAAACTTAATCTACTTATGTATCTTATGGTGATGCATATAAGAGTTTGATATAACAAAATATATTTAATACCGATAGGCCTCGTACAATAAGGAGTAAAATCTAAGTGGACTCTATATAAGAATAAAGGATGCGGTTTGCGGAATCGAAAACACACCTATCTTGCTCAGGTCCTCAGCTTCAGCGCTGATGATGATGACAGCAGCTGTTAGATGGTAATGGCGATGATGGTACATGGTGGCATACTTTACAAGGCACTTGAATGCTCTATGTAAATTATAGCAGGCCGGGCGGGTGTACGTCTCGAGACTCGAGCGGTTAATTACGAATAGTCTTCATTAGTGTATATTAAAATTGCAAGCGTGCATAAAAAGAGGAAAGCGGGTAGGAAATTTATAAAGATATTCCATTGGCGGACACAATAGGAGAGTAACTCAGCTGATTTCTTTGATTGATCTAGAATAGGTCCTTAAATATGAATTTGTCAAACTGGCCACGTTAACCAGAAATATCTGACGTTTGGTTAAGAATTCCAAATGTTACTTAAAACCTAAATGTTACTTAAAACCTAAGTGCATGAACTGTAGGTGTTATGGGCAACAGGTACTGCTTTTCATCAGGTGGTCTGTCTGCTCGTTTGTCACTGAATCTCATAAAAAAAAGAACCAAATTCAAAAGTGATTTTTTTTCGCGCTATTTGATTTTTCTTTGACATCGTTCTGTTCACAATATGGAAAACTTAAAATATCGCGTTATTTACGAATACGAGTTGCACCGTGGGACTAGCGCTGCAGAAACAGCTAGTGATGTGTATGGCTAGGGAAGACCGGGAATCGATGTGTCGATTTTTACATAACACGTAAAAAACGGTAAAAAAAGGACTGAAATTCAATATTTAGAGGTACATAGACGCAGAATTTATTATAGTTTTGAATAATGTAGTTGTATTATTTAAATTATTTGATTGCACAATCTAGAGAGTTGATGTTACGATTTGAAAGTTTTTTATATTTCTGTCATATCGATTTGCTAAAACGTATTGTAGTGTATATTCAAAATTTCTGATATTATAAAATCTTGATAATCTCATTTAAGTTTGTCAAAAATTTTAAATAGTTATAAAATTTTCATTTAACATATTGTTGTTATTTTTTAATCGAGGCTTTTCCATTTATTTTTGGCCTGATTCCATCCTAATAAACAATCAAAGTGTCAAATTTATCGTGTGTGGGTAGCTTTATTGTCTTTAGTACCACGCGTGATGAAGTACACGTTGTTAATATAATTAGGTTATTAATCTTTATAATGATTTTATGAGGGCTTTTAATGACATTTGATGCTTATATTAGAGATTTTCAGATGCGAAAATTCACAAGTTTTTTTCATACACTGTCCACTTTTTACCAGAATTGACACCTTGTGTATAAGATGTTCGTGTTTTTATTCGCAGCATTATGTTTATTTTAAACGGGAAAGGTATATATGTAGATAAATGTGTATGACCAATTAAAATTTAACATAAAGCAGGAATCGAACACTCAATAGTGATAGGGACTTTCTTAGATTTACGCGAATATCTGACAATTTAAGTAAAACTGTTTTCAAATTTTTGGCGGATTCATTTTGATTTTTGTGGGAAGGTGCTGTCTGTGACAATTTTAATGACCTTTGAGATGTCTAAAACTTTAGTCTCTCCCGTGATCATGATTGCTGTAAAGTATTCGAAACGTTGGGAACCAAAAAATCAAAATAAATCCGCGAAAAAATCCTAAAAGATTGTTTTATTTAAAAAAATTACAATAGTAATATAAATAATAATAGGCATATTCCCATTCACTAGATACTATTACTTATTTTTCCGTAAAGAATGAATTAAAAAAAATATAAATTATCAAAATTTTAATATTTAGGTGTGGTGTGATCTGGGCATTGATAAATCTGTTACGACAATTATAAACTATTTGTCCCTTCATTAAGACCAAACTTATTACGTTATTAGTTGTGCTTATTGCATACTTCACAAATACTTTTTATACACATTAGTGCTGTGGTTGAACTTAAAATATAATAAAATGTATTTTCCCTTATAAATTATATCAAAATAGGAGAATGCACGCGGGTTGCAATTTAAGACGGAAGGCTCGCAAAAAACGTCGCCGAAGGGCGTTGTAAATCGCTTTGAAGAAAAATTACTAACAGACAGACAAACATCCGCTTATTTTTATGTAGCTATTATCATTATGTAGGGTATTATAAAATTTATAAGTTTGTTTAATATTCTCACAGGCTGGGTTGATCCAAATTTAAGTTTGCAAAAGATTGGGGTTAGGAAAAAAGCGATTTGAAAATGATAATCTTCCTGCACTTAAAGGTTTCTTGATAACGTAAAGGTATTCTTATAAAATAAATTAATAATGTATATTTTCAAAAATTATTTGGTTTTAAACTAGATCAATTTCAAAGTATAAATATTAAACTTCAATATTCAAACATATGTTGTCAACATGAAACATATGTTTTGCTTGCAATTTCAAATATATGTATGTAAAGAAAATCATCTCATATACAAGTGCTTTCCTTAAGTTTATATTTACTACATAATTATTATTCTTTACGTATTCAACCCTTTTTAAGGCCCCACTGCTGGGCAAGGGCCTGCCAACACGAGGGGAGTCAGGCCATGGTTCACCACGCCGGCCAAGTGTGGGTTGGCGGATGAAAAAGATATTCTTTAATCAATTCTTTAATCAATTTTTTTTAGCTTTTCTGTCTTTGACATTTAATGAAATAATTCAGTTGTGTTATTATAATTTTTCCGTAAAGAGTTTGTAGTTTTTATTATTTTTACAGGTGAGCTATTATTTTGTTATGTTGTTAGTGTGGTTTGTTAAATGTTTTTTTTTGTTTAAATTCTGGAAGTGAAATAAATTTGTTATTTTAATAGATTTATTTCACTCCTAGAATTTAATTATTATTTACACATTTATGTACATATATTTCGATAAATTTACTGGTAATTTAATTTTATATCAAGATTAGCGACTCACCCTCGCTTCGCTTCGGGTTCGTCCCTAGATAATAAATCTATCCCACAGGAACCGTACATTTTTCCGAATGATATAGCCTATAGCCTTCCTTAGTTAACGGGCTATCTAATGCAAAAAGAATTTTTTAAATCGGATTAGTATTTCCCGAGATTAGCGCGTTCAACCAAACAAAGAAACAAACTCTTCAGCTTTACAATATTAAGTATAGCGACTCACCCTCGCTTCGCTTCGGGTTCGTCCCTAGACAAAAACTAATCTATCCCTCGGGAACCGTACATTTTTCCGGGATGCTATATAGCCTATAGCCTTCCTCAGTTAACGGGCTATCTAATGCAAAAAGAATTTTTCAAATTGGATCAGTAGTTCCTGAGATTAGCGCGTTCAACCAAACAAACAAACAAACAAACAAACAAACTCTTCAGCTTTATAATATTAGTATAGATAGATTTCGTTAATTTTTAACCGACTTCTTCAAAAAGGAGGAGATTCTCAATTCGGCTGTATTTTTTTTTTGCCAGCTGATACACAAAACACACCGACTATGAAAATATTAGATTAGGTATCTATAGTAATTGAAAGCTACCAATCAGTTATTTTATACTTTTTAGTGTTTATTTTGAAGCCAGTTTTTATTTATTAAAAAGATTTTATATATCTTTAATCAAAAAATATACTTTAGATTTGGTTTTCTCATTTTAACTTAGTTTTATCCCCGCTACGTCCGTGGCCCCCTGTTTTGTTATGATAGCCATATTTTAAGCGCAACATTTCAATGGGCTGTTTGGTTTTGTGCTAACATCCCTTGAATTATTGCTTCATAAAACTAATAATGAAATATTACTAAACAAACAAGGATAAAAATATTTTATAATACATTATTATGTATCTAATAAATGATATGAATTCATGGGGTCAAATTGTGTTTAAAATGGAATGGGACTATTAACAAATTGTAGCGTAATTTACACGACAAATGCTGTTGGATTAAATTTTTTTTATATTTTTTTTATTTCTTTTAAGACGTAGTCACCATGGTGACGTGAGACCTCTCTGCCTTCCTCCCAGCGATATAAAGATTATTTACGTTTACCTTAAAAACAAATTTCTTCAAAAATGTACAGCATAAATTCAGACTATTCTTAGATCCGCAAAGTATTTTATTTTATAAAATACGTATACGTATGACCGTTAAATATTTAGCAATATTCTTTTTAAATTGAATAAATCCAGTGATAAACAATTCGAAGCCATGATTACTCCTAAACAACGCCATGTATTAATACACAGCACTAACATTACCTAATGGCTAATTTTCAAATATCTTTTTAATTTTTCTTTACCTAAATATTAGCGAAGACCTATAAATATCAGTCAAAGAGAGCTCGATGTGACTTTACGTCTGTTTCAATCGTTATCAAACGACTTAGCATGTCATGATGTACGGAAACCCTTAATTGATATGCCATTGGGGACCAATTTATTTCGGAATTTGCCGAATTCCCTCTGTCAAATACAACAAGACTAAGACTTAAAATTTGTTTTTTTTTTATTACTTTTTAATTGATTTAAAACTGCAGATTACTTGCGTTCAATACAAGGCGTGAGAAAGTATCCTATATGTTGACCCGTATAACCAGCTATCATCATACCAAATTTATTATAAATAATTTAATTATAATTTACTATAAATCTGTCCAGTAGTTTTCTCGTGATGCGTTCACAAAACTGTAGATCCGACCTTTATATCAATAATAATGACTTTTTCTATACGATTTATCAAAAAATATTTGTACAGATTTGATTTAGTTAGAATTTTATTATATGTATAGATGTATCTTGTTAATGCATATTAATTGAGCTTTTGTTAGGGATGGATAATTAATTTTCTTTCATTACTTTTTGAACTATAAGTTAGTTTTTTAAACCAAAAAACCAAGCATTTAAAAGAAACTTATTTAATTATAGAGCTATTACCCTCTTTCGTGCGTTTGCTGTAAATCATTCGAAACGTCCGAAACAAAAATAGAAAATACAATCCCGACAAAATCTGAAAATATAGTTTTATTTAAAATGTCATGTATTCACGTAAATCTAAGAAAGTATTATATATCCATAATTTGTTTGCTGAATATCTATACATATAATAAAATTGTAACTAAGCCTGATCTGTACATTTAATATTTTTTGGAAAATATTATTGAAATATACATTATTATCGATACAGAGGCCGGATCTATAGTTTTTAGAATTTGTATCTGTCTGTCTGTTTGTTACCGCATCACAGAAAAACCACTGGAGGGATTTTGATGAAATTTAGTATGATGATAGCTGGTTATTCGGGTCAACATATTATAGGCTATTTTTTACTGAGGGAAAATATCTCATCTCAGAGAAATCTATACTAAACTTTAAAACGTAAGTAGGGACGAACCCGAGCGAGGCGAGGGTGAGTCGCTAGTTATATTATATTTTGGTCCTACTGTATTCAGTACACTGGGTACAATATGAGTATATTTCCCGTCACAACGAATTAAATTAAGCCATCAATTCAGAGCACCTGGGACGCTCGATATTATCATATTTAAATTACTTCAGACAACCTTTATTTACCACAGTGGTTGTATACATATAGGTTGTATCAGAACTAAAATTATAATCTTATATTATAAAGAAATTAAATACTAGGACTGATTCCTTATCAAGATCACATAATAGTAAAATAGAATTATAACATACTAGTGGCTCACCCTCGCTTCGCTTGGGTTCGTACCTAGGTACGTTTTGACACTTAGTATGGAATAGATAAACTATATGCATAGATATGATGAGTTTTATATCCCTTACTTGATTGTCCATACAAACTTCCATCTCCCTTTTCACCCCGTTAAGAGATGATCTCCGGGATAAGAATTATTCTATGTCCTTTCCAGGATTTTCAGCTATCTCCATACCAAATTTAATCTAAATCGGCTTAGCTGTTACTTTCTCATTAATTATAATAATATAGTTTTATAGTATGGGCTAGTAAAAAAAAAAATATGTTGGGACTTTAATACACATCATCATCTAGTTCCGTGGTAAGCTACGAGGCCTGTGTTATGGATACCAGATAGTTAGTACACTACACATACATATATAACTTTAATAAATACATAGATATTATAAATATAAACACCCATGGCTGAAGTACAAACATTCGAGCTTATCACACAAATGAATGCCCCCAGCGGGACTCGAACCCTTTACCGGTGGCACAGCAAGTAGGTTACGACAAACTAAGCCAAACGTGTCGTTAAAGCAATCGTAGTGTTCGTTTAGTGGTCGAAATTCGACCATAATCATTATTGATAAATTGAGTACAGCTTATATGAATAGTTTTTTTTTTAAGATAGACCTATCTATTAAAAAAAACTGTTTCCAATTTTTTTTTATTGATAACTTTCTAATGTAAAAAGAATATTTCAAATCGGAGTAGTAGTTTCTGAGATTACCGCGTTCAAATTAACAAACAAACTCTGCCTCTTTACAATAATTAGTATAGATTATTAGTTAAACATAAACCAGACCATTGCAATATAAACCAGATGAATTCCCTTTATTTTTTTATTGAGCAAGATTAAAGCGGGAACATTTGTCCGTTTTTAATTTCCTAAAGTGATGTGATGTTTTAAAAGAAAATATATTTATTCAACTAGCGACTCACCCTCGTACCGCTCGGGTTTGTCCCGTCCTTACGTTTTGTATGAATTTCTCAAAAATGAGATATCTTCCATAATATATAGAGAACCAGCTATCATTATACTAAATTTTATTAAAATCTGTCTAGTGGTTTTCTCGTGATGCTTTTTCAGGTAGACAGACACACAGACAGACAAAATTCTAAAAATTGTAGATTTGCCCTCTGTATCGATATTAATGACTATTTCAATTAGATTTTCCAAAAAATATTTAATGTACAGATTCGATTCAGTTAGAATTTTATTATATGTATGGATTTTGATGGAAAAAAGATTAAATATTAAAAGCTGATTTCATCGAATGGTTCCAGTGTTGAATATATTTCTCAATATAAACTTAGTAATTCATATGTACCTATATCTACTTATATACTTCAATATCTTTCATTTGACACTAAGAACATTCGTAACTAACGGATCACGTTCAGTTAGTACTCGTAACTATAACGAGAAAAAACTAAGTAGTACATCTACTTGTTTGTTTTATTTCACTTCCTAGTTATCACTACTAACCGTGTGGTTTAAAATGAGTTTCATTTGAAAAATAGAATTAAACTTAACTTTATGGGTTAATATTTCAATTTTTTATATACTGTGGATATTGATAATAATAATCTTTTATCTCTTTTAATATTACGTAACCTTACTACTTTTTTATTCAAACAAAAAATACTTGTTGTTGAATAAAATACGTAGTTTTGGCTTTTTAAAAGTATATTTAAAGTAAAAAAAACTGTATTTTATATATTATGGTTGATATATTTAAAATAATCATTTAAAAGTCAATAATTCTGTATTAAAACCTCTTTTGGTAGATTGTTTGCTTGGACAAATTAACACTGAGTTGGTTAGTATAAATTCAACTCTAAGCTTAAAACGATTTTTTATAACCTAAAATTTTTCCCATAAAATTAAATAACTATATACAAAAGTAAAGCTTGCCGTTATTATATCAAACCATTATTATTGTATTAATAAAAAAAATAGTTCAATAAATCCAAAATGTCGACGCTTTTATTCAGCATCATTTAATTATACAATGATTGACAGATCTTTTGTACTGCAGACGCCTCATTATAAGATTATTAGGCGCGTGTCATACTTTTGGGGATAAAACGGGAATTTTAGGGAAACAAGACAAGGTGTTTGCCCTTTTTGCTGTCTCTAATACCAGATTAGCCAGTTCAAAGGGCGGTTTTAATGGATAGGTAGATTTGAAAAGGATTTGTGCGATTTTTTTGTTATAAAAAGCACTAGTGAAATGATAGAATTAATATTTTATTTTAATTTTTTAATCGTACTCTCTGACCTTAAGATAAGTCTTGAAAAAATATTGCGAGGAAACTCGCATGTGTAAGATATCCTAACAAGTTTTCGAAAGATGTGAAGTCCGCCAAACCGTGCTTGGCCAGCGTGGTGGACTATGGCCTGATCTCCCTCGTATTGAAGGAAGGCTCACACCCAGCAGTGGGACATTGAATAATGGCTTTATACAAAAACTTAAGGTATATGAGATTGACATATTTTAAAACCACGAGACATAACGTTTAGGTTATTTTCTTCGTCTTCTATAGAAAATTATACAAAATATCATTTTTTTATATGTATGAGTGAAACTAAATGAGGTCATTGCAATAATAAATGGTACATTCAATGCGATAGCTTTAGCTGTTTTTGTTGAAGAAATGTATTATAAGGTTAACCTTTACATTTATCGTAGATAGGGATGTAGCCAGATGCGTTTCGAGAAAAACATTTTTTTTAATTATCGAATACCTGGTATGAAGACATAAGATGTCTTCCAAAGAGCAACACATGCATATTAAGTGAGAGAGACAGAGAAAGTAGAGTAATTATAAAAAACTGAATATAATGTAATAAATTACATAATATTTACTTAAATAATCTCCTTTCTATAGTGTAATGCTAAAATTGTGTTTAAATGTTAATTACAAAAAAGTAATTAAAAAAAAATTAAATCGACTTCAAAAAAATACTGATAAAGTAAAAAATAACGCGGGTTGCGTTCATTTTCATTTACTATAGAGATACAATTTTTTACAATCAGATATTTTCAAAGTCGGTTAAAAATAAGGTTTACATAAAAAATATAAACTTTTGTCAACAGGAAAGTCATACCTGATTAAAATACACTTGACCACCGGTAGACTAGACAATAATCATAATCCTCATCACTTTGAAGGAGGCTCAGTTTGAGGATTTAAATGGTTCAATTATTATTACATAATATACTTGTAATATAAAAATATTATCTGTATAATTATGTTCCACAAAATTTTTACTGATATTCTCCAACCTTTCCTTTCACAAAATCTTTTTGGACAAAGTTCCTTATCGCGCATTACAAAAAACGTGTAATAAGACTTTTTTCCGACACTTCTTGCGATAGTTACAGCCGTGTACGATCTATATAAATCGCCACACACAGCTCTCCCTCGCGCTACAGACTCACTTTTATATACATTTTTATAATAAATAAACAGTAATATTTCTAAAATTAAAAAAGTATTATTAAAAAAATAAGATTTATACAGTTCTTAAATTTATATTTGTTATTAACTTATTTATCGTAGATCATTTGTTTAATTTATCATTACCTATTTATTTTATAAATAATAAATATATTTAATCGTAAATTTTTCAATTGAACTCTATCAACTTGATATATTGTAATATAAATTATAATGACTGTATAACAAATGTCTACCAAAAAGCGACAGGAACTTCGTTCCGACCGGGGGCCCATAGACCCCTCATTGTTTAAAACTTTTTTTTTAAGTGTATTGTACGAAGACTCTTTTACAATTTGAATATAAAATGTAGATATAAATTTCATTTTTATTGAAAACGTTTAATAATTGAAAGCTTAAAATATTCAGTAAATTTTTTGACTATTATTTTTTAATATTCAGCGCTATTATTGCCCGACACATTCAATCCCTAGTGATAAAGCCTGTAGCTTCATTCGTACAGTGAGACATATACTCTTGTTATCCAAATAGATGGCTTAACCCTAACAACCAGATTTTTAACAAAATCCGCTAAGCCCTCGTTAAATTTTTTGCACATTCTACCAACAATGATCAGTTTTTCAATATATTTTTGTTGGAACAAAAATGGGGTAAGCAAGACTATAATAATTTTTTATAGCATAACTTTTTTGTTCTTGAGGCAGTGGTAGCCCAGTGGTAACGCGTTCACTTGGGAAACCGAGTGAAGCGGGTTCAAATCCCGGGTCTCACACCTCTGATATTTTCATGTGCGAATCATTTCTAACATGATTACCACTCGTCTTACGGTAAAGGAAAACATTGTGAGAAACCTGCGTATTTGGGAGAACCTAGCAAGTTTTCGAAAGACATGTGAAGTCCGCCAACCCGCATTTGGCTAGCGTGGAGGACTATGGCCTGATTCCCTTCGTATTGAAGAGAGGCCTGTGCCCAGCAGTGGGATGTTAAAAAGGGCTGAATACTGAACACAGCTTTGTAGCAAAAGTCGATGAATAAACTCGTATTTAAACCAAACTTATGTATTTGTTTAAAGGATAAATGCCTCGGTTTCGCAAGTACGTTTACAGCATTTCTGTTTTAAATTTTGTCTAAGTATATATTATTTTAAAATTAACCAAGAAAACTTATAAAAAAATAAAAACAATGTAGATTTAGGCGTCATAAAATATGTACATTAGGTACCTATTAATTATAACAAATTTAATTTAATTAAATAATGGAGTTTTTACTGTATTAAACTCTCATAAATAATATGTATGTATATAAATTTAAAAATAATTAATTATTAATAATTAAATTTAAATTATTAATAATTTAATATTAAAATGTGTATCTAGGAATGCCTGGAACATGTATTAAATATTTGTAAATAGTGCAATTCAATGAGAGAATAAGTGGGTTTAATATTTATTATGTTTTATATTACTTCATTGTTTATTGTTTACGTTCTATATCTATTTTTAACAGCCTCGGTGGTTTAGTGGCTAACATGTACGGCAGCAGATCCGGAGGTCCGTGGTTTAGTCGCTGCGGCCAATCTCACTGAGACTCGCCATCTGTACAGGAGATATTATAGTGCACAAGTGTACGCGCAGACACAAGTGCACTCTATATTTCTATCACTCTCAAATTTCGATGGGATGATAATTCGACACTCAAGGTGAGAGTCAAGGCATAGGACTGATGGCTTAATGTGCTTTATGAGGAACGGGGGTGAAACACCATCAACTTCCCAACTTTGAACTGTTACTGAGACTTTCTAAGCGGACTAAACTAAACTTTAAGACTAAACTAAAAGTAAGACTGAACTAAAGACGAAACTAAAAGATTAAAATTAAACTTGGACCGACCCGACTCGAACCCAGGCCTCGGGAACCGTACGTGCTAGCCACTAGGCCACTGAGGCAGTCATTACATATACATATATAGGTATGAATAATATATATTAATGACGAATTTCTATTTTCAATAAACATTTATTTGTCTGAAGATTTATATCGTCTTTATCAATAAATACGAATTTTTATTAGATACTAATCAGATATAGTCAGAGATCGCTCAACCATTTTAAAGAATGATTTCTATATCTACTTTTAGGTTTACGTTAACTTTTTCTCTACGAGAATTTAAAATAATTGTAGCTATGTAATAGAGAGAGTGGAAATATATAATGTCAAATTATATGTTTAAACTAGCGACTCACCCTTGCTTCGCTCGGATGCGTCATTGGTTACATTTTTATTTTTTTGAACGAAACCCTAATTCTTTTTCTAAAATAAAAGTAGCCTAAATTACTCCTTATAATATCAGCTATTTGCTAGTGAAAGTCACAACAAACAGACAGACAGACGAAAAATTTAAAAATTGTGTTTTTCTTATAGGTACCGTATATAATTCCGTATAGATTTAGTATAATAATATTGACAATACAAACAGATACTTCAATTTTATTTATCTGTACAGTAGTATAGTATATATATATATATATATATATATATATATATATATATATATATATATATATATATATATATATATATATATATATATATATATATATATGATTAAATTAATGAAAATTGGGTTAAAGTATAAAGTACCTTAGCTTTCTTCTCTTGATAACGTAAGTTTTCTTCACAATAAGACTTTTTCACAATTCAAAGCACAGAAAAAAATACATTTAATATGTGCAGTATCAGAATTATAAATCACAAAAGATCGCGCAAAGTCGGGGCAGAGAGCTCATCATGTTAAGGAACAGGGAAATTGTAATTGTAATGTTTGATAACAGAAGCGATTGATAATATTTTCTTTTTAAAATAATATCACTAAAATTATTATTTTATTTCTAGTATTAATATTTATATCTCGATTGGGTAACGTTACTAGTAATGACATCGTCCATCTTGTGGGCAAATAGTAGAATAATTCTAACAAAGAGAATACAGCTTATGCAATAATCCCTTTTTAATAATAATTTTCACAATAATTAACATAAATGAAACGTTGGACAGTTCCTAGTGGAAAGGTCTTAAACTCGGCTCGGCTCGAAGGCAAGTAACCTGCCCTCATACTTCATAACACGCCTCCATTTGCTAGGCTCCGTCGTAGCACGAAGTTCGCCGAGTGTCAACGATATTACCAATGGTGCTGCCATCACTCGGGTGTTATGCCGCACTTCGTTTAGCGACCGCATTCATGACCATCTCTGACATATATATTAACTATTTAAAAAAAATGGGTTTGTGTCCTAATAATTATATTTTATAAAACAACTATTTTCATAAACTGCGATAGAGACCTATAATATAAAATTAACATAAACTCGATGATTTTATTAGTAGCCATTGAAGAGTTCTACTGTTGTACTTCATCATCAAAGTATCAAATCAAATAGATTGTATTAAATTATATTATAGCACCATTCAAATTTTGTATATATAGCTACAAAGCTTAACTATATATCTCTTATAATATCTGGCTGGCCTTAAAGTCTGTATAACATGTATATACAGACTTTAAGGCCAGCCAGATATCATAAGATTTTTTCTGTCAGTAAATTTCTGACAGAAAAAAAACTTATAATCCGCCGGAAAGCACTCTGCCCATATGTCTAGACCCCGCATACTATCAGAATTCTGACGTGTCTGACTTCCTCGTCTAATGAGTCCCATATACGACCGATCGGCCGTCAGAATTTTTTCTGATCAGATCGTAAAAAGACGCGCTTTTTGTACTAGACTCCGCACACTTATTAGAAATTCGCATCATTTGTTGAGTGGAGGAAGCGAACTGACGACTCGCTACAGCGAAGTTTTTGTTGGGTATGCGGGATGGTATGGGCGGGCGTCAGAAATTTTCTGACAGAAAAAATCTTATCGTATGCGGTAGGCCTAAAGATAACATACTTAAGTAATTACCTAGAAATGAAGTCAATAAGAGTATGTTAAACAAAAATATAAGATGACACACATACGTATTTGCTTAATTAGTAGCTAGAAATTACCAGTCCCGCTTGCAAATATAACTGGGTATTCCTGGAATAATCGCTATAGCGAGAAGTTAATTAATGATTATGATAGATAATTATTAAGTCTCTTTGGATTCATATCAAGTAAAATTATCTGTTAGTACAATATCACTAGCGTAAATTGCATTACCTACAGAAATATGATAATCTAATAGCTGTGTTATTCGGCTTTTTCCAATTACGAGTATATATATGTATATAATTCTTCTGTACGTGTGTTATTCACCCAACTACTCCTAACAGGCAGAACCGATTTAATTGAAAATTTGTGTTCATATTTCAATAGGTTCCTTGATGGTTTCAAAACACAAATGGACCCGGTAGGTGGCGCTGCAGTCGGTGTGTCACAATTTTTTTATGAAAGACTCCATTTCCTGTGCAGTAAATACATTTAAATTATTGATTAAAAAAAAATGTGTGTATGTATGTTTCCTATGGACTTCAAAACAGCTCTAGCGATTTTGATGAAATTTTCATACAATCTTTAGATTAGCCCAGCGGGTGATCCTGTGAATTTTGTTAGTGACCGGAAGTTTAGACGTGGTCGAAGCTGCGGGTACTGCTAGTTGAAAATAAATACATGTTATGAATAAAAACATACTAAACGAGTATTTATATAGTTAAATTGAGGGACATTAAAACTAGTGATTTGCCAATGCTTCGCCACGGCGTGTTCTTGGGTGATTTTCGTATTAATAATATTATATGTGTACTAGCGTTTCACCATCGCTTCGCTCGGGTTCGTCCCTAGGTTGATTCCAAAATCAAATTTTCATTCCCATTTTCACCTCCAGTAAGCTGGACGATTTCAGGAATAAAAAATATCCTATGTCCTTTCCAGAGCCTCAAACTATCTTCTTACCAAATTTCATCTAAATTGGTACAATAAATTTTGAATTTATTCCATGCAAATTTACAAAAATACAAATCCTACCACTTTATAATATAAGTGTAGATAGGTCACCTTTTAGCAATTTTTTTTACTAGAAATGACCTATGTGTCACTCCGGGGCATTGTCTGTCTACTTCATCCAAATATGTCCTTTCAGCGTGAAGGAGTAATAAAACATACACACACATACATATATACACTCACACACACAAAGAGCGTGATTGTGGTTAGTAAAGTGTACATTAAGGACCACTCGCACATCTTGATTTAATTTACTGTGTTAGGTTAGTTAAACATATATAATTATATCGTTTTAATTTCGTTTGTTTTGTTTGCTTGAACGCTCAGCCCTCAAAAATTTCAGACACAGCCACATTTTATCTTTTAGCTATCTAAATGTTACAATTTTAATATTTAACTTACGTAAATGATAAAGGCTTTCGAAAGTAAAATCATGAAATCAGCAACTTTTGAATATTTTTCTTTTATTGAAGACTAATCAATTTAGGAATTTTAAAACGGTATGATTATAATGGTAATGTATACGTAATCATAATCTTTAAAAAAATCTGACAAGTCCGAGTTGGTTGTACACTAGTCAGACCCGAACTCATCAGTTTTTTTTTCACATAATATTTTATGTGCTGTGTGTCTTGTATTATTAAAAACCTTATAATATCATAATCTGTCATTGAAGTATTGTAATAGTAATAGTTTAATCAATATTAAAATTATTAAAATTAGTATTCGCCCATTATTATTATTGAAAATTTGAGAAGAAACATGCATTATGAGCATTATTTATCTGTATAAAAAAAAACTGTTTCTAATTTTTTTTATTTATAACACTATAGCTCCTTAATAGCTCCTAACAGAAATAAACAAAATCGGTTGACAAACAGAGAAGAATCATGTACAGGATTGTTGTGACATTTTAAATAAAACGATCTTTTCGAATTATTTCGCGGATTTACTTTGTGTTTTGGTTCCCGACGTTTCGAATGCTTTACAGCAATCATGGTCACGGGAGAGACTAAGATTTTAGACGTCTCAAAGGCGCTATATACTTGTTACAGACAGTGCCTACCCACTATTTTATAATTGAGAACCTCCTTCTTTTTTTGGAAGTCGATTGAAAATAAAATAGAAAATGATAAATTCCATTAAAACATGTTTACGTACATCTAACTAAATTATTAATAATTTTTTGACCAACTCGTGTACCACCTGCCTACCGCTTAATTGCTCATAATAGCTCACTAAGTCACATCACAATCTGATGAACGATAAACAGGTAATATATGTATTTTATAAACAGACTAAAAAATCTAACATTTTTATATATTTATTTAAAGTGCGAAGAGTGTAAAATAATGACAGATAATTGATTTTGTTCATACTAATTCATTGATTAGCAACATTGTTATGTATCAATGAATCTTATCAGAATACAAAGTATTATAGATAACTACGATTGAGAGTATAAATATCATTTGGAAAGGATTTCAATTTGCAATCAAGTCAAGATGTTTCGTTTGTTTAATTTATTTGTGATTTTGATATCTTTTAGATATATAGTTTCTTTGAGCGACGTTGATCGAGCTTGTGCCAATACTTACTCGGATGCTGCCAGTAATGATGATCTTGTTGGAACTTGGTATGACGTGTTCAAATTCTCAATGAACTTAAACTTACCACCAACTTCGACTTGCCGAGAAAGTGTAGTAACTAGGGCTAACCAATCTGAAATACAGAGGTATTCGAAAGCTTACAAATTGGACAACCCTTACTCTTTTGACGATAATCCAGTACTGATGAATGATAATTATTTTTTTGGCATGTTGATGGGAAAAACAGAAACAAGATTTTATATTTACGATCCTAACACAACTTTCTACCAAGAAGATAGATATGAAGCGAGAGTTTATAGAAAAGTGAATGAAGAATATATGCTGTATCATAGATGTGCGATGAGGGGCCATGAGAAATGGTTGGTGTCTAAAAAGAGAAATCCCTCTACAGCTGAATTGAATGAAGTTATCAAATCTATAGAACCTGAAGTGAAAAATCTTCAAACTCAAAGATTTTGTCATTAAAGTTATAATTTTTCAATATTTTTTGGACAATAAATAATGATGAGAATTATTTTGTTTTGCTGTTTGTGTATAAATGTGAAAATAAATCAGTCAGTTTAGAAGTAATTTATAAAAGATATTGGTATAATTTTTAATGGAAGAAACAATAGTTCTAGAGTTAAATTACCGTATATGATTGTAGAGCTCTAGTGGACTAGTAACTGGCATATACGGCTCTATATGTGGAGTTCCTGAGTTCTAGACCCGGATCCAGTCAAGTTTTTCTTTCAAAGTTGGGAGAGGTGGGAAGTTGGAGTTGCTTCACCCTTGTGCATCGAAAGCACGTAAAACCGTCGGTCCTGCACCTGACCTGACCGGTCGTGTCGAACTGTTGTCCTACCGAAGTTTAAAAGAGACAATCAAATCAAATCTAAATATACTTAATTCAGAGAGACTTTTATTAGCACTTTTGTATCGTCACTTTGTAAGTCCATGAGGAATCTACCACTGGACAGGAGAGTGCACTTATATCTGAGCACATACTTGTGCACTATAATATCTCCTGCGCAGATGGCTAGTCACATTGAAATTGGCCGCTGTGGCCAAAATCAGTCCATTGGATTTCACCTCGACAACATAAAACATACATGAATAATTATTTCCATGTTTCTAACGTTAAAAATTTGCTTTCATATTCATAGGTACAAATTTTCATGTCCTTACTTACTGCTTTAAGGAATGAATTTAAAGAAATCTTTCCATTATGCTCTCTTATGTTATATAAAAAAGTATGCCACATGATTACGGTGAAGGAAAACATGATAAGGAAATCTGTATGTCTGAGGAACTTAGCAAGTTTTCGAAAGACATTTGAAGTCCGCTAACTCGCACTTGGCCATCGTGGTGGACTATGGCCTGATCCCCCTTGTACTCAAGGGAGGCCCGTGCCCAGCAGTGGGACGTTAAAAAGGTCTGAATAAACGCAACTATTTACAAGACGAATTATTGAGTCGGATGTTAGACTTTTATAGAGTACTAGTGACTCACCCTCGCTCCACTCGGGTTCGTCCTTACTTACGTTTTCACCTTTAGTATAGATTTCTCAGAGATGAGATATTTTCCCGCAGTAAAAAGTATCTTATATGTTGACCCGCATAATCAGCTATGACCATACAAATTTCATTAAAATCCCTCCAGTGGTTCTTCTGTGATGTGGTAACAGATAGACAGACCATAATTCTACAAAATGTAGATTCGGCCTCTGTATCGATAATAATATCTGTTTCATTAAGATTTTCCAAAAAATATTTAATGTACAGATTCAGCTTAGTTACAATTTTATTATATGTATAGATATGTTACATAAACGTTTCTCCACCTCTGATATTTATTGTAGCATCATTTTTGATATTTCTGCTTCACTTTTTTATTATTGAGTTAGCTGCTACCGTTATTTATTTTTCATGTAACAGGTAAGTAAATCATCTCGTTCGCTGCTATTTTATTTACGGACATTGAAAATATCAGCTATAATTTTTGTGTCTTCTTAACATAGATTATAGAAATAATAAAACTGTAACTAAGCCGAATCTGTACATTAAATATGTCTTGGGAAATCTGATTAAAATAAATATTATTATCGAAACAGAGCCCGAATCTATAGTTTTTAGAATTTTTGTCTGTCTGTCTGTCTTTTTTTTTATAAGATTCAGTGACAAACGAGCAGACAGACTACCTGATGGAAAGCAGTACCTGTCGCCCATAACACCTATCATGTCTGTCTGTTACCGCATCACAGAAAAAGCACTGGAGGGATTTTGATGAAATTCTGTATGGTGATAGCTGGTTATTCGTGTCAACATATAGCATACTTTTTACCGCGGGAAATTATCTCATTTTTGAGAAATCTACACTAAACGTTAAAACGTAAGAAGGGACGAACCCGAGCGAGCGAGGGTGAGTCGCTAGTAAATTTATCAAAATGAAGTAATATGTGTTATTTTTAAAATATGAGTAACAGAAGTAATAAATATCCCTCATGAACTTCTTTTGGAACACATTTTTTTAATTTTTTGTATTACGATCTACATAATATTAATATTGTAAAAAAAAAATTTAAAAAATATCTTTAAAAAACCATTTTAAACAAATAACTAAATTACAATTGATTTCAAGTAAGTCAATTATTATTTTTTCTAATAAGAAGAAAAACAACATAATATTCAAAGTTTCTTATTATGCTACCTTAGCTAGAAATTTGGTGCAAACCATTCATAGTGGTATTTGTCTTTCTAATTGGCTTAATTAAGATAATTTATAATGGGTGTATTATTTTGCGTTCATTTACGTAGATATAGTAGGTTCAAAAAAGGTGTAAAAATGTCCAAGGCTGTATTGTTTGCTTCATTTGAGCTCAGACGAAAACATCGTTTGTCTCCGCTCCGGGGCGTTTGTCGGGCCATGAAACAAGGGTTAAAGAATAATATAATTATTAATAAAACTATTAATTATTATTATTTTCAATTGACTTATGTTTAAGTGATTTCTTCAATTGACATCTTAAATTACTTTTTGTAAGAGACTAAAAACCTGGGAAAACCACATAGTCTAAGATCCCAATCTATGTGGTGGAACCCTTATTCTTTTTTTTTTTTTTTTATGCGATTCAGTGTCAAACGAGCAGACAGACCACCTGATGGAAAGCAGTACCTGTCGCCCATAACACCTACGGTTCATGCACTTAGGTTTTAAGTAACAAAAATGCAGAACCACAGGTGCGTTGTCACTGTGAGGACTAAGATGATATGCCTCTTGCCTGTAATTGCGCTGGCTACCTTCATCCTTCATACTAGAACACAACAATGCAATCATTGTTGCTTGGCGGCAGAAATGGATAAGGGGGTGGTACCCATCCAGTCGGACTCCTCAGGCTTGACAGAGTCCTACCACCGGTAAAAATTTATTATACCGGTATTTCATGGGCAGAATATATTTTTAAACCATAAAACATATTAACAAACACGACATAGACCCTCGTATCACTTTCTGGAACGAGCCAAGTATCAAAATGTAGTTGTTATATCAAAACATCTCCATACTAAAGGTTTTTTAGTAAAAAAATAGCCTGGAGCAAATTTTTGATAATTGCCCCTTGGTCGTGTTTATTAATATGTTTTACGGTTTAAAAAAAATCTTCTGGAAAAAATGTTAGGGATCCACCGCATAGATCGGGATCTCCTACTAACTCCACTCTATCGCATCCTGAAAGAAGGGCACACTGTAAACTAAAAATCAGAAAAAACCTCGTTGAAATAGGCGCCTAAAGCCTATTTCTGACAATAAAATAAACTTTCATACAATTTCTTCAAAATCTTAAGCAGTAATCTGTGGTGTGTAACATACTTAATAACGAAAAGAAATACACTTTTATTTTAGCCATTTATTTTTTAATAATATTATTACTTTTTTAATTAAAAATATTACTTAAATGTACAAATTGAATGATTACAAACTCGTTTAGTGACCACAACGCGCAAAGAGGGCAAGTATAATGACGTTTACTTGGAAAATAATTTAAGCAATCCAGGGCGCTAATGAACCGGCCAGAGACATAGTATTATATCAGGGAGATGAATCTTTGTAAATTACATCTAAAGTAGTAAATCATAGCTATAATATAAGAGATTGACTCACTGATACTTATTAAAATCTAGTTTGAAGGAAATAAAGTTATTAAGTAATAAAGTGGCAGTATTTTTTTAATTATTTAATAAAAAACCAGACACGCATAAACTTCGAATACAAAAAATATGCTTTTTCCTTTTATATTTGATGTCTAGAATCTGTAAGAAATTAAAAAAAAAATTTTAACCGCTTGTAGATAGTCGCTATAATTTTTTTTATGAATCAGTTTACGTAAATAAGAAGAATATTATGTGCACAAAGTCCCATTTTTCTGATTTAAATATATGTTTTTATATACAGTATTTTTTCTTTACTTGTGTTCTGAAAATTTTAATTTTCATGATACTTTTTACTTTGATGTAACTCCGGAAACCCGTCACGGTGTGCCTGTCGGCTATCTAAACACAAACTTTAAGACTCTACGGTGGAACCCTATCGATGCAGTGCAATAGAAAGGTGCAGGTACTCTTGCTATAGCAGACCTGATATTTCATGTTAAAAGGATAACATAAAATGCTCCAACTTTATAACTCTGTACTCGCATCTCAACCAAAAAAGGTCTTAGAGATTGAACATATCTGATTAGGTAAATTGGCGTTAATCCTGATTCTATCTCCTGGCTCTGGTTTCCTGTTAATCAATTTAAGGCAAAGAATCCTAGAAGGGATCGTCACGCTTAGCTAAGTTGATACAACTAATAAATATTTTTTAGCTTTAAATAATCTATACTAATATTATAAAGCTGAAGAGTTTGTTTGTTTGTTTGTGTGTTTGTTTGTTTGGTTGAACGCGCTAATCTCAGGAACTGCTATTCCGATTTGAAAAATTCTTTTTGCATTGGATAGCCTGTTAACTGAGGAAGGCTATAGGCTATTTATTATCCCAGAAAACTGTACGGTTCCCGTGGGATAGATTTCTTTTTGTCTTTTGTCTAGAAACGAATCCGAAGCGAAGCGAGGGTGAGTCGCTAGTGATATATAAATATGAACTCATTTAAAATATTTTTCTTACCGATTTTAACCACAGGGGTTAATTTCACTAAGGTTAGCCAGCATAGGAGATATTGTAATGCACTAGAATACGATTAGGCTCAGGAATGATGGTTTAACGTTCATTCCGAAGCATGGAAATGTAACACTCCCAATTTCCCAACTTCGAACTGAGATTAATAATTTCCTGGAACAAAACCAAATAACCGAACTTAACCGACCGGGGACTCGAACCCAGCAACTTCAGATCTGCAGCCATATATGCTAGCGAGGCAGTCATTGATTATCAGTTTAAACAAAACTTGTGCTTTTTATTTTTTTCTTGCACGATAACCTGAGATTGTTAACTTCCCGCTAGATCAAATTCATTATATATAAATTAAATATGTGCGTACATAACGTTTTGGTAAGTTCTCAATACCATATTTTGAAAGGCCGGCAACGCATTTGCAAGCCTTGCGGTGTTGCAGATGTCTATGGGCGGCGGTAATCACTTTCCATCAGGTGAGCCTCCTGCTCGTTTGCCCCCTTGTTGAACAAAAAAAATATATTAACATCCAAATCTTCACTTAGGAGTAACGTAGCTATTTGATAATAATTAATAATTATTGAGCGTTTCACTGTGGTTTATCTCATCAAGTAACCCACTTACGGCTATTATTATTATTAAGTACAAAATTTAGCTGTCTATCTGTTTGATAATTGTGAAATTAAAATATGTTTTTTTATATAAAAAGTGTTATTCCGACACATGATTTTAATAATTTTCCCAACCTGCTTTTTTAATTTCATGCTTCCTATTGCTTATATGACTTCTAATCGTCATCGTTCATTTTTGTATGATGTAAAACGGTGATGACTGTAAAAACTTTAACATAAAAAATATATAAATATCAGTCTCATAATTGCTTATATATGTATAGAGTACTGAAAGGTACAAAAATCATTTTAAAACTAACTCTTATTACATTTTTTTGTTACCCGATATTTTTGGTAACTTACATAATATCGTTATTGTATGAGTGTATGAATTTACCCTTGTGAAGAAATAGTTATGGGTATGAGAATACATATGTATACCTATAACAAACAATATTTTCTTACCAAGTGTACAAAAAAATACTATAAAACTTAAAACAAAGCAATGACAATCTTAATTCTAGCAGAGCTGTCTATCATGATCGATGCGGCAAACTGCGCAGTTATGGCTAAAATATGCCAACATATTTACCAAATTGGATACTTTCCTCTGTAAAATATAATATTAACCTCAACGTTCGTAATTTGTTTAAGAAAAGTCAATTTGTTTTGTCTATTTTTTCCTGTAATATGGTCATTTTCCTTATTCCCTCACTAATGAGGGTCATGACTACTGATAGATTTCTTCCAGCCTAATCGGTTCAACGATCGGGTGATCGTATAATGTGTCCGGAGAGTCTTAGGGCTTTGTTTTGACATGTGATATTAAGTTTTAGAAGAACGGAATTATTGGTTAAGCGGCCTACGGTACGCATAATAGCCATCAAACTTCTTACCATTGTCTACCTTTCAATGCACCAAACAGCATTATACAGAAGTATGGAAAAGGCTTTTGCTATTTTAATCGATTTGATTTGATTCTCGGATAAAAAGTGTTTTGTAGTTAACGTGACGTATGTATTCAGCCCTTTTTAACGTCCCACTGCTAGACACGGGTCTCCCTTCAATGCGAGGGGGATTAGGCCATAGTCCACCACGCTGGCCAAGTGCGGGTTGGCGGACTTCACATGTCTTTCGAAAACTTGCGAGGTTTTCTCAGACATACATGTTTTCTCACGATGTTTTCGTTTACCATAAGGCAAGTGGTAATCAAGTTAGAAATGATTCGCACATGAAAATATCAGAGGTGGCAGACCCGAGATTTGAACCCGCTTCACTCGGTTTCCAAAGCGAGCGCGTTACCACCGGACTATCACTGCCTCCAACATGACGAGCTTTAAGCTTTTGATCATAGCAGATTGTAATGTTTTAAATCTTTCATTTACTTAAGGCAACATGACGAGCTTTAAGTAAATTTAACTCAGGTATTAACTAAAGTAATAGATTTAAAACATTACAATCTGCTATGATCGAAACATAGGACCTTAATATTGCATCAAATAATAGTGGGTAAAATTAAAAACCATTATTTACTTGTATGTATATAATATACTCGTATATATAACATCTATTATATAAATATCTCGTGTCACGGTGTTTATGGTCGCACTCCTCCAAAACGGCTTGACCGATTTTAATGATTTTTTTTGTATATTTGGTAGGTAAGAGCTTTCCCCCTATATACCCCTTCCCCCTTTTTAATCGTGACTTCAGTATTTTTGTATGAACAATATTATAAAAATACGTAGCGACGAACCCGAGCGAAAGCCTTAAAGACAAAGAGTATTTTTTTGTAGATTAAACGCGGGCGTAGCCGCGGGTTCTGCTAGTAATATATATAACGTCATATCAATAGCCAGTGCATATTAATGTTGCTGTCGAAGCGACATATATCTGTGTATATGCTATGCTATATAATTATTGACGCCAGTTCACTTTACGTTTTAATTTCAAATGTTAACTATTTTTTTTCTTCTACTGTGTCCTTTGACCACGAAGAAAATAGAAATTTGAAATTAGAACATAATGTTGTAAAGATGAGTGCGCTGCAGGTGTGTTTAATAATAAATATTGAGCATCATTTCGAACAAGGTAGAGGTAACATTAATTATTATAGAAATTACTATAAAATGAAGCAGTTTATTAAAATCCAAAATTTTCCGTAAGTTTGCCGTATGTCATGACTTCCCAGAATGCGTTCCTTACTAGCAACACTATCGAATAGTGTAATTATACAGTACGTGTTTTTTTTTTTCAAAATCACCAGGTTCGATTCCTGGCTAGGAAAATTGATTTTTCAAAAATCCAATGATGCAGTTTTAGTTTTCATGAAAATCGGGCCCGAAACTCTTGTGAGTACTTTTCGCTATTCCTCATAGTTTAGGATTTAACCATGCACGCCCACTTGAAAAATTCATCCTGTATATATATATATACATATATATATATATATATATATATATATATATATATATTATATATATATCCCATTATAATATTAGTAAGAATTTCACAGAATATGTAAAAAAATGTATAATGTATATAAATACTAGCAAAGTTTGTCATACTAAAAAAATGTCATAAAAAATTCACTTAGGCGATTTTTTTGCTTACATTGCGGCCAGTCTCATAGATTATGATGGATGCTCTCCACTCAACTGAAAACGCCATTACGGTATTTACTTTACATGGAATACATCCCGACTGACAGTTGATTTTACTACTAACGTATTAGTGAATTTTATGATATAGTCAAAGTAATATATTTTGTTTTCAACCGACCTCAAAAAAAGGAGGCTATCAATTCAACACATAAAAATAAATAAAATAAAATAAAAAATAAAAATAAAAATAGCTTTATTTTCCTTACAATTTTTAAATTATAAAACAGAAAAAAAAACTTATACATAAGCTAGGCAACTTATAAAACTTAGTTGAAAGAAGCACACTTATAAAGATTGGTATTGTATGTAGTAAATATTATGTTTCATTGTTTGTGTATGAATGCTAATACGTACGTAAGTTAGTTATATTAGTGTATGTGTGTGTGTGTGTGTGTGTTTTTTTTTTTTTTTTTTTTTTTTGTTTTTTTTTTCTTTTTTTTTATAGTGTAGGAATATTGATTGTAAGGACCGCTTATGCGGTAAAAGCCTCCTCCAAAGTTTGCCAGTTCTTCCTTTCTCTCGCTAGTCTTGGCCATAATTTGCCTGCTATCTTTTCTATGTCGTCAGACCATCTTCTCGATGGTCTGCCTCTTTTGCGTTTTGAGTCTCGTACAGTCCAGTTCGTTAGTATGTGCGCCCATCTGTCTGGTTTCATTCTTTGTACATGTCCTGCCCATTTCCACTTCAATTTTAGTGCTGATTTGATGACGTCATTTGCTTGTGTGCGTTTTCTAATGATGATGTTTTTCACTCTGTCTCTCAGCCTCAAATTTAAGAAGCTCCTTTCAATACCTCTTTGACATGTTGCTATTTTATTCTTTGAATGTTTAGTGAGAGCCCATGTTTGGCAGGCATAAGTCAGGCATGGATTTAGGCATAGATTCATTGCTTTGGTTTTGAGTTTGAGTGGTAGAGCACCCTTAAATATTTCCTTCATTGCCCAGTATTTATTCCAAGTTTGTTTAACTCTTCTTTGGATTTCTTTATCGTTACAGAATTTAAATGAAATGAGGTGTCCCAGGTAAATATAGTCTTCGACGTATTCTATTTGTTTTGTATTTAGTGTAATTGGTTTAATTTCTTTGTTTGTCATCATTTTTGTTTTGTCTTCGTTTATTTCAAGTCCGACAGTTTTGCTTTCGTAGTTTAGTGTCTCTAGCATAGATTGAAGTTGGTCTGGATCTTCGGAGAGCAGAACTAGGTCGTCAGCAAATCTCAGATGTGTCAAGTATTTCCCATCGACTCTTATTCCCCTACCAGTCCAGTCTAACCGCCTGAATATGCTTTCTAATACTGCAATAAATAATTTTGGGGAGAGAGGGTCTCCTTGTTTTGATCCTCTTTCTATTGGAAACGGGGCCCCAACTACTTCAAGCCTTATCCTTGCCGTGCTGTTTCTGTATATTTCCCTTAGTATGTCTATATAATCTTGATTGACTCCCTGCTCGGTTAGTGCTCTCCATATAGACTCGTGTGTAATCGAATCAAAAGCTTTTGAGTAGTCTATAAAAGCGATGTATAGTGGCCTGTCGTATTCGTTATATTTTTCGATTAGTTGTTTTAGAGAGTGTATATGGTCACAGGTAGAGTAGTTTTTCCTGAAGCCGGCTTGTTCCACTGGTTGATTGTCATCTATTATTTTTGTTAGTCGCCTAAGTATTGTCGAGGTAAAGATTTTGTAGAGGCAAGGTAAGAGGCTAATTGGTCTATAGTTTGTTATAAGTTTTGGATCGCCTTTTTTGTAAATTAAGACAATTTCAGAGCCTTTCCATTGTTCAGGTATGTGTTTTTCTTTTATTATTAGGTTGAATAATTTTGTCAGTGGTTTGGTTAAAATGTGCCTTCCTTTTATTATCGTCTCACTCGTAATACCATCAGGTCCAGGGCTTTTGTCTGTTTTTAAGTTTCTTATTGAGAAGTCTATTTCATTTTCCAAAAAAGGTGGGGCTGGGTCTTTACAGGCGTCTTGGCATGATACGGCTCTATGGGTTTCAGATGTTGGTTTTCTGTACAAGTCTTGATAATATTGCGTAGCTACGTTCATTAAGTCTTTCCTGTTTGTAACTATGTTTCCGGATGTGTTGTATAAATGTGTCATAACTTGTTTACATTTATTTAGTTTTTTATAACCTTTTTTAAGTCCACCTGTTGTATTTAAGTAATCGTGTAAGATTTTTATTCTGTAGTTTTTTCGGTTTTGTTTTGTCTTTTTATTTATGGTTCTGTATAGTTTACTAAGTTTAAGTTTTTCTTTCTTTGTCTTATTCTTTTTGTATTTTAGTAGATGTGTCTCTTGTATTAAATTTTCAACTTCTTTTGTTATAATTGATTGTAATTGTTCTTTTTGTTTCGATAGCTTTGAGTAGTGAGAGCAGTTATTGATGTTATTTTCAATCACATTGTAAACTGTTTGCACCGTATCGCCATGTGATATTGTGAAGGTGGCTAGAGAACTTTCAAGTTTTTCAGTATCTATATAGTTCGATTGTTTGTTCTTGTAATTAGCTCGGCTCCGGCGACGGTTACTGGTAACAGATAGTGTTAGTCTGACCATTCTGTGATCGCTGAAATGTTTCACACCACTTAGTACACTCAGATTCTCTACCGATTGTGGTTTGTTTGTAGTAATAAAGTCGATTTCGTTTTTTGCTTTTCCATTCGGGGAGATCCAGGTCCATCTTAGTTTTTCTGGTTTATTAAACATTGTGTTGGCGACTTTTAGTTTGTGTTGTTGGCAGAAGTTCAGGAATAGTTGTCCTCTCTCATTACGTTTTCCATATCCGTATTTTCCCATTGTCAGATATTCGTTAGTTTCCGGTAGTCCAATTTTTGCGTTCATGTCTCCCATTAGAATTATATTTTCTGTGCATTTATCCATAGCGTTTTGTAGGTTATTGTAAAAGTTTTTTATTTCAGCTTTTTTTGCTTTTTCGGTAGGTGCGTAGGCTTGTATTATTGTGAAGAGTTTTCTGTGTATTATTGTCTTTAAAAGGATGACTCTCTCTGATATTGTGATAAAATCTTCTACTTTTATGTTTTTTTGTTTCCTAACAAGAAACCCAACCCCTCTTTCTCCTTTTGTTTGACCAAATGAGTATATTAAGTAGGTTCCTCTGTCTTCTATTTTAAATCCTTGTCTTCTCACTTCAGAAAGTCCAATAATGTCCCACTTAATGGGAGATAATGCATGTTCTAATTCTAAAATTCTTGATTCACTAGCCAATGATTTGACGTTGAATGTTGCTATATATATTCGTGAGGTTTTTGGAGGGTGGTGGTCTACTACCCCCGCGGTGACCAACCGTTTTGGGGGAGAATTTAGTTGTTTTTGTAATATTTGTTTGTTTGCTAATTTCGAGTTTGTGTTGTCTTTTATATTTTGAAGGGGCTTTGTTAATTGCTATTCGTCTAATTCACTTGATGATCGGGCCGAGGAGTATCTTGAAGGATCGGATTGTATTTGAAAATATTGTGCCACTGATGTTTGTGAACCCAAAGATGACGTTAGGGCCTTCGATTTCTTTGCCTTTAATTTCTTTGATGTTTGATGTGTGTTGTAGTTTTGTAATTGACTTGTAGAGTTTTCCTCTTTCTTGTTCGCCGGGGTGATTTCTAGCTCTCTTTTTTTACTACTAGTAGACTGTGAGCCCTTGTTATTATTTGTTTTGTTTTTTTCCTTGATTATTAGACGATCGTAACGTAAGAAAGCTACTTTCCCTTGTTTCCTCTCTCTTTCTAATTGTTCTTTCAAGTCTTTTCTTTTTTCTAATACGGTAGGTGGAAAATCTTCTTTTAAGTACATAGTTGTGTCGTTCAGGTTTCTTTTGTTTTTCAGGATGGTTAATTTTTTTCCGTAGGTAGTGAAGGTGACAACGACGGGCCTAATTTTTGTTGATCCTTTTTTCCCATTCTTCGAACCATTTCTATGTCTTTTTGGCTGCTTTCTATTTTTAAAATATTATTAATGATATCTAGTATTTTGTTTTCTAGCTCAAAATAAGATTTTTCTCCTTCTTCAACTGCAAAGAATATTATATTTCGGTATCTTAAGTTCTTTTCTATTTCTAATAATCTTTTTTCTAGTTTTAAATTTGTTGTTTTGATACTATCTATTTCCTCTTGGATACATTGAAATTTCTCGTCTATATGTACCTTTATGTTATTCGAGATACTCGCCTCTAATTTTTGTAAGCGCTGTTCCGAGTCTTTATTTAGGTCGACTCGTAATTCTCTAATTAATTGTTCTATGTTAGACATGATGTGATCTACGCCCTCTATTGGCCTTTTTGTGTACTACGGCAGTAATGTAAGAAGATTTATAATAAAATTGGTTTTTGTATCGTAGTGCCGCTACTCTCCGATAGATGTCTTTTACTCTGTAGTTTGTATAGTTTTGCATAGATGTCGCTTTTATTGGTTTACCAAAATAATTTGCATAATTTGAGCAACCTTATTGTTTATTTTTATAAAACATTGTATGAATTTAAACAGTTTATCCTTTAGTTGCACATATCTGGGTATTCACTGTTTATTGTCACTAAACATCACAATTCGCGACTGATCAGCTGATCCGGTACGGTGTTTACACTGACTGTTTTCTTCGATTTTTTACTTTATTTTACTTGCTGGTTTTGATGTTTTATCACTTCACCCGATGATTTGCAACACTTACTTTGTTTTTTAGCACTTTGTTTACTTTTTGCTTCTTTAATTTATTATATTTTAATTTTTAGTAGTGAGAGAGATACAAGTTAGATGTTTTCGACACACCCTCGTTTTTCGACCACAATGTATGTAATATTATTGGAACTGCAAAATATTCATATGTGATAATCTATTAGGGCTTTCAATATACTACAACTTATAAGTGTACGTATGTGCGTTTTTTTGTTTGTTTGTATGTATGTTTGTCTACGCATTTTTCCAAAACTAATTATCGGATCGTGAACATTCTTGTTTTCAACCTACTTCCAAAAAAGGAGGAGGTTCTCAATTCGTATATAATATGATGATGATGTTCTCCTGACCGATTCCGGCCACGGCGGCCAATCTCATTGAGACTAGCCAACTGCGCAGGAGATATTATAGTGCACAAGTGTACGCGCAGACACAAGTGCACTCTCTATTCCTGTCACTCTCATACTCCAGTGGGACGACTACTCGACACGACCTGTGAGAGACGGCTTTACGTGCTCTCCGAGGCACGGGGGTGAAACACCGCCAACTTCCCAACTCCGGGCTGTTACTGAGGCTTACTATACAGAAAGACTCAATAACTAAACTTGGCCCGACCCGGGACTTGAACCCAGGACCTCAGGATGTGCAGCCGTACATGCTAGCCACTACACCACCGAGGCAGTTATTCGTATATATATATACATATTCATTATGCGTGTGCGCGGATAACTTCGTCGTTTATGAACCGATTTTGATGAGTCTTTTTTTTTTTGTTGGAAAGGAGATATCCCAAGGGTGGTATCATGATAAGAAAACCAAGATCTGATGACGATATCTCAGAGAAATAGAGGGAAACCTTCGAAAATCGTAGTGGTGACTAGTGCGTTCGTCAATTTTTTCATTAAGTATTTTAAAGCACTACTATATAATGAAGGTCTGGAGTCGATCTGATGGGAAGACAGTTGAGGAAACTCTTCAATGATTTACAGCGATTACTTGGTGTTTTTAGGATACTTTTTACTGCGGGAAAATATCTCATCTCTGAGAAATCTATACTAAACGTTACAACGTAAGAGAACGTGAGCCGCTAGTACCACTATAATATGGCTTAGCTGTCATTTGAATAATGAGTGACACATTTCTGGACATAGACTGCTTTTTATACACGTGTATATATGATATATATTAGTACACTTATACAATCACAATATTTAAAAAGAAATATATAAATAGAGAAAAGAAATATTTCAAAGTTATTTTCCTGTAATCTTACAATAACGTAAGAAGAAAGTTGAAAATATTCTTTAAAAGTACAGAAAAAGTAGGACTATTATATTTTGTTCTTTAATAAAAATTCTTTTAGAGTCGTTTGCATATACGAAGCTTCCAATAACAATTCATAGGAATCAAAAAGCTCAACTAGTTCAAGTATACTTAGCAGCAACTTTTATAAAAGCTTCAACGATCTTTGAGAGCAATTTGTGAAAACTGTTAAGATTTTTTCATAAGAAAATGTTTCTACATTTATAAAGAATTAATAGTGTGTAATGTTGGGCTTATAATCCCATAAATATTATAAATTCGTAAGTTTGGATGGATGGATGTTTCTTACTCAATCAAGCCAGAACTTAGATTATAGTCTGGAATAGCACATAGGTTACTTTTATTTGGGAAAAATGTACGGTTCCCATGGGATAGACTTGTTTTTTAATTTTTCACAAAGCAAAGGTTCGACTATCTATTCCATACTAACCGTTAATATGTACGTACCTAGGGAAGAACCTGAGCGAAGTCGCTAGTGTATTCATAAACTCGAGACTTTACTTCATAGTAGAAAAAAAAAACATTCATTCGTTCTTAATAATTTGTATAATATATCTCGCTTACTAGACCTTGATAATGTAGCCTAGATGAAGGTACTTTCTCTCATATTCTTTTTAGCGCTCCTGTAATCCTTGTACTTCATTTTATCTACGATGTTCTTCCTCTTCCTTTCCTGTCAAGACGTCAAATACATACCCTTTTTTGATAGATGTTCATAATTCGCTCCGCTCGGGTTCGTCCCGAGGTGATTCTTTAAATTGACATAACTTTTTTATTTATGAACTGACTGAAATAAAACAAATACTAAATGTTAAATGAAGCTTAGCACAATACATTAGTGTAAAACCGCACCCAAGTCGATTAAGCTGTTTATGAGATTAGCGCGCACAAACACACAGACAAACAGATAAACAGACGAACTGACAATTTTTTTTTTTTTTTTTTTTTTTTTTTATGTCAACAAGGGGGCAAACGAGCAGGAGGCTCACCTGATGGAAAGCGATTACCGCCGCCCATGGACATCTGCAACACCGCAAGGCTTGCAAATGCGTTGCCGGCCTTTCAAAAATGAATACGCTCTCTTCTTGAAGGTTGCCAGGTCGTAACGGTTCGGAAAGACCGCCGGCGACAGCTGGTTCCACAGAGTGGTTGTGCGGGGCAGAAAGTGTCTACGAAAACGCACTGTTGTGGAACGCTGGACATCGAGATGGTGTGGATGGAATTTGCTATTTTGACGCGATGTCCGATGGTGAAATTCAGCGGCCGGGATCAGTCCGAACAATTCCTCAGAACATTCCCCGTGATAAATGCGGTAGAAGATGCAGAGTGATCCAATATCTCTACGCAGAGCTAAAGGATCAAGCCGATCGGAAAGAGCTTGATCGTCGATAACTCGAGCTGCCCTACGTTGAATGCGGTCAAATGGAAGCAGCTGGTACTGGGGAGCTCCCGCCCAGAGATGAGAACAGTACTCCATGTGGGGCCAAATTTGCGCCTTATAAAGATTAAGGCGCTGACGCGACGTGAAGTACTGTCTCGCCTTACTGAGCACACCAAGCTTCTTTGAGGCCAATTTGGCCTTATCTTCCAATTGACCACGAAACTGGACGTTGCTCGAGATATCGACGCCAAGTATTCCGATACTGGCTGTGGTGGACAGGGGAGTGTCCTCAAATTGAGGAGTTTCGACAAACGGCGACTTTTTAGCGGTTAACGCGCAGACTTGTGTCTTTTTGGGGTTAAATTGGACTAAATTTAGTCGACCCCAATCCGAGACTTTGGTTAACAAAGATTCGACTTCAGACACAAGTTTGTTCCGGCTCTCGTCGACGTATTCCCGAAAAATATTAGCGCGGCCTGTGTACAAGGCATCCACTGTGCTATCGTCTGCATAGCAATGAATGTTGCTGATTTGCAACATGTCATTAATATGCAGAAGGAACAAAGTAGGAGACAGTACACAGCCTTGGGGAACACCAGCATTGACATATTTAGGATCAGAGCAAACACCGTCGACAACGACCTTGATGCTCCGATCTGCCAAAAAGCTGGTGATCCAGCTGCATAATTTCTCGGGGAGCCCATAGGAAGGTAGCTTCGAAAGAAGCGCTTTGTGCCATACCCGATCAAAGGCCTTCGCTATGTCCAGACTTACTGCTAGCGCCTCCCCCTTGGTCTCAACTGCTTCTGCCCATCTATGTGTCAGGTAAACTAGAAGATCACCGGCTGAGCGACCTCGACGAAAGCCGTACTGGCGGTCGCTGATCAGCTGGTGCTCCTCTAGGAACCGCAGGAGCTGGCAGTTGATAATGGACTCCATTATCTTAGAGAACAAGGAGATAATGGCTATAGGCCTGTAATTGGACGGATCCGAGCGGTTGCCCTTTTTTGGGATCGGGTGCACTAAAGCGGCCTTCCAGGATTTCGGGACTACGCCTGATGAATAGGAGTGCCGGAAAAGACGCGTTAAGACCGGTGCCAACTCCGGAGCACATGTCTTCAACACGATCGGAGGGATGCTATCAGGCCCACTCGACTTATGAATGTCCAAGGAAAGAAGTGCTTTGCGAACTGCACTTTGCTGGAACTGAACTTCCGGCATCGTAGTATCGCACCGCGGGATTGTCGGTGGTGAGTTTCCTTGGTCATCCAGAGTCGAGTTGGATGCGAAGAGAGAGCCCAGTAGATCGGCTTTCTCCTTCGCATCATGAGCCAGCGAGTCATCTTCCGTGTGCAGAGGTGGAAAAGAAGGCTGACAGAAATTCCCTAGACAAGCTTTGGCGAGAGACCAAAATGCACGTGTTCCTGAAGGGAGACGCCCCAATCTCTCGCCAATTCTGCCAATGTGCTTCGACTTCGCATTAGCAATAACACTTTTGAAGGACCTGGAGGCAAAGTTATACTCCTTTTTGAAGTCGCTAGTATTTACATCACTAGACGCCGACGCGACAGCCCAGGCTTGGTAGCATTCCAGCTTTCGGCGAGATGCCGTTTTGCAGGGGCCACCAAACCAAGGCTGGGATTTGCCTCCGATGGGCACTGCAGAAAACGGAATAAACAGTTCCATACCCTGAAGTACCACATCGGTGACAGAGTCAGCAACGACGTCTGGATCATCTGGCGAGAAGCAAATCTGCCCCCAAGGGTAGGATGCAAAGAATGACCGCATCCCGTCCCAATCCGCTGACCTGTAGTGCCATACACGGCGACAGCCCGCAAAGCGAGGCCGTGTTAAGCGCGTAACTGGCACTGTACTCCGGACAAGACAGTGGTCCGACGAACCAAGAGGAGGATCGACGGAGACCAGGTAGCCGTCTGGATGAGAGGTCAACAGAAGGTCCAACAGGGAAGGTGTATGATCCTCCACATCAGGGATTCGCGTTGGCGAGGTGACCAGTTGTGTCAGATCATATGCTAATGCGAAATCGTGAACAGATCTCCCCGCATGATCGGTAGTGCGTGATCTAAGCCACTCGGAGTGATGGGCGTTAAAGTCGCCGAGAATCACGATCTCTGCGGATGGGATCTGCTGCAGCACGGAGTCTGTAGCCATTTGCATGTGCTCAACGAGTCGGTCAGTTTCGGCATTTCCGCTATGAGACCTATACAGGCACGCGTAGATTCGCGGATGGTCGTCGCAGTCTACACGTAGCCAGAGGATGGATAGGTCCCGCCCTTCAAGGCTGCCGAGGCGACGAGAACAGATATCCTCTCTGACGTACACGCACACCCCAGCCCGTGGTACAAAGGAATGCTCCAGTTTATACCCCGGGTAAGAGAGGAAAGCGGTGTCAGCCGGAGACGATATCTGCGTCTCAGTGAGGAAGAGCAAGGCCGGCTTCGCCGTCTCAAGGTGGAAGTGGACGGCGTTCAAGTTGGAATTCAGCCCCCTTATGTTACAGAAGTCCACAGCAAGCGTGAAAGGGGTGGCCTTATGATGCCTGCTCCGTTTGCCCCGAACAGGAGACGAGAGCGCAAAATTGCCCCCCCCCAGAATTCGGAGGGCAGCCTGAGCATCCACGCTCAGGTAGTGTACGATCCGAGCATGGATGCCCAGAGAGGGATTCTCCACCGCCATGTGCGCTGGTGGTACCCTCCTGGGGTAGAGAAACCGAATTTCGCACTGACATATTGGTGTGGGGGAGGGGTGGGGAGTGGGCCTCCGGGACTCTCACATACCGAACGAAACGCGACAGCAAAGCTGCCACTTCACGCCGGTCTTCTGTGAGAGAGTGGTACAAAAATTCTAAAAATCATTGTTTTGGGTTCTATTGCGATAATAAAGACCCCCAATAATAGTTTTTCTCAAATATCTTCCATGTATAGACCGCGATCAAGTACAATTTTATTATATTATATGTATAGATATATTGATACGTTCTTAAATTGCCTGACGTTTGATGACACATTTTTTTGTTATATATTCTGTTATATTATATAATTCAAATTAACGCTGTACAGGAGTCAAACCCACGTCCACTTGTATAAGAAATAACGCTTCACTGCACTACGAACTTTGGTTACGGAGAAAACACTTATAAAATATTTCATATTATGTCTAGCTTGTCACTTTTGATACTTTCAAGAAAATAAAACTTGACTGTGTTGCTTTTTATATACATTTTTAGAGATTTTTCTTTTATAAAATATCTTTCTTGGTGTTGTGTTTTTCAGGATTCTATACCTCAAAAAGAAAAAAAAAGAAAATCTTAAAGGATCATTCGTATACCTTTGTCTTAGTGTGTCCGTTTGTCCTACCAAATCCTTATTATTTTTAATCTACTGGCCAAAAAGTTAATTTTGGTATATATACCATACTCCCTTTTACGGAATGATTTCCGAGATACCAACTGTCCTATGTCCTCTTCAGGGTCTCAAACTATCATCTTAACAAATTTCATCTAAATCGGTTCAGTAGTTTCGGAGCTAATTTGGTACAAGCAAACAAACAAAAAGCTCTAGTATAATTACAGATTTAGTCTACCCAATGATGAGTACATATGTACTCATTAAGTATTATGTACATATTATGACGTAGTGTAACTAAATTATTTCTGTGTTCGAGGGCATCTCTATCTTATATACCTATAAGTCATTTTTTTTATAGTTTTGTTTTGGATGTATCCACAGGCTTTAATTGCCCGTGCCCTTTTTATACATTTTATTTTATTTATTTTTTTGTTTGGCGATTACATTTTTTTTTTTTTACTTAGAACTAGCGGTACTTAAAGCTATAGATTGAATGCGTGGTCCGACACTGACTGGTAGTTATTGATAAACATGTTTTTTTTTTTATATAATTTTGTTTTGTTTTGTTTATACCGATAAGTCTTAGTGATGTAACAAAATGATAAATAATAAATTCTTTACCTCATTTAGTATTTCTATTTCCTAATTGAACGCTTCTTACCTAGGTTTTTCCAATTATGATACAAATATAGATTTGTTTGATGCATTGGTACAAGGTCAATACCTCGTCGAAACGCGCTATATAAAATCTATACATATAATAAAACTGTAGAGGTCGAATGTCTGTTCATAGAAAAAAAGTGCTAAAAACAGAGTCAGGGGGATGTGAGAAGAGCAATAGAACAAATCCAGATTTTTTTCAAATTATTTGTTTCTCTGTCTGTTTGTCTGTTTGTACGGGCTAATCTCCGAAACTGTTGGACCGATTTGAATAAAATTTTACATGGTGATATCTTATATCCCCGGTCAACATTTTAAATGCTTTTCGTTCCGGAAAATCAAAAAATTCCTGTAGGATAGTTAAAAAACTATAGTAACTTATTATACAGATTCGTACACAAAAACTACTGATTGGATTTTAAAGAAACTTTACAATATTATAGTTCATACATCAGAATGACAAATAGGCTACTTTTTATCCCGAAAAAATGTACGGTTCCCGTGGGATAGATTTGTTTTTATTTGTCAAGTATTGAATATATATTCAGTGGCTTCTATTGCGTATGTACATATTTTTAAGTATTTCACAAATAAATAAAATAAGAATAGCTTTTTATGAGAATCATACAATGGTTATTTTAACATTAACATTAATCCTTATCTTTATTCTCTGGTAAAAAAGGAAATTCATAAAATTTGTCCATTTTCTATCTAGCATAACAAAACAGTTATTTAATTGTATTTTCGCATCACTATCAATATATATACCAGCTTAAATGAATTACAAGAAACATTTAAAGTACAGATTTAAATACCACTATTTTTTTAAAAAAGAAAAAAAACTACCTTTATAATGAACTACTCTTGGGCATAGATAGTGCAAGACTAGATGACAAGACTAGCATGAGGGACTATATCCAGTTATTAAGTTATTTCTCCAATCTCCATGTTAATCAAATGCAGGCTGTCGGATTTTATATGTTTTTCGAACACTGTGTTTTCTTTCACCGTAGGAAAAATGTTAATTATGTTAAAAATGATTCGCTCATTAAAATCAGAGATGTAATACAGCGGTTTCAACCCACTTTCCAGGTGAGTGTGCTGCCATTTTCTTTTTATATGGGACACTAACACAGAGCACTATTTAGTTCCATGGTAAGCTACTATGCTATATGGTAGCTAGATAGTTGATACACTACACATATATAACTTTAAATACATACATATTATAAATATAAATATAAATACCCATCATTGGAGTACAAACATTCGTGCTCATCACACAAATGAATGTCCCCAGTGGGCATCGAACCTGCCACCACTGGCATAGCAAGTAGGGTCACTACAAACTGAGCCAAAGGTCTTTAGGCTACCATTAAGCTACTGTTTCCATATAGATTACTTATAGACGGTCAGTCAAATTAAATTAATTAAACCTTTCTAAATCTGACCTCCACAGGTCAGAATATCCGGTATCCGATGCAGCCCACACTGACCCGTAACCCTTTATTTTGCTAATTAGCAAAATATAATTTACGGGTTTACTTGGTTCAGGATTTAGCCCCAATGTGTAGTTTTTTACTGCAAAATATTAACTTACAAAAGTACTTTATGTTATAGCCTGTCCCTCTCTGGTCTTATTTTTATTAAAAAATAATGGTTAAAAGGACAAATCGGCAAATAATATTTTGCTATATTATATTGTAACAAGCTTCGATTCTAGGATCGGAAATTAGACCTGTCACTTGCAATATATGTACATGTTTATTGATTTTAGGTATACAAGAGTCACTTATCTCTCGGCTACAGTGACTAGTGAAGTCATTGAACTTCGAAAACTAAATTTCACTAATATTTTCACTGCTTCTGTTACTTTATAATGTACTAGTGACTCATCCTCACTTCGCTCGGGTTCATCCATAGGTACGTTAGAATAGATAGACTATATATAATACAGGTACATACGTACATATTGTATAAATCGATGGGACGCGAAAGAAAAGTACCTTAAAAATTGAAATTATCCAGATTTACTCAAAGGAAACATTTGTTTAATTTTAAAAAATAATAATAATAGCATATTTTTTTTAATAATCTAAAGAAATGTTCCCTTTGATTAAATCATGGTAATTTCTGAGTCTAGAATTATATATATATATATATATATATATATATATATATATATATATATATATATATATATATATATATATATATATATATATATATAGCCGTGATTGAGATAAGCGTAATTAACTCATGATACTAATATTACAAAAGTAATATTTATTTTAGTGTCTGTCACAAAAAAATCAAAAATATCTACTCCTTTTCAACTCTTTTTTAACTGTTTTAAAAATAGGACTTTTTAGACTTTTTCTTTCATCCAGTCTTTTTAATATGCTTTCATATTAACTTCACTTGTAATTAACGAACAATGTAATCAAATCTTGAAAGGCAATTTTAAACTTCGAACTGTCGTATCAAAATGAAATTCTGAATGTACATGTAGTTTGAATGACAGTACCATAATTTTATATCTTGGAGCTGATCTGATGATGCACCCAGGAGATGGATAGTGGAACTCTTCAGTGGCTACTAGTAAGCTCGTCGAGTTTGGGCTCATATGATTTGCCTTTACGAGTCCCAAACGTTTCAATTCATGAAAAGCGTATTTTTTTTTTTGGTTTTTTAAAACTATAATAATTATTGTTGTATTCAGCCTTTTTTAACGTCTCACTGCTGGCCCCCCTTCAATACGAGGGCAATCAGGCCATAGTCCACCACGCTGGTCAAGTGCGAATTGGCGGACTTCACATGTCTTTTTGAAAGCTTTTTTTTTCTCTATCTTTTCTTTTTGCTAGGTTCTCTCAGACATGCAGGTTTCCTCACGATGTTATCCTTCACCGTTAAGACAAGTGGTAATCATGTTAGAAATGATTCGCACATGAAAATATCAGTGGTGCGAGACCCGAGATTTAAACCCGCTTCACTCGGTTTCCCAAGCGAGCGCGTTACCACTGGGCTACCACTGCCTTTAAGCCCTATTTATTATTAAGTTTACTTTTATCTGTATTGATTGATATTTGTAGGTATAAAAATGCGTTAAGTTAGGAGGACCTAATCGATTTCAACTACTGCGGTGAATTTTATTGAGACTAGCCAGATATTAATTAATGTGCTCAAATGTAAATACACACTAATTAAAATTATTTATCAAAATTTTTAAAATTATAAGGTACTTCGGTGCCATTTTCCCTTTTCTTTAAACTTAATGTCTGGTAATAGCTATATATATATATATATATATATATATATATATATATATATATATATATATATATATATATATATATATATATATATATATAACATTATACAATAATTTTTGAGACGACAAAGACGTTGGTCTCTCCCGTGACCATGATTGTTGTAAAGCATTCGACGTTTTCCAGACTGTATATAACAGAATCCCAAGGCGTCGAGATACCGTTGCTCCGCAGAGACGTCACGGTTGTATGAGAAAACAATCTCGTTACGCCACATTATGACAACTAATATGCTGCAGGGTTGTGAATATTCCAAATTAGTAGATAAAGTGAGTTTTACATAAGGTAAAAATAATTCAAATTTAAAATTTTTGCCTATTATTAGTACTAGATCTAGTATTTTAATTAAATTTTGGGACCTAGGCCAATTCAACAAAAAGGTTTATAATAACAACATCAAAGGTATAGTAATATACTTCAAAAGATATATAATAATATATGTAGTACTTAAGAAGATATTTTAGACGTAAATAAATATTTCGTCTTAATAAGATTGAACAGGTATCTGTAAAGCAAACGTGTCTTATCGCATCGATCGCATCTATTAAATAAAAACCACGCCAAAGAAAAATATCTAATCAAAGTCAATACTTTGAAGCGTTTAAGCTAATAAGTTATTGATCGTATACGATGAATAAAATAAACGATATCTATATCTATATAATAAAATTGTAATCGAGTCGAATCTGTACATTAAATATTTTTTTGAAAATGTTATTAAAATAATTATTATTATCGATATAGAGGCCGTATGTATAGTTTTAGATTTTTTCTGACTGTCTGTCTATCTGGGAACGCATCACAAGAAAACTACTGCACAGATTTTGAAGAAATTTGGTATGATCGATGATGATAAGAAATCTATACTAAACGTTAAAACGTAATTGGGATGAACCTGAGCGGAGTGAGGGTGAGTCGCTAGTTTATAATAATATTTGTATATATAAATAGGTAAAAATAATATAGTTAGGTATGTACTTTTTTCTCCTCTATTTATCAACCGATTTTCTTTTGTTTTGTCTATTGACGAGCTTTAGTGGTATTAATAAAAAATTTGGAAACATCTTTTTTTATATAGATAGGTAAATTCTATATAGTATATGAATTTTTTGAGATTTGATAGATACTCAAAATGTAATCTATACATATAATACCTTAAATATTTTTTGGAAAATCTTATTGAAATAGATATTATTATCGATGCAGAGGCCGAATGTATTATACGAGTTTTTTGAATTTTTGCCTGTCTGTCTGTCTGTTACCGCATCACAGAAAAACCACTGGAGGGATTTTGATGAAATTTAATATGATGATAGCTGGATATCCGGGTCAACATATAGGATACTTTTTACTGCGGGAGATTATCTCATTCCCACGTTATAACAAAACCCAAAAAATATTTATGATCAGAATTTCTGGAAACTTGGTATTAATGCTCTTCAATACAATTGAATAAATACGTGTTTTAGCGTTTTCTGAAATTCGTCCCATAAGGAGAGATGAAAATTTGTATGAAACCTACCTTTTAAAGTTTTTTTGTTGTAGTTTTAGCGCGAGCGAAGCCGCGGGTTTTGCTAGTCACTAATAAAGACCTACATTTTTACTTCACTATAGGCTATTTTTCGACATTCTTTATTGTTTTTCTATCTTCTTCTTTGAGGTTGAGCAAAATCCATAATTATTAAGATTTGTTTTTTTCTGACGATTTTAAGGGTTCCGTAGCCTGAAGACAAAAATGATAATCTTATTAATTTGTTGAAGTTTGATAAATAGATGTCGAACAGATAATTCTGCAATTAAATTATGAAATAGAATAAAAAATAAGATTAAAATTTCTAAGCTTCTTTTTGTTTAAGCCTATAGTTGCCAATTATAAGCTCTTATGGTGGTAAAATCTAGATGTGCTAGTTAAGAATCGCACCCGTCAGATATTTTATTTTATCAATAACTAGCGACTCACGCTCGCTTCGCTCGCGTTCGTCCCGTTCGAAAGTCCCGTCAAAATTGGTCTAGCCGTTTCGGAGATTAGCCGGAACAAACAGATAGACAGACAGACAAAAATTGTAAAAAATGTTGTTTTGGTATATGTACCATATATACATCCATATGCATTTAGTAAAAAGCGGTTATTTTAATATTACAAACAGACACTCCAATTTTATTTATCTGTAGGTATAGATGTAATTCGTTAAGATCTAAGCAAATTGAAAAGTGCCGCATTTACCTAAATCTAATACGAGAATGTAAAAAGCTGTTTAGTGGATATTGACATGTTTGAAAATAACAAAATACTTATATATAAAAAAAAATGTATATTGTCCGTTTGTTATGTATGCATTTTTATCATTCACCAGCTGGTTGTTATGAAACTTTGGTCTAGAAAGGTTTCTGATTAATGGCGTATCGATCGTATCTGATAATTTTAGATTAGTTAATTTGATTAAAACATGTAATTTAGATATATATATATATATATATATATATATATATATATATATATATATATATATATATATATATATATATATATATATATATATATATATATATATATTAGTCACATTACACTTCACGATACCAGAGCAGGTTGTTTACTTATTTATAAAAATTATACCTAAGGAGCAAAATGACGGTGGCAATTGAGCGACGAAAATAAAGGCGAAAAGTAGAATGTAAAATGACGTCAATTCTTGTTATAACTGTACGATACGACTTACGATCTTTAGATATGAAAACAGAATGCTTTAGATTGTAATATATGTTGTTCAGGGATACATAGCAAAAAAACCACTATAAAGGCAACTAAGTATTTACTAATACAAAAACTTTACCAGAGCAATTTTGACATGTAAATATTGTTAAGTACCTATTGTTTGAAAAAGTTCACAAAATAAAAGGCATATGTAGTTTTGCAATTTGATTGTACGGTTTTTTGTGTGACATCCTGTCATCTTTGCTAATTTTTAACCGGTTTTCGATTTTTTTTAAGAATAAAGTTTTGTGTGTAATATATTTTGTAGTAGCTAGCACGTATATATTTTAAATAACTAGTGAAAAACAGAAACAAATCTATACCATACATTTTTCCGGTATAAAAAGTGCTATTCCAGACTATAATCTATCTCTGTGCCAAATTTCATCCAGATCAGTTCAGCCGTTTTGGCGTGATTCAGTAACAAACATCCATTCAAAGTTTCGCATTTATAACGTTAATGGGATTAACATTTTGAATTTAAGAGAGAAAGAAATACAGAGTGTACTTGTATTGTGTAGGGTTAACCTCTGTGATATTCCAAGCGTAGGCGGCTAATCTCAGTAAAATTATTTCATTTATATTAGTAGCGATTTTTCCTTGCATCGCTTGAGTGCGCCCGTATATATGTATAAGAGCAGGTTTGCATCTTCACGGATTTTGTATACAGTTTGGCATCGGTAAAATAACATATCGGTATGTGTATGAATGTCAAATTAATACGTTTTTTGATTCGGTTTGCCGATTCGGTAAACTATATACGGTTTGTTAAATGTGAATTATTTCGTTAACACAATGCAGTTTATTGACGACACGCTTGGCTCAGTTTGCAGTGAAACTACTTGCTGCGCCAGCGGTCGCGGGTTCGAGTCCCGCTGTGGGCATTCATTTGTGTGATGAGCACAGGTGTTTGTACTCCAGTCGTGGGTGTTTATATTTATAATATGTATGTATTTAAAATTATAAATGTGTAGTGTATCAACTATCTGGTATCCATAATACAGGCTTCTTAGCTTACCATGGAACTAGATGGTGCTTTGTGTTAATGTCCCAACATATTTATTTATTTATTTATTTTATTGAATAGGTTTTCATATACAGTTTTCCGAATAAACAAATCGGTTTAACTAGATCAGGTTTTTGCTGTACGGCGTGAATACTACGGCGGAAATTGTAGACGAAAACCGTTTCGGTAAACAATTAAGTGTAAACCCATTGTTGCAATAGGCTATGTATTCTAGGTCATACATAGTGTATCTAAATCTATCCAGCCATTTCGGAATAACAAACAAACACACACGATTATTGAATAGCTAACAGTAGTTTTTGATATATAACAAGTGTATTTCTAAATTACCAATATATAGTAAAAAAAATTAGATTTGAAATTTGAATATGAAATATTTGAAACGTAGAGTATAAATGACATGGATACGTTGTCACTCTCCCATAACCATCGAGTGCTTCAAACGTAATATGGTCGCAAAGAAATTGTTTCCTTCCACACAACTAGGCAAATGCCACCTTCAAATGATTCAACCTCGTTACTTCGCGGAAATTCTGTAAATTCTTTTTATTGCATCTCTTTATGTGTTTCTACGAGCTTATTATAGCTTAAATGTAAATTTAGTTTATGAATCTATCTTACTGATATTGTGAAAGTTTAAATGTTTGGATGTTTGTTACTCAATTACGCCAGAACGGCTGAACAGATCTGGATGAAAAGCACAGAGATAAATTATAATCTGGAATAGCACATAGGCTACTTTCTATCCCGGGAAAATGTATGGTTCCGATGGGATAGATTTGTTGTTGTTTTCTTCTTTACTCTTTTATTTTCTTATTTTTGTTCATCAGCAATAAAATAAAGCTGTAACTTCTTTCTGTAATAATATTAAAAAAATAAGTTTTATCCAAATTAAGTTAGAAAAGACTATTTCGAAATTAAGATAGAGAATATGTACCATCGGGTTCATGCGCGAAAAATGATATATTATCATGGATGGATTGAATAAATCACGAAAGCAATCTTGCACAAGTGTATGATATTCAAAATTGTTTGGAGAATGGCAACTAAACGCATTCCCTCCTAGAACATGCTTCATGAATAAGTTATGAAGTAGAACGCCAAATCGCGTAATAATACAACGGTGTGTAAACAAGAATGTATGTATACGTACGGACTCCTTCACGCTGTACAGAAATTGGAAAACTAATTTGTTAATCTATAGGATTGTGGGTACCTACTTTGAATTGATTTGTCCCTTTGAAAGTACGAGATTTGTAGATAGTTACGAGTAAGTAATGTTTTATTAAATCTATACTAATACTAACGACTCACCCTCGCTCCGCTCGGGTGCGTCCCTACTTACGTTTTAACGTTTAGTATAAATTTCTCAGAGATGGTATATTTTCCCGCAGTAAAAAGTATCATATATGTTGACCCAGATAACCAGCATCATCATACCAAATTTCATCGAAATCTGTTCAGTGGTTTTCTCGTGATGTGGTAACAGACAGACAGACAGACAGACAAAAATTCATAAAACTATAGATTCGGGCTCTGTATCGATAATAATTACTATTTCAATAAGATTTTCCTAAAAATATTTAATGTACAGAATTGACTCAATTAGAATATTATTATATGTATATATAGATTATAAAGCTGAAGAGTTTAATTTTTTGTTTGTTTGGTTGAACGCGCTAATCTCAGGAACTATTAATCCGATTTGAAAAATCTTTTTGCATTAGATAGCCCATTAACTGAGGAAGGCTATATATCATCCCGGATAAATGTACGGTTCCCGTGGGGTAGATTTGTTTTTGTCTAGGACGAACCCGAACCGAAGCCAGGGTGAGTCGCTAGTCAGTATATAGGTATTGTTACTTGTGACGTATGTACCTAACTCTTTTGGACAAGATAGACGTACATACATAGATCTTACACCCTTAGATTATTTTCTCTGGGGATATGTAAAAAACGAAATCTATAAAGACACGTATCCAGCTATGTATTGAAAACAACGGCTATTATTTTGAACATATAATCATCAGTAAAGGTTTAATAAGTAAATAACAAAGAACAATGAAAAAATATTTTGTTAAAAATGAGCTCTTTCCTTAAGTTTGGCGTATGTCATTACTTCCCAGAATGCGTTCCTTATAAGCGACACTATCGAATGGTGTAATGATACAGTGTGTGTTTTTTTTTTCAAAATCAACAGGTTCGATTCCTACCTAGGAAAATTGATTTTTCAAAAATCCAATGATATAGTTTTAGTTTTCATGAAAATCTGGCCCGAGACTCCTTTGAGTACTTTTCGCTATTCCTCATAGTTTCGGATTTAGCCATGCACGCCCACTTGAAAAATTCACCTTTATAAACCGGGATAAAAATATATTTATGTAAGAAATATTTCGATCCGTACATTTTCATTTTCATATTTATCACTGTGTGTCTGTCTGAATGTGATGAACTCAAAAAATACCCAACGAATTTTTTTACGCTTTGCACCAATAGACGGAGTAATTCATGAGGAAAATTATAATTATAAGGGTATAATTCATTAAGCCTTATGTAAATTGGTTAAAATATGACGATGATTATTGAAGATGTCGGAAAAAATTGGCTGGCTGGGAGTTTTATTTTCCTCCGCGTAAACCAATAGAGTTATATAAAGACAATCTATTATGGAATTATTCCTAAAGGATCTATTAAAGTGTATCAATTATACGTACCTAGGAACTGGAACTAGGAAGAAAATGATTTTAATCTCGCTTCACTCAACTCGAGTGAAGCGAGATTAAAATCATTAAATCTGTAAATTAAATGATCGCTCTGAAGATAAAAACTAATTTTAAAAAATAAATCTTCTTCTTTAGACACTTTGACGACACGTTTGGCTCAGTTTGTAGTGACCCTACTTGCTGTGCCAGCGGTCATAGGTTCAAGTCCCGCTGGGGGGATTCGTTTGTGTGATGAGCATGAATGTTTGTACTCCAGTCATGGGTGTTTATAATTATAATATGTATGTATTTAAAGTTATATATGTGTAGTGGATCAACTATCTGGTATCCATAGCACAAGCTTCGCAGCTTACCATGGAACTAGATGGTGCTGTGTGTTAATATCCCAACATATTTATTTATGTAGATGTTGGTCAATGACATAAAGATATGAAAGGTGAAAACAGTCGTAGGAAGTAAAAAGCTTTGTATTTCCCTATTTAATAAATTTAAACTAATATTCACATACGTCAAGCGCAAGTTACGACGTAATCGTTTTCCAATAATGCTTCAAAAGAAATTATTCCATATTAAACTATTTCTTTGTTTAAAAATAAAAGCTAACGAGGACTGCATCAAGTATACAATACGCTCATTGGCCCATTTATTACAATATGCATATCTATATAGGTTCGTCCCTAGCTTGGATATAGTATGTATTCAGCCCTTTTTAACGTCCCACTGCTGGGCACGGGCCTCCCTTCAATACGAGGGGAATCAGGCCATAGTCCACCACGCTGGCCAAGTGCGGATTGGCGGACTTCACATGTCTTTCGAAAACTTGCTAAGTTTTCACAGACATGCAGGTTTCCTCACGATGTTTTCCTTCAACGTAAGGCAAGTGGTATGGTATTTAAGTATTAAAACCTTCCGTGGACCTTAAGGAACATACAAAAAAATAAATTAGCCGAATTGGTCCAGTCATTCTTGAGTTATGCGCTTAAAAAACATTCATTTTTATTTATATAGATATACATATAGTGTATGTATTCTATACACTGTAGTAATAAAACTCGTTTTTTTAAATTGAATACAAACAAACATACAAATGTCGTGTTTTTTAATTTTTCATCTACATAAGAAATAGGTGATGTATAAAAAAATCATGGTATTATACAGAATATATACAACCAAATCTGATAAAAATGAATTTAGGAAAAAATATAGCCGAGTCACGTCTCACTGACTTCAATAAGGTATTGTTTGACTTCAAATATATCCACGAAATTGCGAAGTAAACTCTTTGTACCTATTCAGCCCACATAAGAGCTATGTTTATTGCGACAATAGTATTAGCTTATTCAGTAAATAAATTGTTCTTATCAATATAAACTAGGTTTTGCTTGCGATTTCGCGTGCATCGAAAAAATACCTAGTATATATTAGTATTCTTATGTATTAGTTTATATTTATATATGTATTGTTCAACGATTCATGGTAATCGACCCCCTATACTATCATAATAAAATATTAACTGCCTCTGTAGTCTAGTGGCTAGCATGTACGGCCGCAGATCCAGAAGTTGAGGTTCGAGTCCGGGTCGGGCCAAGTCCAGTTGAGTTTTTTTTATGGAATTTTCAGTAGCAGTTCAGAGTTGGGAAGTTGGTGTTTCATTCCAGTGCCTTATAGAGTACATAAAGCCGGTCACACCAATTCCATTTCAACTAACTGTGCGGGACATATTGCAGGTCCGAGTACCTACACTTTCTACTCCTTTTAACTTTGTATTCCAGTGGGACAATAAGTTGATACGACCGATAAGAAATAAGGCTCAGGATCGATTGTTAAACGTGCTCTCGAGGTACGGCAGTATGAACACCGTCGATTTTCCGCCAACATTCTGGGTCGCTATTCTGTTTTCTGACAAATAAACCCTGCAACTTCTTTTAGCCCGAGCTGGAACTCGAACCCAGGAACTTTCAATCTTTATCTGATTTAATTTATACATGTTGTCCACTAGACCAATAAAGCAGTCAAAATATAAAATAAGTTTATAACAGCTTGTACTCCCAACTGTCAGCTTGGTTTTAAAGTTTAATATCACTGCAAAGCCTCTCCATACTTGACTTTATTATTAATTTGAATATATTTGGATGTTGCGAGTACATTATGACTTTCCACTATTCCCTTGATATCTTACAGCTATAAAATGAACCTTTTATAATATGAACTCTTATAAGATTGACTTGGTAACATCTTAAAGCTTGAAAATTATTGTTACGCAGCATTTGACTGAATAAACTATAAGCAACTTTTTTCAGATTCTTTATATCATGTTGTATGAAGACTTACAATCTTTTACTTTTTAATTACTTGTTGTATATTTTGCATAATACTTTCTTAGATATACGCGAATATTTGACATTTTAAATAAAACCATCTTTTCGGATTTCTTTTGATTTTTGGTTCCCGACGTTTCGAATGCTTTACAGCAATCATGGTCACGGGAGAGACTAAGGGGTATTCGAAACGTCGGGAACCAAAAATTAAAAATAAATCCGCGAAATAATCCGAAAAGATAGTTTTATTTAAAATATATTTTGCAGTTCAAAATCTCTTATTTATTCTTACCAACGATTTAATCAAAACTCTCGAGTTTTGACTATCCCGTTGGTCTAGTGACTAGTATGTACATCTGCGCATCCAGAGTTTCTATGTTCGAGTAGCAGGTCTGTGCAGATATTGGGTTTTTCTATTAAGAAATTCTTAACAACAACCTAGAGCTGGGAAGTTGGTGGTGTTACAACTTATACCCTTGTACCTTAGAGAGTACGTAAAACCTGGTCCTGCGATCTCATGGTCAAGGTCGTTTCTTTTTTTTTTCTACCGGCCTTGACAAGAACAGAGTGAAATGAGAAAGAGCCTCGTGTATTACAGTTCTAAAGGTGTTTTATACAAAAGTAATAACGGATATGGTTTCTGAGTGGGGTCTTACTTTACATCTCACTATTGAAGTACCTTGAACAGGCAAACGTATCACATAACATCATTAGATATGTCATTACATGAACGGCTGTCAAAATTGCAGGTGTTCAGTGACGGCAGTTTGACGTGAGCAGTAATAACAAGCAACTTTATATAAATCATATAGTAAATACTTTATATTTAATAGATAAAAAAAATTAAAACTCAAGAAAAGTCTGCTTTCAGTTTTCAAAAGCAAAGTGTGGGGTTAAGTACCGCCACTCAACAAACACAAGTTACGTCGTAAAACGGACGGTAGAGATCAAAGTGCTGCCTGATGCTGTCGATGAAAGCGTTTGAAATCATTCTACTCTGAAGATAATAATCATATCATATGTATTATAAACTGGAGTACAAACATTCGTGCTCATCACACAATTGATACTCCAGCGGGACTCGAACCCACGGCCGCTGGCATAGCAAGTAAAGTCACAAACTAAACCAAACGTGTCGTCATTGTAATTTAGTTTTTGTATTTGAAAATAAAAACAACCGAGTCTACTTTCTCATTTTCTTAATTAAGACTTATACAAACAGATTACTTTGCATGTTTAGAAAATCAAATCAACGGTAACTCTGTAGAAAGAAATAAAGTAATGAATTACGTCGCCTGGCGGCTTATTGGATTTATTTGAATTTATCGAGAAAGGTGGGAGGAATGTACTGAGTTCTTAAAATACACATTTTATTACAAAGTTACATCAAAAACATTCTACATAAAATAAATTATTCCCGCGAAAATTTGTCTCTAGATTGAATTAAATTATTGAACTTTGAAATAAATGATTTTAAGTGCTTAAGTTGGTTTAGATAGCTGTTTATTCAAGTGTTATACAGTAAGGTAGTAGTCCAGTTTGGTTTGAAAACCGAGAGAAGCGGGTTCAAATCCCGGGTCTCGCACCTCTGATATTTTCATGTGTGAATCATCTAACATGATTATCACTTGTCTTACGGAAGGAAAAAATCGTGAGGAAACCCGCATACCAGAGAGAACCTAGCAAGTTTTCGAAAACGAAGTCTACCAACCCGCACTTGGCTAGCGTGGTGGACTACAGCCAGATCCCACTTATACTAAAGGGACCTTTTACCCAGCATTGAGACGTTAAAACGGCTGAAAACGATTACACGAGTTGAGTGGCGAAAGATAGTAACTAAGAAACATGGGCTTATGATTCGATATTACTTATTTCACATCTAATTTTGAAGTTAGGCAGCAACATGAATAAACTATAACGCGTCTCTAAACTTTACTAATTAAAAGTTTGGACAAACTCCTTTGTGCAGAAAGATTTTAATCAATATATTAATAATATTGACGACACGTTTGGCTCAGTTTGTAGTGACCTTACTTGCTGTGCCAGCGGTTGTGGGTTCGAGTCCCGCTGTAGGCATTCATTTGTGTGTTGAGCACGAATGTTTGTACTTCAGTTATGGGTTTTTATATTTATAATATGTATGTACTTAAAGTTATATACATTTTCAACTATTGGGATAAAAATAATAACCGACTTTAAGACACTAAAAATTAAAAAATAACTAAACGGGGGTTTTCATTTACTAAAGATACCTAATCAGATATTTTCGAAGACGGTGTGCTTTAAGATAAGAATATTTACTTAAAAGGAAATATAACAAGGAATTAACTTTAATAACAGTTAATATAATAAACATCAATTTGTGATGTAGGTATTTATATAGTCGTATATCGAATTAGGTTTGCTTTGCATCGACCTTCGCCCTACCGCCTTTCCTACCACTCTCAGGGGTGGTATTTTTTCTGTAAATTTAAATGGAACCAAATGAGAAGCATCTTTCAAGTAAAAAAAGAATTGTCCAAATCGGTTAGTGAATGACGGAGTTTTGAAGTAACAAACATAAAATAATACAAACGAATTGGGAACCCCCTTCTTTTTTTGAAGTTGATTAAAAAGTAGCCTTAAAATATTATCGGTCCCTTACTTCTAAAACTTCCTTTATAAAGTACAAGGAGTAACGTTTGTATAGATAAAATATTTTAGGATACGTAATTAAACCTCGCAAGCCGGGGTAAAAAGCTAGTTTTATTACCTACTAGACTTACTTATAGACAAACAAAAACAAATCTATCCCACGGGAACTGTACATTTTTTCCGGAATAAAAGTAGCCTATTTGTTATTCTGATGTATGAACTATATTATTGTAAAATTTCATTAAAATCCTCCAATCAGTAGTTTTTGTGTACTAAGATGTATAAGTTACTATAGTTTTTAACTGTCCCACGGAAACTCTTTAATTTTCCGGGATGAAAAGTATCTTAAATGCCGACCGGGGATATAAGATACTATCATGCAAGATTTCATTTAAATTGGTCTAACAGTTTCGGAGATTAGCCCGTACAAACAGACAAATAGACAGACAGAGAAACAAAAAATTCGAAAAAAAAAAACTGGATTTGTTCTATTTCTCTTCATACATCCCCCTGCTCGGTTTTTAGCATTTTTTTTCTATGTACAGACATTCGACCACTACAGTTTTATTATATGTATAGATATTAAGTTTGAGAACACCAGACATCAGTGATCACAGGGCCTGCGGGATTTCACAGAAACGTGAGCTTTTGAAATAAATGCATCCTGGGAACGTATAATATTACTCCCATTTACCAAATGAAATATTTTACTTTAACTCTATTTTACAGCTGGTTCTTTAAAAACTGTAAGTCTTTATACTTATTAAATACATTAAAAATTAAAATTAACAGAAATAAAGTTCAATCCAATTAATATTTTCCTAGAATAAGACATAATAATATACTTACAAACAAAAACAAATATGAATATTTTGCTTTTTGAAAAGCACATTTTGTATGTGTATTTGGTTCGGATCGAATTAATGGTCTGTTTTTTCTGGAAATCTTTATATATATATCTTTATAATAATGTCTGCACATAGACAATATTTGAGAAAAACTATTATTGAGGGTTTTAATTAACGTAATAGAACCTAAAACGATGATTTTTAGAACTTTTGTCTATTTGTCTGTGCGTTTGTGCTAATCTCAAAAAAGACTTCACCGATTTGGGTGCGGTTTTCACTAATGTATTGTGGTAAGCTTCACTTAACACTTAATATTTTTTTTATTTCAATCGATTCAAAATAAAAATGTTATATCGATTTAAAGAATCACCAAGGGATGAATACGAGCGTAGCAAGTAAATATTACATTTATAGCATGAGTAAGAGAAAGGTAAGATTATTCTCTGTCTCTCTTCTACAGGTGCAGTGGTATATCATTTCAAATGATTCAAGTGAAAACTTACTCAGTGTATCGATTTGTAATTTGCTTTCAAATATATTGGCTAGATAGTCAATTCTGTACAGTGGACACGGAACGTATTCTGCCCGCACATTTGAATCTCTCGAGATATAAGTATTGGAAATAGGCTGAGATTTTCATCTTTTTGTTGGATTCTTTTGGGAAAACAACTCTAGATTATTTGTACGATAAAGTTGTCGTAGGAACAATGATTGGAAAAATACATATACATATGTAATAATAATACTATGTTCCATGTGAAAGGTCGAATCAAGATATAGATAACCGTGAAGATACTAACATTTATACTATAATATTTAATTTTATAAATGAGAAAGTGTATTTGTTTGTTTGTTTGTTTGTTTGTTTGTTTGTTTGTTTGTTTGTTTGTTTGTTTGTTTGTTTGTTTGTTTGTTTGTTTGTTTGTTTGTTTGTCAGTCCTTCTTTCACGTCGGAACAGAGTGACGGATTGGTGTGATTTTTTTCGTGGAGATAGTTGGAAGGCTGGAGAGTGACATAGGCATACTTTTTATTGCGGGAGGTTATCTCATTCCCACGGGAAACACATAATAACACAACCCATAACCTATCATAGGTATGCATAGGTATGCATATATCATATAAATAAATATGTTGGGACATTAACACACAGCACCATCTAGTTTCATATTAAGCTACGAGGCTTGTGTTATGGATACCAGATAGTTGATACACTACACATACATAACTTTAAATACATACATATTATAAATATAAACACCCATGAGTGGAGTACAAACATTCGTGCTTATTACTCAAATGAAAGCCCTTAGCGGGACTCGAACCCGCGACCGCTGTCACAGCAAGTAGGTTTGTAGTGATACAAACTGAGCCAAACGTGTCGTCAATATATAATCTATCTATTCCATACTAACCGTTAAAACGTACCTAGGAACGAATTTATACAGACAAATAAAAGTGAAATGTCTGTTTGTAATGTCAAAATAATAGCTTTATATTAAATGCATATGAAATGGAATATTATATGCGGTACTTATAAGAAAAACACAATTTTATTTTTTTTTGTCTGTCTGTATATTTGTTTGTTCCGGATAATCTCCGAAATGGCTGGATCAATTTTCATGGATCTTTCAAGGGCAGATAGCTGATATTATAAGGAGTAACTTAGGCTTCTTTTATTTTAGAAAAAGAAATAGGGTTTTGCTCAAGAAAATTAGAACGTACCTAGGGAGTACCCGAGCGAAGCGACGGTAAATCGCTAGTTTTAAATAAATACAAGAACTCACTAAGAATTCTTCTTATATTAAGAGGATTTTTAGTACAATCTTTAATATATACCTACGCGTCTGCCTACGCGTAATACTATCTACATATTACAGCATTGTGGCTATAACTGGAATGTTAAAATAATATAATATATAACTCAGCTTAGACTTTAATTGTAACGATGACATTATTAATAATGCTATATCTATACAAATAAATAAAATTGAAGTGTCTGTTTGTAATGTCAAAATAACAGCTTTTTATCTAATACATATGAAAGAACATACATACGTAGTATATATAAAAAATCTGTATGTTTATCTGCCTGTCTGTCAGTTTGTTCCGGCTAATCTCCGAAACCGCTGGACTGATTTTGACGGAAGTTTCAGTAGTAGAGAACTGATGTTATAAGGAATGAATTAGGCTATTTTTATTTTAGAAAAAGAATGAGTGTACCGCGCAAAAAGTTTAATTGTGAACAAAATCTGCGTTAGTATTCTCATATATTCTGGCTTTGATTTTCCTCTTGACTGCCTCATTCGTTAGTATGTAACATATACAACTACATACCGTAAGTTCGTATGCAAGATTGGGCCAAATTAGTTGGGTTTTTTGTTTCGAACTACTTAGCGTCCCGAAGTTAGAATATTGGCTTGGCGTTGTTTATTCTCTACGCTTCGGTTTAATGTGCGAAGCATCAGCTTTGCTCCTGTTGTACTCGTATTACAGATTGTATCTAATAGTGTTCCATGGCCAAAATAGTAATTTTAGGAGATGATACATATGAAGTCACTATTGGCTTAGTTTATAGTAACCCTACTTGCTGTGCCAACGGTCGCGGGTTTAAATCCCGCTGGGGGCATTCGTTTGTGTGATAAGCACGAATATTTGTACTCCAGTCATGGGAGTTTATTTTTATTATAATAATATGTATGTATTTAAAGTTATATATGTGTAATGTATCAACTATCTAGTATCCATAACACGAGCCATAACTTACCATGGAACTAGATGGTACTGTTTGTTAATACCTTAACATATTTATTTGTATACTAGCGACTCACCCTCGCTTCGCTTCGGGTTCGTCTCTAGACAAAAACAAATTTATTCCGCGGGAACCGTACATTTTCCGGGATGCTATATAGCCTATAGCCTTCCTCAGTTAACAGGCTGTTTAATGCAAAAAGAATTTTTCAAATCGGATCAGTGGTTTCTGAGATTAGCGTGTTCAACCAAACAAACAAACGAACAAACAAACAAACTCTTCAGCTTTATAATATTAGTATAGATTTAAAGACGAAATTCAACTTGCTTTGTTAACTACTGAGTTGAAGAATCCTTTTCAAGTATCAATCTAGGCAGTGTTTAGTCGCAATCAAAATTATATGATGATATAAACTAGTGAGTTGAAAATAAACCATAATGCATTGAGTTAGAACGTTATTAAGTTTCTTTTATTAATGGTAAATGATAATACATAGGCAAATAATCAATTACCGTTCAACACTAATATATAACTTTCTCCTTTTGGAAATCGGTTAAAAAGATTTAAGAACGTACACACAAACATTTTGAGCTTTATATGTTAGTATAAAACAGATAAAGGTGGGTTACCTAATATTATGCATTAGTTTTAGAAACAAAGTAATTATAAATAAACTATGCGAGCGGAGCCGCAGGCAAAAAAATGTCAATAAATTTTACCTTATAGAGACCTTCTCTATATACCAAAGCTCATACTCCGTACATACAATATGCTTAAAAACGGGTACAAAGTTTTCTCTTCACGTATCTTTATTTAAATATGACGACTCGGTTCAGTACCTTATTTTCTGTACTGTACATTAAATACTTTTTGGAAAATCTTATTGAAATAGTCATTAATTGATACAGAGGCCGAATCTATAATTTTTAGAATTTTTTCTGCCTGTCTGTCTGTCTGGAAATGCATCACGAGAAAACCACTGAACAGATTTTGATGAAATTTGGCATGATGATAGCTGGTTATCCGGGTCAACATATATAGGACACTTTTTACTGCGGGAAAATATTTCATCTCTGACGTAACTAGGGACGAACCAAAGCGGAGCGAGGGAGAGTTGCTAGTTTTTTTTAAATATTTTTGCTTAGTAGCTATTAACAAGCTTTACGTTTATTCATTAAAAAAAAACTTATGAAGTGTACGTTTTATATTTTCACTTCCGAGTGTTTTTTTTAAACTTTTCACAATTTTTAAACAGCGAGTCACTTAACAATGTTCACTTATCAAGTGTAAATGAAGAATGTAGTTAAATTTAAGTTAACGAAAGTTTATAACGAAAATGTTACATGAAAGACTAATTGGGGCAAAAGTTCGTGAACGAGGCGACGTACCTATTAGAACTTTTATAAAGGATTTTGTCCTAATTAAAATTATAGCTGACGTCACTTCTAACATTAAGGCACTAAAAATTATATAGCTTTTGATGTTTTGAGAATAAAAATTTTGGTTATTAGCAAAAAATTGAATATTCGAAAAATGTTTTTTTCATGTTAAATGAATTTCATTTTTAATTGACTGAAGTTGAGCACCCACCTGAAGCTTAAAAAGAGGCTCTGTTTGACCTGTGCATATATATATGTATGTCAGATCGTGACTTCTAAACGGCTGTACCAATTTTGATGAGTTGTACGTCGTTACTGTCGGAAACATGTTTATACTTGCTGAGAGTCTTGCTACAATTATTTATGTTTCAGATAGCAAAATACTATGTTCCTATGTCGACTTGTTTTTGTATTTTCAGTTCTCTTTTTACGCAGTCGCTTTATTTTGTTTAAACAATTTAATTTTTTAGTTTTGTACTGAGTATATCTGAGATATTATATGTAGCTCCTGTGTTTTTAGAAGCAATAAAAACATCTATACTGCAAGTGACAAACTTTAATTGTCGATCTCAAAACCTAAACATGTAACAGTAATATAAAGCTCAAGAATCTTAGATATATTTTACATATATTGATGATTTTATACATACTTGCTATCCATATTCATATTAATATTATAAATGTGATAGTGTGTTTATAAGTTTGTCCTTCTTTCACGTCGAAACAGAGTGACGGATGTGCATGATTTTTTTTTGGGTGAAGTTAATTCAAGAGCTGGAGAGTGACATAGGTTGATAGACATACTTTTTACCATTTAAATAAATACGTGTTTTAACATTTTTCTGAATTCATCCCATAAGGGGGTAAAATTGGGGATGAAAGTTTGTATGAAACACCTTTTTAAGAGTTTTTTTTTGTAGTTTTAACGCGAGCGATGCCGCGAGTTCTGCTAGTTTTTTATATATTTACATTGCAAGTGGTAGGTATAGGCAACTATTAGGCACCTAAGAAAACACCCGAGTAAATCAAGGGTAAATCGCTAGTGCTACTATGTATATGTGTGTATATTTATTGCCCCTTCACGCTGAACAAATGGACTAATTTGTATGACATTTAGTACACAGGTTATAAACGGGAGTAACACAAATACTACTAGGTACCTAGGGAGGACCTCAAGTGAAGCCAGAACAAGACGCTAATCTATACACAATATAATAAAATTCTGAGTCGAATCTGTACATTAAATATTTTTTGGAAAATCTTATTGAAATCGTCATTATTATCGATACAGAGGCCGAATCTATAGTTTTTAGAATTTTTGTCATCTGTCAGTGTGTTTGTCTGGGAACAAATCACGAGAAAACTACTTGACGATTTTGATGAAATTTGGTATTATGATAGCTGGGTATCCGGGTCAACATATAGGATACTTTTTACTGCGGGAAAGTATCTCATCTCTGAGAAATCTATAATAACAGTCAATACCTACTTAGGGTGCGAGCGTGAGTCGCTAGTGATACTATAAATCTTTTAATTTGTTCCATAAATGTATGGTAAATGAAATAGCCATACATAGATATGTGCTCCACGTGTTATAAAAGCTCGCTGGCTGAACTCAATTAACGTCCGCGCCAGTAATGCACCATCCTTTTAAAAGATCGGATTTTTTAATTTTCGTTCAAAGACTAAGAGAGGAAAAAATCCAAAAATATATTTTCCTGCAACGCTATAAAAATTGTATTTAACTTAAGAGTTAAATGTCTATTTGGGCTTAAACAATATGAATCACTAGAATCTTTTAAGAATGGACATCTAAATATATATATTTTGCCTCTAGAAAAAAAAAACAAATTATCCCACGGGAACCGTACATTTTTTCGAGATAAAGAATTACATGTGTGCTATTCCAGACTATAATCTATTTCTATGTAAAATTTCATCCAAATCCGTTCGGCCGTTCTGGCGCGATGGAGTAACAAACAGCCATCTAAATTTTCACATTTATAATATTAGTAAGAAATAAAATGTATATGAATCACCATACATTATACATATAAAGATATTATTACTATTTTATGTATTTGTCATTTAATGTTTTATTATTTTAAATAAAACTAAATTTTCGGATTTTTTCGCGGATTTATTTCGATTCTTGGCTCCAGACGTTTCGAATACTTTACAACAATCATAGTCACGGTGAAACTAATGTTTTAGATATCTCAAAGGAAAATCAAAATTTATAGAATAAAAATACAATTTATTTTTATAAAAATCATCTAAATCTAAAGAGAAAATTTAATAATTTTAGCACATAAGCCCATAACTCCAAAGGAAGCTTACAAAAAGCTTTAGTACACAAATGAAATCGACACTTTTTTCGTTATATTGGAAAATTGAGGGAGATGGTAGAGGCGTGATATAACAGAGAGGTCGTACGTCGAACTTAATTAACTCGCCGGCAATGCACTCCAACCCTTTTACACTATGAAAGCTTATACAAAAGGAAAATTCCGAGTAATATATGTATATTGTAATGTGAAGATGTAAAAATGTTAATAATACTAAAAGATTTATAGCCAAAAGAAATATTATATTTTTGATTGTTGAACGTATTAAAGAAGACGTATAAAGACAGAAGCTCTACAAAATAGAGGATCCGAAGTAATGTTATCTTCATATATCTGTCGAGTTCGTCAAGGCTGTTGTTAATTTAAAAAAAAGTATTTTTAAAGCTTTTTATATTATATATTTACTAGCGATTCACTCTCACTCCGCTCGGGTTTGTCTCTAGTTACGTTTTAATCTGTCCAGTGATTTTCTCGTGATGCATTCCCAGACAGACAGAAATACTAAAAACTGTAGATTCGGCGTCTGTATCGATAATAATGACTATTTCAATAACGTTTTCCAAAAAATATTTAATGTATAGATTTGACTTGATAGTTAAACTAATCCAACAAATGGTAAAGAAGTAAATGAAATAGATAAAAAAAGTATTTTATAACTTTTAATTATATATTTATATTAATGCTAATGTTGGTCCAGTGTTGAAAGTTTCAGGGAAACATATATATATATATATATATATATATATATATATATATATATATATATATATATATATATATATATATAAAATATTTATCTACCTCTTTTAGATACACCTTTAGATACACTTATAGAACCGTAGGTGTTATGGGCGACAGGTATCGCTTTCCATCAGGTGGACTGTCTGCTCGTTTATCACTGAGTACCATAAAAAAAAATAATAAAAAAAAAAAAAAACTCTTTTAGATTGTTTTTTTATTGGCAACACTAAAGCTTATTAATAGCTTGTAAGCGAAATTGAATGATGAATGACTGAAATGTATGTTTGTAACGTTGAAATAAAGGCTTTTACTAAATGAATATGAAATTATATACGGTACTTATAAGAAAAAATCAATTTCTAAAATTTCTGTCTGAATTTCTGTCTGTCTGATTGTTACGGCTAATCTCCTAAACAGCTGGACTGATTTTGACGGCACCTTCACTGGCAGATAGCTGATGTTATAAGGAGTAACTTAGCTTAATTTTATGTCAGAAAATAATAGGGTTACGCTCAAAAAAAACAATACGTACCTAGAGACGCACTCGAGCGAAGCGAGTGTAAATTGCTAGTCATATAGGTAGTAATAATTATTAATAATAATTTTAGTTATCTTTACTATATAATCTTATTGTCATATTATTTATATTATTTAGGTATACCTTATTTATATATTTATATACGTATATAAAATATGTATCATTTTTATTTTTCCTAACTCTAATATTTGTTCACACCCTTCCACTTCACACTTCGCTAATTCCGACACCTAAAGGTTGCCTGGAAGAATTCGCTGTTTTAGCGATAAGGCCGCCTCTTGTACATTTTCCTACTGTATTATTATTTTTAACCGACTTCCAAAAAAAGGAGGAGGTTCTCTCTCTCTCTCTATATATATATATATATATATATATATATATATATGTATATATATATATATATATATATATACGGTCTATATTTTTATGTTTGTTCGGGCATTTTTTCGTCGTTTATGAACCGATTTTGATAATTCTTTTTTTGTTGGAAAGGAGATATCTCAAGAGTGGTCCCATAATAAGGAGACCAGTATCTGATGATGGGATCCCAGAGAAATCGAGGGGAACTTTCGAAAATATATATATATATATTTTTTCGAAGTCGGTGCCAGCCAATACAAGTCAAAGCACACCGACTTCGAAAATATCTGATTAAGTATCTATTCTAAATGAAAACCCCCGTTTAATTATTTTTTATTTTTCAGTGCCTGGAAGTCGGTTTTTTTTTTTAAAAGTTATCTTATTTCCTCCTTTTCTGTGTGTATGCAATAAAGAGTTTTTATTATTATTTATTATTATTATAATTGTACATTGTAGGAGAATATGTAAGTTACAATATGACTGTCGCAGTTCGTCGGAACATCAGCACAATTCAATTAATCGTCTTGAAGGCCAAATTAATAGAATCGCAGAGCTAAGAGCTACGACGGCTGAGATATATGTATATTTTTTTTTATGATATACAGTGATAAAGGAGCAGACAGTCCACCTGATGGAAAGCGATACTTGTCGCCCATAACACCTACGGTTCATGCACTTAAGTTTTATGTAACAAAACTGCAGAACCGCCGGTACGTTATCACTGTGAGGACTAAGATGTTATGCCTCTTGCCTGTAATTGCGCTGGCTACCTTATCCTTCAAACCGGAACACAACAATGCAATCATTGTTGCTTGGCGGCAGAAATAGATAAGGGGGTGGTACCCAACCAGTCGGACTCCTCAGGCTTGACAGAGTCCTACCACCGGTATATGGCCATATATGGCTTTTTGGGCTGAATAATATTACGTCTATGAAAGTTTATACAGAGATTTCGATTTATTAAAAACTAGCCTTTTCCTGCGCCTCCGCCTTCGTTGCTAAACTATTTATTATTATATATTTATATCTCATAGCCTATAGATTACTTTAATGTATAATTTGAAGGTTAATCCCATATATTTTTTTTATGTTTTTCTCTAACAGTAGCTTTATCTATACTGATATTATAAAGCTGAAGAGTTTGTTTGTTTGTTTGTTTGTTTGTTTGTTTGTTTGGTTGAACGCGATAACCTCAGGAACTACTAATCCGATTTGAAAAATTCTTTTTGCATTAGATAGCCCGTTAACTGAGTAAGGTTTTATATGATATATATTATCCCGGAAAAATGTATGGTTCCCGTGGGATAGATCTGTTTTGGTCTAGGGACGAACCCGAAGCGAAGTGAGGGTGAATCGCTAGTTTTCTTATGTAGGTGTAATGGGCGACAGGTATCGCTTTCCATCAGGTGGTCTGTCTGCTTGTATAGATATAATTTATACTATACGATAACTACCTTCGATATATGCGTGTATTTTTAGCAACCTACCGCTTTGTAACCTTATTTATCCTATCTTTGTTATTATTCTGAATCTATAAAGATAAATAAAATTGAAATGTTTCTAATGTCAAAATAAGAGCTTTTTACTAAATGTATATGAAATGAAATAAACTTATGAAATTAAAAGTATATATGAGAAAAACTAAATTTTTGTCTGTCTGTCTATTCGTCCCGGCTAATGTCATGAAATTGCTAACAAAATCCGCGTACCTAGGGACGCATCCGATCGAATATATAATACAGTACTTTTGCAACATCAACTTAATTCTTTAAAAATCGTCAGTATGTCTGCTGTGGCGGGGCTACAATGCTTGTGTTATGGATACCACATATTTGATACACTACACTATATATTTAAATGCATACATATTATAAATGTAAACACCCATGACTGGAGTACAAACGTTCGTGCTCATCGCACCAATGAATGCCCCCAGCGGGATTCGAATCCACGACCGCTGGCACAGCAAGTAGAGTCACTACAAACTGAACCAAACGTATCATCAAAAAAATCTATTTTAACATATAACACAAAAATGTTCTTTATTTTTTTTTTATAAAATGCAAAGGAAATTCAAGAAGATCATAAAGGTTTAGAATATAATCAGTCTTAATAACACGGACATTTCTAGCTTCTAAGCACTTGTTTCAAAGTTTAATGATAATATTTTGAACATCACTTTGCACTTAACTTCACATAATACAATTGTACTTACTGTAAAACCCTTCTTTCAGTACTTATAATTTCATTTATTCAACATCAAAGCGGCTTTATTTTAATTTTTAGATAGAAAAATCTAAATAAATCCGCGAAAAAATCCGATAAGATAGTTTTATTAAAAATCTTTCTTATATAAACTTTGATTTCCATTTCCACTATCTTAAAGGACGATTTTCGGGATAAAAATTATTCTATATCCTTTTCAAGATCTCAAACTACGTTTTTAGTGAATTTCATCTGTTCTGTAGTTTCGGAGCTTATTCCGTACAAACAAACATACAAAAAAAATCTTTTCTCTTTATATTATAGTATACATTTAAAAAGTTTTCAAATTACGTATACCATAAAGCAATTCCAAACTATTATAACAGAAGGCATCTAACACTTAAATACAGCCTTACAATATGTGAGCAGAATACTTTACATTCTATGTGGTAAAGTCAACGTTAATGAAATGTAAGCATAAAATAATTGTGTTAACACAAACTACAAGATCTTTAATAAAATGGTATAGAATAAACCTACGAGACTAAAATTTCGCCTACGAGACTAGAAGCTACGTTAGCGCTACGTATGTTATTTTTAACCGACTTCCAGAAAGGAGGTTCTATGTTTGTCTGTTTGTATGTTTTTTTTTGTATATGTTCATCGATTTCTCGGAGACGGCTTGATCGATTGTGCTTTTTTTTACTGTTTAGTACCTTTTTCAAAGTTTTTATTTTATTTACTATTCTATGACAAGTTAGTCAAGAACTAAATTAAGGCTAGATCATAAAATACAAATTATGTTTTTGATATAAAACGCGATATATTACTTGCTTTACATACTTCTTTTTTAGTTTTATAAGTTTCTTATATTTTAGCACTGCTACAAGCGACATTGTCAAAGTCATACCCATGACGATGGCGATAGATATAATATCTTTTCCACCATAACTGTTCATTACTTTTTACGTGAAATGCGTACATGTGTGTGCGCGTTTCACACAAAAACTAATGAAGTAACGAAATGTGTTTGTGAACATACAGACAAACAGACAAAAATGTTAATAACTATTGTTTTGGGATCTATATTGTGTACATAATACGTTACAGTCATTGTTTTAAACAAATATTTCATGTACAGATTTCGTTAAGTTACTACTTCATTATACTATAGATTAAAAACTACCTGCATTCAAAACTGTTCCGAACACGTAGATGTGAATCAATTTAAATTCTATCAACAAGGTTGTGTAAGCTAAGCACTTCTATTGAGCGTTATTTAGAAACTTTGCACGAAGTAATTTGCCAAGATTCGATATTGTTTAGAAGTTGAAGGTATTTCATCGATTTGCTATCAGAGTTTTACTGAGTGTCTATTAGTTCTCGTGGCAGAATTGATCTAGATGCAAAGTATTTATTAACAAAACTAAAGCATTATATGACTTCACGCTGTAGCGTGACAGGATATTTATGTTTGGTAGTTTTATTTTCTTTATTAAACAACACTTCAAGAATATTTCTTCGTTAAAAAAAAAGATGAAAATCATTTTAAAATTGAGGAAGGTATAATTGACCTGCTCTACCTAAATTATGAAGACCGATGATGGAAGGGGGTGGGGGTGGGGAGGTGGGGCAATGGGAGGGAGGGGGGAGGGGGTTGTGATTATTACTTGCAAATTATGGCAACGTCATAATACCCAACATTCAACCTTTTTATTCTTAACCATTTGTACAGTTTAATAAAAATTATACTTATTTCATCAAAATCAGTCCAGTGATTTTCTCGCACAATTCTAAAAACTATAGATTCGACCTCTGTATCGATAATAATGACTATTTCAATATGATTCACCAAAAAATATTTATTTACAAAGTCAGCTTAGGTTAACATTTATTATATATATATATATATATATATATATATATATATATATATATATATATATATATATATATATATATATATATATATAGATTACTAACTTGTAGAATGTAGGTATTATAGGAGATTCTCGGAAGAATATTCTTGTTTATAAATCAAACGGTATTCGTTTTTATTTCAGTCATTATATTATATATTAGCGGCAATTTACATATGTTTTGCATATTTGGCCTACCACAGATGAAACTACTTTATAACGTATAAAATATATAACATCCCTCTCTAGACCTGTTGCTATCAGTACAGCTTATATATACATAAATCTACAGCTTCCACAATATAAGAAACATATTGACTTAATTGAAAAAATGCAAAATAGTTTTTTAAAAAGATAAAAAAAAATAGATTTGGTTCTGGTTCTTTTAGAAATACTACATCCCTAGAAAAGCGTAGAGAACAAAGAGATCAGCTTTTTCTTTACAAGATAATTAATAATTTAGTTGTCTCTCCATACCTACTAAATAAAATCTAACCTGATATATTTAAACGAGCAATTCTAGTATATTTATATCTTTATTTATTTATACCAACGATCTCGGAAACGGCCTCATCGACTTCGCTGAAATTTGCCATGTGGAGGCTTTCGGGGGCGAAAAATCTATCTAGATTAGTCTCATGTCTGGGAAAACGCGTGTTTTCGAGTTTTCATGCGGTTTTCTTTTGCATTATTCTACGCAGAATGTGGTCGATAACTTCTTACACTCGGATGTAAGCATCGTGTTCAAGCAGTCAAGGCGCAAGTTAGTCAACTTATATGCCTGGGATCGAGTCCCGGTCGGAATACAAAGTTTTTACTTTTGTTTTTTTTTTTGTATTTATTCAAGTTTTTATTTTATTTTTTATCTAAAAAAATACGATATAAAAAAAAGAACTCCGAACGAAGCTCGGTCGCCCAGGTACTATCATTTAAATACCCTAGTCATAGCACTCGGTCTCAGACTACTTTCTCGACTTCTGTCTTCAGAACAGAGTAATGTGACTTCATTTATTGTAAGATCCTGCAATATGTATAATAAGCAATATCATGACATCGACTTGTTCAATAATGGGATCTAAAAAATCGCTAACCTTTAAAAAAAACGTAAATTTTGATTGAAATGTTTTCTTTCTTTTTGTTCGATTTATTGCTGCTAATTTTAAGTTCACTTAATTAAGTACTTTTATGTTTTTAACCCCCGATGCAAAAAGAGGGGTGTTATAAGTTTGACGTCGATGTCTATCTGTCTGTCTGTGTATGTGTGCATGGCATCGTAGCTCTTAAATGGATGGACCGATTTCGATGCGGTTTTTTCATTTGAAAACCAGTTTCCTTGCGGTTGTTCTTAGTTATGTTTGGTTAATATCGGTCCAGCAGTGTAAAAGTATCAGTTCTTTTCCAAAATTATTTACTTTTTAAGGATTGTTCCTTAAACTATAAGTATTTTTTTTGCATAGGGGGTTTTTTAAATTTTTAATTTAATTATAATTAGTGGAAATTTTATTGGCTTAAGATATTTGTTTAGAAGTGTGTAACTTAATTTTATTAATTATACGCTGTATATTTCAAAATGATAAGTAAATAAATTTACATATATTATCAATAGCAAATTTTTATTTATCCCGCTTTGGTTAATTCGAAGTCATTAAAATTACTCAGTGAACCATTGATTGATTATTATTTAGATGGGTGTCAACAACTTGCCTTCACAAATCTTATCTTACAGATGCATACAAAATTAATACAAATTTCCTCCACTAGGGAACAAAGTTAACCAACTTTCGCCAATCTATCATTCAAAGCTACGAGTTACCAAACTGTTGTAATTTGGCTCGCACCGTTAACCGTGAGTTTGTCCGTGAGCTTAAGTTTGAAAATTGATTTTGTAAGTAAAGCTCAAAATGTTCTGTGCTTTAAAGCTATAAATCTTACATTTTTACGAAAAAAACTATTATAATACTAGCTCTTAGTCAAGGCTCTATATTAATGTATGAATAGCGACTTATCCTTGCTTCGCTCGGGTGCATCCCATGCGTTTTTGAAATAAAAGTAGCCTAAGTTCCTCCTTATAACGTCAACTATCTCCCAGTAAAAGTTCCGTCAAAATCGTTCTAGCCGTTTTGGAGATTAGTCGGAACAATCAGAAAGACAGACAGACAGACACATATAATTTCATGCATTTAGTAAAAAATTAAATGTCTTCAAGTAAGCTCTATCGAAATACATTTTTACATTATGCTCTATAGGATTTCATAACCTACCTACATTCAAATCTCTATTATTCGGGCCTACAGCTTACATGCGATAACGGCGACAGAGTGCGTATTGCTATTAGTTTTGTTCAGGCGTTAAATATATTACTTTAAATAATAATTTATTTAATGTTTTATTTTATGGCTACAGACTATAATTTGTGATTTAAAATGTGTTAAAATGAATATTTTTATTTTTATTCACTCTGTAGTACGTAAATTTACATACATTAATATATTCTAATAATTCAAAGCAATTAAAATTTTGATTTTTTTTAAGGAAGTTCCTTAGTTTAGCTTCCATTAATTACGTATGCTATAATATATTTATATTAAATATTATCAAATAAAAACAACTATAAAAAACAGACAGACGCCGAGATTTAATAAAGGTTTCGAGTAAACTATAATAAGATCTTCCAGTACCAGTAATAAAATTATAAATGAAATGTTCAGATATCGCCCGCGGATTGTTTTAATGAATTCGCATCAAGACAAATTTTACACTGATTTTGTTTATTTACTTTACTTCTGTAGCTGAAATTTATTTAATGATATACCTATAAATGATACCTATTCTAACTTTATCATTATAAAATATTGATTTTTTCCCCTTTATTTCTAGTATAACTTTATTTCTAGTATAACTGTATTTTTTACACGTTTATATTATTTTCTACAAAAAAATTATTATATCCATTACGCAAAGATATCCAGGAGAAAAAAGTTAGTAAATAAAAACGACGTATGTAGACCAATTTTGTCTTATTTCTTATTAGCGACTCACCCTTGCTTCGTTCGGTTTCGTCCCTGGACAAAAACGAATTTATTCCACGGGAACTGTACATTTTTCCAGGATAAAAAGTAACCTATGTGCTGTTTCACCTATGTCCAGACTATAATCTATCTTTGTGCCAAATTTCATCCCGATCCGTTCAGCCGTTCTGGCGTAATTGAGTAACAAATATCCATCCAAACTCTCACAATTTGTTATTATTATTATTCATAATTATAAATAGGATAATAGGATTATTTCATCTATTTAAAACTATGCAAGTGTAAATTCATGGGATGATAAAACAATAATTTCGAGGCGTTCTGATGAAAAAAATAAAGGAAATTAAAAGGGAAGTGACATGTAGGTAACATTAAATGCTCTTTGATGAAGCTATCTTTATAAAACAGGAGATACTCTCACGTCACTATGTTTATTGTAAAGCATTTGAAACATCGGGAATAAAAACATAAAACACTAGCAAAACTCGCGGCTTCGCTCGCGCTAAACCTACAACAAAAAAACTTTAAAAAGGTAGGTTTCATACAAATTTTCATCCCTTATTTTATCTCCTTATGGGATGAATTTGAAAAAACGCTAAAAGAGGTATTTATTTAATTGTATTAAAGAGTATTAATACCAAGTTTTAAGAAATTCTGATCATAAATATATTTTTGAGTTGTGTTATAACGTGTACTCCCGTGGGTATGAAATAATCTTCCGCGGTAAAGAGTACCCTATATGTTGACCCGGATATCCAGCAATCATCATACCAAATTTCATCAAAATCCCTCCAGTGGTTTTTCTGTGATGCGGTAACAGACAGACAGACCGACAGACAGACAAAAATTCTAAAAACTATAGATTCGGCCTCTGCATCGATAATATTTAAGGTACAGATTCGGCTTAGTTAGAATTTTATAAAATGTAGGTATAGATAGAAAACCACAAATCAATTCGATCCGAGTTCCATTTGTTGTCAAATATTAACGTATATCAAAGAAACTAAGAATCTTAGAAAGCAATATTTGTCGTTTATCGTACCATATTCCAATCCAATTGCGACGACTTAGAGGGAATTGTATCGGAAATGTTCCAAAAAATGGTAATCTAAAGTATTACCGGCACTTAGGGTTTCGTGATTTGAATTACATCTATTTTTACTTTATTCAAACATCAAAGGAACATACAAAATATTATTTCTTAGAACAGTTTTTTCCTTTTTCATGTCAAAATAGAAAATAATGCTATTTACTTGCTCTCGCTCTCTGACATCCGATGGGACGATTTATATTTTCTCCGAGGCATTAAAGGGAAAAACAAAATTTCCTTAACAGAATGAACTAATTCAATATTATTGCTTAAAACCATCGATCAAAAAAGTACTAGATACCCAATCCCATGCAAATGTTCTGTTAAAACTGTCACCAATTATGTTTTGGTAATTGTTCTAGTTGAAATAAATATACAATAATATAAATTGAAACTTAAATGCAATGCTTAAATTTGTTTCCGATCTGTTCTGGCGTAAAAGAGTAACATCCTTCCATCCTTACAAATTTTTCACGCTTATAATATTAGTATGGATATGGATAATGAGCTTTTTCAGAGCCTTTGGACGCTTTTGTATTTCTATATAATTTGTATTCAGCCTGGGCCGGACGTTAAGTCCACTGCTGGGCACAGGCCTCCCTTCAATACGAGGGGGATCAAGCCATAGTCCACCATGCTGGTCAAGTGCGGGTTGGCGGACTTCACATGTTTTTCGTAAAGTTGCTAGGTTCTCTTAGACATGCAGGTTTCCTCACGATGATTTCCTTCACCGTGAGGCAAGTGGTAATCATGCTAGAAATGATTCGCACATGAAAATATCACAGGTGCGAGATGCGGGATTTGAACCCGCTTCACTCGGTTTCCCAAGCGAGCATGTTACCACTGGGCCACCACTGCCTTGTTTTTAAGTGTGTAAAAGCTAAATAATTATTATAGACATTTTTTTATGATGCACACGCAAAAGAAACTTATGACGTAAAATGTATGCCTTTACTCGATTAGACATCTTTAAGCTTAAGCGAATATCCTTCCTATAAGCCAGTAAATTTGTATTTAATAATCTCAAAGGCCAAGATAATGCATTTACTATGCTTTGACAAACGCTAGGGACGCTAATATGTTTAGTCGTCGCGAGCACCTATCATTTTACTCCTTTAGAGAATAAAACCGTTAGAGAAACATTATAAGACTAATTCATTTAATATGTATCTAATCGTGATTTTAAATAATTAGTTTTTGTCCGCGGTTTTGCTTGCGTGTTAAATTGGACAAGGTTCAAGGGTAGCATATGTCCTTGCCAAACTTTATCGAAATCTGTTTAGCGGTCGATTATTGACATAAACATAAGCTGTTTTTTAACAATATCTATATATTTTATAAGTTTGATTACAATCAGCGCAGCTATTACTTCTGATCTTACTGACTTCTAATTAGACTGTATGAAAAAAATCTGACAGAAGAAGAAGTTATGTATTTGAAAGAGTAACAAACATCAATCCATTCATCTATACAAACTTTTACATTTATAATATTAGTATTAGTGATGAATATACTTTTTCTAGGATACATATTTTATTAATCTACCATACTAGACGAATTTTAAGTAACAAAACAGGGACTACTACTGAAATCCAATACACAAAATCGTGAAACCTAGTAAGTATATCATGGCATCTGTAATATTTCAACAGTTATATATAATAGCAATCTGTCCTCGTTTCACCTAAGTTCATGAAATATGGTTATTCAGGTATAAGCTAGATAAATTGGAATGTGAAAGTACCTACTCTACATCCATGGCATATTTATCTACGTGCGTTTTGATATCATTAGCCTGTTTGATTTGTATTAGAACCAAAATAACAAATACATAAACGTATCAATATGAAACTATCATTTTCATATTATGTTTTTCTAAATTTGTTTCTTGCTCTACATGCTCTTACAATTAATGTATGCTCTATATTTAAAGATTATCTATCCCAAGGGGACTGATAAAGAAATTAAAATAAAAAACTATTAAAAAATACTTTGATCTGTAAAATTTTTCTAAATCAGACTAATCAGACTATTCTAATTCCAAATTTTAAACCATACATCCTCTGGAAATTAAAAGAGTATGATGTGAAATTAGACATTCCATTGTTTTAAACGTATTAAGAAAATTGATATGGAGACGTTTATGTATCTAAAAATCATTGCAACTGTGGGCAACAGCCCTTATACACATAGGTATAAATTATGAATAAAAAGACACCTAGGGATGCACCAGAGTAAAGCCAGAGTAAGACACTACTATGTATATAATATTATAAATATTATACTATACATATATGATTTTTCAGGATTGAATATATCCTATGTCCTTCCTAGGTTCTCGCCGCCTCAAACTATCTTCATACCAAATTTCATCTAAATCGGTTCAACGGATTAAGAACGAAAAGGTAACAGACAGACAGAATTACTTTCACATTTATAATATTAGTATGGATAAATATATTTGCGAAGGCCACTTAAGCTTCGCTTTTCATTGTCTAGATCCAACTCATGCATTGTAAAATTCTACAACATAAATAAAACCGAGATTCTGTCACTTGTGCTCTATTCTCTTTGTCTCCCTCTTGGGATATCGTGAATCTGAACTGGTCTTTTGTTTTGTTACTTTTATTCAGTTTCTAAGCACAGTCGTGTATACAAACTGACATTGTATTTTTATTATATATAAATAAAGTTAAAGAGACCCTGTTGAATTTAAATCACATATTTTTGATTTACTTCAAAGTAAAATAATTGTAAAAAAAATATATACGGTCGAATTGAGAACCTCCTCCTTTTTTTGGAAGTCGGTTAAAAAACATTTTTAATAAGTAACTTTTATTTAAATGCTCTAAAAAGAAGAAAATAAACTTTACATTAAATCAAACGCATCTATATATTACTAACCCATATATTTATATAATTTATAAAAACACTAGCAGAACCCGCGGCTCCGCCCGCGTTCAATCTACAAAAAAGCTCTATGGCTTTATTTATATAATATTGTTTATATAAAAAAACTAAAATCGCGATTAAAATATTGAGGGTTGGGGTAGGAAGGTGAAAAATTCTTTACAACCTATTCTCATACCTACCAAATATATAGAAAAAAATATTAAAATCGATCGAGTCGTTTCGGAGGAGTGTGACCACAAACACTGTGACTCGAGATTTTTATATATTAGATTAATTTTGTTTCTTGTTTACCATCACAGGTAAATCTCACAACAAGCTTTTATATCATACTAGCGGTTCACCCTCGCTTCGCTTGGGATCGCCTTTAGAAAAACAGAAACAAACCTATTCCACGGTAACCGTCAATTTTTTCGAGATAAAAAAGTAGCCTATGTGTTATTCCGGTCTATAATCCATGTCTGTGCCAAATTTCATCCAGATCCGTTCAGCCGTTCTGGCGTGAAAGAGTAACAAACATACATCCATACATTCATACACACAAACTTACAAATTTATAATATTAGTATAGATAGATTGTGTAATATAGTGAATGATTAGGTTTGATTAAATTTGAAGTTTATTATTAATAACAGCTTGTTTAAAAAAATACTATTAAATTATTTGTATGTAATTTTAAAGTAGATATTGTTCACTATCCATTCAATACGAGTACTTCATATTCAATCAAATTAAAATTTCCTGTAACTGATCTGGCCAATATCAGGGTTCACATAACGAACATACTACTCAACTTAGGTATAACTGACAGCCCACTTTGCAGGGCCTGCATGAGGGCAGACGAAACGGCTGCATATGTAATCTTGTATTGTCCAGGTGTAGCGACGTACCGGGCTCAACATCTTGGCACCCCTAGCACATTCCCGGAGGTCTTCAGCAAGACAAAGAGATTGCTAAGATTCCTGGAGGAGCTGGGTTGGCAAGAGTAACAAGAGTAAACGTTATTCCCACACACGCAAAATAGGCGCAAAGTCGTCGAGTTGCGGAAACAAGCCCGATTTACCATACCATACCATACCAACGAACATACTAGTCGTATTGCGTTTTATTGGTTCCGATCTGAATGAACGATGATTTGTGGTCTTCGAAAATTCGGCATTATTTCTTATTTGGTAGATCACATGGTCGACATACGCTGTGAACGAACTAACTCGAAGTGCGTTAAAAATTGTGTACAGTGTTTATCTACAATACAGCAGAGCTGGGCTGTACAGCCTAGCTCCTTCAGGAGTACGGCGCTAAACTTTAGCCAGGCATCAGCCGGCTTGGATTTTAACAGTACCGTACCGTACTAGTAAGAGCTTGTTATTCTCCAGACCAATATACGATCGTGAAGTGTGAACCTATCGTTTGTCAGTTGGCAGAACATATACTGTTCAAGAGTGATATTACCGGACCCTAGGTAGGTTCTTTTTGCCACACATATATAGGCTTTATATATGTTTTAATATACTCTCTTATCAATAAAGAACAGCAACTTAATATATGTATTCGTGCTTAAAGCTGTAGAAGTTAATTAAAAATATTTTTACTATACATAAACTAATGCAAGAGGGCACAATTATTCTGGTCAAGACCAAGAGCTAATGAAGTCGAGTATCTCGAACTAAAAGATTTTTTTTGAAACACGTGAAAACAATGTAAAGACCAATCTTAGAAGATACATATAATATTCAAGCTATATAACATAGAAAATATATTTAATACAACTTACGTTAACCCGCAGAAAGAAGTTAGTTAGATTTTAAACGAGCAAAAAGCTCTGACCTACATCTCACTATAATAAGCCACCAATTCAATTTTTGTACTACAAGCACTATTTAAACTTCTTCACTTTTCAACCTATTTCCATAAAAAGGGTTATTCTCAGGTGCTTAATGAATATTAAACTAGTAAAGAATGTTAGTTTGTAAGGCTTTGTTATGAATATATATAATAGACTAGTCGACTAACCCTAGTTCGCTCGGGTTCGTCCCTAAGTACGTTTTAACGTTTAGTATGGAATAGATAGACTATATATTATATGATATATCTTTAGCCTTTCTCAATAAGCGGGCTATCTAAAGCAAAAATATTTTTTCAAATTGGATTAACAGTTCTTGAAATTAGCACGTTCAAACAAACAAACAAACTCTGCACCTTTATAATTTTAAGTATAGACAAGACTTGATAGTTATAACTATTAACTAGCGACTTATCCTCGTTTCGCTCGGGTGTATCCCTAAGTACTTAACAGAAGCCTATGTGTTACTCCAGGTCGTCTATTCATGTATTAAATTTCATCCAAATCCGATCAACTGTTTTGAGGTGAAGACATAACAAACATACACATGCAAAATTTCACAATTATAGGTTGTACGGTGAAGGAAAACATCGTGAGGAAACCTGCATGTCTGAGAGAACCTAATAAGTTTTCGAAAGACATGTGAAGTCCGCCAACCCGCACTTGGCCAGCGTGGTGGACTATGGCCTGATCCCCCTCGTATTGAAGGGAGGCCCATGCCCAGCAGTGTGATTAAAAAGGGCTGAATACAAGGTTGTAAGGTAAGGTATGTAGATACATATAATTTTTGGATTGTAATGAACGTATGATTAATTTGTTGAATAAAAATGTTATCTAAACTTCTAGTTATCTTCAACTACGTACATATAAATTTGGTTCTTGGTTTAACAAGGACGAATGTTGGTATTAATAACCTATTCGTTCCGGACTACTTAAAACAAACAAACTAACAGATTTGTATGTTTTTTTCGGTATATCTTAAATTTTGTATTACTATTTTAATATAAAAAATATTATCTTTAATTTTCTAATTTGACGTCAAAATGTGAAACACCTGTTATTGAACCTTAACTAATAAAAAAAATATAGATTCGCAATATAGGCTATATATATAGTAGATGAATTTTCGACGAAATTTAATCAAGGATGTATACAACTAAAATAATATAAATGTCGATCCCAATGTCGTTGTGTAATGATGTTTTTTTGATGTCCCAAGAGGCAAAAGAATAGAGGATCTTTCTGAACGTGAGGGACTCTTATCGCCCAAAGATATATTATGTTGTATTAGGATAGTTACGGGTGCGATGTCTCTAGACACGACTTTTGAAACCCCATATTCTAGGGGAAATCTCAGAAACAATATTATCAGTATGTTGTGATTGTCTCCACAATAAAAGCTTTTTGAATATAGGAAGGGGAATGGGGTGGAAGTTACATGTAGAAATATGATAGGTACTAATTTAAAAAGTTCATGAAATTGCTCTTCAAAACAAATAGAGTCAACAAGGCTTCTAATCGAAGACGTAAGGCTTGTAGGTTCTTTGGTCTGCAATATTTTATAACAGAATTGGCTTGAAGTTTGATAGTCCAATTAAAAAAGCTGCCTGGAAAGAAAGAGTCACGCTTTCTGTGGCTAGAAATTTAAACTTTATATAAAAAGTCGATATCTTATTATGAAGTAACAAAATTATTTTGTAACACCTACTTATTTTTTAAACCATTTTGGTATTGTCTTTCAGATGACACTCCTCTACAATTGAAGGTCACTCAGTAATTTGACTCTTAAGACCTCAATACTGTGAGATGTCGTACTGTGTTTATTTTGGGACTTTTACAAGAAAACGAATAATATTACTTTTTATAAGAAATATTAATATTTTTTGTGTATTTGGTAGTAATATAAAATAAATAAATAAAATAAAAAAATAAAAATTATAATATCCAACTGCATATTATAATATCTGCCTTGATGGCTAAGGTAACTCCCGGAGGTTGATCACTGTCACTAGTACTTGATTAGGAGGAAATTAATAATAATAATAAATAAGTTGGGACATTAACACACAGCACCATCTAGTTCCATGGTAAGCTACGAGGCTTGTGTTACGGATACCAGATAGTTGATACACTACACATAGGTATATAACTTTAAATACATGCATATTATAAATATAAATACTCATGACTGGAGTACAAACTTTCATATTCATCACACCAATGAACGTCCCCAGCGGGACTCGAACCCGTAACTGGCCCAGCAAGTCACTACAAACTGAGCCAAATGTGTCGACGAATTAATGAGCCCAACCGAAGTGGGCCACCTTCCTATGCTTTTCTTGGCTTCGCGCTCAGCTAAACTGCCGGACGCTAATAATCCCCTCACGACGACAAGGTGAATTCACGTTAGAGGGGTTCACCAACCAACCAACTTAATAAAGACAAATTTAAGTTTGATGAAATTTCAAGTAAAAGTTACGAGTTAGTTTAACTCAATTGTAAAATACCGACGGGTATTGCATATCTAATTGTATAATTAATCTTATTTCAAATACGAAGTTTTTATTTTTTAAGACCATGTCGATTCGTATTGAAATAGAAGGGTGTACTTCCGAATAGAAGAGCTTAGAATTATTCTGGCTGTATTTTATTTATTGTGCTGTTTAAAAAACTAAACATAACACAAGGCTGACTCTCGAGAGTTTCGTAGCATCTCTATCTCTAACATCCTAATTTCAGCTATTTAAGTAGTTTCTATAATATAGCAGGATAATGACAAGAAGAAGAGTCTGCGACTTAAAATGTCTGACATACGGACGGACATGGCGAAATATAGTCATTCCATGTTTGCATTTTGGCTACGGAATCCTATAAAAGTATATTTTTTTAGCATTTTAATATATTTTTATAGTTTTAATTTTAATTACGTAGGCAAATCTTGGAAATCGACTTATGTCTACTTCTAATTTTCATAACGATTTGACACTGTGTAAGTATGTACATGAAATCCGCCAATCCGCACTTGGCCAGCTTGGTGGACTATGGCCTTCGTATTGAAGGGAGGCCCACTCCCAGCAGTGGGACGTTAAAAAAGGGCTGAATATGTTACAGCGTGAAGAAGTAATAGTATGAAAGTCAGATGTTATTACGATATAGGAAGTGGATAATGGAATCCTGAATGGCTCGGCTAAAATATTATTTGATTTTTGATTCTTTTTAATGAGTCCATACATGATCAGAGGTGAAGCGAAAAAATATGTACATTTTTATTATTAAAAGTTTAAATGTATTATAATAAAGCGTGTGGTACGGTCTTTAGATGTTAAGTTATTAATTATCTGTGTAAATGTTGCGTCGACCGACCGCCAGAGGCGCTGGTCGACAAGTGTGGTTAAGAATCGGTTCGCCGGGCGGTCAGGATCTCCCGCGCTCGCGGCTATTTTAATGTGTTTTGGTTGTAAGACTCTTTTCTGTTACTATATCGATTCTCATGTGTGTAGAAGTGTACATTAAACTTATATCAGTATCAGTGAGTTTTTGTGAACCCCAACGGTACCTACCCGTGCTATAATTACTATTTTTTAATATAAATAGGAAAGTGTCATAGTTGGTTTGTTTGTTGGTCTAGTGATTGTCTAGGATTGTAGTTCATAATCTTAGGTCGGGTCAAGTCAAGAAAAAAGTAACAACGTGAACATTTTATAAAATGATATTTTGCTTTATTCTAAAGTAGGTGGAAGATCCATAATTTCTTTTATAATAGTCCATTATGTATTTTTCTCAATAAGAAACGATTTCAAAAAGCATTTCCGTAAAGTGGACTATTAGACTTCAGAAGTCTATTACGTCAATGGTATTCATTATTCGATGGTACTAAAAGTACATTAAGCAGCCGTCAAATTAAATATACGTTTTATATAACAACTAGCGACTCACCCTCGCTCCGCTCGGGTTTGTCCCTACTTACGTTTTAACATTTAATATAGATTTCTCAGAGATGAGATATTTTCCCGCAGTAAAAAGTATCCTATATTATGTTAACCCGGATAACCAATCATCATCACATTAAATCTCATTAAAGTCCCTTCAGTAGTTTTTCCGTGATGCGGTAACAGACAGACAGACAGACAGACAAATATTCTAAAAACTATAGATCCAGCCTTGGTATCGATAATAATGTCTATTTCAATAAGATTTTCCAAAAAAATATTTAATGTATAGATTCGGCTTAGTTACAATTTTATTATATGTATAGATTTCTGTTTTGAATTTATGTTACTACAATATAGTTACGTTTAATATACAAATATTGGAATAAAGTTAGAGTAACTACATCACTACATAGTATAAAACAAAGTCGCTTCCCGCTGTCTGTCCGTATATATGCTTAAATCTTTAAAACTTCCCAGCAGATTTTGATGCGGTTTTTTTAATAGAATAGAGTGATTCAAGAGAAAGGTTTATATGTATAATACATGCATAATATAGTAGAGAAGCATTGATAATTTTAGAGGTTTCTAATGTGATATCGCAAATAAACATATTTTTTTGCGCTTACATTGGAAACGTTGGCTGAACCCTACGAGATAGACCAAAATAATATACTACAGTATTGTACACCTTCAAAAGGTTTACAAAAAAGTCCGCGATGGTATATGCCTATCTCTTAAGGATAACATACTATATCCATTTTACTATATTCAAGCTAGGGACGAACCCGAGCGAAGCAAGGGTGCGTGGCTAGTTGTATATACTCTATAGATAGTAAATAGTTTTCATGTGATGTAAACTAGAAACAAGTGACACTTTCCTAAAAAATCTTGAAAATAAAAACTAAAATAAAATCTTCGCGTTACGCCAGTATTTAGATACCAATATAACGAATGGATTTTACGTCTTCGTCGACAGTCAATATTAGGCCCAGTTATAACATTCATATTTTAGAGGCATATCAGAAAAGTTGAGGCCGACACAAATCGAAAACATAAATAAATATGTTGGGACATTAACACACAGCACAATTTTCTCGTAGTTTCATAGTGAGTAACTTTAAATACATACATATTATAAATATAAATACCCATGACTGGAGTACAAACGTTCGTGATGCCCCCAGCGGGACTCGAACCCGCGACCGCTAATACACTAAGTAGTTACTTCTAAAGTGATTTGGGCTTGGTGTGCATTTTTAATAAAAAATAATTGATAGAGTTTATAAAAATATGAAACAATTTTCTATTCATAATCTTCACAAAACAAGTAAACAACGTAACAAGGCTCCTAAGCTATCATTATCTTGTAAGCGCAGAAAGACGTTGTGTAAAGGTCTACTGATACCGTTTTACGAGATCGTTAAATCTACTTATGTTTTGTATGGGTTTTTTCTCTCGACTAAGCAGTGTTTGACCTAATATAATTGGCTTGGATAACATTCTAAAACCGATTAAATTATATAACATGACGGCACGTTTGGCTCAGTTTGTAGTGACCCTACTTTCTGCGCCAGTGGTCGCGGGTTCGAGTCCCGCTGGGGGACATTCATTTGTGTGATGAGCACGAATGTTTGTACTCCAGTCATGGGTGTTTATATTTATAATATGTATGTATTTAAAGTTATATATGTGTAGTATATCAACTACCTGGTATCTATAACACAGGCTTTGTAGCTTACCATGGAACTAGATGGTGCTGTGTGTTAATGTCCCAGCATATTTATAACAATGTATATTGACTCCGCTATCAAAATTTAAAAAGAAATTAGGGCGTGTACGAAATAAATGCCTATTACTTTGCCCTCTATAAATCTTAGTCTTTAAGCCTTTCTCATTAAATAGGCTACCAAATCTAGAAAAAATTTGTTAAATAAGTCTGGTAATGCGTTTGAACCAGTAAAGAAATAATTTAATTCAATATTAGTACAGATATTAAGTAAATAAATAAATATGTTGGGACATTAACATACAGCACCATCAGCTAGTCCCATGGAAAGTTACGAGGCCTGTGTTATAGATACCAGATAGTTGATACACTACACATATATAACTTTAAATATATACATATTATAAATATAAACCCATGAATGGAGGTCAAACATTCGTGTTCATCATCCAAATGTATGGCCCCAGCGGGACTCAAATCTGCGACCGTTGGCACAGAAAGTAGAGTCACTACAAACTGAGCTTAACGTGTCGTTATATACAGTAGATATATGTATATAGATAAAAGCTTATTTCATATACCATAATTCTAATATCTCTTTCCTTCGTGGAGTAGCGGGAAGGAACATGAATATACGAGTACATAATACGTAGTTCTATTTTTATACATTATACAAGTGTAGATGCTGTAATTTCATAACACGTTATGTAAGTGTTCAATCAATCGCTACGTTCACTTAAGCTTACGTGAATCCAAATAATAGATTTATTATCTGCCAACTAAATTCTATGTAATATAATATTTATAGCTTTATCTAGTTTTATTTGAAAAAGATAAAAAAATACTCCGGTTACATATTTTCTTTTTGGTGACTAATTAGCGAGTAATACGCAAGTGTATATCAGGCAATCGTAAGCAATGATAGCCCAGTGGTAACGCGCTCGCTTGGGAAATCGAGTGAAACGGGTTCAAATACCGAATCTTGCACCTCTGATATTTTTATGTGCGAATCATTTCTAACATTTTTTTAATGGCGAAGGAAAACATCGTGAGGAAACCTGCATGTCTGAGAGAACGTAGTAAGTTTACGAAAGATATATGAAGCCCGCCAACCCGCACTTGGCCAGCGTGGTGGACTATGGCCTGATCCCTTTCGTAATAAAGAGAGGCCAGTGCTCCGCAGTGGGACGATGCAAAGAGATGAATACATATAAATAATATCAGTACTGACATTTATTTCTGCTATGGTGCTAATATTATACGTGTAAAAATTCGTGCGTGTGTGCGTGCCTGTATGCTTGCTTGCGTGCGTGCGTGCATGCGTGCGTGCGTGTGAGTGTGTGTGTGTGTGTGTGTGCGTCTAAGCGAAGCAAGGGTAAGTCAATAGTTTTCAGTAACTTTACAAAAAGAAAATTACAAAAGCTAAGATATAAATAGTTAAAATTTTAAAACTGCATAAACAATAGTTACTTAGGGAATATAAAATAAGAAACAACTTTTTCTCGTTTAAGAATGAAAACCATCCGCTTAAAAGTTTAAAAAGAACTTAGCGAAGCATAAGAAAAGCGTTATAAATCAGCTTAACTTTATGTTAAATAATGTGATGAAGGAAGTTGACTACCTTTCAGTGCCACATACCGAGTTGAGCTTTCTCTATATTATTTTAAACAAGCTTCTGTCTGCGAATTCGCATGTAATAGATTATTTAAAGAAAACAGTAAAAAATATTGTTCAATCAATTTTGCTACATTAAATACACAGATTAAAGTAAAGGTTATATTGAGTTTATGTATTTCAACCTTATATATCTTCTATCTTCATATATATAAACAAAAATGAATATGTATGTTTGTCCTTTATGCGTTCCAAAACCATTGATTCGATTGTGATGAAACTCTGGTGGGTTATTTCGTGTACGCCTGCAAAGGTTTTTAAAGCAAATACAAAATTTTACTTTGACGTACCATGCTTTTGTGCATGCCTAAACCGTTCAAGCTTTGGGACGCACACAAGCGAAGTAAGGATATGTATTCAGTTAAAAATAAAACTTTTAGTAATATTATAAAATAGTGACTCCAGGTGGTGTTTGGGGCTGAAATCTTATTATGCCTAAAATAAAATAGTCGTAGTCGTTATCATCTCAGCCGAGAGACATCCACTAATGGACACTAATAGACCTCTCTCTAAGATTTCTACTACTGCCAGCATCCGGTGGATTCCAGAGACTTAAACCAAGTCGTCGGTCTGCCTTGTGAGGGTCTGCCCACACTACGTCTTTCGCTACGTGGCTGAAATTCGAAAACTTTCCACTCTAAATTAATTAGTAATAATAATAAATCGATCATGTAATTTGTAAATGGTAAAATTATTATTAAAAACAGTTTAGTAATTTCAACATAAACGCATTATTAATCTTAATATTGATAGTGAAATCCACAATATTATTGCCTAGAAATATAATTTATTCTTATCGACAATCATTATTATCTAATACAAAATAGAAAAAATATTACGGAATAGATTTTTTTCCTGTGATACTAAGCTTGATCTAAAACAGTTTGCCATCACACAGAGCGTCCGATCTTTTACACTACATTTTGATCAATAATCAAATAAAATAATCAAAATTTACTTTTAAATAATCACAATTTTTTATAATATTAATATTTTATTATTTGCTTTTACTTATAAACATAATAAAATTCTGAGTCGAAGCTGTATATTAAATATTTTTTTGGAAAATCTTATTGAAATAGACATTTTTATCGATACAGAGGCCGAATCTATAGTTTTTAGAATTTTTATCTGTCTGTGTGTTACCGCATCACGGATAAACCACTGGACAGATTTTAATGACATTTTGTATGATGACAGCTGGTTATCCGGGTCAACATATAGGATAATTTTTACTGCGGGAAAATATCTCATCTCTGAGAAATCTTTACTAAACATTGAAACATAAGTAAGGACGAACCCGAACGGAGCAAGGGCGAGTCGCTAGTTTAATTATTAAATGTTATAAATTTAAGAAAGTATTATATAAAATATTAATTTTATGCATGTGACATATGTTTGTGAAACTGAATCAAATATTTAAAGTGTAGGTTTACTATACGTCTGTTTCGCGAGAGCTTTTTTGAGAACCGCAATATTTCAAAAAGTATTTTAATAAGAGCCACGTCGTTTTTTATTCAATAGTACCTGAGCGACCGTGCTTGACTCGCAGTTTTTTTTCTGGCAAAGATATAAAAATTGCGGTTTTTTTAGTTAAGACACCTATATAGATAAATTTGAAAAGAAAAACGTTATCTAAATACAAAATTTAATCCAAATCGTTAGAACCGTTTCCGAGATACGCTAAATAAATTTATAGATATACAAGAATTGCTTAATTTATCTATAGGTACATATTATAAAATTCTGAGTTGAATCTATACATTAATTTTTTTTGGAAAATCTTATTGAAATAATCATTACTATCGATACAGAGGTCAAATATATAGTTTTTAAAATTTTTGTCTATCTGTCTGTCTGGGAACGCATCACGAGAAAATCACTGGACTAAACATACTATCCGGGTTAACATATGTATATGATACTTTTTATTGCGGGAAAATATCTTATCTCTGAGAAATCTACACTAAACGTTAAAAAGTAAGTAGGGACGAGCCCGAGCGGAGCGAGGTTGAGTCGCTAGTATTATAAGATAAAACATCATTTATCATTTACATAGCATAAATGTCTATTACTATTTTATTAAAGCATTGAGACTTGAGACAAACCTTAAGAGGTTTCATACGAAAAATTGCTTATTTATAATGCAAGGGGTCACAATGGTATATAACATTTTGAGAAACTAACATTTCTTTTGCCAAAAATTAAATTACGAAAATAGATATATGTACATATAAGCTAAGACATTTTTATATCTGTTCGTTTGTCCTTACTACATTATGTAAAGATCCATATTTTGATTGTTTTAGATATAAATCTATAATGTTTATATTGTCTGTGTGTCAATTTGTCTATTTAATTACGTTGATAGCAATTCACTAAAATATGAGTGTCACTTACTCTCTCACGTGTAGCAATATATATTATATTACTAGCGACTCACCCTCGCTCCGCTCGGGTTCGTCCCTAGCTTTCTTCCCCATACATACTTTCATCCCCATTCTCACCCCCTTAAGGGATGATTTCCAGGATAAAAACTATTTCACTCACTCATTTTTTATGTCATGAGATTTAAAAAAAAACTTATTTTAGTAAAAAAAAGTTTCCTTTTAATTTTCTTTTATAAAAACTTGTCTTGATAAAAAGAATTATCCAATTCAGTGCAGTCGACCGGAAGTTATGCGCGTACATACATTTCGGTGATTCATTTTTATTTATATAGTTAATAAATAGTAATAAATATTATATTTCATTGCTGAATAATGACAGAGACAGAGATAATGCTTTCTATGATTGAAATAAAACGATTTTTTGTAATTTTTCGCGTTTTACTTTCATTTTGAGAAAACGTCCTGATGTTTTTCCGTTCTTTCTAAGGTTTTATTTTAAGTTATAGGTATAACAAACCGTGTCGACCCAAAAAATTAAACAATGATTTGAAAGACATTTTTTTACTAATTTTGCTAAAAATAAAATATTATAAATGAATATGTTTGTTTTTATGTATTTATTTATATGACGATACGTTTGGCTCAGTTTGTAGTGACCCTATTTGTTGTGCCAGCGGTCGCGGGTTCGAGTCCCACTGGGGGCATTCAATTATGTGATGAGCACGAATGTCTGTACTCCAGCTATGGGTGTTTATATTTATAATATGTATGTATTTAAATTCATATACGTGTAGTATATCAACTATCTGATATCCATAACACAAGCTTCGTAGTTTACTATCGAATTAAATGGTGCTGTGTGTTAATATCCCAAAACATTATAACATATGTCGTAGTCCCTGCAAGAGGCTCAAAGTGAGTAGTCACTGTTCTATATTAATGAACAAGGAAAAATACACGAGGATACTAGATAATTACATTGTTAGATATTTTCGCTTTCGTATAAATGATTTTTATATTCAATTTAATTCTTATGATCAATGGCTTCTAGGAGTGCCGTTTGGGCACCGTTTACTTCGCCAATGTCGCGTGGAATGAAGAAGACACGTTATATATAGAATGACCGGTATAAAATAGAAAAAAAAAACACTAAATCTGATTACATGAAGAAACGGAGCAATTCGTTGTAAAATCAGGACCTACAACAGACAACACAATGAACGATTTTTATATGCTAAGGCAGTATTGACAACGTCCGTCTTAAAAGAAAATCAAATGCGACGAACTTTCCCTTGTCAATTTGGGCATTATGTAAATAGCGAGAATAAGCGACGAAACAATCTTTTTGGATGGAAATTTTTATTTACAGAGGCCGCGATTTTTCATGTTTCGTTAATATTTTAGCGGTTTACGAATAAAAGGTCGAGTGTTGTTGTGATGTATTAAGTACATGTTTTGCTTTTAACTTTGCTATTTTTTTATAATTGTCTACAGTTGATTATACGTTTTTACTAGTGACTTAAGTGCTTTTTGTTAAATAATACTTCTAGCAGATCCCGCGGCGTCGCTTGCGCTACAACTACCTAAAAAACTTTAAAAAGGTAGGTTTCAAACAAACCTTCATCCCCTATTTTACCCCCTTATGGGATAATTTTCGAAAAATGCTAAAATACGTATTTATTTAATGGCGCCCCGACGGCAGGTCTGCTGAAGCAGACCACAACAACCATGGGGTTGCTCCACAGTCCACTCTGCTATCAAAGAAGTACCAGGAGCAACCCGCATGGTACACCACCCACCGAAGTGGGTCATTACCCACCGCCCACCGAAGGGGGCCTGTGCATATCTTGGCTTCGCGTCCGGCTGAATTGCCGGACGTTGATGAGCTCCCCACCACGACAAGGATCAAATATTATTACATACACTAAACTACGTGCAACATGTCACGTCATCTATATTAGGTATATAATAAGTATAAGTGATATTTCATTTATATACTTTAACTATATTAATTACAAATTATGAAACACAATTTCTTATTTCTTTGCTTGAGTTTAAAAATCACGGATAACATCCACTAATGTTAACACTCGCCGATCAATTCCCTCTAATCTTTTTATTTTTTTGTTCTATTTTTATTTGTATTTTTTATAATTTTTTCCCGCCTGGCTATTATCGTTACTTTAACTGCCCGATTTATAAAGGTATCATAATTTGTGCGTTCGCGTCGTCGGTGTGGCCAGTATAATAAATTAATAACTGTTTTATTATACACTAGCAGTATCCGCAGATACGCCCGCGCTTAAACTTCCAAAATAAACATCAGTTTTACAATAATGTATGGAAGTCTGCTCAATTTATTGACATTTATGATTACTGCTCCGCTCCCTTGGGTAGTAGCATGATGATATATAGCCTATACCTTCCTTAATAAACGGGTTATCTAATGCAAAAAGAATTTTCCAAACCAGACTAGTAAGTAGTTCCTGAGATTAGCGTGATCAAATAAACAAATTCTATATCTTTATAATATTAATGCACATTAAAATAGCACTTTTCAAGTTTGTGTGTCGTTAGTATTCACCCAAAGTTCACATGAACAAAGCTATTTGTAGAACTTAGTGTAACAAAAACGAGACAACATATTCATAAGCTCCTTTTGGAACTACAATCCTAATTAGACGTTCAACCAAATCGTCGATTAAGTTAACTAGCCAAGTTAAAGGACTTCATGCAATATGACTTGCTTTTAGTGTTCCAATGAATTTTACAGCTTTCTGCATCATATATTTTTATGTGAAAACTTTAAATAATATAATATTTGATTTTATACCAAGATACATTTTACGTTCACTTTGAAGGGGACCTTTTTTTCTATAAAAGTTTAAATAGTGTCACGAACATTATTCAGCAGTAATAAAAAACATCGATAAATATTTGACATTATAATCATACTAGCGGCACACCCTCGCTTCGTTGGGGTTCGCCTCTAGAAAAACAAAAACAAACCTATTCCACAGAAACCGTACATTTTTCTGGGATAAAAAGTAGCCTATATAATATTCTAGACTATAATCTACCTCTGTGCCTTTCATCCAGATCCGTTCAACCGTTCTGGCGTGAAAGAGTGACAAATATCCATGAATCCATACTCACAAACTTTCATATTTATAATATTAGTATAGATCTAGTATTTCTTATTTGATCATTCCATACGTATCGTGTCTTCTACATTCTACACGATATTGGTGAAATGAATTGTGCTCAAATAGCACTCTGAGAAGCTATTGAGCAAAAGAATTGATTTGAATTTGGCATTTCAAATAAAGCTATCTTTTTGATATTTTCGTGGATTTATTTTGATTTCTGTTCCCGATGTTTCGAATTATTTACAGCAAGATTTTTTACGGGAGAGAGTAAGTCTCAAAAGTTATTTTATTATAGTGGTTAAGACAGTATATACTATCTACCCACAAATAAAAGTAGATATGCATATGTAATAGGCCGTTATTTGCACTAGTTTTATAAGAAGTTTATTCGCTGGAACCTAAATAAAAATACAAATATCAAATAAAGATCAAAGTATTAACAAACCCTATTTTCCCTTTTACTCTCAAATTTCGATGAAAGGATAATTCGACACGACCAGTGAGAGGTCAGGCGTAGGACCGATAGCTTAACGTGCTCTCCGAAGCAAAGGGGTGAAACACCTTCAACTTTCTAACTCCAAGCTGTTATTGGAACTTTTTTAGCTAAAAGACTCCATAACAAAACTTGGCTCGACCCGGGACTTTAACCCAGACACTTCAGATTTGCTAGCTACTATATCACTGAGGCGTTTAAACAATTCTGTAACAGCATCGATCTATTTTTGTAAAATATATAGACACAAACAAAAATTCTTCAGTATTTCTCAAAAGAACATTTCATAACTACATTTAAATTGACGATCTATGTTTCACGAAGATAAAACTTAAATGACTCATTTCTCTTAGATAATTGAAATTTAACAATAAATTCGTAATTCTTAGATCGTAAGTACTTTGTAGTTACTAATTATTATGATATTAAGTGTTTCTACTTTGAATATTCTAAGGTCAGTCAAAAAGACTTGCTAAGTTGTAATATAATAGGGAATTATGGAACAGTTTTATGTCAATTATAGTTTAAATCTCTTAAAATATTGCGTTTTCATAGTGATGTATTAAAAAGTGTATTTTTTATAGTTTGTTTTACTTAGTTTTTAAATATAATTTTATTTTATACTTTTTAGTGTTGAAATAATATATTATTTTATAATTATTAACACTTTATACAGTTGGACGCGTATATAAAATTTACAATGCGTGCTATTAACCATTTTTTCCTTAAGAAATTCGCAATACATCATTCGTTGATATATTATGTATACTATGTCCTATAAAGATGTCCCAAAATTCATGCAACTAGAAAAAATAATTGTTTGAATAGCTGAGATGCTTAGTGAAATTTGAACACAAAAGAACAACGTGTTTTCATTGTTAAACAATATTTCATTTGAACGTTTGAATTTTTCAGTTTCTTACAAAATATGATAGAAATATTTATTTCAAATGTAAAATAAGTACTTGCTTTGCGGTATTTTTTGATCGTATTAGTGATCAGAATTGGCTCCGTAGATGATTTAACACAATTGAATGTCTTTCCATCGAATTATTTGAATTTAAGCTTTTTGTTAACAAGCCCACATCCTGCACCTTTAAAGAGATTCAACGCCGCATTAACGAAATTCAGCCACATCTAAGTAAAATGACGATATCATGGAAAATTTCGACAAAAGCGTGCGTATGTCCCTGCAATGCAGAGGAAGCCATTTGCTGTATATGTTATGTCATACATAAACCTAGTCTATATCCTTTATGTTTCAATAAAAAAAACTGAAAATGAACTGTAATTTATAATTATTTTAAATCTTGCGTTAAATTTGGGACATCCTATATGTTACATTTACTCATTTTGCCTGTGGCTTTGCACGCTCGGTAATAGATGAAAATCACTCAAAAGCAATTACGTAGGCGTCATGGCGTGAAGAAGTGAATAAAGCTCAGAAAAGCATTTATAATTAATATTTTAATATAATAAATGGCTACTCTTCGTTCAAGTCTCGTATGTAATATATTTAAAGGAGCAATTCTTGTATATTTATTAATTTATTTATGCCGGCGATCTCGGAAATGGCTCTAACGATTTCGCTGAAATGTCGTATGTGGGGTTTTCGAGGGCGAAAAATCCATCTAGATTAGTCTTATGCCTGGAAAAACGCATGTTTACGAGTTTCCATGCGGTTTTCTTTCACATTATTTTAGGAAAAATGTGGTCGATAATTCTTACGCTCTACCAGTGCCTTTTACCACAAAAATATAATTATTATAAGTAAATAAATATACGTAAGCAATTTCATATTAAATTTCTTAAGTAAAACTGGATTACAGAAGTGGTTGAATGAAAACGTGGAAATTCTTTATAAATGGGAATGGGAAAATTCATTTCTTTTATTCGACGTAAAAGAAAATATAAAATGCTAACAAGTACTGAGTTTGTTGTTGGGTAACTTTAACTGCCTCGGTGGTGTAGTGGCTAGAGTGTATGGCTGCAGATCTTGAGGTCCTGGGTTTTGAACCGCATACAACCTTCTTGTAATAGGCAAAACCAGGCAAGTGGTTACATTAGTTATTGTTTTATTATTACTAGCAATGAAGATAATTATTTTTTAACAAAAAATATCTGTATAAATATTATAAATGTGAAAATTTGTGAGTTCAATGTTTGTTACTCTTTCACGTCAGAACGGCTGAACGGATCGGGATGAAATTTGGCACAGAGATAGATTATATTCTGGAATAATATAGGCTTTTTACACTGGAAAAATATATGATTCCCTAGGGAAAGATTTGTTTTTGTTTTTCTAGAGGCCTTCCTAATAAAATTGTAACTAAGCCGAATCTGTACATAAATTTTTTTTTGGAAAATCTTATTGAAATAGACTTTATTATCGATACAGAGGCCGAATCTATAGTTTTTTGAATTTTTGTCTGTCTGTCTATCTGTCTATCTGTCTATCTGTTACCGCATCATGGGAAAACAACTAGATAGATTTTAATGAAATTGGTATGATGATAGCTGGTTATCCGGGTCAACATATAAGATACTTTTTACTGCGGGAAAATATCTCATCTCTGAGAAATCTATACTAAACATTAAAACGTAACTAGGAACGAACCCAAGTGGAACGAGGGTTAGTCGCTAGTACCTTATAAAAATTAACGTATAGTAATGAAAATAAAGAGAAATTATTGTCGAATTAAGTATTTTTATTGGCATTTAGCCGGCTTTAAATAACCTATTGTCAACTTGGCGCTATATTTTCTTTCACGTCTATGTGTTCACATCTACACTTAATATATAAATTAGAATAGTTTGTTCGTTTGTACGATTGTTTAAACGCGATAATCTCTGAATGTACTGGACCAATTTCATTGGAAACATCTCTTTCGCGTTTTTATAGTTCATTTATTAAGGTTAGAGGCTATTCTACATTACATTACGATTATGAGAGCGCAGTTATTTCACTATAATAATGCTATTTTCGACCAAAACAATTAAACTAACCCTTCTTTTTATGGGACTGCGACTAAATAGTCTACGAAGTACGAAGCTGTTTAGTTGTTACTTTATTCATAGTTTATACTAGCGACTTACCCTCGCTTCGCTTGATTTTTTCTAAAATAAAAGTAGCCTAAGTAACTCCTTATTATAATAGCTATCTGCCAGTGAAGGTCCCGTTAAAACTGGTCCAGCCGTTTCGGAGATTAGTCGGAACAGACAGACAGACAAAATTTTTAAAAATTGTCTTTTTCTTATAAGTACCGTATATAATTCCTGAACGGCTGAACCGTTCTGAATGAAATTTGGCACAGAGATAGATTATAGTCTGGAATAGCACATAGACTTTTTATGCCGCAAAATACTTTATATTTTATAACTTTACTTCACTTGTACTTATAACCACGTGACTGTGTAGCGTGCTGAATCATTCTACGTCACTACACCTGTGTGTACGTCTACCCTCAAGCAAGCTACGGAATCGGTTATCATGATTTAAAATAAGATTATCTCTAAAGTTATTCCACTTAAATCTGTTCGGCCGGTACAGCTTGAAAAACAAACACACATACACAAAATTACAGAAAACATTTATATTAGGTAAAACCGATTGAGAATCTATTTCCGTAAATATTACAGTACCTATACGTATAGACTAGATACAAAACACTTCAGTACCGACACAGCGTAAACTATTTCATTATCTAAGCGACGCCACAATCAATGTAAAGGTGCATTCAAATAATGCTAGCTTCTTGCCTAGCAATCAGTTATCTATACTAATATTGCAAAGAGGCAGAATTTGTTTGTCTGTTTGTCTGTCTGTCTGTCCGTTCATTCGCCAGTCCGTCCGTCTGTCTGCTTGTCTTTCTGTTTGTTTGTTTACTTGCTTGAACGGGTTAATCTCAGGCCCTATTAAGCTGATTTGAAAATTTTTTTTTGCATTAGATAGCCCGTTTATTGAGGAAGGCTATAGGCTACATATCATATAGTATATGGTCAATATATTTCATACTTACCGTTAAAACGTAATTAGGGACAAACCCGAGCGAAGCGAGGGTGAGTTGCTAGTCTATATATTAATAAGAAAAGACCAAACAACTCAGTACTTTTTTCTCTTCCGTTTGTGAACCGTTTTTTTTGTTTAGCGATTCATGAGCTTTAGTGCTATGAAGATGAAGATGGTCGAACTTTGTCCACTGGGCGAACACTAGTGAGTAAAAATATAATCGTCATGCAATGTTTTAAACTAATAAGAATAGTAATTTAGTTCTTCGGATCAATCGTTCTTTACGGATTTTTATTTAAAATTTAATTATTGTAATAATAATAAGAAGCTGGGCAGTTTTCGAAAGACATATGAAGCCCGCCTGGTCTCCTCGTATTGAAGGGAGGCCCATGCTCACTATTGGGACGTTAAAAGGGCGGAATATATATATGAATACATACATAAGAGTACATACATTAGTAATGGTTGAGTTGTGTGTGTTTTTACTTCTTCACATTAAAGTGACTTGAAGTTTATTATTAAAGTCAAATTATAAAAATCTCATTCAAAATTTTGTGATGATATTTTATTCTATTTTTTAAGGTTCCGTACCCAAAGTTAAAACGGGCCCTATTACTAAGACTCCGCTGTCCGTCCGTCTGCCTGTCTGTCCGTCTGTCACCAGTCTGTATCTCATGAACCGTAATAGTTAGACGGTTAAAATTTTCACAGATGATGTATTTCTGTTGCCGCTATACCAACAAATACCAAAAAACAGAATAAATAAATATTTAAAGTGGCTCCCATACAACAAACGTGATTTTTTTTGCTCGTTTTTGCTCGATATTGATAACGGCAACAGGTAGCCGCTTGAGCGCTTTTATAGATAATGGTACGGAACCTTTTGTGCGCGAGTCCGACTCACACTTGGCCGGTTTTCTTTTACATTTATCGTTATTTTAATGCGGTAAACTTTCAACGTGTAAATGCGACTTAGACTCCCGTAGCGACACTCGAGTTGTCCTATTTACATTTTCTATTAAAATTTTGTAAGTTAACCTTATTTAAAGATAGTGCTGAATTAATTTTATTGGATGACCTCCTTTGCTGAACCTTTATAGGTAAGTATCTGTTTGACACTACTTAACACAAGAGTAACAGGTTTGATTCTCGTGCAGCGCAAATATCTGTAATGGCTATACAATATACATTATACATACATAATATTTTATCTGACCTATATTATAATTGTAAAAGATTGTTGTATGTGTATGTTTAGTGAAAACGTTTCAAAATATAAAATACGTCTGGCTGCCCCGATAAATAAGTAGAGACTGACGACAGCCACATACATTTCGCACATTCGTTCTGGTCGAGCGCAGCCAATGGGCTGCCGTGCAGTCAGACGCGTTCTAATGACTTCTGCAGCCAGAAATTCGTGGTCGCCTAGGGTGCAAGCTCCCATATGCCGTCATATGTTGAAATGTTTGATGTCACGTTTGGCTCAGTTTGTAGTGACCCTCTTGCTGTGCCAGCGGTCGCGGGTTCGAGTCCCGCTGGAGCATCCATTTGTGTGATGAGCACGAATATTTGTACTCCAATCATGGGTGTTTATATTTATAATATGTATGTATTTAGAGTTATATATGTGTAGTGTATTAACTATCTGGTATCCATAACACAAACTTCGTAATCTTATATATTTAAACGAGCAATTCTTGTATATTTATATATCTATTTATTTATTTATTTATTTATTTATACCGGCGATCTCGAAAACGGCTCTAACGATTTTGCTGAAATTTGGTATATGGGGGCTTTCGGGGGCGAAAAATTGATCTAGATTAGTCACATGTCTGGGAAAACGCGTGTTTTCGAGTTTTCATGCGTTTTTCTTATACATTATTCTACGCAAAATTTAATTGCGACATCTATACAATTGTCTCAGTAACACTTAGTCACTTAATGTAAAATTATTTTTAAGCCAAATTAAAAAGAAAATTATTCTTATCGCGACATCTATACAACTGTCTCAGTAACACTTAGTCACTTAATGTAAAATTACTTTTAAGCCAAATTAAAAAGAAAATTGTTCTAATCGCGACATCTATACAACTGTCTCAGTAACACTTAGTCACTTAATGTAAAATTACTTTTAAGCCAAATTAAAAAGAAATTTGTTCTAATCGCGACATCTATACAACTTTCTCAGTAACACTTAGTCACTTAATGTAAAATATACAATCTTTTAAGAACTCCGAGCGAAGCTCGGTCGCCCAGGTACTTTATTTAATGTGCGATGATTCTAAATGCGTTATTAACATTTTATACTTAAATCTATCATCATCATCATAATCAGCCTGCTTTCGTCCACTGCTGGACATAGGCCTCTCCTATGGCACGCCACTGAGCTCGATCTTCAGCTCTACGCATCCAACCGCTGCCAGCTAGTTTGCGAATATCGTCGCTCCACCTAGCTGGAGGGCGTCCTACACTACGTTTGCCGAGCCGTGGTCTCCACTCTAGAACCCGTCTACTCCACCGGTTATCGGTTCTGCGGCAGATGTGACCAGCCCACTGCCACTTCAGTTTGCTAATTCTTTGGGCTATGTCGATAACTTTGGTTCTCTGTCGGATCTCTTCATTTCGGATCCGATCCTTCAGAGAAACTCTGAGCATAGCCCTCTCCATAGCACGCTGAGCGACCTTAAACTGGTGGACCAATCGCACTGTCAGTGTCCACGTCTCGGCTCCGTACGTCATAACAGGTAGGACGCATTCGTTAAAGACCTTTGTCTTTAAGCTTTGCGGTATTGGCGACGAGAAGACCCGACGAAGTTTATTGAATGCTGCCCATCCTAGCTTAAATCTATACTAATATTATAAAGCTGAAAAGTTTGTTTGTTTGTTTGTTTGGTTGAGTGGGATAATCTCAGGTACCTATTACTAATCCGATTTGAAAAATTCTTTTTGTATTGTGTAGCCTGTTAACGGAGGAAGGTTATAGGCTATATATCATCCAGCAAAAATGTACGGTTCCCGTGGGATAGATTTGTTTTTGTCTAGGGACGAACCCGAAGCGAAGCGAGGATAAGTGTGCTTATAAAGTTAACTACATTTTTCTCCAGTCAATACATAATCAAATCGATTTATTGCTGCGTGAAATAAGAACAGACCCTACTAACATAATTTTTCATTTGTTATATTAAAGTGTAGTTTTAAAATTTAAACACATCTCAGTCGTCTTATCATGAAATCCTCGATTATAATAACGCTAAACGACAAGTAAGTGAAAACACAAATAAAATAACAAGATCTTTTCTGTTTAAATTTTCTAAAATTTTTGATACTTCCTTTCCAGATTTATGTGATTTTTTTTATTTTAAATAATACTTTCTTAGAATTACGCGAATATTTGATATTTAAAAAAAAAACATTTTTTTGCAATTTATTTCGATGTTTGCTTTGAAGTTTCGAATACTTTACAGACATTAGTAACAGGGTTATATTAAAAAAAAACCGTTCTTAGCAGATGCTTATGTCATCTATACATGTAATAAAATTATAGAGAGTGAGGTGTGTACATAGAAAAAAATACTGAAAACCGAGTCAGGGGGATGTAAGAAGAGAAATAGAACAAATCCAGTTTTTTTTTCAATTTTTTTGTTTCTCTGTCTGTTTGTCTGTTTGTACGGATTAATCTCCAAAACTATTGGACCGATTTTTTTTATTTTTTTTATGGTATTCAGTGATAAACGAGCAGACAGTCCACCTGATGGAAAGCGATACCTGTCGCCCATAACACCTACGGTGTTATGGGCGACAGGTATCCTAACCTAAGTGCATGACACTTAAGTTTTATGTAACAAAACTGCAGAACCGCCGGTACGTTATCACTGTGAGGACTAAGATGATATGCCTCTCGCATGTAATTGCGCTGGCTACCTTATCCTTCAAACCGGAACACAACAATGCAATCATTGTTGCTTGGCGGCAGAAATAGATAAGGGGGTGGTACCCATCCAGTCGGACTCCTCAGGCTTGACAGAGTCCTACCACCGGTGAAAATTTTGCTTGGTAATAGCTTATATCCCCGGTCAAAATTTTAGATAGTTTTCATCCCGGAAAATTAAAGAGTTCCCGTGGGATAGTTGAAAAACTATAGTAACTTAGAAGAATAGATTGTTTTTTTTTTCTAGAGGCAAACCTGGGCGAAGCGAGGGTGAGCCGCTAGTAATAACTATGTGTGTATAAAATTTCAACCCAATCCGTTTAGCAGTTTGAGCTATGCGTTGATGGAACAATCAATCAGTCAGTGACGTTTTTCTATTATATAGATACACTAGCGACTCACTCTCGCTTCGCTCGGGTTTGTCCCTAGATACGTTTTAACGGCTAGTATGAAATACAAATCTTTGAATTTCTCGGCTTTTCTTACTATAATATGCATGTTTTACACATATAAACCTTCCTCTTGAATCACTCTATCTATTAAAAAAACCTCATTAAAATCCGTTGCATAGTTTTAAAGATCTAAGCATACATAGGGACAGACAGACAGCGGGAAGCGACTTTGTTTTATACTATGTAGTAATGTACAGATTACATACGGCTAAGTAGTACTCACTCTTTGAGCTCTATGTCAAGAACCGTCGATTGTAGGAAATGGTTAAAGCTAAAGTAGAGAATTTTATTCTTGGCAACTTTTGTAATGATTTGAAATGATCATTTTGTGGACATGAAAATTATTTACAAAAAGCTTTACGTGGACTTTGATATGATTACTTGTTAGAAACCAGATTGTATGAGATTTTAGAGCCAATATCTAAAATGGTAAAACAAACGTATACAAAAGTTTCTAGCTAGTTATTTTCACATCTTTTATCCATACTAATATTATAAATGGGAAAGTAACTCTGTCTGTCTGTCTGTTACCTTTTTACGCCTAATCTGCTGAAACTGATAACAGTATCCAACTATTTAACAATATTTAGTTTAACAACCATTTTTATTTACTTCTGTAAAACCGAGAACCGTTTGTTATTTAATAACCTACAAGTAGTTACTTCTCATAGTGGCGGTAGCGTAAAAATTGGATTGGTGACGAAAGCGGTACGACGCGAGTGCCGGCTAATTGCGACGATGTAGGTCATAGCTTTCAAGCTTATTTAAAAAGCTAACATTATGGTTTCGATACGAAGCAATAAAGGTAGAGTAGTTATATACATCTAAAATATTATAGTGACTGTTCGTTGGTACAACAGTGCTTTTGAGTTTATTCGTTTAGAAAATCTCAACAGTAAATGGAATTATAAGTTAGTTAAAGTGTTTTTGTGAAATTTTTTGAATACTTTACAGCAATCATGGTCACTGGAGAGATTGAGACTGAGAATCTTATTAAAAGATAGTTTTATTTAGAATGACATCTTCTTATGTTATTTCTGTTTAATTGAACTTAATTTTTTATTGTATTTTATTTGATAGTAATGAATACAATTTAAAATCCAGCGTTTGCAAAAATATTAATTCTTTTATAAAAGATAAAATTTTTAAAGATGGATTTATGGATTTAATTAATTTTAATAAAACTTCACAGTAGATACATAATATATAAAACCCCGCCTTGCTGAGGCGTCACAGCATCGCTTACACACTCAACCATGACGCCCCGACGGCAGGTCTGCTGAAGCAGACCACAACAACCATGGGTTTGCTTCTACGGTCTACTCTGCTATCAGAGAAATACCAGGACCAACCACCGTAGCATACCAACCACCGAGGCAGGCTGCGACCCAGGCCGCTGGCAAATCTTGGCTTTGCGCTTGGAATGATTACCGGACGCTAATAAGTCCTACCACCACGACAAGGTGTACGCACGTCAGGGGGGGGGGGGTGTCCTATAGCTTATACTAGAGCAACACGTTATAACCTATAATTTGCCGAGCCTCGGGAAAATGCTAGAGTATTTAATTATCATTTATCATACATTTATATATGTTGAATCGAAAATGTAGAATATTTTTTAAAATTTGTAAGGGTTTTCCTATAGAATATTAGTTTATTGAATAGTCATAAGAACCGCGGTATAATAAATTTCATCCTGACCGATTTTGGTCACGGCGGTCAATCTCACCGAGACTAGTCATATTTACAGGAGATATTATGGTGCAAACACAAGTGTACTCTCTATACTTTTCACTTATAAACTCTGGTGAGAACTTAATTGAACTTGTGAGGCTAAGAGATAAGGCTGTTCTTCTATGCACTCTACGGGGTTACAAAATATCAATAGGGTTGTAACACCACCAAGATCTTAACTTCAGGCCATTACTCAGAACTTTTTTACCTAATGAGTATATTAAGACTGACTCAAAACTCGAACCCAGGACCTCCAGATCTACAGTCATACATACTAGCCAATAGATCAACAAAACAGCTAAGAAACGTATCATCAGTCCTAAATAGTGAGAAATAAAGACATATAAATAAAATAAAAATGTTCAAACTTGATATATTCTCAGCTCCTTTTATCAAAGGAGCGTGTGAAGTATAAAAGGAGGAAAGTTTTTGTGAACTACCATGTTCTTATATTACTTACATAGGGAAAACTTTTTTAAAGCTTCACCCTTTTTATTCATGTTACCGACTTATAATTTATTTGGAAGCCATGATACCCCTTTTGTGGGTCGCATGGTGGGTCGAGCTTATAGGGTTTTCTAACTTGATAAATAATAAATACCTTTATTTCACTTTTATCTGTGCATATTGTATGACGCATATTCACTTAAAAACAAAAACAAACGAAAGAACAAACAACGAACAAAAGAACAAACTTCCGTATCCATACTCTATTTTATAATTTGATCAAAAAGTAGATACGATGAAAGGTTATGATTACTTACTGCTGCGCATGAGACCCTTCTCAATACAAGGGGCATCCATAGGCTGTAGCGGTATAAGTTATGTATACCTATTAATTATATTTCTTATAATTACTGAAACGATGTAAAATGTCACACGTCCACCACACTGGCCAAGTACAGGTTAGCGGACTTTCGAAAACTTGCTAAGTTCTCTCAGACATGCAGGTTTCCTTACTCATTTTGTAATAGTAAAGTATTCTCAGAAGGCAGTGGTAGCCCAGTGGTAGCGCGCTCGCTTGGGAATCTGAGTGAAGCGGGTTTGAATCCTGAGTCTCGCACTTCTGATATTTTCATGTGCGAATCATTTCTAACATGATTACCATTTGCCTTACGGTGAAGAAAAATATAGTGAGGAAACCTGCATTTTTGAGAAAATCTAGCAAGTTTTCAAAAGATATGTGAAGTTCGCCAAAACGCACTTGGCCAGCGTGATGAAGTATGGCCTGATCCCCCTCGTATTAAATGGAGGCCCAACCCCAGCAGTGGAATAAGAAAACGGGCTGAATACACACAAAGTATTCTCGATGTCGATACAAATACTTTTTTGCAAGTGTTCGTGCTCGCTCTAAAGATCGTGAATATAAGTCAAATTAGATTATCTTACATGACAGCGTACTTCCATTTTGAAGATCATAGATCCTTTTAAATGTTATCACCCAACACAGTTTTTATGATACATCCAGAATTATGTCAAGCAATTACTGTTTATAGCATTTTATGAAGCTTTCCCTAACGCCTGCATCTATATAAATGCCAATAACTTTTGATGACAGGCCCTTATTCCATCTTCTATTTCGTAACAAGCCTAAGCTTGAGAGAGCTGTAATCAGTAATATTTGTATTAACTTTAATATTAACTAGTAACTTACCTTCGCTTTGCTTGGGTGCGTCCCTAGATACGTAAACAAACAAACAATATTACATACAAAAACAGATATACATAATATATTATTATACAGAATAATCTTAGTTTTTTTAAGCTCAGTTTAATTTAGGCTGTGTTGACTCAAAAGATATGGTAGCCTCTGTTGCCGTACTAGGAGACCTGTATTACGGCATTACGGCATGTTTAAAATAGATATGAATAGTCATTGCTAGTGTACCTTAAGAGAAAGACTTATACTATTGCAGATTTCTCCATAGGCCTTTTCAAGACCTTTAATTTTGTAGTACATTGTTTTAATCATTAAATGTATCTCTTAAGGTTTAGCCAGCGTTAGTCATATAAAAGAAAGAATGACTCGATAGAGTCAGTTATTGTTTTTCCGTGAGAATGAAAGATTTTCCTGTAGTAAATGGTACCTTAAATATTGATCAATGACTGTTGTCAGTATGTGTATTGACCTATGTATACCTGACTATACCTACATATATATAAATGAGCATAAAGTTATCACTACTGAAAATTTAGTTAAAATCCGTTCAGTACTTTTTGAGTGAAAAGACGTACAAACAAACAAAAATTTCAATTATAACAATTCTTTTAGGTCTTGTATGCTATACGTAATGTATTCAACCCTTTTTAACGTCCCACTGCTGGGCACGGGCCTCCCTTCAATACGAGAGGGATCAGGACATAGTCCACCACCCTGGCCAAGTGCGGGTTGGCAGATATTGTAATATGTAGCTAATATTATAAATCCGAAATTGTGTATTTTTTGGTTATATTTAGCAATAAATCAACATGATATATGTATTTTTTTTTTTTTTTTTTATGACATTCAGTGACAAACGAGCAGACAGACCACCTGATGGAAAGCAGTACCTGTCGCCCATAACACCTACGGTTCATGCACTTAGGTTTTAATAACAAAAATGCAGAACCACAGGTGCGTTGTCACTGTGAGGACTAAGATGTTATGCCTCTTGCCTGTAATTGCGCTGGCTACCTTATCCTTCAAACCGGAACACAACAATGCAATCATTGTTGCTTGGCGGCAGAAATAGATAAGGGGGTGGTACCCATCCAGTCGGACTCCTCAGGCTTGACAGAGTCCTACCACCGGAAAAAGCAACAGTGTATATAGCAACAGTGTATGAATTTACCCGTAGTAGGACTCTGTCAAACCTGAGGAGTCCGACTGGATGGGTACCACCCCCTTATCTATTTCTGCCGCCAAGCAACAATGATTGCATTGTTGTGTTCCGGTTTGAAGGATAAGGTAGCCAGCGCAATTACAGGCAAGAGGCATATCATCTTAGTCCTCACAGTGACAACGCACCTATGGTTCTGCATTTTTGTTACTTAAAACCTAAGTGCATGAACCGTAGGTGTTATGGGCTACAGGTACTACTTTCCATCAGGTGGTCTGTCTGCACGTTTATCACTGAATCTCATAAAAAAAAAATCGAAGAATGACAAAGAATTTTATCCTCTTTAGGAAATAGTTATTAGTATTTTGGCAGAAATGCCTACACAGTTGTTAATAAAAAAAAAATTGCGACTTTTCCATTTTCTTACAATATTTATATACCTTCTTTTTACTTAATATAGAGTATTGCTTGTACCATAACATTGTAATCTCTATATTAGTACGTTTGTAACGTAAATGCTGAGTTTATTATTTTGTTACAAAGGATTACAGCTGACGTTGGGTTTATATCCTCTCGTTTGCCTCTGCCCTCTTTGGAGGACACTCGAATTTTGCTAACAGATACCTCTCAATGGTCACTCCATTTTAAGAGTTTTTTTATAGGTCACATGTATTTCATCGATTATCATATAAAGTAATGTTGTCTGCGGATGAATTCCGAACTAGTGAGTGTGTATACAGCCATAAACGTAATTAAAATTCCTACATTTAATTAAAATGCTTTCAGTTAAAGCAATTTGTATTTTATGCGTGTATGCTAGAGTTATTTTACCTGATGATTTGTTTTCGTTTTTATTATACAATAGTTTTTGACCGCGGCTCTGCTTGCGTTTTAGTCACGTTAATAGGAAATATATTCTGATATAGAACATCTTATCTTTAGTTTTACAAATTCGTTGAAGAAGTAAAAATATATCCGGCTTGGTATGGACCAACCTTAGGCAGTGGTAGCTCAGTGGTAACGCGCTCGCTTGAGAAACTGAGTGAAGCGGGTACAAATCCTGGGTCCCGCATCTTTAATATTTTAATGTGCGAATCATTTCTAATATAATTATCACTTGTCTTACGGTGAAGGAAAATATCGTGAGGAAACCTGCTTGTCCTAGAGAACCTAGCAAGTATCCGAAAGACATATGAAATCCGCCAACCCGCACTTGGCCAGCATGGTGGACTATGGCCTGATTTCCTTCACAATTAAGGGAGGCCCGTGCCCAGCAGTGGGACGTTAAAAAGGACTAAACAGTAAACACATTGACCAACCTCTATTATTGGCTGTTGAAGAAGCTGCTATACAGTAGTTTTGCTAAGTACCGATATGAAACTCCATAGTGGTTATGCCAAATATTATATAAAATAAATTATTTTATAAGCTATCAGTAAATAAATATAGATATGACATGGTAATGCGACAGGATATATAATCAAGTTGGAATGTGTATTTTGCAAGAGAGCTCGCTAGGGATCTGGGTAAGATTATATTCGAGTTGACCCTTGTCAGATCTATGTAACTGTCAATGTTCATGTAAACTTATAAGACGTTTTTAAAAATTTATTTCAACTAATGTTTTGACCACATTATACTGTGATAAAAGTAATTATCTCAACGGATATATATCTGGTTTAGTTATTCTAAAAATTGAAATTTCAAATTTTAATAATATAATTTTTTATCCTTACAGCATTTTTTATATAATGAGGAAAGATTTTTTTAATTTTTTCAAGATTTGATAGAACAATACTTCTAGTATTGTGTTGAAAATTTATAATATAAACTAGCGAAACCCGCGGCTTCGCTCGCGCTAAAACTACAACAAAAAAAGTTTAAAAAGGTAGGTTTCATACAAATTTTCATCCCTTATTTTATCTCCTTATGGGATGAATTTCAAAAAACGCTAAAACACGTATTTGTTTAATTATATTGAAGAGCATTAATACCAAGTTTCAAGAAATTCTGATCATAAATATTTTTTGGGTTGTGTTATAACGTGTATTCCCGTGGGAATGAGATTATCTCCCGCGGTAAAAAGTGTCCTATGTGTTGACCCGGATATCCACCTATCATTATACCAAATTTCATCAAAATCCCTTCAGTGGTTTTTCTGTGATGCGGTAACAGACAGACAGACAATAATTCTAAAAAATATAGATTCGGTCTCTGTATCGATAATAAAGTCTATTTCAATAAGATTTTCCAAGATTAATCCAAGATTATTATTTAAGATACAGATTCGACTCAGTTACAATTTTATTATATGTACCTATAGATAGATATTTTGTTAAAAATTCCTTCTGTCATTCCTGTCATTTTATAAACGTATGCAGCTTAATTGTCTACGAAAAAGTTTCGAACGAAACAGTTCACTAGCAGTATGACTCCTACATTCGGTCACAACAACTAACACAGTTCACGCATAAATTACGCGACGTGATAACGATTTACATCAATTACTTGCACCCACGGTTTCAAGCGCGCTCTGACATTCTAATTCACGCTAACCCCAACTAATCCTACTTCCTACTAATATTATAAATGTCAAAGTTTGTGGGTAGATGGATGTTTGTTACTCTTTCACGCCAGAACGGCTGAACAGATCTGAATGAAATTTGGTACAGAGGTAGATTATAGTCTGGAATAGTCTGGAAATGTGCGATTCCTGTAATAAATTTGTTTTGTTTAGAACCTGAAGCGAAGTAAGGGTGAATCGCTAGTATTATATGAATAATGAAGTTCATTTCTTTAAACACTTGTTGTTTCATGATACTTTGAATTAGAAACTATTCAGACTGAATGCATACTGTACGTTGCGATTGTATTTCATATTAGCGACTTATTTTTATTTCACTCGGGTGCGTTAGTGGACAGTTAGTTCTTTTAATATTAATAAGTAAATCCTATTCACTATATGTATATGTACACAATATATATGTTATATTCAAATTTTTAGTAATTATTATGGTACATTTCAATTACCAGTAATTTCTAGATATTAGAAAACCATATAATAATATTTCTATGAAGCCTTTATACTTGGTGAGAGCAGAATTCATAATTAATTTCTTAAAGAACCATTTCCCTAGAAATATTTATTGTATCACAACGAATCACGTTTGCCCCACTTTTTACGTACACGTTTAGAATGAATATATATTTAAATTTAAAATTCAAAATTGCTTCACATGAAAATTTACTAGTACTATTATTCGCCCAGTGGTTAAAATTCGATTGTAATCATTATTGATTTTTTTTTATTTATAACACTAAAGCTCGCCAATAGCCATTAAAAAAAAAGAAAATCGGTTATCAAACAGAGGAGAAAAAGGTATCCAAATAGTTTGTCTTTGCTTATATATACATATAATAAAATTGTAACTGAGCCGAATCTGTACTTTAAATATTTTTTGGAAAATCTTATTGAAATAGACATTGTTATCGAATCTATAGTTTTCTTTTTCTTTAGGCTGAATCTTTAAGTGAAGTTTTTAGAATTTTTGTCTGTCTGTCTCTCTGTCTGTCTGTCTGTGACCGCATCACGGAAAAAGCACTGGAGGGATTTTGATGAAATTTGGTATTTTGATAGCTGGGTATCTAGGTCAACATATAGGATACTTTTTATTTCGAGAAAATATCTCATCTTTGAGAAATCTATACTAACCGTTAAAACGTAACTAGGGACGAACCCGAGCATAGCGAGTGTGAGTCGCTAGTATAATGTATGTAGATGGTTTCGTACGTAGTTAAATAGATTGACAATCGTGTTCAATGACTTTTCCCTTTATTAGGTCTATAGCTATGTCATAAAAAAACAAAGAAAGACGTCGTTCCTAACCTTCGTTGCCTTGACTTTACCAAGGCCAAAACAACAAACAGTGTCACATTCATCGAATATATGTGAAAGTTGTTTGTGGAAAAAATGTATAAGTTGCCCAGCAAATTAGAAAATTCGGGAGAAAGTGTGAGTGCTTAAAGATTATAAAACCTTACTAATAATACAAATTTGAAATTTACTCTGTATATTACTTTTTCACGCTAAAATCTCTAGACAGATTTCAATAAAAATTTGCAAGAACATAGATTGTTTTCTGAAGACGTATATAGGCTAGCTTTGATCCCCAACCCGCTTACCGCTAAGAACGAAGTCGCGGGCAAAAAGTAGTTGTAAATATTATTGAAATTGGAATAGGACAACATCTCATGAGCTATTTTGTATTTTTAAAGTTTAAAATTCAAAATTGCTGCAATATTGAGTTATATAATTGTTCTCGTCATTATCGATATGTATAAATATAAATATGTTGGGACATTAACACAGAACCATCTAGTTCCATGGTAAGCTACGAGGCTTGTGTTATGGATACCAGATAGTTGATACAATACACATATATAACTTTAAATACATACATATTATAAATATGAATACCCATGACAGGAGTGCAAACATTCGTGCTCATCACACGAATGAATGCCCCCAGCGGAACTCGGACCCGCGACCGCTGGCACAGCAAGTAGGGTCACTACAAACTAAGCAACTAAGCCAAACGTGTAAACCTGTGTACGTGAATGTATTGCATTCTGTAAATTTATTTAAAATAACAGCTCTTGGAAAATTAAAATGTAGAGTAAGAGATAGTCACGTTATTTGTCTATACTAATACTAATAATATTTTAAAGAAAAGTAAATGTTTTTTTTTTGTATGTGTGTTTGTAATGGATAAACCAAAAAACTATTTTGGACCAATTTTAAAAATTCTTTCACTTATCAAAAGCTACATTACCAGCAATTATATATTTTAGTTTCAAAAAAATTTGAGATCCCCACGAAAATTGCAATAATGTAACATAAGGTATCAAACATTTGCCTGTAATAGCTAGGGTCGAGCTCGAGCTGAGCGAAGGTAAGGCGCTAGTTTAATATAAACTCAGGCTAACATTGAAACTTACAATTAATTTAATATTATTAACACAAAAATGAGTATACGGTACAAAAAATTGTAGATTTTTTCATAAAGATTAGAAGTTTTTAGGTCGGAAAGTGACATAGGTTGTAATCGACCCGATGTTCCCGTAGGATATCAAAAAAATTCTTTGTTCAATGTTGGTATCAGATATACACTTATTATTTGTCGAACACTCTCCCAATAGTTCGGAATAAAACTGCCTGAGAAGATTTTCGTAGAATATAAATATCTTCATATTTATGCACATAAATATCTACATAGGCAAAGATAAAACAGTTGCCTTTTGCTCCTCTTTTTGTCCACTGATTTTCTTTTTTTTTATTGTTTTCGTTTGGCTTTATCAATAAAAACATTTTCAGAGCAGATACTTATTAAATAGTAGGTAGGTATTCTATTCATATATTCACGATGTTTTCCTCTCAATAATGATTACAGTTGAATTTCGATCACTCAGCGATCACTAGATGTATTTATTAAATCTATCTAATGTATTTAAACAAGCAATTCTTGTATATTTATATCTTTATTTATTTATGCCAGCAATCTCGGAATGGGTTCTAACGATTTCGCTGAAATTTTGAATGTGAGGGCTTTAGGGACCGATAAATCGATCTACATTAGTCTCATGTCTGGGAAAACGCATGTTTTCGAGTTTTTCTTTTGCATTATTCTACGCAGAATATGGCAGATAATTTCTTACACCCGGTTATAAGCATCGTAGTCAAGCGGTCAAGGTGTCAGTTAGACAGCACATATGCCCAGGATCGAGTGCCGGTCGGAATACAAAGATTTTATTTTTGTTTTTATTTTTGTATTTATTGAAGTTTTAAGTTTTTTTTATCTAAAAAAAACGATATAAGAAAAAAGAACCCCGAGCGAAGCTCGGTCGCTCAGGTATTTACTATTATACGATTAGTACTCGTGTGCTTGAATAGAGTCAAAGCTGATTACTAGTTTAGTTATGTACTATCCTCTCTAACGTCCCAATACTGGGCATGGGCCTCCCTTCATTACGAGGTAGATCAGGTCAAGTCTACCACGTTGGCCAAGTGCGGGTTGTTTTCCGAAAATTTGCTAGGTTCTCTCAGACTTGCAGGTTTCCTCACGATGTTTTCCTTCACCGTAAGACAAGTGATAATTATCATGTTGGAAATGAATCGCATATCATATCACACACAGATGAAACCAGGGATTTGAACCTGAAAATCCGCGTTACCGCTGGGCTACCACTTGCTGCCATTGTCATTATTCTATGGCTGCTAACAAAATGGTGCAAAACATATAGTTGTACTAGTCGTCTGTACGACACCCATGTCTGAAGAACGGTACTTAATTAGTAAATACACATAATCTATACTACAATAAAATTGTAGAGGTCGAATGTCTGTACATAGAAAAATATGCTAAAATCCAAGTCAGGGGGATGTAAGAAGAGCAATAGAACAAATCCAGATTTTTTTCACTTTTTTGTTTCTCTGCCTGTTTGTCTGTTTTTCTGTTTGTACGGGCTAATCTCGAAATATGTTTGACCGATTTAAATGAAATTTTGCATGATGGTACCTTATTTCCCCGGGCAACATCTTAGATACTTTTCATCCTGAAAAATTAAAGAGTTCTCGTGGGATAGTTAAAAAACTATAGTAACTTATATAGCTTAGTTCACAAAAACTACTGATTGGATTTTAATGAAACTTTACAGTAATATAGTTCACACATCAGAATAACCAATAGGCTACTTTTTCTCCCGATAAAATGTACTGTTCCCGTGGGATAGATTTGTTTTTGTTTGTCTAGAGGCGAACCCGAGCGAAGCATGGGTGAGCTGCTAGTACATAATATGTAGATTAATGTATTGGATAATAATATTACGTACTGTAAACTTACTTATTAGATTGAATATCTAATAGCCGTACGCCAATAGGTCATTAGGTAATGTTATTACAGCAATGTGGTCTAACTCTAAGCTCCGAAGCGGACGATAAGCGACCCCATAAATTCCACAAGATATCGTGTATTGAGGATCAATACGAGTATCATCCATGAGTATAATTTTATAAAAGCAACTAGTGGTTTACCCTCACTTCGCTCGGGTGCACCGATAAGTGACATTTGCACTTATAATATTCCCACATTCGCTTCTCTTCTTCTTCGCTGATTTTAATTATTATGTCACTCTTGTTTTTCTAGCACCTGGGCGACCGAGCTTCGCTCAGAGTTCTTTTTTGTTATATTGTATTTTATAGTTAGAAAAAAAAAAACTAAAAATTTTAATAAATACAAAAAAAAAAACAAAATTAAAAACTTTGTATCCGGCCGGGATTCGAAGAGGAAAATTGCATGAAAACTCGAAAACACGCGTTTTCCCAGACATAATAGTAATCTAAATCAATTTTTCGCCCCTGAAAACTCCCACCTACCAAATTTTAGAAATAAATAATTTCAAAATATACAAGAATTGCTCGTTTAAATATATTATAACTCATCTTTATGTCTCTAACAACAAAATGAAAGAGTTTCATACTTTCATTTCATCTCCTTCAAGTATTATTTTCGCGACAAAAAATGGTTTGGCTTTTTTCAAGGTACTATTTATCTCAATATCAAAACTTATCGAAATTGGTTCAGCCGTTTAGATGTGAAAACGTAACAGACGGACAGACTCTTATATTTATGGATAATAATAATGAATATGGATGTATGTATGTCATTTTGAGTTAAATTTTATTTAAATGTAACAAAATGTAAAAATGCAGAGTACGACACTATAATAAAATTAGGAATTTCCTTATCTCAATAAAAGTTACTGGAATAAAATGTTCAAACGTTACTTTTTAACAAAAGTTAAATTTACTTTGTATACAGTGTCACTATCCCTTTATTTGCGTAGATAAGGAGAGAGATAACGTTGACACTATAAAGTAGATTAAAATGTCGAGTGTGAGCACGACTCACGAATTAGGGCACTTTTATAATGTCAGGATTTTTATTTATTTATCGTATAAACTACAGGTAGTTTAAAGGACATGGCGAGAGAGTATCGATCAATTTCATTTTAATTTTAAAAAAAAAATTAATTTAAGATAAAAAAAATGTAGTGTCTGTTTGTAATGTCAAAATAACAGCTTTATACTAAATGCATGTGGAATTATATACGGTACTTATAAGAAGAACACAATTTTTAAAATTTTTGCCTGTCTGTCTGTATACTTAACTTGACTTTGATTGGCAGATAGCTGATATAATAAGGAGTAACTTAGGCTACTTTTATTTTAGAATAAAATTAGGGTTTCGCTCAAAAAAATTAAAAGGGACGCACCCGAGCGAAGCGAGGGTAAGTCGCTAGTGAGCTATATGATTAAAAGAAATCAGACTTCTATTACTTACCCTATACATCCATAACTTGGTTTCCTTATTATATTAAAAATATAAAAACCAGTGACTTACCATCGCTTCGCTCGGGGGTGTCCCCGGGTACGCACATAGCGTTGCTAATATTTTATAGGAAAATCTTTTTAAGAGGAATAATTCTGTTATACATTGTTTTCATATAACTTTATTAGTTTACGCAGTGCACGCCATAAACAAACATTGAACAATCATCGTCATATTTCATTCAATTTACATAAAACCTTTATAACCTACTAGCGACTCACTCTTGCTTCGCTTCGGGTTCGTCCCTAGACAAAAACAAATCTATCCCACGGGAACCGTACATTTTTCCGGGATGATAGCCTATAGCCTTCCTCAGTTAACGGGCTATCGAATGCAAAAAGAATTTTTCAAATCGGATTAGTATTTCCTGAGATTAGCGCGTTCAACCAAACAAACAAACAAACAAACAAACTCTTCAGCTTTATAATATTAGTATAGATACATTTAAAGCTTCCTCATGAATCACTCAATGAATTGGTGAAAACCGTATGAAAATCCGTCCGGTAGTTTTTGTGTTTATCGCGTTCAGAAAGACAAATAGACGCAGCGGAGGACTTTATTTTATAATATGTTGTGATATCTATGTTTGTAGTACTTTCATTTTTTCCTTGAATTTTTAATAGACAAGATGCTGATGATGATGAAAATGACTGCAAAGATCTTTTAACGTCTTAAGTCAAGATCGTAAACGCTATGTCTGGAGCTTAAGCTATTCGGCATAATTGAGCCAGATGGCCCTCGTAAAAAATATAGATTATTAAAAGACTTGCCTTCGCAAAGTTACACCAGAGATAAGAATTATCTTCCAACGAAATATTTGCCTTAATTATCACTAACGTTTTATTTGTGGCTTCCCGCTCACGTACTTTTATATAGCTTACAGCTACAAGATAAGTATAGATAAATAGAATGTAATATAATATAACTTAATAGTCGCGTTACCACTGGGCTACCACTGCCTTTATACAAAGGCAGTGGTGACCCAGTGGTAACGCGCTCGCTTGGGAAACCGAGTGAAGCGGGTTCAAATTCCGGGTCTCGCACCTCTGATATTTTCATGTGCGAATCATTTCTAACATGATTACCACTTGCCTTACGGTGAAGGAAAACATCGTGAGGAAACCTGCATGTCTGAGAAAACTTAGCAAGTTTTCGAAAGACATGTGAAGTCCGCCAATCCGCACTTGGCCAACGTGATGGACTATGGCCTGATAACCCTCGTATTGAAGGGAGGCCCGTGCCCAGCAGTGGGACGTTAAAAAGGGCTGAATACATACATACAACTTAATATGGAAATGTTGTTTAATTTAACTTTATTCGAGTAAAATTTAACAAGCACTTTTGAATCGTCAACTGGTTTTAATCACAATCACTGTAAGTCCGTGAGGAAATTTACATCTGCTTGGAAAGCAGTTTTGCGAAGTAGTGCTGGGGTTAAACTCAACAGTTATTTTTTAAAATATCCAATTATAGTTTGAATACGATATAATAACTATCCCGTATAAGAGTTAATATCATAATTCAACAGCAAATTGTTGATCAAAGTATGAACTTTACTTAGTGTTCGCCCAATTATCGAAATTGGACCAAAATCATTTTTTATTGATAGCAATAAGCTCGTCGATAGCTACTACACAAAAATAAGTAAAAATCGATTGATAAAGAAAAGCTAAAAATGTACTAAACTCTTATCTTTAAAAAGAGAAGGAAATCGGTTGACAAACCGAGAAGAAAATGGTGTTGAATTGTTTTCTGTTTACCTATTTATTTTGACACACGGTTGGCTTAGTTTGTAGTGATCTACCCCACCCTACCTTACCCTACTTGCTGTGCCAGCGGCCGCAGGTTCGAGTCCCGCTTCATTTGTGTTTACAATATGTATTTATATGCATATATGTGTAGTGTATTAACTATGTGGTATCCTTAAAATAAGCCTCGTAGCTTACCATGAAACTAGATGGTGCTTTGAGTTAATGTCTCGACATATTAAATTTGAATTAAATAAAATAAAATTATAATAATTTAAATTTTACTCTAATATTATCGCTAAAAGGTTATGTCATAAGTAGCTTTTACCCCTGACGGGACTTTGCTTGAAAAACAATAGCCTATGTGACCCTCACTTTAGCTAACACAATGGAAGTCCCACTAAAATACGTTAAACCATTCTTCTTCTATTGCATCTCGTGGGAACCTTCTTTCTCAAATTAAAATTATAAGACGATGGTCCTTACTGTATATCACTTTATATCGAAAGAGATATTTTTTTAGTAGATTTTTGTGCTTTAATACCTAAAAAGCTAAACAGAAATGATATACTGTGGATCCCAATAACCCGTCTATCTGTAGTTACCGAGTACTGACATACCGACAGTTGAAATGAATACGGCCAAATACATAAAATTTACTGGGTATTTTTTCGAAGTCTCCCTCGGTTTAACGGAGGGCTAACCTAAGCTCCATATAAATTATGCCATATTCCTATCCTTAATACTTTCTTAGATTTACGCGAATATTTGACGTTTTAAATAAAACCATTCTTTTTCGGGGGTTTTTTTTTTAATTTTGTTTTGATGTGGCTTCCTATGTTTATTCCTAATATGTTCTTCTTAGAATTACAGATGGGATGTTATTGATACTCACCGGTAGTATTGCAGAGACCATAGTTATTACTTAGGCTCGACCCAAGGGTAATAAGATTGTAGTAATACAACTGTCCATCCATAATTACAGGGGCATCCATATTATATTGTTTAATTGAAAAAGGAACTCCTAGTTTTTATTCTAACATAATGTCATCTTTGGTGGTTCAATTTTGTAGTTTGTCGTTTTGTAAAAATCGGTGCGATTTTTTGACAGAACTAGTGTCTGAAAAACCAATAATCAACAGCTCATATAATTAATAATATTAATTTAAATTTTCCAAAGAAGTAATAATTAAACATCCATTATTAATAAAATGTATAAAATATAAAGTCTGACTTATAAGCGTGAAAAAAAATTGTTACGTTTTTTAATAGATAACTTAATCTCTGGAGGGCCTGGGTTCGAATTACGGGTCAAGCTAAGTATTAATGTTATTTATGTTAAGAAATTTTTGTCAATACCTCGGGATTGGGAAATTGGTGGAATTTCACCTCATTGCCTGCGAAGAGTAAGTAAATTATGCGCCTGTTTTCTCATCGGTCATGTCAAGTCATCATTTCACTGGAGTTCGAGAGTGAAAGAAATAGAAAGTACACTTGCGTATTGCGTGCATACTTATCCACTATAACATCACTAGCGACTCACGCTCGCTTCGCTCGCGTTCGTCCCTAGATGCGTTTTCACGGTTAGTATAGAATAAACTATATATGTATATGTACATACATAGGTATGGAAAAGTAAGTACCTACTTTAAATATTAAAAAAAAATATGTATGTGTATCCCTTATTTGACACATGATTCCTCATACAAACTTTCATCGTCCTTTTCACCCCCTTAAGGGATGATATCCGGGATAAAACTATCCTCTGTCCTTCCCAGGGTCTCAAACTATCTCCATACCAAATATCATCTAAATCGGTTCAGCGGATTAAACGTGAAAAGGAGACAGACATACAGATTAATTTTCGCATTTATAATATTAGTATGGATTTACACACACTGCTAGCCTCAGTGAGTTTGGCCGTCGTAGCCAATTTTGATCTGGAGGATATTATTACTGTAAAAGAATACTATACGTGAAATAAGGATTCGAAGTTCATACATTTGTTTAAAAAAATTAAAAGTAGCCTTATCATAATTTGTAAATAAAATATACATTTTATTGATATTATCCAATTTCGAAGAAATATTCTTTAAAAAAACTAAATATTTGTCTGGAATATACTCACTTGTTTTCAGAAATATATTGTCACCGCCAATCTGTTTATGTAGATAAAACTTGTTTTTTTATTGAAATCAATATTCACACTTGAAAGCTTACACTAAATTCATATTTGTGACATAAAGCTCCACTCGGATAACAAAAAGCTTTGAAATATGTATGATACCCGCCTTTATCGGAATACTTCGCGCGTAAACGTCGACTGGAGTCAGTTTCTTGGTAAACAAATATTATAGAATCTATCGCATTTCGTAATAAATCTATAGTCTATATTATAAAGCTGAAAAGTTTTTTTGTTTGTTTGTTTGGTTGAACGCGCTAATCTCAGGAACTACTAATCCGATTTGAAAAATTCTTTTTGCAATAAATAGCCCGTTAACTGAGGAAGGCATATTATCATCCCGGAAAATATACGGTTGCCATGGGATAGATTTGTTTTTGTCTAAGGACCCGAAGCGAAGCGAGGGTGAGTCGCTAGTCTATACTAATATTATAAAGCTGAAGAGTTGTTTGTTTGTTTGTTTGTTTGTTTGTTTGGTTGAACGCGCTAATCTCCGGAACTACTGATCCGATTTCAAAAATTCTTTTTGCATTTCATAGCCCGTTAACTGAGGAAGGCTAAAGGCTATTTATCATCCCGGAAAAGTGTACAGGTCCCGTAGGATAGATTTATTTTTGTCTAGGGACGAACCCGAAGCGAAGCGAGGGTGACTCGCTAGTTACTTATAAAACTTTAAAACTATGGTATTTTAAGCTATATTTTTATTGTTATTAGATGAATGTACACTAGTGTTCGATTAGTGTTCGAAATTCGACCATATTATTGAAAATTTGGTAAAAATATAAATGAATAGAATTTACATATATATACAAAAAAATACTGTTACCAAATATTTTTTTTCATAACATTAAAGCTCGTCTAATAACCATTGAACAAAAGAAAAAAGAAAATCTGATGAAAAACAACAGAGAAAAAGCCAGTGAACTGTTTTGTTTTTGCCTATTTTTATATAGATTTTAATGTACTTCATGACTTTATGTAGCGATCACACTCATTTTTTTTTTACAAAAATGTGTATTCATCTTTTAAGTAAATAATATAATTGTGCAGGAACGGAATGTTTTCTTCTTTAAGACAAATAACAAACTAGTTGAAACGCAGAAGTTCTACTATAAAGTGATCACCCATAATTACATACTATAAGCTCGTTTGGTTCAGTTTGTAGGGTACTTGCTGTCCCAGCGGTCGCGGATTCGAGTCCCACTTGGGGCATCATTTGTGTGATGAGCATGAATGTTTGTACTCCAGTCTGGGTGTTTATATTTATAATATGTATGAATTTAAAGTTATGTACATGTGTATTTTATATACATATCTGGTATCCATAACACAAGCTTCGTAGCTTACCATAGAACTAGATGGTACTATGTGTTAATGTCCCAACATATTTATTATTTACATATTTAAAAGCTATTGGATTTTTTTTTTAAATAAAAAGGGGCAACAAGCAAACGATCCACCTGATGGTAAGTAACTATCTTTCCTCATAGACATCTGCAGAGGAGTTGCGAATGCGTTGCAGGCTTTTAAGGGACCTAAAGACGCGACTCTTGAAACCCCATATTAAAGTGCTCAGGGAAAACCTGAGGAGGAAAATCATTCCACATTTTGCAAGTGCGAGGTAAAAAGAATTCAATAGTCTTTATATTTTCTAAAATATTTTCCATTTCTTACTTGAAATGTAATAAATTTCAATTCATTATATCTGTTAATTTGATATCTTTTGATAAATGACTTCCTTCATTCTGTCAACGGTTGTTTTGTATGAAATATCATGAAAACTCATTGAACTAATATTGGTATCTACATTAAAAAATATACGTTTTGTTGTATGGTATTTTACTATACGGCAACAAATATCTTGATCATATCACATTTAATTAAAATTTGTCCAGTGGTTTTCTCGTGATGCTTGCTTAGACAGACAGACAAACACACAACAATCTTAAAAACTATAAATTCGGTCTCTGTATCGATAATAATGACTAATTCAATAAGATTTTCCAAAAAAAAAAAATTTTATATCCTTATTCGACTCAGAATTTTATTATATGAATAGTATGGTTTAATTATTTTAAGATTAGACATGATGAGAGCGCCAATCAGCTACATGACCTAAAACATCGTGACGGACGTCCAGGCATAAGAAAAGTTGGATAAATTATAATTTACCGTTACATTAACTTTGAATATGAATCTGCACTTGATGTCGCACTCATTCTTGGATTCATTATAGAATTTATAAAGTAATATAAGTTTTTTCATAGAAGTTAAGATTTTTTATAAAAAATACTTTCTTTTGTCAGCAATTCTTTCGAATAACAAGATTTAAAAAATTGGGCAAGTGCTAGTTTGATTTGTAAACCGAGGGTTTTGTAGCATGAAACATTAAAATAAGTTTATAATTGCAACTTTTTTTGTGAAGTACCTAGAAGTTTAAGGTTTTCGGATTTTTTATCTACTACTGTACTACAATACATTGTTTTTTTTGTCAAATTTCATGTTTCTAGGTCAACAAGAAGTACCCGGTTTGTAATGGGAAGTATAGATTTGATTCCCTTGTGAATGTCAAAATATGCGACATAAACGGTCATATCTTTTGATTGCGTTTATTTTGATTGCAGACCTGAGTGTTTTGTATTAATTTTAACTTTATACTTCCAGGAGTCCCTGAGAAAAAGGAACTTGATAGACAGATAGAGAGACAGACTGATAGAGGATTCCTTTTTCCTTTTAACTGCTGAGCACGGGCCTCCCTTCAGTACGAGAGGGATCAGGCTACAGTCTACCACGCTGGCTAAGTGCGAATTGACGGACTTCACATGTCTTTTGAAAACATGCTAGGTTTTCTCAGACATGCAGATTTCCTCATAATGTTTGCCTTTACAGTAGCGGTAATCATGTTAGAAATGATTCGCACATGAAAATATCAGAGGTGTGAGATCTCGGATTTGAACCCGCTTAACTCGCTTTCCCAAGCGAGCGCGTTACCACTGGGTTACCACTGCCTTCACCTAAGTACCTAAGGTATCCAAAATTAATTCTCTCTTTAATATTAATCTCAAGACAGATTTGTCAACAATTGGAATGTTAAACGCTTTTATTGTACCTACATCATAACCAAATGCCACCTGGCATTTAATTAAGTCTAATAATTTCATCCAATAGTTTGAGAATCGATAAAGTTGTGCTTGAAACTACGTTTTCAAGATTCTTAGATTACACACAAAAGCACTAGAAGTGGCATCTTCAACTTTATTGTGTTATCATGTTACAAAATACAGATATTTTTAGAGTGTGAAGCGTGATGAATAGACAAGAATAATATACTTTGGTCGAGTGCTTTTCCAAAAATACAGAAGCTATTAAACAATTACTTTTTTCGCAAATTGCATATTTAAAAAAAAAAAAACTAATAATATTTTCTTAGATTTACGCGAATATTCGACATTTTAAATAAAATACTTTTTTTGATATACATATTTTTAGGAACCAGAGGTGAAATTTAAATAAAAAAAACAATAACGGCCACTTACACACATTTACACTTTAATAGAAATTTAAACAAAATCATTTAAAAAAATAAAAGAGTTCTAATATATTAACAATTTATCTAAATTACAAAAATAGGCAAGTTGACTTTACAAACGGACAGGGGTTCCCCTTACACTTGTTAACAGTACACAAAATTCGTGCCGAATGAAGCGCGCACAGGCTTATATAAACTCGCCAACACCACCACTAATTGTCATCCCTTCCATGATGACGTCTCCTCACTATTCTTCTAATAATATATATTATACAACTATTTCACGACACGTTTGGTTCAGTTTGTAGTGACCCTACTTGCTGTGCCTGTGGTCGCGGGTTCGAGTCCCGCTGGGGGTATTCGTTTGTGTGATAAGCACGAATATTTGTACTCCAGTCATGGGTGTTTATATTTACAATATGTATGTATTTAAAGTTATATATGTGTAGTGTATCAACTATCTGGTTTTCATAACACAAGAATCGTAGCTTTCCATGGAACTAGATGGTGCCGTGTGTTAATGTCCCAACATACCAACATTTTTGAACTTTTTATTTTCAATGCTAACAAACATTTGAATTGTTGGGACAAAAAATTAAAAATAAAATCCCGATGAAATCCGAAACAATTTTATTTATAACAACTGGTAATAGTTACATTTTCGCACTCCCATCAACCCATCCCTTATGGAGGTCGAGTCCTTATCGGTTTCCGATCCATCAAAGGTCAAGGTCGACACCCACTGAACTCGATGTGGTGTAACCTCGAACAGAGAGCTCATTAGAAGGGATACAAACATACATCACAAACGAATTTTTCTTCAATTATTATCGTAACTAGCGACTCACACTCGCTCCGCTCGAGTACGTCCCTACTTACGTTTTAACGTTTAGTATAGATTTCTCAGAAATAAGATATTTAGCCGCAGTAAAAAGTATCTTGACCCGGATAACCAGCTATCAACATACCAATTCATCAAAATCCCTCCAGTGGTTTTTCTGTGATGCGGTAACAGACAGACAGACAGACAAAAATTCTAAAACCTATAGATTCGGCCTCTGCATTGGTAATAATGTTTATTTCAATAAGATTTTCCAAAAAATATTGAATGTACAGATTCGGCTTAGTTACAATTTTATTATATGTATAGATTATTTCTCAAAAATACTGTATTTTCATGACAGAAACTGACTAACTTAAATTCTTTTGCACTTCTTTTATTTACTTTATCCTTAGTTTTTGCCTCTAACCTAACGTATGTCAAATTAAAGAATCGTCTTTATTGACGAACGTAGCATTTGTAAAAGTATGACATAATATTCGTGTTCACATGAATGTTATGTTACGGCTCTATTTGGTTACTAGTCTATTTTCATTGAGACTATTTCATTTCACTCGACATTTACTGCACATTTTAATATATTATGAGTGATACTCTTAAAATAAATCTTCTAGACCAAAATAATGCGTGATATAGGAATATTCGAGCCGGGAATCGAACCCAGGACATCCGGATGTGCAACCACACATGCTAACTACTACACTACTGAGGCAGTGAAAGTATAAAGTAATGAAGACTATCGTTTCTCGTGGCATCAGTTTGCGTCACTAGTGAGTAAGGTCCTAAATATTGCTGTTGTTGAAAAGTATTTGTTAGTGCGGCAGGACAATAAATTTAATATAATAATCATAATTAACACGAAAGCAGTTCTATCAAGATATTTTAAAAATAATAATGAAATAAATAAAATATTAACTTTTTCATATCAAGCAATATCATTTTAAAGCAATTATGAGTGTCTGTCATAATTACTCAGGAACGGCATAATCTTTACAATAATGAATTATTAGTGAAAATTCGCGATAAAAAGCTCGCAAACAGTGAACATTTAGTGTCATTTGACATATTTCTATAGGTCTCTACTTTACACTAGCGCCTCTCGCGGCAAATTCAAGCGTAGTAGCCCATATTACTGAAGCAATCGTGCCCGATTGGCATCTGGGTCAACCTCCATATCAGGACTGCATCGACTTCTAAACCAGCTATCGACCGTCATGGCACCCAGTTAGCGTGTTCATTAGAATAAAATAACATCAGCTTTTACTTTTTATAAATAGGTATATTTTTAACGTGAACTTATTTATTATCATTTACCCTTAAACGTAACAATTTAAATAAATAAATTACATTTTAAAGTTATCTTGTATCGTTTACTATTACTCCTGCCATGTAAATTTAGTTGAATCCTGTTTAGGATTCGTAAATTAATAGTCAAGTGAATTTAGGTCGGTTTTATTTAGGATAAATAAACTTCCGAGCACTCCTGATAACGGTTGTTTGAAATTTATCTTAATACAATGAAAAATAAATAAATATAGTCAAAGCAAGTTATTACCTAGTACTGCTTTTTATGACAAAGGTGACGGGTTCGGTCCTCATTCATATAAAGGAGGTTTTATGACTCCGCACCTAAACTAGAGAATGCTATTCAAATTACACTTATGTTATGTCTATATGTATAGTTTATGGTATGTTCATTTAAAAAAAAACCTTTTTACTTGTTTAAGGTGTGTTTCAGACAGACTATAAAATGAATTGACTATAAATGGTGGAAATCTGTTATAAAATACTGTATAGTGGATAATAAAGGCAATTTAAACTGCCTTGGTAGTGTAAGTGGTGTACGGCTGTACATTCGGAGGTCTTGGATTCGAGTCCCGAGTCGGGTTAAGTTTAGTTATTGAATCTTTCTGTTTAGTAAGCCTCAGTAACAACCCAGAGTTGGAAAGTTGGCAGTGTTTCTCCCCGTGCCTTAGAGAGCACGTGTCGCGTCGGTCCTGCGTCTTAACTCTCACCGGTCGTGTGAAATAGTCGTCCCACCGACGTATGAGAGTGACAGGAATGAGACTTGTGTCTACGCGTACACTTTTGCACTATAATATCTCCTGCACAGTTGGCTAGTCTCAATGAGATTGGCCGCCGTGACCGGAATTGGCCGGGAGGATATTATTTTTACATAATAAATTTTTTTTTCCATTACTTAATTATATTTTGTCTCCTGCTTTTTTAATTTAGACCATGCCCAAAAAATTACAGACAGTTGGTAGCTTATACGTAGTTAGAATTAAACATAATATATAAATTAATATAGGTATATTAGATTTGGCTCTGTAAGTAAATTATAATTTAAAAAACTAAGAAAACACACTTTAATGACGAACCGAACTGAAAAGTAAAAATAATTAGAGTACCCAAAGGGTAAAACGGGTAGTTAAAAATCACGTTCAAAGATTCCGTTACATAAATAGATACAGGTGAAGCTAATGAAAGCTTGTTAAAAACAATATGGATCCCAAACTTTCCACAGCCAGACCACTAACAATGTAAACCCTTGTCTTAGACCGCAATTCTTACCTGACGTTTATTTACCTCAAGTACTTACATTTATCAAGTTAAAGTTTGATGGTCATTAAGTTAAAGTTTGATAATTTGTATTGCTGTGGTAGATAGTGGGTTCAATACCCCATCAAATTTGATTTTATTATTTTGGGGGTAGGTTATCTCTAATGTCCTAATTACCTAGAGGTGATATGAAAATTAACTATACACTAGGAATTGAAATTCGATCATGATCGTTATTTACCTTATATAGGTATATAAAAAAACTGTGAATTTTGAAGTAAAACTTCTTTACGCACGCTTGACTTAGGGGGTAAGCTGGTGTATGCGTTACGAACAAATGTACGTACGTTTGTTGCCATGGTAACCGTTGTTATTGTCTGACAAATGATATATAATATTATATTCTTTCCTTAAATGATATTCTATAAATATATGATTGTGATATGCCTAATATGCATTATTTTTAGTATCTCACCTATCCTAATTATTTAAAATATAAATTAAATTTCATATAGAGTACCGATAACCTACAGAAGTTTTACTTCTTGCGCGTGTACACATTCATACACGCACTCTTAATTTTTTTTTTTAATTAATAACACTAAAGCACGTCAATAGCTACTAAACAAAAAGCACTATACATATGTATAGTAGATATTGAAGTTGTATTAATGGTAAAATCTAATATATAAATATCTCGTATTACAGTGTTTGTGGTCGAACTCCTGCGAAACAGCTCGACCGATTTTATAGATATTTTTGTATATGTGGTAGGTATAAGTATAGGTCGTAAAGTATTTTTACCCTCTTACCCCTACCCCCCATTTTATAAGTAACTAGGGGCCAACACGAGCAGAGAGAGGGTGAGTCGCTAGTATTAAAATAATAGTTTGTTTGTAATTTAATAATAATGTTAATCTAATGTATACCTAATTAATTAAAAAAAAATATTATAGTAATATTATAATTTTAATAAAAACATATAAATTATAAATAAATAAAACTGATTCGTAATATTTTAATAAATAATAATAAATAATTTACAATTAATTAATAATCAGGTATAATTTGTTAAATATAAAATTGGTTGAAATAAAGTTAAATTTACATACTAACGTATTTACATAAAGTTATGGTAATAGAATAAATAAATTATTTTTATTCGTTTTATTTATCGCAAATGTCACATTAATTGGGCAACATAATGATGTAATAATGAAGATTGATCGTGGAAAGCTCAGATTAAAAAAACGTGATTTGATGAATCACAGTTATAATACCTACACTTGAAATGGAGATAACTTATACGAGAAAAACTTATGGAACTCTGAACAAACACTATTTTTAATCGATTTAATTATCATGCCAGTAAATACTAATCGAACTAGTACTAAAAAAGTGAAAACTTTTATGTATGTTTGTCACTTCATACTAAATTGGCTGGTTTTCGATGAAATTTAATACAACCGAAAAAATCCGAAAATATAGTTTTATTTAAAATGTCAAATCTATATATATACGAATGTCTGTACATAGAAGAAAAATGCTAAAAACCGAGTCAGGGGGATGTAAGAAGAGAATAGAACTAATCCAGATTTTTTTCAAATTTTTTGTTTGTTTGTTTGTACGGATTAATCTCTGAAACTATTGGACCGTTTTAACTGAAATTTTGAACGGTAGTACCTTATATCCGCGGTCAACATTTAAGATACTTTTTATCCCGGAAAATTAAAGAGTTCCCGTGGGATAGTTACAAAACTATAGTAACTTATACAGCTTAGTACACAAAAACTACTGATTGGATTTTAATGAAACCTTACAATAATATAGTTCATACATCAGAATAATAAATAGGATACTTTTTATCCTGGAAAAATGTGCGGTTCCCGTGGGATAGATTTGTTTTTGTTTGTCTAGAGGCAAACCCGAGCGAAGCGAGGGTGAGCCGCTAGTATTCGAATAAACAACAATTAATTTAAAAGAATCTGTACGTGAAAGTAATATAAAGCAGTAATGTTATATGAACAAATAGCGACCTTTACTGGATACCTGATTTGGCTTCCCTTCGTTAACTTGCTCTTTTTATTTATTTGGCGCAGACAGAATTAAAAGGCTAAAGCTACTGAATTCGTTAAAATGGAAGGTTTTACTTCGAATTTTCAATGGCGGTGTTGCCACAAGCATATAAAGTTAATAAATTTGTTGAGAAACGTAATCAGCAAAATTAGTATATAAGTATAGTAGATAGTGTTCGTATGTTTATTCCATGTATGTTTAAATAGCTGGAAAGGTATGAATGAAATTTTGTACACGAAAAGACTCTGACCTTAACTAACAGATTAGGTATTTTTAAAGTAAAAATACGTGTGTGTGTATATTCTCTATACTAATATTATAAAAAGGTAAAGTTTGTGTGTTAGTGAGTTTGTGACGTTGTAGGGGGTAATCTCTGGATCTACTGAACGGATTTAGATGAAATTTGGTAAGACGATAGCTTGAAACCCTGGAATGGACATAGGTTCGTTTTTATACCGGAACTCATCCCTTAAGGGGGTGAAAATGGGGATGAATGTTTGTATGGAAATCAACCTTGGAGCGTAGTGAGTCGCTGGTGTAAAATAAAACAACTTAAGTATAAAAGTGACATCGTATCTAATGATAAACTGAAAGTTTTAAATTTCAGTAAAACAACGAATTTCGATGTAAATGGCTGTAACGATTTGGATCAAATCTTGTATTTAGATAAGGTTTTGTTTTTTAAGTTTATCTATGTATTTATCTGGAAAAAAATACACGATTTTTCACAAAAAGACAGGTTTTTATAACTAATTTTATTACAGCCTTTTCCTATTTATTCTCATGTCATAATTGCGTAAATGTTTATGCTACTTGAAGGTTAATAGATAACCCCTACTAAAAGCGAGCCATGCGAAGCTCCGTCGCCCAGGTTACAACATTATTATACAATCTATACTAATATCATAAAGAAGCAGAGTTTGTTTGTTTGACTGATCGCGCTAACCTCAGAAATTACTAATCTAATTTGAAAAATTCTTCCTGCATTACATAGCCCGTTTATTGAGGAAGGCTATAGGATATATATCATATAGTTAGTATAGTATATCTATTCTATACTAACCGTCAAAAGACTAAAAGTGCAGCGAGGGTGAGTCGAGAGTGAGAGTTTCCAACTCATTTATTTAATAAATATCCACGTTTATTCATTAAATATGTTAATATCACTACATCTTCCCTTCAATGAGAAAATTATGTGAGAAATAAAAATATGCAAATTAATAAAAAACTAAAATAATAAAAAAAAAAATTATGAAGTAATTTTTTTTTTACCTTTTCGGTTATTTTTCGGGTATTTATTTGTGTTTTTTTTACATTCTCCGTGACCGTGAAAAAGCATTGAAAACTTCGGAAATCAAAAATACAAAAAAAAACATCCGCGAAAAAATCAGAAAAAATAGCTTTATTTAAAATGTCGAATATTTGTGTAAATCTAAGAAAGTATTATATTATACAATTTTGTATTTATTAATTTAAATAATTTATATATTTATTCGTTACTAGCGACTCACCCTCGCTTCGCTCGGGTTCGTCCCTAGGTCGATTCCCCATACAAACTTTCATCCCTATTTTCACCCCTTTAAAGCATGATTTCCGCAATAAAAAATATCCTATCTCCTTTCCAAGGTTTCAAACTATCTTTTTACCAAATTTCATCTAAATCGGTCCAGTAGTTTTTTAAGTTTATTCGTGACAACAAAAATACAAATCTTTCCTCTTACTTTCTAGTATTGTGGATAATACAAATTCATAATAAAATTTCATATTTATTTTGACAATTTCATGTTAATTTACACCTAAGGTAGTATGGAGTTATAAATATCGTGCTAAATATATACCTACTAATAGTTGTAATAAAGAGATGAATTTTGTAGGAAAAGGTAATCTTTGAAATTAGAGATCCAATGCTGAAAATTGTTTCACTAATATGAAGCTATATTACCACCGAGTGCTTTAGACTATTTTTTATTCCACAAAAAATGTGTTTACTCTCAGAAGTCATAATAACTTTAATTTAGTCGAAAAAAATGGCCATTAGTTTACTTTTCTCGGCTAGGTACCGAGGGAAACCCCTAAGCGAACCGAGAATAATAAATAAATTATCCAAATAATAATAATAAATGATATTTTAAATCATTGTTTGTTCGTTTTATTTATAAATATGTAAATAAATATGTTGGGACATTAACACACAACACCATCTAGTTCCATGGTAAGCTACGAGGCTTGTGTTATGGATACCAGATAGTTGATACACTACACACATATATATATATATATATATATATATATATATATATATATATATATATATATATATATAACTTTAAATACATACATGTTATAAATATAAACACCCATGACTAGAGTACAAACATTCGTGCTCATCACACAAATGAATGAAATGCTTATAATATAAATTATAATATATATTGTTCAATCCTCCAAGCCAGATAATACCGCTTTTTTCCTTCTTTCTTTTCTCTCTTTATTTGTATTCCCTTAATTATCTCCATTGGCACCGTAGTAAGTAAATAAAATGTTTGTCCTAAACATATTTATTCTAGAAAGAGCAACTGGTATATTAATATAGTAATTTTTAATTTGTACCTACGTGTTTCATCTATACATATTATAATAAATTTGTAACGGAGTCGAATCTGTATATTAGATATTTTTTTGGAAAATCTTATTGAAATAGGCGTTATTATCGATACAGAGGCTGAATCTATAGTTTTTAGTATTTTTGTCTGTCTGTCTGGGAACGCATCATGAGAAAAATGAAATTTGGTACGATGATAGCTGGTTATTCGGGTCAACATATAGGATACGTTTTACTGCGGGAAAATATTTCATCTCTGAGAAATCTATACTATCAAGGAAGGAAGCGAACTCGAGCAGAGCGAGGGTGAGTCGCTAGTACTTTACATTATATAATATTATGTAAGCCCACGAGCCTTCACAAAACCATATTTGACGTACATAATTCTAAATTAATCTTTATTTAAAATATACATTAATTTCTTATTACTTATTACTAATACTTAAACTATTTTTTACCACAAAAAAAATATACCACGTTTAAATTATCATATATTAATAGAAACATAAAAAAACTAAATAAGACATTCAATAAGACTTGTTCAACATAATGCCATCATAGAAGCTGTATGAAGCTCGTCCAATGCCATTATATTACGGCGTATAACTGAAGGGTCGTGACCTCTTGACCCCTTAGCAAACCAACAACGATATCCTCTAAGCTACCAAGCTTATATTATCTACATAAGCTTTCTGTGCACTTGAAAAGCTTTAACCATTATTCGTGTTACGTAAACAGTTATTTGATACCTGCTACTAAGTTATGTGTATAATAAAATTGTAACTGAGTCGAATCTGTATATAAAATAATTTTTGGAAAATCTTTTTGAAATAGTCATTATTATCGATACAGAGACCAAATCTATAGTTTTTGGCATTTTTGTCTGTCTGTCTGTCTGTCTGAGGGATTTTAATGAAATTTGGTATGATAATATCTGGTTATCCGAGTCAACAAATATGAAAATATCTAATCTCTGAGAAATTTGTACTAAACATCAAAACGTAAGTAGGGACAAACCCGAGGGTGAGTCGCTAGTAATAATTAAGGAGTTGAAATATCAATAAGATAGTTCAACGCACAAAGAGTAAACGTATAAACACTATCTTTTTTTTAATGCGATTCAGTGACAAACGAGCAGACAGACCACCTGATGGAAAGCAGTACCTGTCGCCCATAACACCTACAGTTCATGCACTTAGGATTCTTCTATAAATGTATACTAATTTAGCTAATTTATTATTCAACGTAACTCGTACGTACTCAGCATGTAGAAAAACCCTGTAATGCACAACCCAGACATTTTATAAAATGACACTAGTAATAACTATTAATAACGACTTATCCTCGCTGCGCTTGCGACCATTGAATGAGTCTGGTGGATGATTATCTTATAATAATGTCTCACGTAAATTTCGAAAACCAATTCCGCCTTAAAGGCTTCAATAATTACGTTTAAACTAAATCTATGTTTTACCTTTTTCTTAGTTTTTATAAAGTTTTGCGTTTAAGCCCTGCTTGACAAGGGCTTTCTCATGTGTGAAGAATTACACCATAGACCCCATGCTAGCAAATGCAGATGTGGACTTATGTTTTCCTCAAACCAGTCATATCCTTTTAGATATGTTGAGTTCTTCATAATGTATTATTTACCGCATTACCAATTACAAAACATAATGAAAATGCAAATGGAAATCTCAGAGATGCGAGACTTGGGTTTAAAGTCGCTCTTCTTGGCTTTCGAGGCGAACACGGTGTATCTGTTACTATTCCAACTCTAAATTCAGGATAGGTAGATATTGTATTTAATCAATACATACTCGTATATTATGGTAGCAACACCAGATCTAACTTATCCTTGTCTGTCATCTCTATAATAAATACAAAACTCTTATAATCATTTGGAAAAAGCTAACACCATTTTAAAAAGCTGTAATTTTTTTATCAAATATAGTATGTAGATATATGTAGATAGAGTCATCCCAATTAAATTAGTGCGTACTGGACATTAGTTTTAGTATTATGTAAGAGATCGATATACATACTTATACATGAATAGAGAACAAACCTGTGTATTTTTAAGCGATGAAAAACGTTATCGGTTAAAAAACACATTCAAATTCAAAAAAGATAACGTTTACGATAACCTAAAAAAATATTTGTGTTTAGCAAGTACTCTGCAGCTGATGATCCTTTAATATTACTTCTAATCTTTTATTGCTTTTTAAACTCAAGCCTTAGTTTTATGGTTAGACATTAATCTTTTCCATATGCAGAGTTTTAATAATCTCTTGGGAGTAACAGTTAAAGTAGAGGATATCGTAGATTTTATTCCCGATTGATGCTTTATATAAAAAAAATATAAAATTATTAACCTCATAACTTTTTGCGTGAGCATAGAAATGAATGATACACGTACTTCTAACGAAAGCTAATCTAATAGAGACCGTTACGTGTGTAGCATTATTTTGTTAATTTAGCTCCATACTCGTCAGAGTACAGTGATACTGTAACTAAATCTAACATTATATCAACTCGTTCGATATCAATACCATTTTTATAAGATATAAGTGTCTTTTCGTTCAATCTACTTTGTCTGGCTTAAAAGCTCCTAAGCTCTGACAAGGTCTGACAAGATGAAAACAGCCTACTTGCCGCTCTATGTTATATTAAATAATAAATATACACACGTATTTTATTTTTATGTTTGGTTAACTTTACTTCACTTAAAATCGAAAGATAATACTTTCTTAGATTTATGCGAATATTTGATATCTATACATATAATAAAAATGTAACTGAGCCGAATCTGTACATTAAATATTTTTTTGGAAAATCTTATTGAAATAGACTTTATTATCGATATAGAAGCCAAATTTATAGTTTTTAGAATTTTTGTCTGTCTGTCTGTCTGTCTGTTAGTGCATCGCGAGAAAATCTCTAAAAAGATTTTGATGAAATTTGGTATGATGATAGCTGGTTATCCGGCTCAATATATATAGGATACTTTTTACTTTGGAAAAATATTTCATCTCTGAGCTAAACGTTAAAACGTAACTAGGGACGAACCCGATCGAAGCGAGGATGATTTGCTAGTTTTAAATAAAACTATCTTGTCGGATTATTTCGAGGATTTGATTTTTGGTCTCTAAAGTTTCGAATGCTTTACAGCAATCATGGTCACGGGATAGACTGAAGTGACTGGAAATAAAATGAAATGAAATAAACTTTATTCAATTAGACTTATTACAAGTGCTTTTGAATCGTCAGTGAAGTCTGTCCGTGAGGAAGTTACCACCGGCTCGGAAGCAGTTCTGCTGAGAAAAGCCGGCAAGAAACTCAGCAGTTGCTCTTTTAAATATCGATATTACATTTATTTTATTAACATAACAATTTAGATAGCCCGCATATGAGTCAATAATACTTAATTCCACACATTTTCATCAAAAAGAAACGCTTGAACCGTGTAATATGCTTTGCCCAATAAAACATTTTTAATTATCTTTAAATTTTTGTAAAGGTAAGTCTAGGACATTTTGTGGAATCTTATTAAATATGCGTATACTCACGCCCACGAAGGATTTATTCACCATTTGGAGCCGAAATCTAGGCGTAACAAGCTTATTTCTATTCCTAGTGTTTATTGTGTGTCTATCACTGTTTTTTTCATAATTATTTAGATTTTTGCGAACAAATAATATATTACACAGTATATATTGTGACGCAACCCTAAAAATATCGATTTTTTTGAAAACATCTTGCAGGGAACCACGAGCTCTTAATCATAAATATCAAATTAATTTCCGCGGCACTACCCCAAAGAAGTATTCCGTACGATAAAACACTATAAAATTAACTAAAATATATAAGTCGGGCAGTGTTAATATCCGTTAAGTTTTTAATTTTCCTAACTGCATAGGCGGCGGAGCTGAGTTCCACTGGAGTTTAGAGTCTAGTGTTATACCTAAAAATACTGCTGATTCAGTTATTTCCAGTATTTCATTATTCATAATCAGGCTAAAATTTTGCTTTTTTACATTATGCAATGTAAATTCGACACATTTTGTTTTTTTTTACATTTAAAACTAGGTTATTTAATTCGAACCAGCAAAGTATACGCGACAATGCACTGTTTACTTCGTCATGCTACATCAGGTTTGCTACGCTCAACTTTAAAAATTAAGGAGGTATCATCAGCAAAGAGTACAATATCGCATAATTTCGTTTGGCTCAGTTTGTAGTGACCCTACTTTCTGCGCCAGTGGTCGCGGGTTCGAGTCCCGCTGGGGGCATTCATTCAAGTGTGATGAGCACGAATGTTTGTTCTCCAGTCATGGGTGTTTATATTTATAATATGTATGTATTTAAAGTTATATACGTGTAGTATATCAACTATCTGGTATCCATAACACAGGCTTTTTAGCTTACCATGGAACTAGATGGTGCTGTGTGTTAATGTCCCAGCATATTTATTTATTTATTTATTTATTTATTAATTTATTTACGTAGAAAGGTAAATCATTAATATATATAAAGAATAAAAAAGGGGCCAAGAATAGATCCTTGTGGAACACCCATTTTTAGTAGAGATCCAGAAAATTTTACATTATTTACATCAACCCTCTGGATTCTCTGATTAAGGTATGAAGCAACAAGATCAAGCGCAGCGTCCTGAATCCCATAATGATTTAGTTTAAGCAAAAGTGTTTGATGATCTACACAATCAAAAGCTTTAGACAAATCGCAAAATACACCAATAGCATTCTGCGATTTCTCCTATGCATGGTAAATGTGCCTAAGAAGCGCCGCATCCGCATCAGTTGTAGATTTACCTTTGGTAACGCCATACTGTTCACTGTGCATAACATTGTTACAATAAAAAAAAAAAAAAACTTAATTGGTTTAAAATTATTTTTTCAAATATTTTGCTTAATGCTGGTAGTATTGAAATAGGCCTTTAATTTCCAGGTTGAAACCTATCCCCACTTTTAAACGAAGGTATTACTTTACTATGTTTCATTAAATAGAGGAATGTACCGCTATCTACACATTTATTAAAAATAGAAGCTAAATAAGAAGCGATATTTATTATAATATGACTCAGCAATTTTTTTGACATACCCCATAAATCACTGGTCTTTTTTGAATTTAAGGTTTTAAATATTTTTACTATGTCCTTCTATTGGAGTCTAGAATATCGCATAGGATACTTTTTATATATAGATATTTGATATTTTTTTTTGTTTTGTTTTTCAATAGGGACGAAGCGATGGGTCGCTAGTAAATAATAAATATAGATAGCTTTATCATCAAGAGAAATATCTATAAACTGTCCCAGTATTTTACTATAATATTTCTTTATATATGATATAATAATAAATACGTTATATATCAATATACATATATATCGATTAATACGATCGAATCGAATACGATTATAATATGATTATTTTTAGTAATATATATTCATATATTTTATATGGTTATTTAAGTAATTACGAATATATTTCCCTCCCACTCTTACAGGTTGACTAGAAATCATCTTCTTAAATAAAAGTACATCTTTGCTTATGTCGTTTTATTTATATGTGCAATAAAAAATCTATACATATAATATAATTGTAACTAAGCCGAATCTGTACATTAAATATTTTTTGGAAAATCTTATTGAAATAGACATTATTATCGTTACAGAGGCCGAATCTATAGTTTTTAGAATTTTTGTCTGTCTGTCTGACTGTCTGTTACCGCATCATGGAAAAACCACTGCAGGGATTTTGATGAAATTTGGTATGGTGATAGCTAGTTATCTGGGTCAACTTATAGGATACTTTTTACCGCGGGAAAATATCTCATCTCTGTGAAATCTATACTAAACGTCAAAACGTAAGTAGGGACGAACCCGAGCGGAGCGAGGGTGAGTCGCTAGTATATAATAAATATACATACCACGTGGACAAACAGTAATAAATCTAAGGTGTCCTCATAACAGATCACCGTTATTCATCGTCATAGGAACGTAATTCCTAGAAGGGCTGAAAGCTCCATCAATCATCTTTGATAGAGCCTATACGACGTGTAAACACTGAATTTTGTGTTTGAAAAGGACGCCCATCTTAAGCTTCAATGAATCACCTGAAATGTATAGGGTTAGATATTTTCTCATATATTTAGAAGGCCGAAAGTAAATATTAATAAAAACTTACTTCAAAAAAACCAAATAAAAATCATTTTAAAAATAATTATTTCTCTACAAGAGTAAGTTTTCTTAAAAAAATATAGCACTTACAGAATAACCTATATATAAATAACCTACACATAAAAAACAATCTAAAAATACATAATGAAAATTGGTTATTTATGTTTCACCTTATTTGTATACCTCTTTATTTCAAAGTCAATCAAAAGTCCTTGGATCAAGTAGAATTATTATATTATATATATGAAACTATGTATAAGAATTATTTAATGAAATCAAACCCATTGCTTATGAACACCATAGGTCCATTTATTTGCCAGAAGAATCAAATCGACTGGTACAGTATTAGATTTTATAGCCTACGCTTCTGTGGCTTCGCTGAGCTTTTGGAAATTACTTATAGATTTAGATTTCCTGAACCACATCCAAAGTGGATCCACATATTCAATCTTTATCTATAAAGCTTTGAAGTTAAAATCTCGTCCTGTTTTGCACCTGCTGAAGATAAGCTTCTGAACTTCCATTTTTAAAAATTATTAAATATAATACACCGTTGTGTATAGTTGACTGAGCGAAGTAATATTTGAATTTTTGTAAAATGAAAATAAGTAAAAGCAAGTGGGAGTTGGACTCGCGCATGAAGGGTTCTATACCACAATCGTTTTTTTTTTTGTAATTGGCATGACATCTTTTTGAGATTCGCTATCTTGGTTTTTTATTACTTGTTTTTATAGCGGCAATAGAAATATACACTATGTGAAAATTTCAACTCTCTACCTATTACGTTTCATGAGATACAACCCATTGACAGACGGACGGAGTTTCGTTGGCACCCTTCGGGTACGGAACCCTAAAAATCTGTATAATTGAACATAGCTTGAAGCAAATTTTTGTTTTCTACCCCCTGGGTCGTGTTTGTTAATATGTTTTATGGTTTCAAAAAATATATTTCGCCTGGAAAAAGAGTGAGTGGTCCATGACATAGATCGGGATAGGGATCTTAGACTATTGTATAGAATATTATAAATACTCGTACCATAGGCATATGATAATAAAATAGAAAACAATCATCTCGATTATTGGAGGATTTGTAAGAAATGAAAAGTATCAATTTTGTTTATGAAAAACAATCTATCGTTCTGAAACTCTTCAAAATTATATTGACACAGTCTAAAAACCAGGATTAATAAAATTTGGTCGATTTTTTTTTTCAGATCACAGTGAATGTAATGTATAAAATTCATATTTTAGAATATATATCTATACGAGTATATCTATTTATAACAGAACCAAATCATAACTGACTTGATAGCTGCAATAAAAAATAAATGTAAGGTCTAAAAAAATAATAATTACGTTTGGAATTGCACATAACCTTTCTTTTTCTGAAGTTGGTTAAAATGAGGCTAATCACACACAATAATCTGAACATTCTGGTTTTTTTATTTTTAATAAAAAAAAATCAAGTCTAACCTAAAAATTCTAACAGTTATATTTTGTTGTGTTAGCTTAGTGGTCGAAAATGACCATAACCAAATACCATACCACATTACAATTTTGATATATGCATCAGAAAATTTGAGGTAATATATAAAATAAATATATTGGGACATTAACACACAGCACCATCTAATTCCAGGGTACGCTACAACCCGGGGGAGAGCCAACTCCTACCGGGCGCGTCCCCAGGTGGCGGATCGGGGAACGCCACCCGCTTGGACCCAGCGGGTGGTACCGGAGAAATCCGGCGCGGACCAAAGCAGGACGGGGCCGCTCTCCGTTGAGGCTTCGGCTTCCGGAGTTGCGGCCACCGGGAGCGGGGCCGCTTCGGCGGTCTCGTGACCGGAGGGCGGGGACCGGTTGCGGGACTGTGAGGGCAAGCTCGTAACCGGTAGAGGGGAAGGCCGCGGTGGGAGAGGAGTGCCGGTATTTCGGTGCGCCGTTCTCCCTGCCCCCCGCGGCCTTGACGGGGCTGCCACCGTCTTAGATGGCAGACGCGGTGGGGCTGCAGGGGAAGAGGAGTGTCGGTGTGTCGTTGCCGCTCTCCCTGTCCTCTGCAGCCGATTGAAGGGTGCCCACTTCGGTGGGCGGCGTGGTTTAATGGGGCTGCTCCGGGTACTTCTCTGATTCAGCAGAGTGGACTGTGGAGCAGCCCCATTGGTTTGGTGGCCGTCAGGCCTGCCGCCGGGGCGTCGCGGTAGTTATGCGTAAGCGATCCCGCGGCGTCCCACTAAGGCGGAGGGGAGGGGAAAGTTGGGGTTTAGTGGGTAGTACCGGCTCTTCTAGCCGGTGAGCCCCACATAACCACCTGGGGGATAGGTGGTATGCGTAAATGCATTCCCCAACTATAAAAAAAAAAAAAAAAAAAGGGTACGCTACAAGGCTTGTGCTATGGATACCAGAGTTGATACACTACACATATACAACTTTAAATACATACATATTATAAATATAAACACCCATGTTTGGAGTACAAAATTTCGAGCTCATCACAAAAAATTAATGCCCCTAGCGGACTCGAACCCGCGTTCACTGGCACAGCATGTAGGATCACTACAAACTGAGCCAAACCTGTCGTTGAAAACATATATGAATAGAATTTACCTATCTATATAAATAAAAACTAAATATTTCCATAATTGTTTATTAATAATACTAAAACTAATAGCTACTAAACAAAAAAGAAAAGAAAATCGGTTGACGAACAGAGGAAAAAAGATACTGAATTGTTTTGACTTTTCCTATTTGTATATAGGTTTTAGGTACTTTAATCATTAAATATCTTGAGACAATAGTATATGGTATACGCAGAGTTAAACCCTCCTCACTTCGGACTAATTATTACATTAAACTCCATTACTAGAGATGTCAACTCGTATTATTCAGTTTTGAAATAATTTGCCAACGGCTTTGCACCCATTTGTCTTTCTAATATGATAGTATTTGCGAGTGGAAGACGAAGAGATATGACGGATTTTGATGTTTTAAACTTATAGAGGTCATAACATAGTAATACATAGGCTTTGATTTATAAAGATATGATGATGTCCGCCTCCTGGCCGACTTCAGCTACGGCGGTCAGTCTCACTGAGACTAGTGTACGCACAGACACAAGTGCACTCTCAAATTCCGATGGGATGACAATTTGATACGACCGGAGAGAGATCAGGCGCAGAACCAACGTGGCATGTGCTCTGCCTCAGCACGGGGGTGAAACACCATCAGCTTCCCAACTCCGGTTTTGTTGCTGGGACTTTCTTAACAGAAAGACTCAATAACTAAACTTGGTTCAACCTAGGACTCGAACCCAAGACCTACATCCGTACATGCTAGTCACTGCACCATTAAGGCTGTGTAAAAATGTAGTAAAACATAAACACATAGTCTGGCCATAAATACTGTTACAGTTAAAAATAAACAAAATTTACATTTGAATTTGGAATCTGTCATTTTTATATGATTATTCATTGTGGTTTCTCATTTTCGCGCCAATATATTGTAAAATATTTTGTGATATTGAAACGGAGTGGGGTGATAAAGGGAATTAAATCGCTGTGATTGCATTACACAAAGTAGGTATGGAGCCAAATACAATTTTTTAAACTCTCCATACGCTTGGTATTAGTCAATTGTTTGTGTTCTGGGCTATTGATAGGTATATTGGAACCTTATTTATTTGTGACAGAAAAAGATCTGGCCGTTCACGTAGTGTTCATACGAAAAAGGCTGATAAAGCAGTAAGGGAAAGAATTCGAAGAAATCCTGTCCGAAAGCAAAAGATTTTATCTCAGGAGATAAAGATAGCACCTAGAACCATGTCGCCTATTTTAAAAGATGACTTAGGACTTGTAGCCTATAAGAGACACACTGGTCATTTCTTATCTGATAATTTAAAAAACAATAGGGTGTTAAAATCAAAACAACTACTTAAGCGGTACGCAAAGGTTTTACAATTGAGCAATATTTTAACACACAAAATGACCGTATTTATGCTCAAAGCTCTAAGGAAGCTTCCCAATTAGTCAACAGAGTACAACGTGGGCACTATCCGACTTCAGTGATGATTTGGTGGGGTGTTAGAAGGAGTGACAGAGCCATATTTTTTTTGAAAAAAGGTATCAAAATATCGGCACAAGTGTATCAAGATATCATTCTTGAGAAGGTTTTTAAGCCCCTTAACAACACCATGTCCAATAACCAAAGTGGTCCTTTCAGCAAGACTTGGCGCCGGGTCATAAAGCTCGATCCACGCAATCTTGGTTAGAAACCCACGTTCCGGACTTCATCAGAGCTGAAGACTCGCCGTCATCTAGTCCCGATATTAATCCGCTGGATTATGATTTATGGTCAGTTTTAGAGAGTATGGCTTGCTATAAATGCCATGATAATTTGGAGTCCCTTAAACAATCCATACGATTGGCAGTGAAGAATTTTCCCATGGAATGCTTCTATTGATAACTAGGCTCGATGTTTAAAGGACTGTATTGCAGCCAATGGAGACCACTTCGAATAAGCTTTATATTTTTTTATAGTTTTATATTAATGTATTAAACTAATACACTGTAATAGTAATAAATGTTACGTGCAATAGAAAAAATGTTTTTTTCTTTGTAACAATATTTAGGGCAAGACTATTTATACCTAAGCGGAGATGTGGGAAAGCAGTATCGGGTCATTGGGGTCTTAAGGTACATAATTTTAATACAAGAGATTGAAATATTAAGAACAAGTGACCCTAGATGTAATTTCAGCCTGAAAACTTATTATTACTAGAAGAAAACATATACCTATTACCTTAGATATTGAGCGTTTCATGGTATAAGAATTGTTAAAATTAATTTAATAGTTTCAAAGTTTATGTTTATAATAAAACTTCATAAAGAGAGTATACAATAAAAAAATTAATTTATTTATTAATAAATTAGTGTATATATTATTTACCTACGACGCAAAAAGTGAGGAGCTATTAACATGTGTATCTGTGTGTCTGTGGCCACGTAACGCCCAAATGGATGAACCGATTTTAATTTACTTTTATTTGTGACTGTGGTGATTAGATCGAGAGTGTCCTTAGCAGTAAATCCAAGAAAATCCACGAATGGAATCTGCAAGATATTTTTCACTAAAATACTGCTAAGATATTGTGTTTTTGCTAACAAAATTGTGTTGAGGGATTTTAAATTTTTTAATTTCCGAGTTATGTTAGTATCATACATATGTTTCGCAGTATCTTTGCGCATTATGAACAGATTTTAATGATATTTTTTTTTAAATAGGTGTAGGGCTGGGTTATAATTTTTAAATTGATTGAAGTATGTCTTTATAGAGTAAATATGTCTATAAAAAATAAAACAAAAATTATGCCAAAAACACATTTAATTATATCTTCTTTAAAACAAAATCGTGCGTTACATTTTTTTATGTTGTATACATTAAATCATTTTACAATAAAATCATACACAATCGAATTAATCGATACACATAATAATCGATATTATATAATAGTCTTAATTATAATTGTTTTATATATTTGTTAATCTAACCTCTATATATTTGTGGACACCGATATACATATACTAAAAATAAATTTAGAAAGATCTATGCGACTACGTTAGATCGTTTAATAACTTTTTATTGTTTGTATAACTAAGCATTTCATTAAATATTATTACCTATATTACATATCTGAAATCATTTCCATCATTCATAGAATCGTCGTATTACCTAAGTAATATTATAACTTATATATTTTAATAAACTTAAATATATATAATCAATAGAAATCCCAAAATTTTGTAGGAACTTGATTAAATATTTCTTGGGTAACTTAGAAATTTGCTAAAATTCATTCGGCATTCTAATATCTAAGAGCTTAAGGCCCGATCTACATATTATTCCCGTTAAATTTTATTTTCGGTCCGATTTCGGTCTGGCAAAGTATATTTATACAACAAACAATAAGTGCCTTCACACTATTAGTAAGTTAAGTTCGGATCGCAATACACTCTAGCAAGGTTTCTTTTACAAAGTACTTTACCAGACCGACATTGGAACGAGAAGGATCTATGTTCAGCAGTAGTATGTTTTAAGCCTAAATAGGATCCCGTGACAATGAAGACGGTCGCAACAACTAATTGTTTATTAAATACTAACGACTCACCCTCGCTTTGCTCGGGTTCGTCCCTAGCTTCTTGCCCCATACAAACTTCCATCCCCATTCTCTCCCCCTTAAGGGATGATTTCCGGGATAAAAACTATTTCATTCACTTTTCATGTCATGAAATTTGAAAATAAAACTATTTTAGTAAAAAAAAATTCTTTTAATTTTCTTCTATACAAAGCTTCACCTGACAATAACAAACACAAAGAAAAGAATTATCTAATTTGGTGCAGTCGATCGGAAGTTGTGCGCGTACATACATTTCAATAATTCATTTTTATTTATATCGATATTAAAATCATTGCAATCCTGTAGTGCATAGAAATGCCATGTTATTCAAATTCAATTATTTTCTTCAGCATAAAATTACTACAATTTTTACTGAACGTCAGGAGACTTAGTTCGGAAATAAAACACCTTAGTACTGACAAGAACTGACGAAAAAAACTCAGTGGGACTAAAAATTTTTTCTTTTGTTTGTTCCTTAAATTATATATTACGATAGTTCTGTAACATTAGCCTGGTAAATTATGATGGTCGCAATCAAAAATAGCTCCCATAAATGTGATAGTACAGCGTTATTTTGTATAATATATTAATCGCATAGATCTATCCAATGAAATACTTAAATGTAGTATCAATATATGATTTCTAGATTATCTAATTACAATCCGAATAACTATTTCAGATTTTTTTACGCTTAGGCACTAAATTACATTTAATTTATAGGCGTAGCTGGAACTCTGAGCTCGCCATGCCTTTATCTAAGTGCCCAAACGGCCTAATTTATCCCACTGTTGGACAAAGGCCTCTTCTTCTATTAAGAAGACTATCATACTACTGTAATATAAAGTTTCTATATAAAATGCTATTCTATTTAATTTACATCTCATGTCTAATATGTTAGCGATTTAAAGTACGAATATGAAAAATTTTGGCTAAATAATTTTAGATTTAGTTTAACAATATTTGAGAAATCCTTTCTTAACCACATTCTTTGTCATATTAATCAGAATTCATCTCGTCAACACATTTTAAAAAGACCGAAAAGACAGCGGTCTTCTCTTATATAGCCTTTTCTTATTCATCTATACATATAACTGTAGAAGTCCAATGTTTGTACATAGAAAAAAAATGCCAAAAACCGAGTCAGGGGGATATAGAATAAATCCGTTTTTTTTGTTTCTATGTCTGTTTGTTTGTTTGTAAGGGCTAATCTCCGAAACTGTTGGACCGATTCAAGTGACATTGTGCATAGTGGTACCATATTATATCCCCGGTCAACAATTGAAATACTTTTTATCCCGGAAAATTGAATAGTTCTCGTGGAATAGTTAAAAAATTATAGTAACTTATACAGCTTAGTACATAAAAAACTACTGATTGAATTTTAATGAAACTTTACAATAATTCATACATCAGAATAATAAATAGGCCACTATTTATTTTGTAAAAATGTACGGTTCCTGTGGGAAAGATTTGTTTTTGTCTGTCTGTCTGAGGCAAACTCGAGCGAAGTGAGGGTGAGCCGCTAGTTTAGCTCTAGCTATACAGAGCAGCTTTAGCTTATATAGAGCAAAGTAATATAAATAACTAAAGGGCCTAGTATGGGTTGCCTTCACTCTTTATAGGACATAAAATTTACATATAATTCTGTTTTTTTTTATGAGATGTAGATATGATTTTAACAATTCTGAAAGTAGATAACAGAGTATTCGTTTTATTTAATGAAGATAGGACTGCGTAAAGGTAGCTAAGTTCATATTTTATAACATAGTTTTAAAACTCTAATAGGCCTTTACTAATTAATTTTAGGTGTATTTTTAAACTTTTCACCTAACTTAGTTATATTATTTATTATCTTTATATTATATGAAACTTTTTTAAAAGATAATTTCTGTAAACAAAGTTGAATAGTTGTCACATCAAATTATAAGAAAGTTGGCATCGTTATTATAAACTTTACGGCGCAGATGCTTTTGTGAATGACATTAATTTATTTTTGCTTTTTTTAGTCTTCGTTAACTTGGCTAACGATTACTTTTACACGCTAATTGATCATAAAATTAATTTAGATATATGATTTCTATATCCCTAGACTTATAAGGACCGAGTTTTGTTTGAAATACGACGAATTCAAAAGAAATGTATGAAGATTTTTGTAACTTAAATATTTTTGAAATTTTTTGCATATTGAAATATATTAAAAACAGAGAAAAGCTCTAAACCCCATTTTATTTTAGTCATATCGGAATTTTAGAAACCCATACAAACCATTTTAACCACTAGACCTCTGAACACCCGATTGGAGGATGTTAGAAAAAACAATGGTTCAAGACCACATAAAAGTTGAGGCCATTACTTTTGCTTTTAAAAAAACAATTCCTAGATTGATATAATATGTCAAACTACAACACTTAATTACGATTTTAACTTTGACTTTCTCGTCCCAATGCTGGGGGTGGGCCTCCCTTCAACATAAGGGGACCAGGCCATAGTCCACCCCGCTGGCCACACACAATTTAAGTTTTTTTTTTGAATTTCGAAATTGTAAATTGATTGTTTTTAATGAAGTAACGATAAAATAATACTTTTTAATAAATATACAAAATAATTGAAGTCACATTTCAGGACTGGTAATGTTTTAGACTTTTTCTGTTTTCCAGCTTTTTTGCATTAGGAGAGTCAACCGATAAGAATCGACTCGATTTACGTATGGGCGACGATACTAGCTTAAAGTGACTGAAGTATTTATATATGAATTTTAGTAAGCTTCGACTATAGATTAAAAATCATAAAATTTATATCATTTCGTTATTGCGTTAGAGAATGACAAACTAACAAAAATACACAATCACATTTAACATATTAGGTAAGATGGGAAATAGAATATATCCTCCTTACTTCTTTAAGTAAGTTTGGAGAACTACTGCTATCCTTTTGGCTTATTGTTAGCTTTGAACTATAAGCTTAAATTCTAAAGTCGATATTACTAATAGAAAACTAAATAATATATGAAAGTGACGTCTAAGCCTAAACAAAGCTTTTAGCAAATCGATTTCAAAAAAATAATTTGTCTAAGGAGGCTATCAAAAAATTATATTAGAAATAGTACCTGGGAAAGACACATTAATTTACTCGAGTCATTCATATTTTATAGAGGTCATGCTTGAAGGCTAAGTCTATAAAATTCTATGCTGGATTTTGTAGCTTTAGCCAATATTTCATACATTATTAGTATATAACCATCGATCAAAAAGTACTAGATACACAATCCCATGCAAAAAATCTCTTAAAACTGTCACCAATTATGTTTTGGTAATTATTGTAGTTGAAATAAATATACAACAATGTAAATTGAACCTTAAATGTAATGCTTAAAGTTATAAAGTGTGCTTAAAAATTAAATTAAAATCGCGCTTAAATTTTCAAATGAGCGCTCATTCAGTGAGGACATTTTTTGTCGCTGATAATGTATGTAGTGTAGGTGACTTATAACATAATATATTTAATTTATCATATTTATATATTAAACTTCCCATACAATATATTTATATTTATATTATATTTAATTTACGTATTATAGTATATTACATACACACCTACATACACACAACACATAAACATAATTATTTATATTTATTAAATAATATTTATTCGTATTAAATTAATTCACAAGCATAGCCGCGCGAAACCCGTTGTATACGGCAGAACGGAATTTGTTTTTCACCTACCGGCCACTTGTGATTTTTATAAAACAGACAGTCGATGATTTGCAATCTGACGCTAATTACTTGTCTTTTATAATTTAATCGTTTTTCGTGGATTTTTATATGTGGACTTCTTGTGTTTGTACTGAAACGTTTTTGTGTTATTGTATATCTCCCTAACTGTTCCTTCTGTACTGTTTTTACGTGTGTGTTGACTTTTTCATTACAATTTAATTAGTGACGTAACATAAGACTTTTATTTGTGTTTATTCGTCTCGCAACAACCACCAAACTGGTGACCCCGCACAGAACACCAGGGAGAATAATGTCCATGCACTCAGCAAGTCAGGGATCAAGCGGATCGGAGGCGGAAAAATCGCAGAGTCATGTTACTTTGCGTCAACGTCGACCGCGTGCCAAGATGGCGACGCCCGTTAAATGTGTTCCACCTTCACAGTTACCTCCGCAGATCAGGATACCACCGTTTTGGCCTGAAAAACCAGCGATATGGTTCGCGCAGGTTGAAGGACAATTCGCAATCATGCAAGTAACCGATGACACCACAAAATTTTACCACATTTTGGCTACACTCGACAGACAGTATGCCGCCGAGGTTGAGGACGTTCTCACCGGACCCCCAGACTACCAACGATTAAAGGACGAGCTTATCAATCGACTATCAGCATCCCGTGACAATAAGATTAAGCAGCTGTTAACGCACGAGCAGCTAGGCACTCGTAAGCCGTCACAGTTTCTGCGCCACCTACAACATCTTGCTGGACCCGATACACCCGAGGACTTCGTGAGAACCATTTGGACCAGCCGACTGCCTATATCCATGCAGCCGATTCTTGCATCGCAGGCGACGCTACCCCTGGACGCACTCGCCGACCTGGCCGACCGCGTCCACGATATCGCGGCGCCGACGTACCACGTTGAAGCAGCCGCGACCACGTCATCAGCAGCAGTGTCACCGATAGACCAGCTAGCACGTCAGGTATCAGAGCTGACAAGGCAGGTGAGTGCTTTGACTATGCAGTCTCAACGCCGTTCGCGACCGACTGAACGTCGCAGAGATAAAAGTCGACACGGTCGTTCAACATCCCGTTCAGCATCTCGTTCCCAGTCGAGCTATCGCAGGTACCCAATCTGCTGGTACCACACGAGGCACGGAAGCAAGGTACATAAGTGCATTAAGCCTTGCGATTACAAGGCGGGAAACGCTCAGGGCAGTTGGTAATGACGACCAACAACTGTCATAGTTCCAGCACGGGTCGTCTATTCATTAAGGACCGCAGCACCGGTATACAGTATTTAATTGACACTGGTAGTGATATTTGTGTGTACCCACTTTCCGCGCTTCGTGAGCGCAGGTGTAAAACCTCATATCAGCTCAGTGCTGCCAATGGTTCTGCTATCGATACGTACGGCTACATACAGCTAAATCTTAATTTAGGCTTACGTCGGAACTTTCCGTGGCAATTTGTCGTAGCTGACGTCACAAAAGCTATTATAGGTGTAGATTTTCTATCGCATTATCGCCTCATCGTTGATGTCAGCCAACAAAAACTTATTGATAGCCTAACTAATGTCAGCACTGTAGCATGTTTAGATATAAGTTACAATGTATCTAGTGTTAAGGTAATAACGGGTGGTGATAGTATTTATCACAAAATCTTAGCTGAATTTCCGGAAATAACACGCCCTGCTGGTACTCCGGGAAATGCAAAGCATCACACTACACACCACATACGTACTACACCAGGTCCACCTGTATCATGCACCCCTAGACGTCTCGCCCCCGACAAACTAAAAATCGCAAAAGATGAATTCGATGTCATGTTAGCGAATGGGACTGCACGTCCGTCTGACAGTCCATGGGCATCACCTCTTCACCTTGTGTCTAAAAAAGACAACGGCTGGCGTCCTTGCGGCGATTATCGCCAACTTAACGCGCGAACAATACCGGACCAGTACCCAATTCGTCATATTCACGATTTTTCACATAATTTATCTGGTTGTACGGTATTTTCAGTAATAGATTTAGTTAAGGCCTACAACCAAATCCCTGTCGCGAAGGAGGATATTCCCAAGACCGCCATTACCACACCTTTCGGTCTATATGAGTTCCCTTATATGACGTTTGGACTCAGGAATGCCGGTCAAACTTTTCAGAGATTTGTAGACGAGTTAACTCGCGGACTCGATTTTTGTTACCCATACTTAGACGATTTTTTAATATTCAGTAAAACTGCACGCGAACACGAAGACCATCTACGTCAACTTTTCGAGCGTATGCGCAATTATGGCGTACTTGTTAACACTGCCAAATGTGTTTTCGGCGCGTCTGAGGTAACGTTTCTTGGATATCAAATCTCTGAAAGGGGCACTAAACCTCTGGACAGCAAGGTACAGGCCATATCACAGTTCCCACCTCCAAAAACCGTCCGTGAACTCCGACGATTTTTGGGGATGGTGAATTTTTACAGGCGATTTTTGCCTAACGCCGCTCAAATCCAAGCGCCATTAAATGCCTTGCTGACTGGATCGGTCAAAGCTTCCCATCCAGTTGTCATAGAAGGGGATTCACTGCGTGCATTTGAGGCTTGCAAGAAAAGTCTTTGTGATGCTGCCCTTTTAGCCCATCCAGATTCACAAGCTAAGCTGGGACTAGTCACTGACGCCTCTGATACGGCGATAGGTGCAGTCTTGCAGCAGCTGAAGGATGGAGACTGGCAGCCGTTAGCATTTTTCTCTCGCAAGTTGAGCCCATCGCAGGTAAAATATTCTCCGTATGATAGAGAGCTCCTTGCTATTTATGAGAGCATAAAATACTTTCGGCACATGCTAGAAGCCACTCACTTCACGGTTTATACTGACCATAGGCCAATATGTTACGCTTTCCATGAGCGGAAAAGTAACTGTTCGCCACGTCAGTATAGACATCTTGACTTCATCTCGCAGTTCACCACCGATATCGTCCACATTGCTGGAAAAGACAACTTGGTCGCCGACACTTTGTCGCGCGTTAATGAACTGCAGATGCCAGTCGATCTTGAAGTGATGGCCAAGCTCCAAGCCACAGATCCAGAGCTGGCAGACCATCTCAAAGGCGATTCTTCTCTTCGCCTAACAAAAACGACCATACCTGGGAGTCGTACTGTCTTGTACTGCGACGTCAGTACACCGACACCCAGACCTTTCGTTCCCCAACAACTGCGTCAGCAGGTATTTAACTGTCTTCACTCACTTAGCCATCCTGGCGCCAATGCCACAGCCAAACTCGTTGCCCAACGTTTCGTCTGGCCACTGATGCGGAAAAACTGCCGTGAATGGGCTAAGGCGTGTTTGTCTTGCCAACGCTCGAAGGTAACTAGACACGTTGCCTCACCTTTAGGTACGCACAATTTACCTTCAGCGCGTTTCAAACACGTCCATATAGACCTAATCGGCCCGCTACCGCCTGCTGGTGATTATCGGTATTGCCTCACAGCCGTCGATCGCTTTACGCGATGGCCGGAAGCTGTGCCTATTACCGACATCACCGCCGAAACAGTGGCCAAAGCGTTCATTTCCTGTTGGGTGGCCCGATATGGTTGTCCTACCGAGATCGTAACCGATCGAGGCAGGCAATTTCAGTCGGCCTTATTCCAACAGCTGTCTAGATCCATCGGTTTCGATCACCGTAGGACGACGGCTTACCACCCACAGTGCAACGGTTTGGTGGAGCGATTCCACCGGCAGTTGAAGGCAGCAATTACCTGTCACGCTGACGCGAACTGGACCGAGTCACTTCCACTCGTACTGCTCGGCATCAGGAGTGCCTTCAAAGAAGACCTCCAGGCTTCATCGGCTGAGTTGGTGTACGGCGAGCCACTGCGCCTGCCTGGCGAATTTTTAGGCCATGACGTCGCGCATAACACCACCGATATCACGGATTTCTCAGCCCGTATGAAGTCATTTGCCGACAGCATACGTCCAGTACCACCTCAGCACCACTCCAAATCTCGCAGAGCCTTCGTTTTCAAGGATTTAGCCCACTGTAGTCACGTATTCCTTAGGGATGAAGTGCTACGTGGCTCACTTCAGCCTGCTTACACTGGGCCATACGAAGTGCTCAAGAGAGGTGCTAAAACCTTCACGATACGCGTGGGAAATAAAGATGAGACAGTATCCATAGACCGCCTCAAACCGGCCTATATACTGTCATCTGACGCATCCTCACCCCAAAAGGACAATATTTTACCTGATAAGCAATGTCCTGTAAAAACAACACGTTCGGGACGCAGAGTACACTTCCCTGATTTTTATCGTCCGTAGACACGGCCTCTGGAGGGGAGTGATGTAGGTGACTTATAACATAATATATTTAATTTATCATATTTATATATTAAACTTCCCATACAATATATTTATATTTATATTATATTTAATTTACGTATTATATTATATTACATACACACCTACATACACACAACACATAAACATAATTATTTATATTTATTAAATAATATTTATTCGTATTAAATTAATTCACAAGCATAGCCGCGCGAAACCCGTTGTATACGGCAGAACGGAATTTGTTTTTCACCTACCGGCCACTTGTGATTTTTATAAAACAGACAGTCGATGATTTGCAATCTGACGCTAATTACTTGTCTTTTATAATTTAATCGTTTTTCGTGGATTTTTATATGTGGACTTCTTGTGTTTGTACTGAAACGTTTTTGTGTTATTGTATATCTCCCTAACTGTTCCTTCTGTACTGTTTTTACGTGTGTGTTGACTTTTTCATTACAATTTAATTAGTGACGTAACATAAGACTTTTATTTGTGTTTATTCGTCTCGCAACAACCACCAAATGTAGTACTTTTTTGATATATGTATTTAAAATTTATCATAATAGATAAAATTAAAATTATTATCATTGAATTTACTAGTAGTAGTAACTTTATATTGGTTAAGTTTTAAGCTTTCAATAAGCTTTAACCAAGTAAGTATAAGCTTTCAGTGTGTTAAGAAAGGATTTTTCAAGTGCGTTAATATTTAATAATACTGTACGTCGAATTCAGAAAGAGCTTACGAAATACTTTCAAACCAAAGTTCGAGTTTCAAATTATCTTTAAGAAATTTTCAGAATCAAAACATATTTTTATATATTTATATATTAATAGTATAGCATATAAATTGATATTTTTAAGATATTTTTTATACAAAAATACTACGCAGTTATTTCTATGTTCCCAAATCCAGAATTTTTTCAAGTCTCTAAATAATATAGTTATATTTATAAACATACATTAGCGGGCTTATGCATAAACTTATTTTACCTCAGTTTAAGCTAATTAAATTTTAAAAACATCTTGTCCTTTTCTATCGCGTGAATTTTTGTAATTGTAAAAAAGAGACAAAACATATTTTGATTATTAGGTCTTCTTTGTTTACTTAAAAAATATGCAGTTGTACAATTAACATTCATAGTAAAAAGACCATTTTCTTTCATTACTTTTTATTTATTTTTGTTCTTAATTTACATATATATGTATCAGAATAGATTGTGAGTATGAAACAGTAATTCACCTCAAATTTTTGAAGACAAAAACATTGCTTTTTACAGAAAAGTGTGTAATATTCCCATTGATATACAAAAACTCTAAATACAAAATTTTCCTTAAAAATAAGTGCACAATTCGAAATTGAATTGCGCTTTTTTATAATTAAAACAATAAGGTGGTATGCGTAAGTTTCAATTTGTGTTTAAAAAATTAGAACTTTCGATTGTTAATTTTATTCGATTTGACTTAACGTCATATATCGACGCCACTTTTTGAAGAGATATTTGTTATGAAATGTGTATCTATGTTTTTATATACCAATGGATGTTCCTCATTGAATTTTTCTTTGACAAGAATAACAAGCATTTCAATTGTTCTATTCAATAGTTTAAACTAATATTTTCGCTCCTTAAGACAAATAAGCCTCAAAATCTAGCACGAGCTACGCATGCTACGCGAGTCTACCAACGCTACGTCTAACAAAATTTTTCGTCGTCTTGCTTTAAAAATCAAATGTATTAAGTTGGATAAAATACATTTTCTTAGATTTATCATTAGATCAAGCATTCGTATTTGATATTTTAAATAAAAATATCTTTTTTAATTTTTAATTTCCGACGTTTCCAATGCTTTACCACACATGGGTAACGGAAGAACGTCAAGAAATAAAAGAAAGTATATGAAAACCTATTAAATTTATAAAGACTTTTTTTGTATATAGCTTGTTTTCTTAAAATCCTTATAAGTCATTTAGATATTGACTGCTCAGTCGTCAGATCTAGTTTAAATGTCGACTAAATAAAGAAAAAAAAAAAAATATTTTACTTTTCATACAATTTATATGCTATGATTATCTCTCTAATGGCTGAAAAGCATGTTGATAAATAAATTATAAATATGTTGGGACATTAACACACAGTACCATCTAGTTCCATGGTAAGTACGAGGTTTGTATTATGGAAACCAGACAGTTGATACACTACACATAACTTTAAATACATACATATTATTAATATAAACATCCATGACTGGGCTACAAACATTTGTGCTCGTCACACAAATGAATGCCTCAAGCGGGACTCGAATCCACGACCGCTGGCACAGTAAGTAGGGTAACTAAAAACTGAGCCAAACGTGCCGTCAAATTATCGTGATGTTTATAATCGTTGTTGAATTTTCAGTTAAAATGAAAGTGCTTATTTTGATAATAATAACAATAATAATTTTAGTTATTTCATTATAAGAAATATTTTGAAATGATAATTCAGTGAATATATTGCAAAAATAAATATAACATTTTATTAATCTGCTATTTAATACTGATACGTATGACGTATTTAAATACATTTGGCTTAGTTTGTAGTGACCCTACTTGCTGCGCCAGCGGTCGCGAGTTCGAGTCCCGCTGGGGGCATTCATTTGTGTGATGAGCATGAATGTTTGTACTCCAGTCATGGGTATCTGTAAATACAGATAATATGTATATATTTAAAGTTATACATGTGTAGTGTATCAATTATCTGGTATCCATAACACAAGCCTCGTAGCTTTCCATGGAACTAGATGGTGCTGTGTGTTAATGTCCCAACATATTTATTATTTATTTAATGTATGAGCGGCGGGTGTGACCTCCATTATAGTTGACGTTGTTATTTTTCACCTCATTGACATCCGGGTTAGAGTTACTTTTGTCAATTTTTGATAATAACTGATAAAATTTTACTTATTTCGCCCAATGCTCGAAATTCAACCACAATCATTATTGATAATTTGAGGAAAACATATGTATAGAATTTTTCTTTCTTCTGTCTAAATTCTTGTCCTTTGTTACTATTTCTATATATTCTACTAATTATATATAATGTGAAAATATTTTTTTATATTTATATCTATAAATTTTATTTATATTTATGTTATTTTATATATTATTATTTTTAAGTGTTAATAATCATTAACTAAAAAGATATTACGATAATTTTAAATTCAGGAAGTATTATTATATATGTATATACTAATAGTACGTTGATATATCATTTTTATATCATCTATACATATAATTAAATTGTAACTATGTCGAATCTGTACATTAAATATTTTTTGGAAAATCTTATTGAAATAGACTTTATTATCGATACAGAAGTCAAATCTATTTTAGAACTTTTATCTATCTGTCTGTCTGTCTGTCTGTTACCGCATCACGGGAAAACCACTAGACAGTTTTTGATGAAATTTAGTATAATGATAGTTGGTTATCTGTACCATCATATAGGATACTATTTACTGTGGGAAAATATCTCATCTCTGAGCTAAACGTTAAAACCTAACTAGGGACGAACCCGAGCGGAGCAAGGATGAGTTGCTAGTGTTTAATATTTTATATCATCTAACCTATACATATAATAAAAGTGTAACTGATCGCTGTCTGTACATGGAAGATATTTGAGAAAAACTGTTATTGGGGAAAACAATGATTTTTAGAATTTTTGTCTGTTTGTCTGTGCGTTTGTTGGCGCTAATCTCAAACACGGCTTAACCGATTGGGGTATGATTTTCGCTATATATGGTAAGCTTCACTTAACATTTAGTGTTTGTTTTATTTCAATCGGTTCATTTATAAAATAATTATGTCAATTTAAATAATCATTTAGAGGCGAACTAAATAAAAAAAAATATAAAATAAGGATTTCAAAGAAAGCAACCTAATTAAAAATCTCTAATTAAATTGTCTTGAAGTTCAATACAAATTTTTCAATCATGCATTTTTCAATCAAGCATTCGTCAAAATATACACTAATAATATATTTTATACTCTTTATACAATAAAGTATTTATATTGTAATCTCTACATAGAGTCAATTCTAATGCATTGCTGTTAAATATTTGCTTTACTTACATATCCAAGCACTTATAAATATAATAAATTCCTTTAAGTTGGTACGTTGTCGGTAGATATATATAAAAAGCCTTCCATCGTAAATTGGTCTATTTTAGGACGTTATTAAATTCAAATGTGATAGAGTTCAATAGAATTTGATTTCCTTACAATAGAAATAAATGTGAGTCTTGTAAGTGATTTAGAGCTTTATAAAATATAATATATTCGCATTCAAAAATTGTTTTTAATATTTCGTACAGTTATGTTAAAAACAAACAAATATATTTTATATCTAATAATGAATTTTAGTAGATTTGATATGGCAGATCATTTAAAATAAATACTTATAGAGTAAAAGAATGTAGCGGACGGATCAACATAACCTATAAGTTGATTTTGTGTTATATAGGCAAAGGAAATTAAGATAAATACGTTTTTTGTATATTAAAGGTATACTATACTACCTGTTTTCAGCCCTTTTTAAGGGGCTTATACTACCTTTATATTCTGCGCTACATCATAAAAGTGCTGCACTTTGCAAACTTCCGATAAACTAATAAAAAAATGTTATGAACGTCATTATGACGTAAAAAAGCTTTTTTTTGCAATTTCACTGTAAAAGCCACGTGTACTATAAAGTGCTATAATATATACGTATATATAGACCTATGAGAGCATAGTCGACGCACGTTTTGTACCGATATGCAAATGTAGAGGCATGACGTAGACCCTTTACATATGAGGAACATACAGGTTACGAGTTTAATTCCTTCTAGAGGTTACGACCATAAGATATTTATTATTTATGATATTATAGTAATTTCAAATACTATAAGTTTTTAAATTTTCATTTTCCTATATTAAGTAGTGATTTTCACAAAATAAAAAAGTTGCAAAGTGCGAGCTTTCCAAAAGCACATCAAAATACCTCCAAACTTTACCTATTATATAAAAATATCATGTTAATCCACGATCTATTAAAGCCTGTTCCACGCAGTTACTATGATTTATTTTCATTTGAGACTTGAGATAATTAGGTGTAAAATTATTTTTAACGTAATCCCCGGAGAGATCGAGTTAACTTTTAGTTGAGTTTTTATGTTTTACGATAATATTTTCTCATTTTTGCTGAGAATTTAATGAAAAATTATTGCAGGACTTATTATGAATTGCGCTTCTATTAAAATTCTTAAAAATAATAAACAAGTATTATAACATAATATTACACTATAGTATTTTATATACTAGCGACTCACCCTCGCCGTCCCTAGGTACCTTTTAACGGTTAGTATGGAACATATAGACTATATATATAGCCTATAGCCTCCCTCAATAAATGGACTATTTAATGCAAAAATAATTTTTCAATTCAGATTAGTTTTTGAGAAATTAGCGCATTCAAACAAACAAACTTTGCCTCTTTATAATATTAGTATAGGTTATAAGGAGTTTTGTCTGTTAAACTTCAATAAGAACGTAAGTTAATAAAGATTACAAGAAAAATCCCACCAAGCTTCAAATAAAATTGGAGAAACGGAGAGTGGATTGACATACTAAGTGGATTAAATCATCTCAAGTCTCAAATTTAAATCACAAATACAATAAATTGAACAACACAGTAATCTTTGGTTATATAAATAATTCATGCTTTACTCAAAATACATCTACTAATATGCATCGTTCGATTAGTTGACTATTGTTACAATCGTTACATTTAAATTGGCCACAAACACTCCTAAATTATTTACATGGATACATGGGAGTCTAAAAAATATTCGTTGTTATACGAGTATATAGCAAAGTAAAATACTTTACATAGCAGCGTTATGCATGGACGTAGTTAGGTGGTACTGATGTGATCTAAACCATACCTCAGAAAGCACATGCTAAAAATTATCCAAAATTAAAACAAAAAACAAAAAGCTGTGGAAAGCTTTAGGACAAGGTCGAGTAGTCCCATAATAATCTTGCAAACTTCATCCAATTGTCAAAATTTCTACTAAATTATCTTTAATTTTGGATCTCTAGTCTACCTACCTACGTCCAAATGTTTAGGAAATTATAATACCACAAATATTGTGATATATTTGAGCACGTATCAAAAGCACTAAAAAGCTATGTCTTTCACTCACTAGAAGTAATATATTTTATCTGTTGCTTCAAAGTGTACGTGCTTTTTGCCATGTGGTAGCACGACCAACAACCATCAGGCCGAATTTACATTATTACCATTACCACTACCATTTACCTCACTTTTAGAAATTCTCACTTCGTCGTCATTTTTATCTGGTTCATTTATTTCAGGGATCTTGAGCTTCGTTTCTGTTTCACGATCAGCTTGGGTGAGAACTTCTTGAACGTGTATAGTTAGTTCTGGTCGGACGACTTGTGTGAATGGTAGTAGGGCTCCGGCAACGTCCATTGTGTTGTTGATGTTCCTGTGCCACAGCTCAAGCACGACACTACGCCGTTGCTACTTATACCTCGGTGGTCCCAGCCAACCACAGCCGAATATCTAGTCAAAGTAAGTCTAATTTAATCTGTCTCTTATTATACATATAATTATAGCAATTTAAGGGATGGTTTAATCTATTATAGGAAAAAAAACTGAGATTTATAATGATTAATTAAATCTATATAGATAAATATAATTGAAGTGTCTGTTTGTAATGTTGAAATAAAAGCTTTTTACAAAATGCATGTGAATTATATACGATTACGATACTTATAAGAAAAACACAATTTTTATTTTTTTTTGTCTGTCTGTCTGTTTTCCTGTTGTCTGTGTTCCCGATAATCTCCGAAACGGATAGACTAATTTTGACGAGACTTTCACTGGTAGATATCTGATGTTATAAGGAATAACTTAGGCTACTTTTATTTAAGAATAAGAATTAGGGTTCTGTTCAAAAAAATTAAATGTACCTAGAGACGCGCTCGAGCGAAGCGAGCGTAAGTCACTAATATACCATATAAATATAATTGAAATAGTCCATTGATGAAATGTGACTCACGAATCCGGAATAATGCTAAGAAATTTATATTATTTAAAAAAAACATACATGGAATAAAATCAAATTAAAAATCATCGGATATTTAAATATTATTTTATTATAATAACATATTTCTGGAACAATAATATTGACGATAAAATATTCAGACATGTTATGAAATATATTTGATTTTCTTAATAAAAAAAGTCACATTAACTTGAAAAATTAATATATAATATATCAAAATAGTCTTACTTGGCAAATCACAAGAGCTAGCAATAGCAAGACAATTAGCGCCACCACCCCCCACACTACGCTGAGCTGGGTCAAAGCGAACACGTACAGTGTTCTATGGCACCATTGATTTGGTTCGAACAATGTTGGTGCATAGTCTGGCCACATGATCCCGAGGGTCCAGTAGTTGCCGCACGCAAACCTGTTTAAAACCAATGATAATAAGAAGCTAGTGCAAAAGGGGCATAACCTTAAAATTACATTTATGTACTCCTAACAGAAGCCGCGGCTTCGCTCGCGCCAAAACTAATAAAAAAAAACTCTAAAAAGGTAGGTTTCATACAAACTTTCTTACCCTATTTTACGCTCTTATATGATGATTTAAAAAAAAAAATTAAACACGTAATTTTATTTACTTAATTATATTGAGCATTAATTCCAATGTCGAAGTAGTTTTGATTGTAAATAATTTTCTGAGTTATTTAATAACGTGTTTTTCCGTGGGAATGAGATAATCTCAACGCGATAAAAAGTAGCATATGTCACTCTCCAGCCCTCCAACTATCTCCACACAGAAAATGACGCCAATTTGTCGATCTGTTTCGACGTGAAAGAAGGACTAACGAACAAATAAACAAACACACTTTCACATTTATAATATTAAGTATGGACTAGTAACCGTCCAGTCTAACGGTTTCAGGGTTAAGCCGTAACACACATAAATACAAACAAATAAACGAACTTTCCATACACATTATTTGTATTTATTAGAAAATAAAATACTTTATTGATAGTAGAAATTAATTAATTAAAATCTTTTGCATGACATGATTAAAAAAAAAACGTTTTTTTTTAATATTTATTTTACATCCACAGGCTTTAATTGCCCGTGCCTTTTTTATACATTGACAATTTTTTTTTTTGGCGATCACATTTTTTTTTACTTAGAACTTAGAAAAAAAACATGTTATAAGTCATGTAGTTGTACAGTTTATAAGTATTTGGAAAGAACTTTTACAAATATCGGTTAGACCACTGTTTGCACAGACGGCATGATATTTTCATAATATAATCGACCTTATTCGTACTTACAGAAGATATTTATTGAAGTGAAAAGCGATCTGTGGCTTTAATATAAACATTGACTTAGTAGCTTTATAGATAGTCAAGCAGCGTAACCACGTACAACCCTTTTGTTCTCGCAGCTAGCGCTACCAGTTGATTATGTTAATATTATCAAGCAAATTTGCCTCTGCCACGATTCACATAAATTATTTAAATATATTATGTTATTTAATCTAACAACAAAAATATTACATCATAAATTCAGTCTATTATAAATAAACTCTATTGTTTTACAATAGAGTTTATTTTGCTTTTAAAAATGTAAACGCACAAGTAAATACCAGAAATGAGACCTATAATTTGAACCCGCTCAATCGATTTCCCAAGCAAGCGCATTACCAATGGGCTATCTCTGCTTTTTTAAATACATTTATTATATTTAATAATACTATACCGTTTTTGACTGAATTTCTATTGGGATTTCTTCTATTTCATTCACTAACCGGAACAACTCAAATTTACATGTATAACAAAGTTTCTTTATCACAATATTCTAAGAGATTTTGAAACGTACGACCACGTTTGCTATTGAGTTGGTTTTTGTTTCACATAAAAGTCTCTTAAAGAGATAATTCATCCTTTGTACATCTGTTTTCTATTTTATATGTATTTTTTTTTTGTTTTTGGTACATAAATAAATAGATATGTTATCTCTAAACTACTCATATTTAAATAACCATATACTTCACAAGTTAACCTCAGCACGAACACATTGTGCAGCTCTCAATCTCAGACGTAGAACACCGATTGCTTTCAGTTAATTACTGTGGCAGCGGACACCTGCCGCTCATACATCTTCGGTGACTGATTTCATCGCTTTCGACTGTAGGATTATCGCTAATGGAATTGGGTAATCTATTGTTATTGTAGCTTGTAAATATATACCCCTCTGGGGTAATAGTTTGGGAATCAATTAGGTCGAACCAAATTTATATACAGTATTTATTGCACATTAACTTTGTTTTACGAATAATATAGAACAATTTAGGTAAAAGTGGACTTATCTCTAGAAGAGATCTTTTCCAACCAACCCATGGAAGTGAGAAATACTGTTTTATAACGGGCCAAAAAGTGCAGGTATAAAAAGTATTTTTTTAATAATATTCATGAATCACTAACATAACATAAAAGAAATTTTTATAAACATATAGCATATATATTAAAATATAAATACATATACTCGTATATTAATAAAAAGCATAATAACAATTATTCTAATAATAGGTCAAGGGCGAGTCGAATTCGCACACGAAGAGTTCCGTACCATAGCACATGTACTTTTATTAATATGACTTTTACTCAAAATGTATGTATTATATTAACTTCAATAATCGATTACGAACGCAAAAAAATGTTTTTTTTTTGTTTAATTTTTTTTCTTTTTATTTATTTTTATTATTTGTTGTTATAGCGGCAATACAAATACATAGTCTGAGAAAATTTCAACTCTCTACCTATTACGGTTCATGAGTTACAACAACCCTCTGACGGACGGACGAACGGAAAGCGCAGGCATAATAACAGGATTCCGTTGGCACCTTTCAGATATGGAACCCTAAAAATTAACAATTAGTGTCAGAAGGTACTGTTTCATATTCATTTGAAAGCCAGTTTCTTTGCGCTTGTTCTTAGCTATGTTTGGTTAATATCGGTCCAGCAATGTAAGAGTATCAGCTCTTTTCCAAAATTATTTACTTTTTAAGGGTTGTTCCTTAAATCATAAGTACTTTTTGCGTAGGGGTTTTTTTTTAATTTTTAATTTAATTGTTATGAAAGAAGTTATAGAGGGGCTTTGTTGGATGTGTGTAGGGATTTATTAATTACTGTCTTTCTATATTTATTATGCTTTGGATGATTGAAATAAAATATAAAAAAATTACAGATTTTTTCAATTCTTAATTTTCATATTTAATAAGTTTAAATTATTCATTAAAGGTCCAAAGTGGGAGGGGCTTACACAAGCCAGAGTCCTCGTTTTCGTCCGTGTTTTCTACCCTCTGGGAAAATTATAAATATTAATCCGGGAAAATTATAAATACTGTTCCGGGAGATAATTTTTTTTTTGGGAACTTTCATCCTCTTTTTGAAACTTTTTTTAAATTTGAAAAATCTCAAATAGTTTTTGAGATATTTGCAAAAGAACCAAACCCCATTTTTTCAGTTAATTGTTAATAACTTTTGCAATTTTTGCAAGCGGCTTTTGAATTTTTTCAAAAATCATCTACACGCTAGTCCAAATCGAATGACACCTCGTTCATATTTTTCACAGGCAGAGAAAAAAAGCACTTATTGACTAGACTAATAGTGTTTAAATAGTTGTGATAGTCATTTTGTAGGGCATTCTGTAGAAGTGATTAAGTAAAAGAGGGATTGCTAAAGCTCAGTAGTTTTACTTGGAAAATCATTAGTAAGAATATGTATAAAATTATATGTAGAAATCCATGTAAACGTATGACTGTGATACTTTGCTATGAATAAATCAAACTGAAGAAAATAATTAATCTTTCTTGCCGTGTTACAGAGTTTTCTCTCAGTATTAATGAACTAAAAACCTACGAATTATGATTTAGCTTTCTAAGCTTCAGATAGTAATCTATACTAATATTATAAAGAGGAAGGATTTGTTTGTTTGTTTGCACCGAATAGGCTCCGAAAGTACTGAACCGATTAAGATGAAATTTGGTAAAAAGATATTTTAAGATCCTGGGAAGGATATAGGGTAGTTTTTAACCCCTGAAATCATCCCTTAAGGGAGTAAAAATGGGGATGAAAGTTTGTATGGCGAATCAACCTAATGACGAACCCGAGCGAAGCGAGGGTAAGTCGTTAGTATTTAATAAAAATATTTTGTCATCTGTCTGTCGAATCAAATTAAATGAAGCGTTCAACGATATGCACATAAAGCTCAATTGTAATAATTAAGATTTTTATCATCTATACTTGACACTTTATTTGATAGAAAAATTTGGCCACCACGATGACTAAATGTGAATTGGCGAACTTATCACTTTCGAAAACTAGTTAAGTTCTTTGAGCAGATTTCTTCACGAGTTTTCCTTAACCGTATAGAGTATATCGTAACGTAAAAATGTTGAAAATGAATTTCGCACATGAAATACTCAGATCAGCGAGACCCGGAGTTTGAACCCACTTCATTCACCCATTCTATTTAAGAAAGTTTATATGTATATGTGTGTGTAATGTATTTACTTAACTTATATACAGTAAATGGTTGGACTCATTTAGATGAAATTTAGTACACAACTAGACTATAACCTGCAGTAAACACTAAGGCAACTGATAGATATTTAGAGATAAGAAAACTGAGGGTAAGTCGCCAGTACGGAATAAATAACTGTGCAATATATGTATGCAAGCCCACAAATTGATAAGTATACCTCCCACGGATGCACCTGAATTTTTCTTGAAGATCAAAGTTAGAGATTTTTAAAACTGTATCAGTATTTATTATTCAATCATGTCTATCCTCACTTCTTCTTGAAATATTAATATGATATTTAAAAGATTGTGCAGTTAGGAGAAATTTTTAAAGAAAATACAAATGATTTTTTCTACATTATAACTATTATTTAATGTATGAAAATAGTTAAATAAACTATAACGCTTTACACCTTCACGTTACAGTTCATGTCTTTTCGTTTTATGTTTAAAAAATATTGTAAAAGCTACATATTAAAGTATATAACACTATGTAATAAATATTTTGTTGGGACATTCACAGACAGCACTCACTATCCATGGTAAGCTACGAGGCCTGTGTTATGGATACTACATAGTTGATGCACTACACATATATAACTTTATATACATACATATTATAAATATAAACACCCATGACTGGAGTACAAACATTCGTGCTTATCACAGAAATGAATGCCCTTAGCGAGACTCGAACCCGAAGGGTTACTACAAACTAAGCGAAACGTGTCGTCAAATAATACACGACTTACTCTAATTTTTTCAACCGTATATATAAAGAACTACTATAATCCTTATATAAATTTTGTTCAATGGACATTGAATGTTTTTTATGCCCAAATAAAGATAATCCTAGTAAAAAAACTTCACTTAACGTATTTTTTCTATTTGCTAGTCTTATTTTCTCAGACTGAAATCCTTTTCTATAACATTTCTTATAGAATATACATATGTAGATGTTTCTAAGTGAAATATGTAGAGGTATTATAAAATTTACGTAGATTATTCGAACCTACTAACTCAAGTAGTAAACGATACGCACGTGTAAATAACATATGCATATTGTCACTGTAATAATATGTATATGTACATATGTATGTACAGTATGTAATAATGTCATATAAATAATATAGAATAATTAATCAAAAACAACGTTTCCGCAAAGTGAATCGCTAACAAAGGCGTTCCAATGATACCTCAAGGGAAATGTTCCAATTAACGTCAAGCGTATCGCTGACAAAAATAGACTTTACAAAATATAAACCGCGATACAATCTAGCATAGACTAAGAGGAGGTCTAAATAAATGTTACTGCATCTGTTTTGATTTGATGAACTTGTTTTATTAATTGAACAACATTGTAACTAATCGCTGTCTGTACATGGAAGATATTTGAGAAAAACTATTTTATTGGGGGACTTTATCAACGCAATAAATTCCAAAACCTTGATTTTTAGAACTTTTGTCTGTTTGTCTGCACGTTTGTGCGCGCTCATCTCAGAAAAAGCTTAACCAATTTGAGTGGAGTTTTCACTAATGTATTGTGATAAGCTTTACTTAACATTTAGTATTCGTTTTATTTCAATCGGCTTATATATAAAAAAGTTGTGTCAATTTCAAAAATCCCCTAGGAAGGAACCCAAGCGAAACGAGGTTGAGTTGCTAGTTTTCCATATATAATTCAATACCTGTAAAGGAAAACATAGTACAAAAGTCAAATTAATATTTCATGTATTTTAGATCTTACTAGCTACTTAGGGGAGCAAAAGATAAAAAGGAAGAGTAAGTAATATATGAATATCTAGTAATATAGATATCTTTAGTCAAAAACGTAGATCTAACTGGATGCAAAAGGCGAGAGAGACAAAAGTATGGAAAGGTTTAGGTAAGACCTACACCGCAGAGGCGATTACTACAATCTATACATACTTATAATAAAATTCTAACTGAGTCGAATCTGTACCTTAAATATTTTTTGGAAAATCTTATTGAAATAGACTTTATTATCGATACAAAGACCGAATCTATAGTTTTTAGAATTTTTGTCTGTCTGTCTGTCTGTCTGTTACCGCATCACAGAAACCACTGGAGGGATTTTAATGAAATTTGGTATGCTGATAGCTGGTTGTCCGGGTCAACATATAGAATACTTTTTACCGCAGAAAAATATCTCACCTCTGAGAAATCTTTACTACACGTTAAAACGTAAATAAGGATGAACCCGAGCGGAGCGAGGGTGAGTCCCGTGCGAGCGAGTGTATTCCCGTGGGAATGAGATAATCTCCCGCGGTGAAAGGTATCCTATATGTTGACCCAGATATCCAGCTTTCATCATACCAAATTTCATCAAAATCCCTCCAGTGGTTTCTGTGATGCGGTAACAGACAGACAGACAGACAGACAAAAATTCTAAAAACTATAGATTCGGTCTCTGTATTGATAATAAAGTCTATTTCAATAGGATTTTCCAAAAAAATATTTAAGGTACAGATTCGACTCAGTTAGAATTTTATTATATGTATAGATTACTTGCAGATGTCAACATTTATGCCTTTTGTAAGTACTTTTGCAGCAGACTAATACTTTCGCAGAAACATTAAATGCACTAAGAAAAAAGGTTATATCCCTTTCCAGTTCATGATTTATGTATGTAAAAAATGAGATAAGATTGCTGTGTTGCTGTGTAAAGGGTGGACAAAAAAAAAACACTTTGCCTGCATACTTAATATTAGTAAGAATTCAAATACATTTGAGCAAGTGTTATTGCGGGTTTGAATCGGATCGCACTTATTGGTAGATATATTTTATGTTTAACCTAATATATACAGATATCTATTGAAAAAACAATAGCGCTTACCAAATACATATTTTATATAATACTATTTTTATCCCGCGGCTTCGCTCGCGTGGTAAGCAGGGCGGGGATCAAAGGATCCCCAGTATACAATCTATAATCTTGCCAAATTTTATCCAAATCTGTTCAGTTGTTATTCGTAAAAAGGTAACAGAAAGAGTTATTTTCACATAACATTCTACATACCATCTTACTAATATGTGAAAGTTTAGATTTAAGTTTGGATGTTTGTTACTTAATTATGCCAGAACGGCTGAACGGATCTGGATGAAATTTGGCATACAGATAAATTATAATCTGAAATAAAATATAAACTACTTTTTATTTTGAAAAAATGTACGGTTCCCGTGGGATAGATTTGTAATTGTGTTTTTATAAGCGAACCTGAGCAAAGCAAGGGTAAGCCGCTGGTATTATTATATATTAATGTACAAAATGAAAGCAGAGGAAATTAAAATACTCGACTGAATCTTAAACTATAACAGACAATAGCAGTATTTCTTTTCTGAAAGTACTTTTAACTTCTTTCTTAGAAATTTCTTTTCAAATAAAAAATTGAAAATATAGAATAGAGGACGTGATTAAAAAACTTACTTCTGGACTGTTTGAACAATTTTATTATAAACTTTTTAATAAATTCAATTAAAATGACCAATTTAATATTATTTCCACGTGTTGAAAATTTAGAACTTTTTACGAAGTTATTACATTTAAAATTATCTGTAGTCTGCAGCTTCAAAATTTCAACCTCAAATTTTCTTAGTTAGGACTAAAAAAAAAACTACTAAAAAATGTTATAATAATACCTCAAATCTCATTTGTCTATATTCATAACAGGTTTCTTTTAGAAATGCCTACATGCAATAAAAATCACTCTAATTACAACAAATTAATTTATTGAATTTGACTTAAACAAGCACTTTTGAATCGTGGACTTCATTTAAAAGAGACTGTATATTTAGGAAACTCTGGTTCAACAATTCTGGTGAAGAGAGCCGGTAAAAACCTCAACAGTTACAATATACTAGCTTTTCCATAGCTTTAACGACACGTTTGGCTCAATTTGTAGTGACTCTACTTGCTGTGCCAGCGATCGCGGATTCGAGTGCCGCTGGGCATTCATTTATATGATGAGTACGAAAGTTTGTACTAAAGTCATGGGTGTTTATATTTATAATATGTATGTATGTATTTTAAAGTTACATAATATATATCTGTAGTGTATCAACTATCTGGTATCCGTAACACAGGCCTCGTAGCTTACCATGAAAATAGATGGTGCTGTGTGTTGATATCCCAACATATTTATTATTATTATTATTTACAAGCGACTCACCCTCGCCTCACCTTGCTTCCCAAAACAAACTTTCACCCCCATTCTCACCTCTGTAAGAGATGATTTTTGGGATAAAAAGCATCCTATGTCCTTTCCAGGGTCTCAAACTATCTTCTTACGACATTTCATCTTAATCGGTTCAGTGGATCCAGAGATTACCCCTACAACCTCACAAACTCCTAAACTTTACCACTTTATAAATTTATTGTATAGATCCCATATACGGACCAATTTATTTTTAAACCTGTATATTTCTAAAAGAAACTCTAAAACACCGTACAAAGCTGGTAGACTAATTTGCTTTATTTAGTCATACATGCAACATAGGAGTACAATTCGGGAACTTGAATATATGAGTATTGTACTTTCTTAGATTTACGTTGTACTTTCTTAGATTTACGCGAATATTTGACATTTTAAATAAAACTATCTTTTCAAAATAAATCCGCAAAATAATCCGGAAAGATAGTTTTATTTAAAAACAATGAGTATTGAGGAAATCAATACTACAATTGTTACGTATTTTGTATATTCCCTAGTAAACGAAATAACTTGGTCCATTATCACATGTAGTCTAGCACGCTAATACAATAACAATCACATCAGTCTAATTAATCCCAATCACGGCGTTGTGAACAAATACCCATACTAATATTATATATATATATATATATATATATATATATATATATATATATATATATATATATATATATATATATATGTATGTATGTATGTATGTATATAAGTCTTTTTTTTTAATCTTTATTTTAAAAGGGTTTTTGTCACAAAGTGATCATGCCACCCCTATATACCTATAACTAACTAAATATAATTTATGCAACTTACAATACTCAACCTTAAAAATAACAAAGATTAAGTATTTCTATGTCTTAATCCGACTTGTACTACTTTATACAACATTCTTGACTGATCCGAGGCAGGATAGGCTAGAATGCTGTTAAAAGCTCCTATGTCTAATGGATTTATATTAAATCTTAATAAAAAAAATTTCTTATCCGCTTCATTTCGGACACATTCAGCTAATATATGATATACATCCTCGATTTTGTCACATTCTGTACAAGCAGATGACACCGCATATAAAAGTGTGTTTGTTTGTTTGTCCTTCTTTCACGTCGAAACGGAGTGACGGATTGGTGTAATTTTTTTGTGGAGAAAGTTGAAGGACTGGAAAGTGGCATAGGTATAGTACTTTTAACCGCAGGAGATTATTTCTAATTTAGAGTTCTAACTAACTAATTTATCTAAAGATTATTAATAATACAACTCAAAAGAATATTTATGATCAGAATTACTTGAAAATTGATAGTAATACCCTTAAATACAATTAAATAAATACGTATTT